>CM062297.1:52990912-54190912 GCA_031216915.1 Pictodentalium vernedei
CAACTTTGCCGAGTGATTTCTCCCTCGGAAGATTTATCAGATGCTTGCTAAGGGAGAGGGGGGGGGGGGATGACGTATTCGTAACCCCCCTACAATTTTCAAATAATTTAATCATTTGCCCCGCCTCTGTGCTTGATTGGTTGAAAGCATACAGCGTGAAAGTCGTCAAAATCGTTTAAACCAAATCACGTCATGATTTGGGATGTCGCTACACGTTCGTACATCCGACCCAACTTTGAAGACTATGGAAGCCCCGCCCACTCAATCCAATTGTCACCGCGAGGGCGTGACGGCATACTGATAGATGGATAACAAGCTTGTAAACAAAGATCAATGATCGATTTTTTCATCGACTCCAGTCAGCGAGAATATAATGATAATTTCTCAGGAACAATTGAATTTCATAAAATATACCGAAGTGGGAGACGAATGAAAGATCATATACCCAAACATGATTTTGGGGGAACTTAAAAAAAATGTTTTTAATGATATTGTTACGTGACTTGCTAAATATCTGTCGTCTGCGATCGAAAATCAAAACAACAAACAATTTGACAATGATTGACGTGACCTGTTTGTGGCACACTTTCCTGAGTTTTACTGTTGTCTTTTGCGAAAATTAAAAGTTTTTCGTTCACGTACACATAGTTTTTATATTTTAATATTGCAGCCGGATTACATTATAAGAAATAACTGTTGTTTTCCGTCGGTTTATATCGCATAAACCGAAGGAAAACAGCAGTTATTTCTTAAATAAACATTCTAGCAATAGCAATTACGTATTCGTCAGAATTTGATTCGAAGATATCAATTATTTTATGCTATTAGTTATATATTTTCTTAAAAGTAGATTGATACTTTGACTTTTTGTGTTGGATTATAGCGAAAACGGCACCATGCGAAAACGGCACCAAGTGAGTGAGAACGGCACCAACTGATGGTGGCGTGAACGGCACCAATTACGCTGGCAAAAACGGCACCATGGGTTGGCGAAAACGGCACCAGTTCGGATGGCGAACACGGCACCAGTATTTAATTCAATTCATTCTGCCTTTTTCTGTCGTTTGTTTTGAAACTGAGTTTTTAGCCTAAGCTTGCGGATGCATTCTAGGTTCTCTAATAAATTTGTTGAAAATTGAGCAGTTACAAATGAGAGGATCCCAACTCTCTTAAATGGATTTGTTGTTGTTTAGCAGTGCATAACTTCTAAGCATTCAAAGCAAGAACACCCTCTCGAACCCAGGCCCCCACCCTCTCCCCGGCCCTGCAATCTGTCCAACCCGGATTCATGATACAACCCCTTCTTTATTGTTGGCGCAGAAATCAGAACCAACGGGGGGTGGGAGGGGAGGGGGGGGGGAGTCCGAATTCAATGGACGTGCCAAGGCAAAAAAAAAAAAATAATAATACAGGTCTTTTAGGCCAGGACCAGGTTTGGTGGGGGCAGTCCAAACCCAAGAAATACGGACTCCTCGGCCAAACCGAAAGTAACGGGCCCCAGGATTACTTTTACTCAATTGCTCCCTCCACGCGTATTTTCATCAGGCTTGTGCCGACTCCGTATATATATGTGTAAATGTTGTAGTTGTATAATATATCAACGACAATAACTCGTGGCCAAATATGTAATATATTGCGTGTATTGTGTTCATATTCGATACCATTGTATATATGTGATAAAAGATAAAAACAAACTTGCAAAAAGGAGACAAAATCAAAACAACGATCTGAGGAAAATTGAATATTTGATCATGTGACATAGTGTTGTTCTTCTTTCGCCAAGTTTTGGTTTGGTTCCGTTTTCGCCAGACGAAAGTTTGGTGCCGTTTTCGCCAGTTGGTGTCGTTTTCACACATTGCCGTTTTCGCCTGCACCCGTGTCACACAAACAACCATAGCCTGTATGGAGGTCTGTAGCACCCGATTACTGAGGGCTGTTGTCAGCCAGGCATGGCAAATATGGAATACTGGTACCGCACGTATTAATTAAATAATTTGCGTCACAACTACAAAACATGTATTTTTATTTATTCACTAATTCACTAAGGAGTTTTGAACAAGTCTTGGGTTTTATTTTTAACCATAATCACGACTAACTGATATTCCAACTTCGTCAAAAGAAGCCTTCTGCAAAAGCAAGCCGTAAATATTCAAATTTCACATGTTCTCAAATCGACCGTCGCAGTTACGTCACTTGTGCCTTGTTGCAAAATGGACGTTGTTCCGAAAATACACACAAATTCCCATAGAGAATTAAAAAATCCGTTCATATAATTTTGGAGTGAGCTGCAATCACAGAAACGCAACGACGGTGAAGTGAAATATATTACAAGTAATCGGGATCTAAAAACTAAAAGATCCTTTCTTGATTTTGTATTTTTCCCGTGCTTATTTACTCCTGGGGGATTTCGGAACAGACAGTGAGTTTATTTATCCTAATGCTTCAACATTGCACGTCTGGTGAGGTGCATTATTTTGAAATATATTGGGAATATACACTCCTTGAAAACACTTTGTTTAAATCTTTTTGCGTCCCTCAACGTGGGGTCGAACTGTGTGGTGATGTGCTGTTTTTTGATAAATGGAGTCGGGGGTTTGTCGTCCAACAGGGGTTAATTCCATATTACTTATTTGCTCTCTCTGTGGTGGTTGTCTCCACCAGTGATTAGAGTGTCAGGTAGCACGAGATCTAGTAACGGTTGATCGAATTGTTGTCAAGTTTCACTGAGGGAAATGCACACACCAGCGATTTCCTGAATCGATACAAGATTTCAGAGGTTGCATGATTTTTTCGTGTTGTGTATGAATTGAAGTGGGTGATCTGGACCGTCGAAAAAGTCAGTTCGAGATAGGATTTCACTGGGGTAGGTTGTTTAGCTTTTCTCTGGAAGGTTTGGGAAGAGCCGGCTGGTCATGAGTTTAAATAGTAATTCCTTGGAGTTCCGGAATGAGAAACTAAACACCGAATTCTCTGTGCCATTGGTGAGACTGGGATAGTTATTTAGGAATTTATTTGGTATTCTTTTTTTCTCCGTTTGTCGGATCAATGGAATCAGAGTTAAGTAAGTTTTAGAGTAGTTTTTTTTCTCTGGAACTCCGGGAATATTTTTTTGAAGAATTTCGCCTTCGACAAACTTTTGTCGAGTGTGAGTTCTTCTTGTTGGGTAGTCACCGAGTGTGCGGGGTGTCAGAGATGGCAGCGCGGAGGTGACTCCTTAGTTATATGTGGAAGACTTCACACTCGACGAACTTTGGTTCTTCGAGGGTGAAAGCTTCTTACTTGATTGAGGCCTGATTATTGATATTTGGTATGACACCTATGGAGGAGCAGCGGTGACTCCTTATTTATATGTGGAAGACTTCACACTCGACGAACTCTGGTTCTTCGAGGGTGAAAGCTTCTTACTTGATTGAGGCCTGATTATTGATATTTGGTATGACACCTATGGAGGAGCAGCGGTGACTCCTTATTTATATGTGGAAGACTTCACACTCGACGAACTTTGGTTCTTCGAGGGTGAAAGCTTCTTACTTGATTGAGGCCTGATTATTGATATTTGGTATGACACCTATGGAGGAGCAGCGGTAACTCCTCATTTATATTGGAAGACTTCACACTCGACGAACTCTGGTTCTTCGAGGGTGAAAGCTTCTTACTTGATTGAGGCCTGATTATTGATATTTGGTATGACACCTATGGAGGAGCAGCGGTGACTCCTCATTTATATTTGGAAGACTTCACACTCGACGAACTCTGGTTCTTCGAGGGTGAAAGCTTCTTACTTGATTGAGGCCTGATTATTAATATTTGGTATGACACCTATGGAGGAGCAGAGGTGACTCCTTATTTATATGTGGAAGACTTCACACTCGACGAACTTTGGCTCTTCGAGGGTGAAAGCTTCTTACCTGTGTAGTCCTGACCATTACTATTGGGAGATGACATCTATGGAGGAATGTAGGTGATTCCTCATTTATATTTGGAAGACTTCACACTCGACGAACTCTGGTTCTTCGAGAGTGAAAGCTTCTTACCTGTGTAGTCCTGATCATTACTATTGGGAGATAACATCTATGGAGGAACGAAGGTGACTCCTCATTTATATTGGAAGACTTCACACTCGACGAACTCTGGTTCTTCGAGGGTGGAAGCTTCTTATGACAGTTCCCTTTGGTCATTGGTACGTCCTCTATGGGAGAATAGTAGTCTCCTAATATTATATTAGAAAATCGGGGTGGCCTGGACATAATAAAAAGGGCCTTGTTTATCGGATTCTTGATATTTTTTTTTTCTCTAGCCTCCGAATTTCAGCCCAATTTAAGATAGTGAAACAAACGCTTTTTGGATATGTAATAATGTTTAATTTCATTCAATAAATTATACCATAACATTTCTTAGTGTTGAATTATTGTTACCTTGCTACATCTTGATGGTTTGTAGTTTTTAATTTCAGTCTAAAGGTGGGTCATCTACCCGAGAACTTTATGTGGGGCTCCGACCTACCCATTATAACTGCGATCCCTTTTCCTTATTTTAAAGCCCGGTCGGAAACGCAAATGTTAAATATCTCTTATAAAATAGTTCGACCATCTGGGGTGATGTGGTTTTAGAAACCGCACCGCCTCGGCTGATCGAACTGTTTTTGGGAGGGAGAAATTGAATCTAGACTTGTGTTGGGTTGGGGATAGTGGATTCGTCACAGTTATTGGCGTCGCCGACAGGATATTTTATGATACCATAAGACTGATGTATAGAAATTTAATACAGGTAAATTGTTTAGTATTGGTTCAAATTTAATATGGCTACGGGAATTTCGGAAGGGCTGGATGAATACTTGGGGGCATCTAAAAAGTTAACTGATTTGGCTACAAATCCAGATATTAGCACACCAAGGAGATACCCCATGGCTGAGGCTCTAGATTTTTTTCAAGAAACACCAGAGGCCACTCCTACGTCTTTTAATGAAAATGTAGAAATTCAAGTGAGTGAAATTCCAAAACATAATGGTTTGGACAATGGAATTCATAAACAGGTAGGAAGTTCTGCGCGTGAATTTTGTAGAAGAAGAGCTTCGGGTGCCATTCCTAAGAAAGTTAAAACTCCTCTTGCGAGGGTCAGCTATCAAGATAAGGGTGATCGGGCGTTAGTGGCACCGGGTGCGGACCTTCCTGCTCTTAAGGAACGTCCATCCAAAAGTGGTGAACAATATAACGGGCCCAGAAAACCGGTGGTTACACCAGAAACATTTAATGGGTCCACCAATGTGGTTGATTGGGTGACGCATTTTGAAAAATGTGTAGAAATCAATGAATGGTCAGAGGTGGTGGCTTGTAGATTTTTGGTAGTTTCATTAAGAGGGGCCGCATTGCAATTTTACGAAGATCTAGATAGTAATGATAAGATTGGCCTAAAACAAATATTAAAAAGTTTGATAGATCGATTTGATCCCTTTAGAGGTACGGCAATTTATAGGTCACAATTGCGTTCAAGAAGGCGAACCGCTCGAGAAACACTCCCCGAGCTGGCTAGTAGTATACGTAGATTGGTAAAGAAAGCTTACCCTTCAGCCCCATCCATTTTAAGGGACGATTTGGCAAAAGAAGCTTTTGTTGAAGCCATAACGGATAAAGACGTTCGGATGCAGGTGTTGCGTGGAAAACCCGAGACGTTGGATGCCGCGGTTCGTTTGGCATTAGAGGAAGAATCATATAGGAGAGTGGAAGTTGCTTCCACTGTCCAACCTTCTGACAACGAAGCTGTTAATTCCGAGCAATTGGAATTATTAACTCAGACGCTGACTGATCTGCGGTTTCAGATTGATGATTTGCGCAAAGAACAAAGGGAAATGAGACGCGAATTTTTAGAACAATTGGGGAAGGAGGATGGAATTGACAAAATAGCGGAAATACAAAATACTCGGGAAGATTTTTCTCGTGGACGTGGTCGAGGAAATGTTCGTCGGAATTATGGGGGTCGAAGAGGTGGAAGGTGGAATAATAGGCAAGGTTTAAAAGAATAAGAGCTGGGGTTGGGGTCAAACCTCAGCTCCAACAGAATGGGGCCCACCCTGAGAAAAAGATTGGTCATTTTTTTCTTCCCTTAACCATTTGTGACAAAGAGGTAAAATTTTTGCTGGACACTGGATCAGCCATTAGCATATTAAGTACTAAGGTATTGGAAGAGGTATTTGGAAAGGATTCTTCAGAATTACAAGCAGCTCCTAGAGAGGTTTGTGGAGCTAGCGGACAACCCTTGCAGGTGCCAGGAGTTATCAACCTTCCCATTAATATAGGTAATAATAGTTTTGATCAAGAGTTTTATGTTGCCGAGTTATCATTTGAGGGAATATTGGGGGTTGATCTGATGACTGCCCTAGACTTAGACATTTATCTGGGGAGGAATTGTGTTAAATTAGCAGGAAAAGAAATTCCCCTAAATTTTGGCAATAACAACGATAGTAATGAGGTCATGCTTATTGAAAATGTAACTATACCTCCATCTTCCGAGATTATAATTAATGGTAAGGTAAGTAATGTTTCTCTTTTAGAGGGAATTTGTGAGGTAGATCAAAAATTTTCAGAAAAACATAATGGGATTATGGTTGGGCGAAGTTTTGTGGGTACTTCAAATGGAGATGTTGTGCCAATGAGGTTAGTAAATACCACCGGGGTACCCCAGTCCTTGAAAAAAGGTGAAACAGTGGCAGTATTCCAGCAAGGGGAGGTTCTGGGAAATAGTGTAATTCAAGAAAATGTAAAACAAGAAAATGTTGATAAGTATTCTCTCCAGCAAACAATTGATGAAACTGTTTTGACTACGGATCAGGTATTTCAAGTTAAAATGCTTCTTGATAGAAATGAGTCGGTTTTTATCCGCCATGATAAAGATTTAGGTCGAACAAGTATTATAAAACATGATATTGACACGGGTAAACATCCACCCATAAAACAAAGAGCCTATAGACTTCCTGTACATAAGCGACAGGAAGTTGATAGGCAGTTACAAGAAATGTTAGAACAGGGGATAATACAACCCTCGGATAGTCCGTGGGCGGCCCCCATTGTCCTGGTTAAAAAAAAAGACGGTAGCCTACGCTTTTGTGTAGACTATCGTAAGTTAAATGCTGTAACTCGGAAGGATGCATATCCCTTGCCACGCATTGATGACAGCCTTGAAGGAATGCAGGGGGCCAGTTGGTTCTCTACATTAGATTTGGCTTCAGGGTATTGGCAGGTGGAGATGGCTTCCTCAGCTCAAGAAAAAACTGCCTTTAGTACAGGTAAAGGGCTTTATGAGTTCAAGGTACTCCCTTTCGGGCTTTCTGGGGCTCCCCATTCCTTTCAGAGGCTTATGGAGCTCGTTTTGAAGGGCCTTCATTGGAAGACCTGTCTGATATATCTGGATGACATAATTATTTATGCTAAAACTTTCCAAGAACATGTAGAAAGGTTGGAAGAGGTGTTCACAAAAATTAAGGAAGCTGGTTTGAAACTCAAGCCTTCTAAATGTGCTCTTTTTAGAAAACAGGTATCTTTTTTGGGCCATATCGTGTCCTCAGAGGGGATACGGGCTGACCCAGAAAGGATAGCTAGGATTAAGGATTGGCCGATTCCAAGATGTGTCAGAGATATACGCAGTTTTGTCGGTTTGTGTTCTTATTACAGAAAATTTATTTTGAACTTCTCAGATTTGGCTGGTCCCCTGTTGGAATTAACTAGAAAGAATGTAAAATTTGAGTGGAATAAGGCTAGAAAAGAATCTTTTGAAATTTTAAAGAATAAACTATGTGAGAGTCCAATCTTGGGATTTCCAAATTTTGAGCAAGAGTTTATTTTGGACACAGATGCGAGTGATCAGGCTAGTGGGGCTGTGTTGTCTCAGTTAGTTAACGGACAGGAGAAGGTAATTGCATATTTTAGTAAAGTGCATTCTCCCCCAGAACGTAATTATAGTGTCACTCGGAAAGAGCTATTGGCAGTTATTAAAAGCATTAAAAATTTTCGCCATTATTTGATAGGAAAACACTTTACTCTGCGCACCGATCATGGATCTTTGAGGTGGTTGTTTAATTTTAAAGAACCAACGGGGCAAGTGGCTCGTTGGCTGGAATATTTGAGTGGATTTGACTTTTCTATCATTCATCGTAGAGGAGAGCAACATAAGAATGCCGACGCCTTGAGTAGGATATCTTTGGAGACTAATGCTATTGATTTGTCTCCAGGAGGTGTAATTTCGGTTGATGATCAGATGAGTGATCCAATATTAAAGAAATTGTTTGAAAATAAAACAAATGATTCTAAGCCGTCGGCTGAGCAAATGAAGGGTGAAGAATTAATATTTAAAAAATATGTAGCCCAATGGGAACAAATTGTTGTTAGGCAAGGTATGCTTTATCGAGAATGGTTGGAATTTGGAAAGGAAAATAAATTTTTGTGGATTGTTCCTGGGAAACTAAAACCTGAAATTTTAAAACATTGCCATGATTCCGTGGTGGGAGGCCATTTAGGTATGATGAAAACCTATTTGAAAATTAGGCAAAGATTTTTTTGGATTGGTCTAAAGAAGGATGTAGAACAGTGGGTGCAGACTTGTGAGGTGTGTCAACGTCGGAAAAGTCCCAACAAAGCGTTAAAGGCCCCCCTGGTTACCGACCGTGTTTCGGAACCGATGGAGAGGGTTGCACTTGATGTATTGGGTCCCCTACCGGAATCTGTGAGTGGAAACATTTACATTCTGGTTGTTTCTGACTATTTCTCTAAATGGACTGAAGCCTATGCCATGCCTAATCAGCGTGCAAGTACAATTGGAGAAATATTGGTTAAAGAGTGGATATCCCGTTTTGGTATGCCTAAGTTTATCCATTCTGATCAAGGGGCCAACTTTGAGTCTGAATTGTTTTTGGGAATCTGTAAATATTTTGAGATTTCCAAGACAAGAACATCTCCATATCACCCTCAGTCTGATGGCCAGGTTGAGCGCTTCAACAGAACATTGATAGCTATGCTAGCATGTTTTGTTGAAGATAATCATAACGACTGGGAATACTATCTACCTTTTGTTATGATGGCTTATCGTAGTGCTGTTCATGAGACCACGGGCCTTATTCCAAATATGATCCTTTTTGGGAAAGAAATCCGATTACCTATTGAATTTATGGCTGGTAAAGTTCCTGATAAGGATCTTAGTCGAGTTCAATATGTGATGGATTTGGAAAATAGAATGGCAACCATTTTCCAGTTTGTGAGCAGTAAGTGTGAAACTGCTATTAAACATAGGAAAAGGTTGTACGACCGTAGAGTTCATGGAAGACCTTATGAGGTTGGTGATAAAGTGTGGCTATATATTTCAAAAATAAAGCAAGGTCAAACCCCCAAATTTGCTAAATATTGGTTTGGGCCATTTGTGGTTAAAAAGCGACTCTCTGATGCAAATTATGTTATTTGTAGAGAGCATGGTGGTCGGCTGCAGGTGGTCCACTTTAATAGATTAAAAAAATGTTTTGAACGACCTAATATGGGAACAAGTGTAGACAATTCAGGAGATTCTGGTAGGTTACCTTTTTCGGAACTCATTGATCGGGAGGAAGATTCTGACCAGTCGGCTCAGGGCAGTTCCAGCAACTTAAACAATCCTGCCCCTAGCGGAGATCCTGTCACCCACCGGGGGCGAAGGGTCCGTCGTCCCCGCTGGTTGAACTCAAATGAGTACGATCTGTCTTAAAAAAAAAAAAAAAAAAAAGATTTGTATTTATTATTCTGGAATGACCCCGGTCTAAATTCGGTGATTTTATGATTTAAGATTTGGCTTAATGAATTCATTTGGCGAGAACTCTAGCTCACGAGCAAAGATAAGATTTGCTAAATTTTTGATGTGGTGCCCAGTGATCATGGGAAAATTGTTAAATTACCCGGAGTGTGCCTTATATGTCGATGCAAGGGTTAAATTATGTCTTCCATTTGGAAGTTGTAATTAATAGGCAAGGAGGAATGGTGCTGGGGATCCAAGGAAGGGTTAATGGGCGGAGACAAAATAAACTGCAAATTCATTTGAATTTGCTGTTCGATTCATTTGGAAACTTTTGAATCAGAATTGTTTAATTTTGACTTTCAAACAGTCATATATAGGACAAGTTGTAGGGTCATTGGACCGGTGGTTATGTCCTATGGTAGTGGATTGGATAAAGTAAAGATTGATAAATGATATAGTATTCTCATGGGTCACATAATGTAGGGAAAGGATGGAAATCAATTGATTCCATGGTTTCCCTTACGGGGTGTCGTAATGGAGGTGTTCCATTAGGAAAAATTGTGTAAACGAACACCCTAACTCAGCGCAATTCTAAAAATGTAAAAAAAATTACCTTAGTAATCTCAAAAATACTAGCGCTATTTGTGTTTTGTAAATGTGACCCCTGGGAATTACACTTGGAAATGCTCGTGAGCGGGAGCATTATACGCTAGTGAAATTGAGCCAGTAGAAGAGTGATTCCAAATACGTCGTTTATTTTGGTGTGACTTGCATGGCGCGCATGTGGGATGGGCATTTGGGGTGGGGGTTAGGTATGATTGTGTCTGATGGGTGGTGGTTGATGTTGCTAGGGTAAGAATGGGTTTCGTAAGTAATTTATGATGGCGTCGCCAGTATGTAACTTTTCGTAAGTGATGTGTCCGTGGTAAATATGCAAGACCACCAGAAATTTACGACTTAAAAATTTGGATTGCTTGGAAACCTATTGGTTGTAGTTTGACTGAGTCACAGAAAGATTGTTTTTTTTTTTTTTTAATACTGGAGGTCATTCCTTTCATGTAATGTAACTAATAAATTACATAAATTAATTTCAGCTGTTGGAAACAGAAAATTGCGAAATTTTGTATACTGCTGTGGTGTTCCTTTTTTTTGTTTTAGGTTGAGGGAGGTATTTGGTGGCGATGAATCCAGATGATACTGATGTTGTCCATTGACATTGAAATTATGTATGTGTGTCATGGTATTTGATAGCGATGAATCCAGACGATACTGATGTTGTCCATTGACAGTGAAATTATGTATGTATATCATGGTATTTGATGGCGATGAATCCAGACGATACTGATGTTATCCATTGACATTGAAATTATGTATGTGTATCATGGTATTTGATGGCGATGAATCCAGACGATACTGGTAGTTGTCCAGTGACAGTGAAATTATGTATGTGTATCATGGTATTTGATGGCGATGAATCCAGATGATACTGATGTTGTCCATTGACATTGAAATTATGTATGTGTGTCATGGTATTTGATAGCGATGAATCCAGACGATACTGATGTTGTCCATTGACAGTGAAATTATGTATGTATATCATGGTATTTGATGGCGATGAATCCAGACGATACTGATCTTATCCATTGACATTGAAATTATGTATGTGTATCATGGTATTTGATGGCGATGAATCCAGACGATACTGGTAGTTGTCCAGTGACAGTGAAATTATGTATGTGTATCATGGTATTTGATGGCGATGAATCCAGACGATACTGATGTTGTCCATTGACATTGAAATTATGTATGTGTATCATGGTATTTGATGGCGATGAATCCAGACGATACTGATGTTGTCCATTGACATTGAAATTATGTATGTGTATCATGGTATTTGATGGCGATGAATCCAGACGATACTGGTAGTTGTCCAGTGACATTGAAATTATGTATGTATATCATGGTATTTGATGGCGATGAATCCAGACGATACTGATGTTATCCATTGACATTGAAATTATGTATGTGTATCATGGTATTTGATGGCGATGAATCCAGATGATACTGATGTTTGTCCATTGACGGTGAAATTATGTATGTGTATCATGGTATTTGATGGCGATGAGTCCGGGCGGTACTGATGTTGTCCATTGACATTGAAATTATGTATGTGTATCATGGTATTTGATGGCGATGAATCCAGACGATACTGATGTTTGTCCATTGACGGTGAAATTATGTATGTGTATCATGGTATTTGATGGCGATGAATCCAGACGATACTGGTAGTTGTCCAGTGACAGTGAAATTATGTATGTGTATCATGGTATTTGATGGCGATGAATCCAGACGATACTGATGTTGTCCATTGACATTGAAATTATGTATGTGTATCATGGTATTTGATGGCGATGAATCCAGTCGATACTGATGTTGTCCATTGACATTGAAATTATGTATGTGTATCATGGTATTTGATGGCGATGAATCCAGACGATACTGGTAGTTGTCCAGTGACAGTGAAATTATGTATGTGTATCATGGTATTTGATGGCGATGAATCCAGACGATACTGATGTTATCCATTGACATTGAAATTATGTATGTGTATCATGGTATTTGATGGCGATGAATCCAGATGATACTGATGTTTGTCCATTGACGGTGAAATTATGTATGTGTATCATGGTATTTGATGGCGATGAGTCCGGGCGGTACTGATGTTGTCCATTGACATTGAAATTATGTATGTGAGTCATGGTATTTAATGGCGATGAATCCAGATGATACTGATGGTTGTCCAGTGACAGTGAAGTTGTGTAGGTGTATCATGGTATTTGATGGTTATGAGTTCAGACGATATTGACAGTTGTCCATTAACATTGACTCTTGAATGTGAATTGGTTCTTGTAAACCTTCCTAATTTAACTTTGCTTTTTAGGATTTAATTTTGACTCCTTAAAATGGAGGGTCTGGTGATTGGACACAGTTTTGTGGCGAGATTGTACCGATTTTTATTATTGTGCCCAGAAGTATGGCATTGTACCATACCGTTTGCCTCCGTGAAATTTGTTGGGATACCTGGGGGAAAGATTAGCCATTTGCAAAATATTAATGTCAGAGGGGCTAGATGGATAGTTCTTCAGACTGGGGGTAATGATATTGATTGCGCTACATTCTCTTTTGAATGTTTCCTGCGGGACCTCCGAGAATTGCTAAAGAAATGGAAGCTTGCTGGGGTGAAGAAAATAACATTAGGTAGTATATTTCCTAGAGTAAAGCCCCGAGATGTATCTTATGAGATTTATGAGTTTAGACGTATGGCTGTCAATGATGCTTTTAAGGCTGTAGGTGATGAAGATATTTTATATTTTCACCATCGACAGGTTTATCCTCATCATTTTCTGTCAGATGGTGTACATCTCCGGCCGAATGCACAAAAGAATTTTTGGGATAGAATAAAAAGGAAAATTTGCCAGATGTTATAATTTAAAACCCACGAGTCAGGGTGATTGGGAATGTGTTGATGGTTTATTAAGTGGGAAAGAAGTGATTAATGTGAAAGTTGGAGATATTTCACATTGACCTTGATGGCAATTGTTGGCTCTGTTGATGGTTCGATTGGGCATGGTATGGTGATTCCTTGTTGGGCTCACTATGCTGCCCAAGCGAAGCATTAATTGCAACTGTTTTGAATTGGAAATATGGAGTTGGCGATTGAGAAATAAAGTTCCGGGATTCATAAAAATATTGGATAATTGTTTTCTAATCTAGAATGATTCAAGCGCGCCAACAATAAATGGATCTTGTGGCTGTTGTCTGGGTTGTCGTGATGAAAAGGACACAGTAGTGTGCAGGGTTTCCAAGATAGTTTTTGGCGCTGCGAGCAGCATCATCTGGACGATGATAAAATTCATATGTAGTAAATTATGGGTAGTGTTCCAATGAAGTATGGTCCGTTTAATTGTTTTATAAATATATAAGTTATAGTGGTGGCTTTCTTCGGATCAGGGATTTAACTAATCCAGGCGGTAACATCTCTTATCGCATGTCAGTGATCGTGGCGGTAAGCGGTTTCAATTTTTATTGAAATTGGTCGGTGGTTGGATTTCTGTATCCCAGGCCTGCCTACCGCTGTATAAAACATAAAATGTGATGGCGGATTATTCCGTCAGATGTAGCACTTCCCATGCCTAAAGATTTAATCTAGATAGTAGGTATGAACAGATCGTACTCAATTTTTTTTTTCGGACCCATTTTTTTTTGTGTAAATATAGTCATTATAAATCATTAATCATTTTTTTTTTATTTTTATCTTTATTAATAAGAAATCAAAAACACTATCTGAGCCATCCAAAAACGAGGACGTTTACCTTGGGGTGGGGGTAGTGTGCTGTTTTTTGATAAATGGAGTCGGGGGTTTGTCGTCCAACAGGGGTTAATTCCATATTACTTATTTGCTCTCTCTGTGGTGGTTGTCTCCACCAGTGATTAGAGTGTCAGGTAGCACGAGATCTAGTAACGGTTGATTGAATTGTTGTCAAGTTTCACTGAGGGAAATGCACACACCAGCGATTTCCTGAATCGATACAAGATTTCAGAGGTTGCATGATTTTTTCGTGTTGTGTATGAATTGAAGTGGGTGATCTGGACCGTCGAAAAAGTCAGTTCGAGATAGGATTTCACTGGGGTAGGTTGTTTAGCTTTTCTCTGGAAGGTTTGGGAAGAGCCGGCTGGTCATGAGTTTAAATAGTAATTCCTTGGAGTTCCGGAATGAGAAACTAAACACCGAATTCTCTGTGCCATTGGTGAGACCGGGATAGTTATTTAGGAATTTATTTGGTATTCTTTTTTTCTCCGTTTGTCGGATCAATGGAATCAGAGTTAAGTAAGTTTTAGAGTAGTTTTTTTTCTCTGGAACTCCGGGAATATTTTTTTGAAGAATTTCGCCTTCGACAAACTTTTGTCGAGTGTGAGTTCTTCTTGTTGGGTAGTCACCGAGTGTGCGGGGTGTCAGAGATGGCAGCGCGGAGGTGACTCCTTAGTTATATGTGGAAGACTTCACACTCGACGAACTTTGGTTCTTCGAGGGTGAAAGCTTCTTACTTGATTGAGGCCTGATTATTGATATTTGGTATGACACCTATGGAGGAGCAGCGGTGACTCCTTATTTATATGTGGAAGACTTCACACTCGACGAACTCTGGTTCTTCGAGGGTGAAAGCTTCTTACTTGATTGAGGCCTGATTATTGATATTTGGTATGACACCTATGGAGGAGCAGCGGTAACTCCTCATTTATATTGGAAGACTTCACACTCGACGAACTCTGGTTCTTCGAGGGTGAAAGCTTCTTACTTGATTGAGGCCTGATTATTGATATTTGGTATGACACCTATGGAGGAGCAGCGGTGACTCCTCATTTATATTTGGAAGACTTCACACTCGACGAACTCTGGTTCTTCGAGGGTGAAAGCTTCTTACTTGATTGAGGCCTGATTATTAATATTTGGTATGACACCTATGGAGGAGCAGAGGTGACTCCTTATTTATATGTGGAAGACTTCACACTCGACGAACTTTGGCTCTTCGAGGGTGAAAGCTTCTTACCTGTGTAGTCCTGACCATTACTATTGGGAGATGACATCTATGGAGGAATGTAGGTGATTCCTCATTTATATTTGGAAGACTTCACACTCGACGAACTCTGGTTCTTCGAGAGTGAAAGCTTCTTACCTGTGTAGTCCTGATCATTACTATTGGGAGATAACATCTATGGAGGAACGAAGGTGACTCCTCATTTATATTGGGAGACTTCACACTCGACGAACTCTGGTTCTTCGAGGGTGGAAGCTTCTTATGACAGTTCCCTTTGGTCATTGGTACGTCCTCTATGGGAGAATAGTAGTCTCCTAATATTATATTAGAAAATCGGGGTGGCCTGGACATAATAAAAAGGGCCTTGTTTATCGGATTCTTGATATTTTTTTTTTCTCTAGCCTCCGAATTTCAGCCCAATTTAAGATAGTGAAACAAACGCTTTTTGGATATGTAATAATGTTTAATTTCATTCAATAAATTATACCATAACATTTCTTAGTGTTGAATTATTGTTACCTTGCTACATCTTGATGGTTTGTAGTTTTTAATTTCAGTCTAAAGGTGGGTCATCTACCCGAGAACTTTATGTGGGGCTCCGACCTACCCATTATAACTGCGATCCCTTTTCCTTATTTTAAAGCCCGGTCGGAAACGCAAATGTTAAATATCTCTTATAAAATAGTTCGACCATCTGGGGTGATGTGGTTTTAGAAACCGCACCGCCTCGGCTGATCGAACTGTTTTTGGGAGGGAGAAATTGAATCTAGACTTGTGTTGGGTTGGGGATAGTGGATTCGTCACATGATGTCATCAGATGTCAACGTTTGAAAAAAATTAACATGGATCAAATACTCATGGTACTTAATATTTTGTAGAAACACGGTACTTTTCATTGTCTCGATTTACAGCAATTTACAGACACATCAGACCGTTTTTTGTGAAACGCATTGTTTCGCTCTTACTGGCAATATAGCAACCCCCCCCCCCCCCAAAACAAAAACAAAAAAACAATACAATGTATCACTGTCGGCGATTGCTAATCATTTTTGTGTTAATAAGATGAAAATGATAACGTCATTATACAAGAAATGTCACTTTTTAATGTTTTTGTTTCTAACACCTGGATGAGATCTTTGACATTGTAAGGGTAACACACGCTTTATTCCCTTAACACTTTACCCAACGTAACGGCTAAAAACCGGTAAGTTCTATTCACAAACAATCGCCAATTAATTTTCATTATTTTTTGTCTCAAAACATAGGTTATGACCCATCATTGGAATGAGCTCGTCGAACTCGTTCCCATGAGGCGTCATAACCTATGTTTTTTAGACAAAAAATGAAAAAAAAAGGTTTTGAGACAAAAAATGAAAAAAAATAGTTATTCTAGAATTGTGTTTGCAAGTGTTGTCTGCTTTTCAGGTTAGGTAAAGGATTAAAACTTTGCTTAGCGCAAATAAAATTGAAATTCGTTTTATTCTTTTGTACATGGAATGGCCATGTTGCCAATATCTGCTCCAAGGCCTAGTCCCGTATTGACAGACCGAGGACTCACAAATTCATCCTTGATCGTAATGTTCTGGAAAAAATTATTTTGCTTTTATTAGACCCCTCCTGGAATATGGTAATACGGTTTGGGACAATTGTACGGCGCCCAAGGCTGCTGATCTGGAGAAAATGCAGATCACAGTGACCAGGATTGTTACCGGTGCCACTGTAAGTGCCAGTAAGATCCTCCTATATACCGAAACCCGCTGGGACTCTCCTGAAGAAAGACGTAGAAAATACAGATTGAAACAATTCTTCAAAACGTACCATCATCTGACGCCTTAATATATTGCTAACAAAGTTCCACCGACAGTTTCGTTAACCAGTCAAAGTCGTAACCTACGATCCCACCAAAATCATCGAGTTCCTTTTTGTAACTCGCAACTATACCAATCTTCGTTTATCCCAAATACGACTGGTCACTGAAATAACTTACCCTTATCTGTCAGAGAAAACTCATCCCTGAGTAATTTTACGACCTTCCTAAATGATTGGCAATGTACGACCACCGACATTTTACGGCGGTGCTAAATCGATTTACCACTGCAGGTGTTACGTTTGCGCTGCAACAACCTCAACGCACATTTTTCAAGACAACTTATCGCCTTCCCCCCTCCGTGTTTGTGGTGTATGCGAGACAGTCGAGCATTTCCTGTTATATTGTCCAATACATGAACATGCGCGCAGTACTACAGTTGAATTACTCCCATCTTCTCTTGATCATAGTACTCTTCTATTTGGTTCGGAATTTCTTGATAATGCAGAAAACCGCTTTATATTTGAAGTTGTCCAGGATTTCATTGTACTTAGCAAACGTTTCAGTTAGCTGCAGCGATTACGTGACCTGCATGGGTGTGTGTGCATCTGACTAGGTTAAGGTATAATGCTTGAACCAGTCGACACCAGCTATTAATATCTTTAGCGTCACTAAATAAGTATATTACTCATGTACCAACCCGATTCATGTCTGCGTAACTCAGATCACCAAGGAAATCGTTTTTGTTTTTTTTAATTCAAGTTGGCTTCAACCTCATCTTTGTCTTCTCTTTGTTTCTTCTCTGGTTCTATCTCTACTTTCTTCTTCCTGTTATCTTTCTACCGGTTTAAACAATATTAGTCCAGCAAATGTCTCATGTTATTTTCTTATCAAATACTCTATCCAACAAGGGAGACGACTTACAAAAGCTTACAGCTTATTGTTGAATCCCTAACATTTATTCTTGAATTATGTTGTCATGTTACATTGTATACCATTAATTTCATGAGTTGTTCCTTTTTATCTGTTTGTGTGATGTATACAATTGTCACTTTCAGTAATAAATATTGTTTAAACTAAAATTCGTTTCCTTTTTTTTAACCCTTTACCCAACGCAGACGATATCAAAATTTATTATTTTAAATAGCATTTTTTAAAATTTTTCAAAACATTTCAACAAAACCATATCATGTGACCCCCCCGTTGGAACGAGCTCGACGAGCTCGTTCCAACGAGGGGTCACATGATATGGTTTTGTTGAAATTTGTTGAAAAATAATATTTTTTCAACTGCTGAATTTGCATATTACGCGGGCGGATGCGGGCGATTCGTTAGGTAAAGGGTTAAATTTTTCAAAACATTTCAACAAACCCATATCATGTGTTCCCTCATTGGACATGTGTTCCCTCACAGGAACGAGCTCGAAGGGCTCGATACAAATAGGGGTTACATGAACTATTTTTACTTTTTAAAAAAAAATGTTTTTTTTTTTCATCTGCACATTTTTACGGGGGTGGCTGCTTCCGATTCGTTAGGTAAAAGGTTAAATGTCGACATACACATCCGACGTTGTCCTTGAAATGGTGGTGTTTTGAGCTGCGTTTACTTGTCGAGATTGGCTTTGCAATCTCAAATCAACTCTACATGTTGTTAGTTTACAGTTAAAATTAGAAGTCTTGTCATGAACTGTGCGCTTATCTAGCCTTAATTGCGCGCAGGAATTGCGCGCAATTGCCATATCGAATGACATCCAAAGCACGGCAGGTTCTCCTGGTTACTCATGGCAAGCACTGGCAGTGATTCTGCCAATGGACCTCCGTGTTACCCGGAGGTCCATTGGCTGAAACATTGCTTGTGCACAGGCCATATGTGCAGAATTCGATAACTTTACTATGGTCATAACGTGTAGATTAACGCGCAGATCGACGTGCTATTTGTGCGCATTTCATGACAGGACTTACAATTTTAACTGTACTTTTTCTTTTACAATGATTATCCTATCAACTTATCTCTCAGCGAAAATATAATAATGATAACAGATAAAACGGTAATATATATGACATATGTTGGCCTCTCCAGAAATTCGTTGTGGTTTCCTGTTCTCTCTTCACATATTGAAACATAAAACCAATGAGCTTACAAAACAGTAGCCTCCAGGTAAAGCTATTCCATATCCTAGCCCTCCCAAACTACATTTTTGTTGCATAAGCTTCTATAAAATATTTTCCCACGAAGATATCCAGAACACCTCTATCCCCCGGAGAGTAAACTTCCTCTCAAGCTCTCATCGTCTTGTGCCTCTGTTATGGGATTCTACTATTTCCGAAAATCATCTTCTTTGTTATATTAGGGCGCAGAGGATAAGAATTGCTATCCTCGAATCGACCCGCGATTCAAATCTGGGGTAAGGTGTCGACAGTCGAATAGGAAACAGCGAAAAGCAATTTCACTTGTTATTTTTCCAAATTGCCCATTTACCATGTATATCCGTGCGGCTTGCGCGTTACGCGGGCAGTGATGCCACCATATGTGTATGCGGGGGTGGGGGATACACCCCTTCTCCTGCCTGTGAGGTCTAGCCATTCTCTTCCGTCCGATAAACTGCCTCTTTTATTATGGGACTGTTTGAGAATACCCTTACCATCTCCCCTGGCGGGCAGCATACCCCTCCCATGTCATTGACATCCTAGCGCCACCACTGGCCGCCTGAAGTATGAGTAACCGAGTGCAGAGATCACAAGTTACATTGCCACAGGACTACTTGTAAAGTGGATCGCGGAATATACTTATCATGGAGCCGATTTGATGTCAATCACTAATTGTAACTGAGCCATCGATGTCAACGGCGAATTCCAATCTTCGAAGCTTCACTCAGCTCCATTTAATATTGACGTTTGCACATTACACACGAAATGACGACACATTTTATTGGAAGTTATATATGGAATATACTCATAGTAGCTTGGTGTACCAAATGTTCACCACGAATGCTGAAGTGGTGTTAACTGCCGCGAGCCTTTGGCGCGCGGTTAGCACCACTTCACCACGAGTGATGAACATTTGGTACAACAAGCTACTTTGGGTATATTTTATTCATACCATGATCGTCAGATTATTAAGAGTCGCTATTACTTTTTCTCGATTTTACTGACCACCAGACGTACATACATGTACGTGCGAATCTGTTTTTGTACTTCCGTTGTAAATTTTATCGCCGAAACGTAATGGAAAAGGAACCGGGGCCTTCTTCATTTTAATAGCATAATACCATACCATTTCGAGTTATGGGTGCTTTATTAACATGAGACAATGCATGTTTGTTAATTTTTGGCATCTTATGAGGTAAACCCATTTAAAAAACGTAATAAATAATTGCCACTTTCATTTCACTCTTCGCGAGGCGACGTGCGACAAATGTAGGCAAGTTCGCATTTCGGTCGACGTCACCAAAGGTCAACTTGGATGTAGTTCCACTGTGGGTGTAAATTTTAACTCTTGAAATCCCATTTCTGGCGTGCTCACCACGGTTGGTGTATAAAGCTAAAAAATATGCCATAGGCTTTTTATATAGAATAGGTAACCATGGTATAAAATTTAAAACACACTATTGCTAATGGTGCTCTGGTTCATTAATATAATCACAATTCAAAAACACTTAAGATGTTTTGATATTTATTTACTGTTACTTTCATTTGTGTTTGCATAACAAAAAAAGAATATGAACAACAAAATGTATATCGCGCATCGGCCTATTACAAGGACGAAAACAGAAACCTACAAAATACAAATGGCAAATCAAACAGCACTACATCGCTGGGAAACAAAAGAAAATTTGCATTAAATTATGGAAACGGCATTTGTAAATTTATTTTTTACTTCAGCCTTTATCTGTGGTTTTGAGAAGCAAAAAAAAAAAAAACAGTCAAACAATGCGAGCATGAACTCTCGTGCTGAGACCGAGAACTGCAATATTTGAAATTATATGTTGATGTCCAAGGTTTGTTCCTGGGGAGTATTGCAACGAGTGTACCCAAATTCGAAAGGAGCGAACCCAACTCCTGTTCCAAATGCAATCTGGGTTCCAACAAGTTGATATTCTGTATTAACTATCATAACAACTGTCGCGCCATTCTCCGTATAAGGAACATCAAATCCAATTTCGAAAGCCCTTGATTCACCTGGTATATCACCCAAAGATTTCCACCATCCAATATTTACGTCGCCACCAATAGATATATCAGTTTTTAAACCCCAGCAATGACCAACGAAACACAAGCCTTTCTTTGTATAAGTATCAACAGCCAGTCCCAACTCGCCCACATACTGAATTAAAGCTGCACCTCCCAATGAATACGAAAGAGAAAGAGTCTGCCAGTTCCCATGTTTGACACAATTATGAAAACTTTCTATGAGGGTAACCCAGAATTTGAGTTGTACGTAGAGATGAGCACACCCAGCTGCCTGGAGATTTTCAAAACCATTCGCGTTCTGAAACAGGTTTACAAGACCTGTGTAATTGGTGAAATCGTCCTTAGTCGGCGTAGTCAAACAGGTCACAGGTTTGCCCACACCGCGTCCATAGCTTTTCTTTTGACACTGAGCACCGGTATCTATAGTTTCTCCTCCACATCTTGCCCAACAAACGGGACCAACTCCGTACTACTTTGACCTGCATTGGGGATAACAAAGGCCACTGTCCTCCTCTTGGTCTGCTTCACAACCCATCACTGATCCTGTACCACGACCATATATGCTTTTCAGATATATATACGATAATACCATAGTGTGTTTTGATATGTTTGATATCTCAACGAGTTGAAAGTGAGTTTTTTTTCGCGAGGCTTGCCGAGCGAAAAAAACTCACTTTCAACGAGTTGAGATATCAAACATATCAAAACACACTATGATATTGTTGTATTTATCTTATACCGACCATTTTTGTTCTTTCCTGCATTTTTAAAAGGGTTTTGGGGATGATTTCGTGTCTCCAATCGTTCTCCAATCTATATGACATAGGGGTATGTGTTATAGATAATCTATAACACATGGGCTATATCTTCAACAGGTATAAGATAAATGTGAATGTCACGTCTGCATGTGCATCCATCATCTTTATAACCTGCATTACACGACCCACCACAGTCTCGCCTTTGACCACAAACATTGTACCAATGGCCATTACATAGACCGCATTTATCATACCAAGGACAGTTACTTGTATCCCTATTATAAATATGAACGTTCCTTCGACAAAACACACCGCGGTCATCATATCCATCTTTACACCTTTCCCAACAAAGTGGCCCTACTGGGTCGTAGTTAGGTTCACATGGGGGGTAACATAGGAGACCGCCTTGTTCAGTGTCGGAGCCGCATGTACTAAGAGGTCTGCCAACGCCTCGTCCGTATGTATGTTTAATACACACGGCTCCTATATCTGTTGTTTCCGACGGACAGACAGCCCAACATACTGGTCCACCTCCTTTATGAGCATACCCGCTCGAGCACTCCTTATAGCAAAGCAACCCGTCTAGTATTGGATACTTTTCAGGACACCATTCATGAGGAGTAGTTGCTGAAATGAAAATATTTATATAAATAAAATTGTGCACTCAAGGCCTTTGGATTTTGAAAAATGTAGGC
The DNA here is from genome assembly GCA_031216915.1 of Pictodentalium vernedei. NCBI lineage: Eukaryota > Metazoa > Mollusca > Scaphopoda > Dentaliida > Dentaliidae > Pictodentalium > Pictodentalium vernedei. The sequence continues at coordinate 53,013,707 of CM062297.1, forward strand.
TTGTGGTAAACCGCGCCTATAGAATTAATTTGGCACGCGCAATTATTGGAGAGTACTCATTGTTAAATATAATTCAGCTGAGCTGAACTAGCAAAGCGTTTAAAAACGAGAAAGAAATAATTACTGCGTGTTTTGTTCACGACTAATTAAGAGATACTACTGGTCTTTGTACAGCTGAGTTGCTGGAACGTCAGTGAAAAACGTCGCTACCCAAACTGCCCTCTCCCAAGAAGGTGCCAAGTCAATTAACGCGGTACCATCATCTATTCCATGACGTTTGATGATGAGAAAACTGTAGCGCTGTCGCATTCTCTTCTTCAAACTCCATGGTGTTTCCCTAGCAAGAAAACTGAGAACAGTGTATCAGCCTTCCAATCTCGGCACCTACTTTTTGTCAATAATAATTTACATATGTTGCAAATATTCAATTTACGTGGCCGAAAAAAATGCGAATATCATCCAATTATTCATTTTTCGCATACAATATAAGTTATCTCCCTTCAGCATGTATGGTATATGGAAATTTAATACCTGGATGTCGGTTTTTAATCACCAAACCGCAAGCAAGGTGTTTAAATGAGACATCCAGGTATTAATCTTCATATAACATACATGTTGACGGAGATAAATATTTTTGTCCCGTTTGAAACACAATAGAAACATAGCGGAAACAAATTTGTGGACGCGTTTCACACGCCCCAATCAGTTGGACCAAACTCGTGAATAATTATTTTGTTTTCACAAACACAGAAGACAGCAGAGAGAGAGTTGCGTTCATTGGGTTGTTTTTGGAAACGTAATCATATCGGAAGCTAAATATTTGTTGACACATTTGCTCTTATTTTTCTCAAGTTTGTTTGATTTAATTTTCCGACTATTTAACTAATAACAGGAAAATTTGATCAAATTGTCAGAAATCTGATGATATTTGTGATTATTTTCAGGTTTTGCCAAGAAAAATGTGAACACCATCAAGTTATTCATGAAATTGGGCAATCCCCCCAAAAATGGATTTGAAAAACGTAGAATGCGATTAGAATTAATTGTTCAAAGGAGCCTCTAAATGCCCCCAAAAATCGTTTTTCCCCAAGTTACAGTTCTCGCTGAAAACTCGCCGTAGAGGGTACAGTAACAGTGAGGTGAGTGATGTGATTTGGAGTAACCTGAATGTATTTGGTTTAACAAATCAACAGCGTTGTGTGGAATTCGATCTATTCGTTAGGGAAAACTTAGTTATTGAAACTGGAACTAACATGGACGTGTGCGGGTGTGTGTTTCAGACAAATAGAAAAAATAGCACAAAAGTAGTATGTAATGTGGTTTTGAGGTAAAGGTTGGATGATCTCATTTGGATGATCTCATGTCACGTGACCAGTGCCGCCATGTTGTGTTGTCATGGTAACCCGCGTGAGCGGCCATGTTGCGACGTCATCTCCATAGTGATACGTAGTGTGAGTAAGCATGCGCAGAGCGTGTTGTTAGGGTGATACGTGTTTCCGTCGTCAATTTTGTATACTGGAGGCTGCCATCTCGGTTTCTATGGTAGCACGTGGTTGCTATGTTTTTCTGCAATAAGACGGGGTATGTTCGGAGGATATGTACGATTGTAGAAGAGTAAATCTAATTACCACAAACAACCCGACAATCCCTCCAAATCACCAAAATCCACGCAAAATCACAGAAATTGAATTTATTTGATATGGATTTCCCATTTTATCGGCTTAGCACGTAGTGCTATAGTACCAAGTGTCCCCTGGGGTGTGTTTGATTGAACTAGAGTATTTTTCTGGTTGGGATTTTCCTCAAATCCTCGTTTACTTTGTAGAATTACCCAAATAGATCCGACCACCCTTACAAACCATCAAAATCTCCACCAAACCACCCAAACGGACATGTGAAGCCCTTTTTGGGCATATAAAAATAACACGTTATGCTATAGTACCAGGGGGTAAAGGGGGTATGTTCTATTGAATAGGAGTACAGGGCCTGATGTTCACAGAATCCCATTTTTAATGCCTATTGCATATGTTTCTCTATCACTAACAGTCTCTCCAGTCCAAACTATCTCTGGTTCTCTCGTCCTAGTCTTATAATTACCTGTGCTTGATTTCCCATAATGCAGTTATCTCCCTTGTGTATATCAAAAGCATTCCCAAACCCAATAAGCAATCGAGCAGTTACTGATATACCATTGCTCGAATGACTCGAATCCCATCGCACAAATGAGCTTTGGAGTAATTGCTCGATCGAGTGACTCGGCATATTGCTCGAACGACTCGAATCCCATCGAGCAGATGAGCCAACGAGCATTTGCTCGTTCGAGTGACTCTTCGAACGACTCTTAGACTCATTTCAGAAAATAGGGATTCCATAGCCATAGTTCACTTAGTTCAAGGGGGTTAATTATATATACGATAATACCTTAGTGTGTTTTGATATGTTTGATATCTCAACGAGCTGAAAGTGAGTTTTTTTCGCGAGGCTTGCCTCGCGAAAAAAACTCACTTTCAACGAGTTGAGATATCAAACATATCAAAACACACTATGGTATTGTTGTATTTATCCTATACCGACCATTTTTGTTCTTTTCTACATTTTTAAAAGGGTTTTGGGGATGATTTCCTATCAAAATGTCGACTCATCTGGGGTGGAGTCGACTGCTTTCTCTTGTTGGGCATGAATACATGTGATGTGCCCGGAAAAGCTGTTGGTGCATAACAAGGCTACAAATTCAAGTGAATGATAGAGTATAGTTCCCCTTAGAAAGTGGCCCTGTAACTGGGAAAACAATTACAGAAAATATACTTACGCCTCAATTCTTATGATTTATGACAAAAATATGTTTGATAATCAATTCCACCAGATTTGACACGATTTATAAACAATTTTGCGAATGTCATCATTATATTATAATATAGAAAGCGACTATAGTCCGTTCTCCAATCTATATGACATAGGGGTATGTGTTATAGATAATCTATAACACATTGGCTATATCTTCAACAGGTATAAGATAAATATACATTCATTAGGGTTATAGTTCATTCAAACAGTTCAAAGGGATTTACACTAGGTTATATTTAGAGGTTATAGTTCAAAACGACTTTGTTGAATTTGTTATGGTCAATTAACTTCGAGTTTGGTTATATTCGATCAGATCAGTTCGATTTTCGTCACTTTGTTTTGATCACTTCGAGGTTAGTTGTGTTGGATCTTTGTTCACTTTGTTCTGTTAAGTCTGTCAAACTAGTTCGATCAATCAGACTAGTTTGACATTCTTTCACTTTGTTATGTTTACTTCGATCTTGGTTATGTTGGATGTTCGTTCTGTACCTTTATTGTTTTGTAGTGGTTGGTTGTCTCTGTTCAGAGTCTTGAAGTCATTGTTGAATTGGGTGTTATCAATCCCTACATACCCTCGAGGGTTGATGTAAAAACACGAAATCCAAATTTTACGGACTCGGCCTCTTACGGAATGCCTTATATGTATACAGGAGAAATCTGATGGAAAGCTTGAGCGAAGGTATAGCTCGGAAGTAATTGATGGTAGTTTAGCCAATAGTACTGGTACAAGGCCGCAATGGAACAAGACTGTTGTAGAAGCTAATGATAGGACAGATAGACCATAGACCTGTAGTGGCCTTGGAGCTTTGGCGACAAGATGGAAACGCAATCCCATTTGTGGAATCCCTTTTATGGAATCCCATTTGTGGAATCCTTTTTTCGAAAACGCATGTGGCTATGGAATCCCTTTTTCTGAAATGAGTCGTCGAGTCGTTCGAGGAGTCACTCGATCGAGCAATTGCTCGTTGGCTCATTTGCTCGATGGGATTCGAGTCATTCGAGCAATAGTTGCGAGTCATTCGACATAAGATGGAATCCCTTTTTTGAATCCCATTTCTGGAATCCCTTTTTCGAAAACGCCTGTGGCTGTGGAATCCCTTTTTTCCGAAATGAGTCATCGAGTCGTTCGAGGAGTCACTCGATCGAGCAATTGTTCGTTGGCTCATTTGCTCGATGGGATTCGAGTCATTCGAGTAATAGTTGCGAGTCACTCGACATAAGACGGAATCACACTTATGGAATCTCTTTTTGGAATCCCATTTGTGGAATCCCTTTTTTGAACACGCCTATGGCTATGGAATCCCTTTTTTCTGAAATGGGTCTAAGAGTCGTTCGAGAAGTCCCTCGAACGAGCAAATGCTCGTTGGCTCATCTGCTCGATGGGATTCGAGTCGTTCGAGCAATATGCCGAGTCACTCGATCGAGCAATTACTCCAAAGCTCATTTGCTCGATGGGATTCGAGTCATTTGAGCAATGGTTTATCAGTAACTGCTCGATTGCTTATTGGGTTTGGGAATGCTTTTGGTATACACAAGGGAGATAACTGCATTATGGGAAATCAAGCACAAGTAATTATAAGACTTGGACGAGAGAACCAGAGATAGTTTGGACTGGAGAGACTGTTAGTGATAGAGAAACATATGCAATATGCATTAAAAAATGGGATCTGTGAAAATCAGGCCCTGTACTCCTATTCCATAGAACATACCCCCTTTACCCCTTGGTACTATAGCATAACGTGGTATTTTATATACCCAAAAAGGGCTTCACATGTCCGTTTGGGTGGTTTGGTGGAGATTTTGGTGGTTTGTAAGGGTGGTCGGGTCTATTTGGGTAATTCTACAAAGTAAACGAGGATTTGAGGAAAATCCGAACCAGAAAAGTACTCTAGTTCAATCAAACACACCCCAGGGGACCCCTTGTACTATATCACTACGTGCTAAGCCGATAAAATGGGAAATCCATATCAAATAAAGTAAATTTCAGTGATTTGGCGTGGATTTTGGTGATTTGGAGGGATTGTCGGGTTGTTTGTGGTAATTAGATTTACTCTTCTACAATCGAACATACCCTCCGAACATACAACGTCTTATTGCAGAAAAATTGGGTAACATAGCAACCACGTGCTACTATAGAAACCAAGATGGCGCCCTCCAGTATACAAAATGGTCGACGGAAACAGTTATCACCCTAACAACACGCGCTGCGCATGTGTACTCACACCACGTATCACTATGGAGATGACGTCACAACATGGCCGCTCACGCGGGCTACCATGACAACACAACATGGCGGCACTGGGTCACGTGACATGACGTCACATGAGATCATCCAAATGAGATCATCCAACCTTTACCTCAAAACCACATTACATTCTTCTCACAGACATTTCTGCAGCTGTTCTTTGTTCTTGCAATCTGCTACTGAAACATTGTGCTTTTTTAATAATACAGTTTGAGCCCTAATGGATTTCAAACATGACAATACACACAATTTTGGTAAATAGAGATTGTTACCATTTTTCAAAATATGTATCCGAGTCGAGCTCCGAGTCGAGCTCCGGGTTCTAAGGGTAGATCACGACGAGTCGAAGACGAGACTCGGATACATATTTTGTACATCCACATAATGGTAATAATCATTTTATCTTACAATATATTGGAGATAAGTCAAGAATGTAGACGAATATATAACATACTATTTATTCGTACGGATGAACAAAAAGAAAAATATGGAACTCACGCGAAAGGAACGTGCTTGTATCCGACCTCCTGATACAAACATCTGTATCACGGGGTCGGATACACGCCAGTTGCAGAGCTAATACAAAATACATGTTGATTGTAAGTTAAACAAAATTAATTGAGCTGAATAACTGGTTAAACGAACTGGCAATAACTGCTGCTATTTATTGATAGGCCCCAGATTTGCCCTTATGTGGATGAAATGCAAGCTTTTTTATGGGGTTGGCAGGTCGAAGATTTAAAAGCTACTTTAATTTACAGTTAGTTTAATTAAATTCCTACTTTTGTATTCATGTCATTTGAACATTCATTCTGTTTTATGTCAAAGTGAAAGGAATAATGGACATTTTCCCTCTTATATTTTCGTACCAATATCAGTATTATGCTTCACATCATGTTTGTGTCGAGCAGGACGCGTTAGAAATGGATTTGGGGTTTGATCCACATATATATAGTTTACTACAGCATTTTCATGTGATAAGGTAAACAGTTGATGAATCACAATGGAGGAAGTTTCGGATCTGATAAAGACTTTTCGTATGCGCAGAGGAAAGGGGGTCCTCTTTCTGTTGCTGTGCAGTCTGCAATGACGCTTTGTATAACTCAGCACCACGCCTATACAATTGGGTAAAGCTCTGTTCTGATCAATTTTCCTTGGGTCTGAAATTATTAATTTCCGCAAGAGTTTCAAGTTTTTGCAATGTCCGAGATTCTAGTGCAACCCCGCACCCAGGTCGCAAGGCGCCAAATAAGGTGGAACAAGCCCCGTTGAATTTTAGCTTATCATCCAAATTGCGATGGAAACGAAAAATCTGTGATTTGATGATTCATTTAAATGTATGTGGTGGTTGGTATGATTTAGCATGTAACAGAAAGTATGAATCAGTTGGTTAAAATACATTTAATAATCTTACTGACTGAGTGCTTATTTGCCCTTATACACGATCACGTCGGGGAAATCAACAGAAAGAATCTTGACGGATGTTAGCTTTTATTGTGATGTTCGTATCACGGAGGTTTAAAATGTTTGAAAAAAAAATCATGAACGTCGTCTTTTGAATGTTCATAAATGATCAAATTATCATCTAAATATCGGAGATATACAAGAGGATATTTTAATCGCTTGCTAAAGGCACTTTCCCCCGTTACGTAAATACCTGTAACAGTAGGACTGCATGCTAGGCCCAGTGGCCAGCCTATTATTAACCATTTGGAAACGCGAGGCCACTTTACCGGCCCGGAAACATGATACGTCATAACTTCATTACGTGAGATGCTACTTGGCGAATGTGTGGGGTAGACCAATCAATATTTTCAACGTGCAGTCCCAAGACTGCACGTTGAATAGATTGATTGGTCTGTCCCCATATAATGAATGTGGACTCGATAAATTGCTGCCATTGACTGGAAGATACTACCATTTTTAAAGGGTTAGGTCATTCAACGAAGTTGAATTGACTAAAAGCGATCGTTGGCCTTTATTTATTTCTGTTCTTGTTCAGCCAGTCACAGTCAACCAACACTCACGATATCTGACATAAATATTAATGTTTATGCCACAATTGAAATTTTCTTCAATGAACACCTTGTGGTCAGGGGATTCTCATGTGATCTTATTTTCCAATGAATAAGGGTTGATCATGTAATTTATCTTTTGAATATCATTTGATCATGTGACATTTGAACATCGCGCTTTGAAATTACAAACTTCATTCGAGTTTCTAGGGTCTATATTTACATTCTGTAATATGTGTTTACGTTTTGTAAATAAACACTTTTCCCAAATCGAGAGTGCGTTGTAATTTTGGCACTATTTTGACAGATTATGAGAACTATTTTGAATCAGATGCTATGTTGTTTTGTTTCTTTTTTAGGAACACAACTTGACCGAACTATGGTTATTCAAGGCGGTGTCTTGAAGATAAGCCAATTCAATATCCAGTCCGGGCATAAAATAATTATGTATTATGAAGGGAATGTACATAATAATTGAATCCGACTGTTCGAAATCCATGAGGCGATGAAACAAAATTATCACGCGCAAATCTACAAAGAACTGCTTCACAGTGCATGGAATTGCGATTGTTCAATTTGTTTCATTAGCGGTTCATGGAAAATGTGCGTGTGATCATTTTGTTTTATCACCTTGGGGATTTCGAATAGTTGTGAATCAATTCTTAAATGACCGCCAGGACTGGAATATATTGAAGTCCGATTTTCGACCTTTATCCTAAACAATACCACTTTAATATCTTTTCTTCATCAACTTCTGTATCGAGCCTCCGTCGTTCAAATGTTGAAAATGTGACCAACAACACACAAAGGAAGATTTACTAACAAAACGCGATATTTAGCCCATATGATTGCTTTTTCCGAGGAAGAATCTCGTTAATTTCCAATTACGATAAGATGTTCGACCTTTTAGTTACAAAAGTCAATGGGCAACTTGAACTGAAAAGGCCATTTCACGAACGGACGGCGAACACGTGTTTAGTTTGGGATTTTCCGTAGACATTTTCCGATTCATGACAAAATACAAGATCTCCATATGACCTTTGGAATTGGAAACTGTCTTTGTGAGACCTACGTTAAATTTCGCCATTCGCCTAAATCGAAAGTGTTTGTCTGCGTCCGCATGCTCCGACCTTTTGTGGAACGCTTGTATTCTGCGATCGTATTTTTTTAATCCTGTCGATTTTTGCGAGTTGGAGATGAATTGGGCCTTTTTCCAATCGGAAACTGAGGGAATTGAGGGAAATTAAAAATTGGTTTGATTATTTTTCGAATGAAAATGCAGAAAATAAATATTGAAATCAAAGAATTTTATTTTTTGTTTGAGTCGGAGATGAATTAGTGGGGAAGATTAAACTTGATACGGGTATTTTTCGAATGAAAACGCAAAAAATAAAAAGTGAAATCTTAGAAACTTAATTTTTCGAGTTTGAGATGAATTAGAGGGGAAAAATGAAAATTTATTTGATTATTTTTCGAATGAAAACAAAAAAAAAAAAAATAGAAATTGAAATGATAAAATCTTAGTTTTGAGGTACATATATAAAAAATACATAAAAATGTTTTAATTAAATTAATTAAATAATTTAAATAAATTAATACAAAATAATTCAAATTAATTTAAAATAAAATTTTAACCCTTTACCCAACGAATCGGACACATCCGCCCGCGTAATATTCAAATTCAGCAGCTGAAAAAATACTTTTCAAAATAATTTAACAAAACCATATCATGTGACCCCAGTTTGGAACTAGCTCGTCGAGCTCGTTCCAATGAGGGTCACATGATATGGTTTTGTTGAATTTTTTTTGAAAAATTAAATGATATTTAAAATAACAAATTTTGATATCGTCTGTGTTGCGTAAAGGGGTAACGAGAAAAATGATTCAAGGAAAACGAGAAGAACAGGAGCATTACAAGTTTCAATATGTTCTATAGAGCGATTGCCAATCTCGTGGAAGAAAATATTCCTCAATGTTGAGGAACAATGCCCTGTTTGTAGTTCAAATGACAAAAATAACTACGTTCCTTCCATAATGCACAGCTGTCAGACAATGGAATACGATTTCGCCATCATCGTATGTTCTATATTGACATTATACAGTTAAAACTAGAAGTCCTGTCACGAACTGTGCGCTTATCTCGGCAGCATTGCGCGTCGGAATTTCGCGCAATTGCCATATCGAATGACATCCAAAGCACGGCAGGCTCTCCTGGTAACTCAAAGCAAACACACGTAATGTTTCTGCCAATGGACATCCGGGTTATCCGGAGGTCCATTGGCTGTAACATTAGCTGTGCACAGGCCATATGTATATAGTTTGATAGCCTTACTATGGTCATAGATTAACGCGCAGATCGACATGCTATTTGTGCGCATGTCATGACAGGACATCTAGTTTTAACTGTACAAGGTCGATGAGGACGAAGTGATGAATAGTAGATAACAAGAGGATCGCTGTAGTACAACGATAGTGGAAAAATGGTGAATGAAAAGGTATTTGAATTCTTCACGGGAAAGTGCAAACACTGTATCTTCCTCGGAGGCGTCAATGCCACACACCAATATTTGGCTGTAACAAAACCGAACCTAATGAAGACCCCCGCTTCAACATCACTGAATAACACGACCTCCATGTATGAAAAGACGACCAATCGATTACACCTAATAGCAATAATCCCCCTTGATGCTCATATATTCCGACCTAATAATTATAAGCAATTCCCTAATTAACTGCCTAACCTGCTTCGTGGTCAATGATGATGACCTAATAAGCGATCAACTCCCCATTCATGCCACACTCACCTGCAAAAAGGGCCCTGATGAGTACGATCCCTTTCAAAAAGGGGACCTGCTCTGAATTGATTTTCATTGGTTTAGACAATTAGAAGAGACCAAACTGCAGAAAAATTACATCCTAACGCGGAGAAAAGCTCGAAAAGGCCTAGACGAGACGTCCGACGAGTCCCCAAATGGTTCCGGGACAGCCTTAAACTGCTAACGGGGCAAAATGATCGCACTGTTCCCACTCGATCGGACCGACGACACAAGAATTTGACGACAAGGCAAAGACAGACACATTTGCCGAATTTCTGAAGGAAACACAAAATCCATGAATGGGGTTAGCATCAACAGCTCCTACAAGGATGAAGTCAATGAGTTTATATACCAGAATGAGGAAATATTCGAACCTAACTTTACTCAAAACATAGACACGACGCTGATGGGGGCTCCCATCCATGCAACAGAAGTCATAGACATCATCCGTAAATGCAAGAACTCATCTTCAAAGGGTGGAGACAAAATACCATATAAAATCTTCAAACATACCCCCCTTGCCTTCGACGATAGACTCTCCGAAACCCTTAACCGCTGCCTACTTCTCTAAATGTTGGAAGGTAACCGTAAGAGGCCGCAGTGGTGATGATCCCAAAACTTGATAAATCAAAACCCCACAGCCCACCAAGCTACAGACCCGGCTACCTGGGCAAAATATTTGAACGTGTTATCACCAACAAACTCAGAGCTCATCTAGAATCAACTAACTTGTTCAACAAATACCTAAAATGAACTTCGCATATCAAGCACTCCGAAACTCATAACTCATAATTTTATTTGCGGCCTGCATGCATAACAAACAAGAAAACCTGCAATAACTTAATATACTAAATGGTGACATTATACAAAACACAACCTCTAAACTAAATCAGTGCGGGCAACGGAACACGCACGTATACCACATGGAAATGACACAGCCATGACTCCGAAATATATCATCTTTAAGTAGTATGTCATGCACTTGGACAGGCTTCAGAATTCAGACAAAATTCAGTCTAAAATGAACACCGAACTCAAAAATATTAACAAATGGGCTGATACGTGTTTGGTCACATTTAAAGCTAAAACAACTACCGTTATACTATTTACACTCAGCAGGGATGTTATATTTCCAAATGTTGTTTTCAGCTGCGAAACACTAGATTGTTTTGCTGTCCACAAACATTTGAGGTTATCTATCCAATCCAACTTAAGTTGGGAAGCCCATATTGATGATATCTGTAAAAAAGCTTGTGCAAGACTTTCTCAGTCGAGAAAATTGAAACACATTTTTAACCGACAGATCCTGGGAAAGATGTATAATGCTTTCGTACTACCAATATTAGAGTACGGTAGTCCTGTTTCGTACGGTGCTCCGCAACTTTTAATGAAACGCATTGAGGATATACCCTGCGATGCCGCATGAATCATATCTGGCCTGACACGATCAGTATCATGCGATCGCCTTTTGTTAGAAGTTGGGTGGAATAATCTAGAAACAAGAAGACACGTTCAAAAGATGTGTATCTTTTACAAAATCATACACAACGATGCGCCAGATTTTTCTCTATGAACTTCTACCACCACGGGTTTGTGACATATCGTCTTATAACCTTCGCAATTCGTCAAATTTCATGCCTTACAGCATGCGAACTAAGCTATTTAACCCTTTACACAACGCAGATGATATCAAAATTTATTATTTTAAATATCATTTTTTCAAATTTTTCAAAAAGTTTCAACAAAACCATATCATGTGACCCCTCTTTGGAACGAGCTCGACGAGCTCGTTCCAACGAGGGATCACATGATATGGTTTTGTTGAAATTTTTTGAAAAATAATTTTTTTTCAACTGCTGAATTTGCATATTACGCGGGCGGATGCGGGCGATTCGTTGGGTAAAGGGTTAAACGATCATTCTTATGTCGATTAGTAAAAATAATATGCGTGATACATGGAAAATCCTAAATGCTGCAATAAGTAAGGCCAAGACAGAAGTGAAACTGCCATCCTATTTTAATCACGGAGAGACAGTCCAAGTAACATTGCTCAGGAATTTAATCATTTCTTCCACAATATAGGTGAACGAACCAGGGAGTCAATTGAGGAGTCGAATAAATTATTTTATGATTATATGAACGATGATATCCTTGATAGTTTTTATATTATGCCCACTACCAATGCCGAAGTTCTTTCTACTATAAAAGAAATGAAAACCAAGTTTAGTAAGGACTGTAATGGCATAACAACAAGCCTCCTCAAAAGCACTATCGACCTATTAGTCGAGCCAATAACACACATTATAAACAACTCGTTCCTCCAGGAAAGCGTACCCACACAAATGAAAATAGCCAAAGTAATCCCATTTTTTAAACCGGCGATAACCGAGACTTTAGTAATTATAGATCAGTTAGTATACTCCATGTTTTCTCCAAAATTTTGTAAAACAATTATGTATAAAAGACTTACTAGTTTCCTGGATAGAAACAACATTTTAAATCCCTATCAATCTGGCTTCAGGAAGAAACACTCCACTATACACCGTGTCATGCATCTTATTAAACATGTGGCCATGGGGATGGGGCGCGACGGTTCAGTTGGTAGAGGTGCAGGCTGCAAGCCGAGAGGTCCTCGGTTCGAATCCCACCTGCGGCGACCGCGTTGTGTCATTGGGCAAGACACTTCACCCCCATTGCCCACGTGGGAGCACGGTGACGCTGTGTACTAAGGCGTACTGCACGTCGATGGTGCACCTGTCTTCAACCAATGCTAACCCTGCTTGTGTGGAGTTGGTATTTTGGTGAGCTGACAGTCGCTCGCCGTTGCTCGGTGTTTCTCTCTGGGTACTCCGGCTTCCTCCACCCGTAAACCTGTCACGGTCATGTCATGGTTAGCCATTGTACAGAAATATGTGACCTTAAACATCAATAAATAAATAATAAATAAATGTGGCCATGAAGAACAATAAAAAAGAATAAAGATGTTACCCTGGCTATTTTTCTTGACTTGTTCAAAGCATTTGATACCATCAACCATGATATTTTACTTAGTAAACTTGAAAAATATGACATTAGAGGACTCAGTAATGATTGGTTTCGGAGCTATCTCTCGAATAGAAGTCAATATGTTAATTATAGGGGAAATGAATCCGACAAAGCCGAGCTACGCTATGGGATACCGCAGGGGTCTATCTTGAGCCCGATTTTATTTTTAATATTATGCTAATGATCTGCCGCGTTCCACTTCACTACCCCTCCTGTCATTTGCCGATGACACTACCGTATTTTCCTCCGGTAAAGATATTAATCTTTTGACTACTTATGTAAATAGTGAACTAGCCAAAATCTTTGAATGGTGCTCCATTAATGAACTCATGTTAAATGCAAAGAAAACGAAATACATTTTAATAAATCCAACACATAAGGCTACTCCCATGAACCATAATATTTACATCAACGGACATAAAATAAACAGAGTGGGGCAGAATGAAATTGAAACTTCTTAGAAATTCTTGGGAATTTTGATGGATGATCATCTATCTTACAAGTATCACATTGACCAAATATGTAGAAAAGTAGCCCGAGTAAATTATGCATTAAATAAAGCGAAAAAATACTAGCACGTGAGGCAATGGTAACCTTATTATTTATTTATTTATTGGTGTTTAAGGTCATATATTTCTGCACAAATGGTAACCTTATATTATGCACTTATTCATGGTTACATGGTCTAAGGTATACACATATGGGGTAATTCGAAATCTGTTTGGAAGCTCTCCCTTCTACAAAAGCGAAGCATTCGCATTATAAACAACAAATGGTATAATGCTGACACTGATCCTCTGTTTTTTAGAGATCATATTCTTAAGGTAGAGGAATTATATAAAGTACAATCACTGTTATTTGTATATGATTGGCATAACAATACGCTACCCATCTCATTTAATAATTTCTTCCCGAAGACAAATATAAGACCTAGAATCACAAGACAACCTTATCCATTAGAAATAAAGCGTACTAGAACGAAGTCTCCAGACCTATTTCCAATATTTGCCTATTCAAAACGACGGTACAAATTAGATTATGAACGTCCCGTGACACCCTAATTCTAGCTCCGTAAAATAACAGACGATTGGCCTTCGGCACTTCTTTTTTTTCGTATGAGGCCATGAGAGTCATCAGAAATTCCTCAGTGGGGTATAATCTACCATCCCTCTTATCGTCATCTGGTACAAACGACCAAGTCCCGTGACACTCCACATCCACCACCCCTTAATAGCAAACGATTGGCCTTCGGCACTTCTTTTGTTATCGTATGAGGCCATGAGAGCCATGAGAAAATTCCCTATGAAATAGAATCTACCTTCCCATCGGATCATCTCGGAGAAAGTGATTCTCTGACCAAAGACGCTTTCCAAAAATTAGATTCCATAAAAATGGGATTCCTTGCCGACACCGTAAGATGTGATCCTGTGATTTCTCTAATTGTTATTTGTAACCGTCAAGCAATCCCATGTCGACGCCACGCCATAGGTGGCGTTACTGCTGAGGTTTCTTTTTCTTCTATTCAGTCCGGCCAGACCCCCTGTTTGGCTTGTCCTGTCCCGGTGGAGTCAAAAATTACCCTTACAAACTCCGGGTCGTCTAAACAAACGGACGCTCCAGGTAATCCTGGATCTTCGACCTGTTTATACACATTCGCACATAAACCCCATCGCTTGCTGGAGGCGTGCTTCGGTGTCAGCGGGCCCGACCGATCCGGAGACAGACTATAATTGTCTAGGAAGGCTCGATCAGGGACAAAACTCCAACAAATGGCAGACTATACTTGCCCGAGGAACAACAAGGACTATCTCAAGACCCATCAGCATCTTTAATTTCCGGAGCAAACTAAACTTGCAAATGAAGGAAATGAATCTTCTCAACCAGCTATAGTCTATAGTGGCAGAATTCACATGCCTACTGTAACCGTAAAGGTGGCTAACTTGATCCCTGTGGCTTCTGTGGCTCCTTTGCTTCTCATGTGCGGCTGCTGGATGTGGAAAGTACTATTGTATTGCTAAATGGTTCGAAATGGGTTAGTTTACCACACACTGTACCGGCGCGTTTTCGGAGCGCTAAAATTTTCTCTGACTGACAGTTTCCATGCAATGCAATCTACATACTGCATTGCATGGAAACTGCTTTTCCAGCACTGCAGTATATATACTTAATATATATATATCTTAAGTGGGTTGGACATATATATATTATTCAAGAAAAGTAGGGGATATTCGGGAAAAGTGAGATGTATGAAGAAATATGTTTATATTTTCATCAAAAAGACAGTTGAGACACCGCATTCTGACGTCTGGTGAGTGATTTGCAGCGATAGTTGGGTGCCGGATCAACCCACATTCCACGCACTGAGCTGTAGAAGATATGAACAGTGACTGCCAGTCAGAGAATTTAACACATTCATTCCAAGAAGTCAATACCTTGTAAATCCTCCTTGGTTGGTTCGCGAGACAAGCGCGGATCCGACGTGGCATACTCCTCACCAAACGACCAATATCAGCCTGACTGATGTTATTCAATTCTTCCGGCAGTGCAGCGTCAGTTCTTGGACATTTTAGGAGGCTGTTGGCGTTGTCGCTGGCGCCTGCCAAGCATATCACAGACGTGCTCGATTGGCGAAAGGTCTGGACTTAGTGCAGGCCAAGGCAGTGTAGTTATGTTCTGCTCATGGAGGAACTCTGCAGCGACACGGGTCCTGTGAGATCTTGCAATGCCATCTTGGAAAATGAATCGCCCGTCGTGACGTCGCGAAAATGACACCACATGAGCTGCTAACATGTTGTCACAGCAGTACTGCCATGTGACACGCCCTTGGGTGACATGTAATGTTGTTCTACATGTCATGGTTATGCCTCTATACACCATAACCGATCCACCACCAAGTGATCGTGCTGCCTAACGGTTACGTCATGTTATCGTTCGTTCCGCCGCCGCCACACTCTGTTTCATCTGTCGTGGAAGTCGAGAGTGAACCTCGAATCATCGGAAAATATGACGTTGCTCCATCGATGATTGCCCCAGCGCTGTCGTGCTCCACACCAATTACGCCTTGCTGCGATGTGACGTTCAGTCAAACGTGGAACTATTCGAGGACGTCAAGCGTACACATTCCAGCTGTGTAAGCGATTTCGGATAGTCTGACCACTGACATGCACATCTGTCGCACGGTGCAGCTGCTGTTCAATTTCTGAGGTACATTGATGGTGGTTACGTAATGCTGCGGTTCGAATGAAACGATCATGGTTAACAGTTGTCGCTTTGGGACGATCTGACCGACGTCTGTCATCAACATTGTCTGTCTGAAGGTAGCGTGACAACAACCTGCCAATCACCGAATGAGTAACGTTGAGAATTTGAGCCACTGGGGTCTGTCTGTTGGCACCTTCCAACGTGCTAACGGCACGTAAACGTTCGTCACATATCGGTCTTCGCATACCTTAAAAGTTACGTTTTGTACAGAAACTATTGATGAACGAGTTTATACCAAGAAAAGAACGATGAGTCATCCGAAAAAGCTCGCCCAGTACAAATGCAAATTTCAAAACGTACCCCACAGACTTTAACGCGGTGCTCGTGCGAAAAAAAAGATTTCGTGGGCCGGTGACATTCATGATCCACACTAAATTTGGTAAGATATTGATGTGTCCAAGGCCGCGTATCCAATACCATCTTCCGAAAATATCAACATCAGTTTGGATATCCTCCACTTTTTGTTAATAGCCTATATATATAAATATATAGAACTTCAGGCCTGGAATTTTCAGGAGAGCGATTTATTCGCTGGCCTACTGCTCGCCTTAAAAAATATAAGAAGGGCGAAAACTACCCCTCCTGGCCTTAGAAAATAATGATTACCATAACCGCCAATGCCTAAACCCCCATCTTTTAAGACCTCTGCTACATGAATGTTAGTGATCTCTCAGCAACACCACCTGGCAATCAGGAGTCCAACACCTAAACAACGAGAACATTCCACAACGTCAGTAAATGATGGCTGTAATCTAGCTTTTGAGATGAAGTCCTCATGATCACTTGGTTCATCTTCATTTCGGAAACAGCGGGAACGTGTGGCTACATTACAACAAAAAACATAATAATAAAATGTAACCATACAGTAAAGATATGCATTCCTTATTAACCCTTTACCCAACGAATCGACCGCATCCACCCGTGTAATGTTCAAATTCAGCGGTTGAAAACATATTAATTTTCAAAAAGTTTTAACAGAACCATATCATGTGACCCCTCGTTGGAACGAGCTCGTCGAGCTCGTTCCAACAAGGGGGCACGTGATATGGTTTTATTGGGAATTTTTTAAAATTTTTAAAAAATTATATTTATAATAAATTTTGATAACGTCTGTGTTGGATAAAGGGTTAAACAAAAACATAATTCAACTCCACACTTACGATCTCCATCTGGAAAACATAACATTGACTCTGAGCGTAGAGTAAGTGTTTTGTTTTCTAGATCTGAGGGACGAGGTGTATCAGATCGCGACATACGAATATTGAAACATTTGACAAGGGTGCTCTGACCTGGGTATACACCGGTCGTTGCATGTGTCCCAAAGTCGACGGAAAATTCCCACAGAAGCGTGGTAAAAGTGATTTGACTGAATTGACAGACGTCAAAATGATGATGATGACAGTGGACATGTAATACGTGGCCGACTGCAAGGCCACATTCAAATTGAAAATATCGGTAACGGACATAAATTATTGAGAAGTCCCCCGTTACGACCCCATCACCACTTAAAAAAAAAAACAGTTGTATAGATAAAAACATTTGTTGTTTATATATATAAAATAATAATAAATCAGAAAAAAAATACAATTTTGTTTTAATGAAAGAAAAAAAAATCATTTCAGAAAATCAAAGATCCCAAAAAGAAAGATGAGAAAAGAAATATTTAGGCGAGCGATATGACTAGACTGGTGGGAGATAGCAAGACGATATGCGAGACGACTTTGTTATTTCAAACACGTGATCGAAACGCAGAAACAGACGATTTCCAAAGACCAGGTTTTTTTAAATAAAGAAAAAACGGCATTTTTGCAGGCGATAAAATATAAATAGAAGATGAAAAATATCAATAATTAATTTTATCATATGACTCGTCCGTTTTGTTCACTTAAAACATTTGAGATTTTGTTTTCATATTAATCAGTGATAAATAAAGCCTTCCGTCAATTTCATTGGTCAGTTTCAAAACTAGACAGTTTGAGTGGCTGAAGAAAATAAAACTTGGCCACATTTTCATAATTTGCATAATTAGAGTTGGGAGCTTTCATTGGTCAATTGTAAAACTGGACAATTTGATTGGCTAAACAGAATACAACTAGGTGACATTTGCATAATTTCAGTAGGGAGAATTTACGTTATCTGTCCAATTTAGGGTGGGTTATAGAGTATTAATCTTTTACCTACAAGAAAAACGCCATTACATTTTTTTTATATGTTCACTTTTTGCTTCCAAAACATAGGTTATGACCCCTCATTGGAACGAGCTCGACGAGCTCGTTCCAATGAGGGGTCATAACCTATGTTTTGGAAGCAAAAAATGAACATTTTTAGTTATACGAGTATGTTTTTTTCCAAGTGCCATCTGCAACTCAATGGGTTAAAAAGTCCTACTAAGTGGCTAATTTGTGCGTGTGTGTGTCAAATGATAAATAGAATATGAAATCCGTGTTTTTCTCATATAATATTTATGAAACTCGTCCGAATTTTCCGTTTGAGCTCGCCAGAGGCTCGCCAAAACGGAAAATTCTTAGACTCGTTTCATAAATATTATATTAGAAAAAGACTCATTCCATATCCCCCATAAAACAAATATAAAAAAAAAAATTATGAACATACTAAACATAACGGATGACATGGAAACGGACGAAAGAACTGAAGAATACAAAGTATACAAGCGATCACGTGATAGGAACCAATCGCAGTAATGCTGGAGAGATAGGAATCGATATCACTAGGCAATATCTCTTCTTTCGTCGTAGTGACAATTGTCCCACGGTGCTAGGTCGAGCGACGAAAACAGATGGTAGCGATTATGCCACCGAGCACACCATCACCCTGGCAAATAATGGGATAACGCCTCTATCCAGAAACAGAAAATATTTACTGTCCATTCGAGAGATAGAATCCATATTTCATCCCGGCCAAACCACGACGATGCTAGGACTCTTGAAATATTTCCTCCTCGTAATCCATTCAAGTGACTCGCCACCTCCACCACATGTGCTCTAACCACCTTCACCATCTCCACCATCACTACCACATCTAACTCCACCTCTTTTTTTGTTTAATCTTAACTTTCAGAAAAACGTTTAAAAAAATAAACAATGTATTGATACCGTTATAACAAGAGAAATATGCGAACACTGGGATTTATTCACTCCAAATAGGCTAAAATGGAGGTACCCCCCTCCCCCCCCCCCACCACCACCACCAAAGGGGTCAGAGGAAAAGGCCCCCCCCCCACCCCATCATGGTTTAATCGCGAGATTCTGTTCCGTTTCAAAGGAGCCTCCAAAATTGGTAATTTCCCTTACCTGACACCCTTGAAACACGCGCTCTCGTATCACTATGGTGAGGACGACAG
Organism: Pictodentalium vernedei; assembly: GCA_031216915.1. NCBI lineage: Eukaryota > Metazoa > Mollusca > Scaphopoda > Dentaliida > Dentaliidae > Pictodentalium > Pictodentalium vernedei. The sequence continues at coordinate 53,033,294 of CM062297.1, forward strand.
GAAATGGACGGTTACTACGGCTACCTGAATGTATGTCACGTAACTAGAGCCACTCAAAATATGTCACCAGCGCAAGGTTTCCCACTGAGGTCTACCTAACCGGGCAAGAAACCCAGCTCATATACTACATACGTTTTTAAGATGAAAAACTGGAATCTATGCGACTTCAGGTTGGAGCTCCTGTGAAATAGTGGTGACCGGGCTAAGTAGACGTTAAGTTATAACATTAACGGTCAATTTGTTTCACATTATGCGTTGAGAAAATTGTAACAATATGCGTTGATTTTTTATAACATTCTACGCTAGAAAAAGTTATAACATTATGCGAAGTTTATATATTTATCGGTTGTGACAGGTGTGTCTTTACGCTTCTTTTCATTTGAGGATATTTTTTGACACTGCGATCGGCTAATGGAGGATATTTTCAGGGAATAGTTGTCTAAGGATATATGTTGGTTTTTGTGATTATTTATCTTAAACATGAAGTGCAATAGTAGCAGTGTATATTGACAGCCATAGTGAACTACAGTACGTGTAGAGTGTATTATCACTAAATCACCCGCGGAATGGAGATTCCACCCAAGCAATAATTGCAGAACAAGCAAAATCAAAGTTCCAGCGAATGAACCTCCAGGTTGACTGAAACACGGCTTGTGTTGTTTGTCCATATGTACAGAATTTGAAAGTGATACTTTGGGTGATAACCCTACTCCGTGGGTGATTTTGTTACAACCCACTCTCCAAGTACTGTATGACGACCCAATGAGCAATGCGACTGCATCACTCCCCGTTAGAGATCAGTATTTGTATTTTTTCAACCCTTTACCCAACGCAGACGATATCAAAATTTATTATTTGAAAAATATTTTTTTTTTAATTTTTCAAAACATTTCAACAAAACCATAACTTGTGACCCTCCCCTCCCCCCCCCCCCCCCCCCGTTGGAACGAGCTCGTTCTAACGAGGGGTCACATGATATGGTTTTCTTAAAATGTTTTGAAAAATAACATGTTTTCAACTGCTGAATTTGCATATTACGCGGGCGGATGCGGGCGATTCGTTAGGTAAAGTGTTAAACCAAGAGATCGTCACATACAACCAAGACAATAACGCCACAACATGGCCACTCACGTACGACATATGACTGATGACGTGACCATGGCGTCATATCCTAACACAACCACAAATATCCACAGAGAAGTCCCAGTGCATCTGTGACATATTACCAGGTAATGCTGCCAGCATTTCCCCAAAGGCAAAAGCACATAAGATCTGTTTTCATCTCCTAAACCAAAAACCAGTTTTACAGTCAAAATATAGAGAATTCGACGAACTAATGTTAAATATTTGTTGACAAAGGTCCATTATTAAAATAAATAACCAATTTTAAAACGAACTCATCCATGATTACTGGTATCTGTCGCCGACTTATATCAAACCCAAATACTCCTGATCAAATCTAACACTTTGACCAATGTTTCAAATACCTTGGAATTATTCCGGTAAATCGTCGAACGTTGGGAAACGTGTGACATATTCCTCTCTGTTTATAACAAACAATGGATTCGATCCTGGCATGGCCCTACGTTGTGTCATTGGAATAAAAAACAGTTCATCACGATTGCCTATGTGGGAGTACGGTGGCGCTGTGCACCAAGGTATTGGAAACTGCAATGCTACGTACAGTTAAAACTAGAAGTCCTGTCATGAAATGCGCACAAATAGCACGTCGATCTGCGCGTTAATCTACGCGTTATGACCATAGTAAGGCAACCAAATTCTGTATATATGGCCTGTGCACAAGCACTGTTTCAGCCAAAGGACCTCCGGGAAACCCGGAGGTCCATTGGCAGAAACATTGCCTGTGTTTGTTATGGGTAAACAGGAGAACCTGCCGTGCTTTGGATGCCATTCGATATGGCAATTGCGCGCAATTCCCACGCGCAATTAAGCCCAGACAAGCGACCAGTTCGTGACATGACTTCTAGTTTTACCTGTATACCTTCAGTGTTTCTGCGAACACTGCTCGCGTCAAGTTGGATATCCCGACTCTTACTCGCCGTTGTTCGATAGTTCTTTCCAGGTACTCTGGCTATTCCACCTTCCAGCACATTATGACCTTGCCTATTGAAATGTTCGTTAAATCCGCAAGAATAAACAAACAAACAAGCAATAAAATAAATAAATTAAAGAATGAAAAACTAATTCAAACCACCATTCAACAAAGCTGATCGTATTATTCCTTAATGAAATATTTGAAAGTTCCTGACGTAACGATGTCAGGAGAATTGAGAGACTGGTTCTAGTGGTGAATTTACGTCTGAAAAGAACAGATGATAGTTTTATACACCGGGAAACCTATAAAACGATAGTTTAAGAATAAAAGCCTGTTTTCTAACAAGTTTTTGTTTATATATGGCAGTTTACCCATCAGATATGACATACTATCATTGAAGAAGCATGCGCTAAACTCAGTTAAGAATCAGCGTAAATCAACTGGCTTGAGTGAATATGAACCCAATTGGTTTTAGAGTGCATATATAATAAAACGTATATCAGGCAGGTAATATCAAGCTTTCAGGTTACCAGTCTGATTCTGTAAGGAATTCGACACTGTTATTGGCCGTTTGCTTGTACGCTCTTCGTGGAGTCACACAGACAACCGCGGATGTAATGTGATGCTCCTTCAATCACAGGGATATGCAGTACGTGGAGAGTGGATTGTAACTAAATCACCCGCAGGGTGGAGTTATCACCCAAGCTATAACTTTCAAAAAACACAAGCAATGTTTCAGCCAATGGACCTCCGGGTTTCACCCGGAGGTCCATTGGCTGAAACTTTGCTGGTGCTGGTTATGCTTTGCAACAAATTTGCAATTATTGCTTGGGTGGAATCTCCACTCTGCGGGTGATTTAGTGATAATACACTCTCCACGTACTGTACATATATTAGTTCATGCTCCACTTCAACAAGTATTTATTTCACCTTGAAATCCTCAAGATTATTACACAATTCTTGGAACGACGTGGTATAACCATACAACTATGGCTGTGTTGTGAGTCTTTAGACCTAATGGTAATGTCATAAAAAAATTCAGTCAAATCATTTCTCGACCGAGCAGCATTTTTTGCCTAGATTCAAAGCAAATTAATGTTTGTGGCATTTAAAAAAATAAATCGTCTGGAATATATCAGTTGGTCCAAAAGGTGAACCGAAGGTTCGCTTTTCCGTTCTAATGAAATATTCCAATTGAGTAATATAGGTCATGGAGTATTTAAGTGTTAGACTGATTCCAGTTCACAACAATGTCGAATTCTTATAGAATTTGACTGTTGGCTGAAGTGCTTGGGGTAATGTGTGAATCCAGAAAAATGTTTGTCGCGAGGTTTGTATGAAAACAACGATTGGGGGGATACAACATATTTCCTCTTTATTCCAGCATTGTCGGACTAAACGGCTCCCAATATATCATTTGGTGCCACAGTTTAGCAGCATCTCATACAACCACCAAATTATCTCGCAAAAGAGTCTTCTTCCTTGGAAGAAGTAGATACATTTTGGTCTGCTTTTCACAAATGTGTAGAACGCAAGGTTAGTGCGTAATTTTAAACTAGTATCTTCAGTAGAAAGGAGTGACTATGTAACTACGAAATCATACTTACTTGGTGCAGGAGTACCTGTTCCAGAACTGGCCCCTAAAAAATAAGATCATCTTTAGGGTGTAATCTTATAATTGGTATTATTTTGCATTAGTTCCTTTAAAATAATGAGACCCGTAGATTGGCGTCATCACGAAAATGGACACAAAACTTCGACCAGGAGCCTATACTATAAAACCTTTTTTTGTAGTTTTACCTATTAATATAACTGACTAAAATGAATCATTATCATTTTGAAAGATATGAAAATTTACCAACTGACAAATTATCACATCTTTGAAAATGTTTATCGCTCATGTCAAGGCCATTTAACCCTTTACCTAACGTGGAAAGCAGACGACACTTGCAAAAATAATTCTTGAATAACTAATTTTTTTCATTTTTTGTCTCAAAAACATAGGTTATGACCCCTCGTTGGAACGAGCTCGACGAGCTCGTTCCAACGAGGGGTCATAACCTATGTTTTTGAGACAAAAAATGAAAAAAATAATGAAAATTAATTGGCGATTTTTGAGAATAGCGCTGGCCGGTTTTGGCCGTTACGTTGGGTAAAGGGTTAAAGTCATAACTGGAAAATACAATTCTAGAAAATACAATTGTAAAAGTAATATAGTAAAACCCCGGATCGTGACCGGGTCGAAATGCTACATCCCCTGTAACAGTAAAGAACTTACCTAATCGAGATATATCCCATTTGCGATCACAGATCAGTGAATGAGAGCAAACTTGTCAACAAGTAAAGGAAATACAAGAGAAATATTGTCTACGATTAGCCTTTTGACGGTAGATTTCATGTCCATTCAATGTATTAAACTGGGGGACAAAAGTTTCTAATATTTGCATTTGCAAACAACATATAGGGATATAGGGACAACAGTCATTACTCCATCCATTTGAATTGTTGATATCATCATCAAGTTTTCTGTGTAGAGTTCATTGAAGCATGACTTGTGAGATAAGGGCCAGTTAAAAAAAAAATGACAAATGCAAGCTTAGCGTGGCATATGCTTCGTGGTCTACAATATTTGTCAACATATTTGGCTTAACAGGACAAAAATGTGAATCTTGGGACAAGAGGAGGATGGAAGCAAAAATTTGATGCATGGAATCGTCTACGAACTGTCCTTTTGGAGATGATGGCATGGAATTCATTAGCGAGATCATTTTGTTTTGTTTCCTCCTCCTCTTGTCCAAAGACTGATCTTCACTGACCCGCATCTCACATGTCATGAATCAATGAACTCTACACACTATGCTTGATGATGTCAACAATTCAAATGGATAGAGTAATGACTGACTGGTCCTGCACTTTGTTATTTGATATTCTAATACAATTACTATAAATCTCAAAATTTGATTGGTTAATCAATAAAATTTGCGACAGTAAAATCGGCGTAACCTGTCGCAAATTTTTGTTGTCGAAAACTATTTCAAGAAGTTAAGATGTATTCGTGGGCGTTCTATTTTCGTTCCATTTGGAGTCATTGACTACCGTATCCAATGTAAACAAACGCTGTGAACGCGTTGACTTGAATTAAAAAAACGTTCTCTATCTTTCTTGTAATTAACTGTATTTAGTATGAATGAAGTTGGAAAGTTTAATATTAATGTGGAATAGGGGTTTGGCAGAGACTGCTGAGTAATGAAACGAGTGTTGAAAAAACTGATTTCGACGGGCTTAATGGCAACCGTGTGGAACCAGTAAGCGATATTAAAATACAATTTATAAATAGCAATTTTTCGTACGATGAAGAATTTATGGACGCTATGTGCGAAATAGAAAACAAAAATTCTGACAACTGGCAATAATAATTTTTATTGTTCAAGGCCAAATATTTCTGACAGATCCGCTAGCGATGTTATAACATCGACTTCAAGTGCAAGCAGTCCTTTCATTTTCTAATATGTTACCTGCCTTCGTTGCACCACATGTACAGCTGCAGAAATGCGTTCACCACTGAGAGAGGTGAACTATTCGTTCTGCAAACAATTATGACAATAGTAGTAGCCCAATTCCACAAGTCATCACTTCCTAGAAACAGTTTGAAATGAACAATTGTTCTGTAACCATAAGTAATTATTACGGTTAAACAAGGGCTTCCAATCAAAGATCTCATTTTTTTTAACTTTAATGGTAAATCCTCGAGTGCTGTCCGACTCCGACTGAAACATCACAAGGTGAGCTCTAAACTTTAAACAGAGAAAGCAGCCGGCGTATTTTGTTTTCAGATTGTCACAAACATTTAAACATGATAAATGTTGTCAGTACAAATATAAATATATTTTGTTATTGGTGATAAAATGACTAAAACGTTTAGAATTATTTGTATTGTGGCAGCGTAAAATATATTTCGTTATTTGGTTCGGAACTCCCAAATGACGTCACGAAGACTTATTTTTAGTTTTAATTTGTTGTCTTCAACAAGGCGTTGTTTTATAGTTGGGAGATCAAATACTATCTTCGTTTTCAGCCGAATTATATTAGAATGGGGATAACTATGTTGTATTTGATTGTTTGGGGCCGTAAACGATGGTTTTACTGTCGCAAATTGAGTTTTGCCGGCGACGCGTTAGCGGAGCCGGTAAAACGGATATTTGCGACAGTAAAACCATCGTTTACGGCCCCAAACAATCAAATACAACATAGTTATCCCCTAATTCATTATTATTGCTTACTTGTATAAATGCTGAATTGCAAATGCTAATATTCCAAACTTTTGTCCCCCAGTTTATAACCGAAATGTCTTTAATGATATCCAGTTTGGATACAGTACGACCGCCATGGACTGGTCACTTTCCATTGGCGAGCAATATTGCCACGGACGCAATAATATTAGATTTCAAGCACAAATTATAGCAATAATCATCAATAATTTAATTAGTGAAGCACCGGGTACCATCCGATGCTTTATTAAATAAACATTTTGCTGATGATTTTTTTATTACCAGGTAAACGCATACGTAGGCACCGAGGACCACGCGCGGATTACAACCAGTCCACGGCGACTGTACTGTGTAACTGGTCGAGGTGATTTTCTCGTAATTCGATGAATACATTTCCTATCGTATGAATGCTTTTGCTTTGACCCACCCATTGTCAAATAAAAACTTTGGGCGCGGCCAGCGGTGTAATTAAGCTATAATTGTTGTAGATGGATCTCTATTTATTTATTTACTGGTGCTTAAAGTCACATCAGCTTCCATAGCTATATCGTAGCAAAGGTAGATTGTCGGTTACTATCGGCGTTCACGCTAGTTTTCGAAATAAGGTGTATTAGCCTGTGTTGAAAATAATAAAACTGCCGTTTGCACTGTTCCTAAAAGTTGAAAAGATTGCTTAATTGGAGGAGACGCCAGCCGCTTATGGGGCATTTCAATACATATAGAATATACCCAGAGTAGCTTGGAATACCAAATGTTCACCACAAGTGGTGAACATTTGGTACTCCAAACTACTTTCGGTATATTTTATTTGTGCCATTATCATCAGATTCTTAAGAATTTAAACGTATGCCAGACGTACACACATGACAATCTGTTTTTGTTTACATGAGAACCGGTGGGAGATACTTTCGCTGTCAATTTTATCGCCAAATCAAAATGGAAAAACAAACTCGCAAATCACGAGCCATTTTACATTTTTATAACATAATAACATACTATTTCGTGTTAAGGATGCTTTATTAAGACGAGACGATGCGTGTCTTTCAATTTTTGGTGTCTTATGGGGTAAACTGATTTAAAAACGTAATAAAAAAATGCCACCTTCATTTCACTCTTCGTGAGGCGACGTGCGATAAATTTAGACACGTTTGCATTCAGGTTGACGTCACCAAATGCCAACTTGGATGTAGTTCTACTGTAGGTGTAAATTTTAACTATTAAAATCCCATTGCTGGCGTGTTCACCACAGTTGATGTGTAAAGCTAATATTTATGTCATAGGCTTTTCATATATAGTAGAATATCCGCGAATGGGACATTTTAATAAGCGCAGATTCTCTAAAATAAATTAGAACGACTGAAATAAATTATCTCGCTTTCCCAGAGTATGAATGTGGGATGGACGTTTTAAGTTGTGTGTGGACCATTCCGCAACCATATCCCGATAAAGTGACAGATAATTATTTTAAATTATTTTATATTTGAAGTGTAGTATGAAGTACGATTAGGGTCAAAATTTCTTATTTAAGTATGATACTTACTACAGTATGATGCTAAACTAATTACGTATCACACTAAATTAATTAAGTATCATGCATAATTATTTAAGAATCATACTATATTATTTTAGTATCATACTTAATTATTTTACTATCATACTAAATTTGAAATTATGACCCTTTCGTACGCGAATAGCATGATGCAGGTTCAACCTGTACGACGCTGGGTCACACATCGCTTATTTAAATATCATACTTAATTAAGCGAGTGTGATGCAGGTTCGGCTGGTATGATGGAGAGTCATACATCGCTTATTTAAGAATCATACTTAATTATTTTACTATCATACTAAATTAAAAAGTAAGACTCTCTTGTACGAGAAGAGCAAGATGCAGGCTCAATTTGCACGATGCTGGGTCATACGTCACTTACTTAAGCATAATATTAAATTTACAGTGTATGACCCAGGGTCACACATAGTATGATACGGGTTCAACTTGCACAATGCTGGGTCATACATCGTTTATTTAAGTATCATACTAAACTCACAATGTATGAAGAACACAAATTAATATCTTTAGCGTGTACGCGTGCAGATCAACGTTGGATTTTTACTAATCCCTTTCATGAAATTAGGGGGTGTTACGGTTAAAACTAGAAGCCCCGTCATGAAATGCGCGCAAATAGCGCGTCGATCTGCGCGTTAATCTACGCATTGTGACCATAGTAAGGCTATCAATTTCTGTCCATATGGCCTGTGAACACGCAATGTTTTAGCCAATGGACCTCCGGGTAACCAGGAGAACCTGCGTGCTTTGGATGTCATTCGATGTGACAACTGCGCGCAAATACAACGCGCAATTAAGCCTAGATAAGCGCACAGTTCGTGGCAGGACTTCTAGTTTTAACTGTACTTTTTTTTTACTTTACTGGTTGTGTACCCTTTTGTGTTCGAAGGATCACATATTTGCCGTTTTGAAATTTTCAGAATTGTTCCTCTGGATCTCATTTTTGCCAGTTTGTTCAGCCAGGTATGAGGTTTTGAAATCAGACATATTCACCAAAGGACCTCACACGGAAAAGTGCAAAAAATCACTTTTGGAGATTAATCAAGAGCGACAAAAATTGTACAGCAGGAATTATTGAAAAATTCGGCTTGAGAGAGATATGAGCGTGACCCACTTTCAAAATGTTTGGTCACGCCGACATTTTTCGTGTAAAAAATGCATGTATGAACTTCAGGAATGCACCGGAGTCAACAAGAAGATGTGAATTCCAGCAATTATGAGAAATACACTCAATGAAGTTTGGCGACATAGTGACCTTGACCCATATTTTGAATCTCAATCGAGTGTCGACTGATTTGGTGTTGTCCCAGGTCCATATGTCATACCATACCTGAGATATGGGCGTAATTCACTTTCAAAACAGCCCTGATGCCCCAGGAATCTGAAAAACATAGGTAGCTGAGGACTTGTGACTATCTATCAGTGTGCCAAAGGTCAGCAAGATCGGACAATTCGTTTGCGAGTTATCGTGCGGACAATGAGGTGCATAGAAGATAGAAGACTGGAGAATAAAGAAGAAGAAGAAGAAGAAGAAGAAGAAGAAGAAGAAGAAGAAAAGAAAAGAAAAAGAAACGATACAAAAGCAACAGCCTGTGTGTTTCACACAGACTAGTAAAATAACTCCATTTGCACCATTGTTTCCCTGGTCATTGTTGTGCAGTTTGTCATTGTGGCCGATGAAAAAATGAATACATCTCGCTGCCAGGTTCACTGTTCAATGACTGCAAACTGTTTTGTAGAGTTGCTGACTGCCTGGCAGCTATCAAAATTGTTAAGTTAACGTTAGACTAAGCTGTCTGTATTTTTATTATATTCATTGGAAATAGCTAATTCCTTTTTTTTATCGTTTGCAGTTGTTTGAAAAGAGTGTTTGATCTTTCGTCTGGTTTTAATTCATCAACATTTTTGGAATGTTTTGTTCAGTCCATTCCTACCATTTCAAAACATAAACATTCAAGCTACCATAAACGAAGAGTGTCAGCCACTGAAGAAACCTGACGAGCGAACAGTCCACAAGTTGTTAAACTATTGGGAAAGAAAACAGTGTCTTCAAACGAAAATCCAACTTGCCGATTGACAAGCTTTTGACATTAAATTCGTACGAGCTATGTTATTGGGACTATAATTAAAAAAAAACTACTGTCCCTTCATCAGCATTCAACGCATCGTGTCTCTTCTGATTTGTTAAAGTATCTGAAACACATAACAATGACGGCGTCCATTCTAAAAGATGCAAGTAATAAGAGCTAACTCTGTTGTTATCCGTTTATTGCACGAGAAACCTCAGGTGCTTATAACCATTGACTCGACTTGCTCGCTTCGATTGGGGAAACTCCCATTATAATTGTTAAGCTATCTCCAACTAATATTCGTACTGTATTTTATAACACCAACAACAACTTACAGAAAACCGAAAGGACTGGCAAATTGTTACGTGAAAATCCCATTCCATAATTCCCAGTTTCACCCATACTGCCACAGACATTGTCAGATTTCTCTCAACATAAAGGGCTTTAAAAATTGACTTGATAACTTTGCTGAGGCTTCTGCTGGTTACAATTAAATGTGTTCACTGCAACGGTTACCCTTTGGTTTCAAATCCAGGTTGAGAGGACAACGACAAGAGTGGGTTTGTGACACATCTGTTTTTCACAGATTTGTCACAATGCCACTCGTATCGTTGTCCTATGCTCTAGCACAGAACACAGGTTTTGGGTTTTATTACACGCCTGTTCTACGAAATCTCCATCTACCGCAAACCCAAACCATGCGGAAAATGAAACTTTGTTCCTCACATATGCGGAACGGAAATCGTTGACAGACTATTTTTAAATAGAAGCGAAATCTCACTGGAATTTTCTAGAAATCATGCACTCAATTATATATTTGGAATCGCTTAAAACAGCTAAAACTCGTCCCCAGAGTTTCATTGTGTTCTATGTGCCAACTGGCACATAGAACACATTGGTACTCAGGGGACGAAATAGTAACACGGGTTCCCATAGCAAATTTGATTGGCAATGAAATGTGTTATGTTTATTGACAGTTGTCAAATGAATTGCTGTGTCCTTCTAAGAATTGTTTTTATAGACATGAAGACGTGTAATAACACAGAACGACACGCGCATGCGTATGAGTTAATCGATATGGCACTTGTACCATCGCGGATGAATACAATTCAAGGCCTGCGGCCGCTCATTCTATCCTTCCGCGATGGCACTCGTGCCATATCTATTAACCCATTCACACACACGTGTTGTACCGTATATTGACAGCATGGCTTTTTAAATAAAACTGAGACACAAAATACAGCCCAACGCTTCCAAATGCTGATTAGTTTATTCCAACGAATAATACCATAGATATTGGAACGATTCAAATACGCATAAGTAGCAAACTCCCCGGGACATAAGTTTCAAAACACATTCAATCTATTTTCAGTCCCTTGATGGGGGTTGTTTTGTTCATCTTATTGAATCGGTTTATTGTCTGTTGAATTAAAATGATTTCACGGAGGGTAAATATGAATGCTGGAGAAAAGTCATTTCATATCCCAATTGTCTTCACTGGACGATGAGACAACCGACTATAGTTCATTGTACTATTTGTATTCTCGCTATTGGGTACATCTATGTGTGCGCTGTTAGAGTTCGCATCGATCGATTCATTGCAAATTAACTTCCGAATTTGAGGTTTAGGGCAGGACCTCAGCTCTATCATTTGAGGCTACATTTGGGATGGTTTATCGTATTTATTGAAACACCCATTATTTCTAAGGTAGGAAGCGGAACAAAATCGTAATCGCCGGCAACATTCATGATGGATGGAAATTTAATACCTGGATGTCTCTTTTTCAACGCCCCAGGGTTGAAAATCGACATCCAAGTGTTAAAAATCTCCATATGGATGTTGCTCGATATGACTTATAATGAAATCGAATGACGCATTTTATGAATAACCATAGCAGAATGAAACCGTTCTGAATCATTTTTCTTAATGTCATTTTCGTAGAGAGTACATTCTATACTTTTTTGTGTCGTAGCTATACCCAACACAATTAATAAGCAGTATTCACCTGTCTTATATACTGAAAGCGTGTAAGAACCACCACACATCTGGTTACCATCCCCGGTACAAAGCATGTCACATTGGTCTTCTTGGGCTTTTCCGTGCTTGTCATAGCTGTTGCCACAGTAGCACTGGTTTGCATCCTGAAAACAAAACAATCAATAAATAAAAAATCGGGTGAACGAAAGTAGAAACCCAAATGTTGGTTTTGCGATGAATGTTAAATACCAATATTTTGGCTGTGATGCATTGCGTATCTTACCCCAATCTCCTCATATTGAAAGGTCCAAGTAACGTAATAAACCAATCACGTCATGTATGGTATAGTATAACGGCTTAGGTAGGTAGACAGGCGGACAGAGCTAAACAAAGAAACAACAGAAAATACAGATTCCGTATTCTCGAATAAGATGCACCAGTTGAGTCTAACCCAACCTTATTATGCCTCGCGTTTGTAACATCAGCCGTGATTGGTTAATTTGACACCTTCTAAAAGTCATAGTACTGGAGTTTTGGGGCAAAACACGGGTACTATCGGAACGTTTTTCCCTGGAGACAAGAGAACGAAGAAAATGTTAGCGCCACTTCCATTGATCAGCGTCAATTGGAATTTCTCAACACCAAACGCTGGCTCCGTGTCCGTTTAACTTTTTTCAACACCAGTAGACACAAACTTGCCAACAAATATATCATCTTCAGTGGGTATGTTTTCAATTTTAACTGCAAACAATGAATTCAAAAGAATTAGAAATATTAAAAAACTCACTCACGTGTTGTTCACCACTTCAATGAATCCTGAATATGAGTCTCAGTTATGACTTCAATCAATTATATTTAAGAAATAACTGTTGTTTTCCTTCGGTTTATGCGATATAAACCGAAAATTTTCAGCACAAGCTTCATAACAAGCATTAACAATGAATTATAACATGGACAGCATGGTGCCGTTGCAAACATTGGCATTTGTTGATATAGAAACTCCCAAAGCGACGGCACTTGTGACAATTCATTTTTAAAGAGACGTCATTCGTTCGAAATGACGTCATGTTTTTGGTTTCGACTAGTCTACATTGTTGTTGCAAGATTGATGGCATGTTGCAGTTAACGCTTAACAACGAAAGTCATATTTTGTTCGGCATAATAAAATAATTAGAACGTTCTAATATTATAATATAACCCTATCCTGTAAAGACCATTCGAATCCATATCGGCCACGGCATCTCAAAAACTAGGACTGCGACACCACATACTACGACTTAGAATATATACACCGGGAACGATAAAGACCCTTATACAATACATGCGATACGATCGCCTCGGACGTCACGGAAAAGTAACACATAACGATTTCTCTTCTAACTATAGGCACCACTCTCTTGTAGAAAATGTATATGATAAAACGTTAATATTCGTTACATCACTGTATCGGTCGGAGCTCTCGCATCACATTTTTGTGTAACTGTTTTAAGAACACATAATGCTCACGCGAACTCACAACACGTACCCCCAAAGTAAAAACGTCGCTCTATTTTCTCTGAAGTGCGTTACCATGACAGTCTGATATGACGTCACTAGTTAGGTGACTGATGATGTCACTCTCGGGTTTTTACCCGAGGTTCTGCAGATAGGGCTGGTTGGTACAGTATATATACTACCCCACTTCACGTGTTATTGTTAATCATTTACCAAAACATAAGTTGTTGTTTTTGATAAATCCCTACACCTTTTTTTCAGTAGTACGTTAATGCTGTTTTGTATTTGGAAATATACCACACAAAAAAGAGTTGAAAAGGTTAAATGGTTTTCTTGATCGATTAATCAACTTGGTTACCTGATTAATCATTTGCCCTAATAGGTAGCTGAATAACTGCTGTACCTTCGATGATTTACAACATTAGCTTTTTGCCCAAAATAACGGAAAAACGGCCAGGACTAGTAGTATAGTGGCGATGAATCGTTCCCATTGAAAACGGTTGATGATGAGCACGCAAGGTCATATAAATGTTGATCACTATTGCTGATAAGACGTAATTCGGATAAGGATGGGTAGGACTTCTTGTAGCGAGTGATATGGTAGTATCGTATGGGCTCTATATACTCCCTTAGGTTCCCTGTTAGCTTCTCGTGCTTGTAATCGACTTTTGTAATATTTTATTACTGGTATATGTAACACGTAATGCCAGTCCATGTAGTATTGTGGGATGGTTAGGTAAGGCATGGTCCTCTAGCGCGGTATTGCGAGGACGTCCTTGATTCTTCATAACGATAGTATAGTATGGGCGTTATATACCCCCTGTAGGTCCGCTGTTAGTCCTTATTACTACTATTCAACCTGTATACTATCCTATGAATGGTATAAGTAGTACGTAATGCTAGACCAGGTAGTATTGCGACGCGGGTGGGGTAATTCATGGTTGTCTAGTGTGGTAGTGTAGGATGTGGGGTCTGTACCGCTGTTGGTTCAAAATAGCCCTTGGTACCCTTATCTATCCAGAGCGGTGCGCTGGGCCACATATGTTATAGGTAGTACGTAATGCTTGGTCAAGCAGTATTATGGGGGTGTGGGTAATTCTGGGCATATGATCAAATATATCGTAACATACTTTTTAAAATGGTCGCAAATACTTTTTGTTTAAATTAGTTGTTCGTGGTTCCATTTTTGTTTAGAATTTTCGCTTTTTATCCCAGTACATCGTCTTATGAGTTTTGTCTGATGGAGAAAACTTCAAACACCAAAAAATGTACTAAATGCTAATGAGAAAATTTGGATGGACAATGTTTTGATTAATCAAAAATTAATTTAATTCTCTTTGTTCAATAAACATATATTGGATATGTTATTGTATTAATGGTTCTAATTGACTTTGAAAGGTGGAGTTTTTCTATCTTTGTGACCTTGCGACAAATAGTACCTCCCCATTTAGAGATATCACGGATAATTTCTAACGGCTGGAAAACAGAGGTGTTTTATTTTACTATGGCGACAAAGTGTGTGATGCTTACAGTTTGGAGTATATTTACTGGTGTGTGTTTAAAGCAATAAGATGAAAATGGAATGAAACTGTCCACTTCTAATGATATGATAACTCCTTTGGTGCGGATATTGTTTTTCCAATAATTACTCAATATCGTGTTTTTAATTAAAATAAAACCTCAAGCTCCCACTGTCAGATGTTAGAAGTATTATTCATTTAAACGGGGTCTATTTAAAATCAACATACATTAAGCTTGAGCAATGGTGAAGCGGTTACGTCGCACTTATAGAGAAATTGACTTGAAGAAGCTATCTAAAAGAGAACATCCTCGACCACATGAGTAGTAGGAGATGCGCCAAACGATGCCCGCTGACCGGAGGAGGAGCGGAAGAGGACCCGCTCCTCCTCCGACAAGGGGAGTCGAAAGATGTCATAGTGAGGGGCAAAGGAGACACGGGTGCAGTCATATTTTTAATTTCTTTTTTTATAATTTTAATAATTTAAATTGCTATGACGTAGCATCTTTTTAAAATAATTTTAATTGCGATGACGTCATACCCCCTTCACCTCTTAATGCTGAATAGTGCTATGACGCATTACCCCCACCCCTCTCTTTTAAATTTTAATTGCTATGAAGTCATACCCCCTCGTAATGCCGAACAGTGACATGGTGCATTACCCCATCCCTTCCCCCTCTCTTAAATTTTAATTGCTATGACGTAGTCGCCCTAACAATTGAAAGGAGGTAGAAGATAATTTAATTCTTATGACGTCATACCTCCTTACCCACTCATAATGTCGAACAGTGCTATCACGCAGTAACCTCATCCCTCATGCGCCGGTGTTGTGAATAAAACGATTATTTTTCTTTAGCCTTTGGGTTTTCAGGTTATGCAGAAGTACCATGTTATATACAAGATGCCATTCATTCCGAAAGTGTAGTTGACTTGCTGGGGTGTATTTCCCCGACACTTTAGCACAATGGTTAGCGGATAAAGTTGGCCACAGTATCACTACTTTAGATGGTAAAGGTACCTTTCACGGGATGAGGTCATTGCAGTGTCCTGCATCGCCTGCCAATATACTTCTGATCTCGAAACCGCGACTTGTTAGGTGTTAGCAAAGAGTGAGGATGAGTGAACTGACTGAGAGAATGGGAACTCCATTTGTCGAGTTCTAAGGTGCTCCAAAGAAAGGAGTATTCTTATTGCAATACAAGCCAATGCTTGAGCTACAAACCCCATACGTACTGCAGTCTTCACCCAACTCTGACTTAATGTGGCATTCAGATGGTCTTTGGGGAATAATATATATGGCAGGCCAAATTGGTCTCGTTTTGTGCTGCTTTTATCCCATAAATGGACGTTTATTTGAACAATAAAAGTCTTGGATAAATGTTTGCTTTATTCACCTAGTAGCAGCTGTTAGGAGAGTGATATATTTTCCCCGTTGGTTTAACACTGAAAGAATTTATTCCTACAGTGTAGATGAACTTGTTGACCTCTGACCCCTGCCACATTTGCGTTGTCATGACCTGTTTTGCGTTTGTGCGAGACAAAATAACCCGACGTTTATGAAACGTTGACCGTCGCTGAAATGTTTAAAAAATGAACAACAATTAACAAAGAAAACGCAAAGTAAATCAATCCAAACCAAGCGTTGAAAAGCATACAAGTTCGATTGTGAAAGACGAGGGCATAATGAGCGATGTTTCATTTTCCAAATTAGAAAAGTGTAAATAAACAAATGCACGTGTCGTCTGCTTTGTTTACAAAACTCAATCGGAATCGACGACGAAAAACAACAATAAACGACGAAAATATGAAAGATAAACATTGTTCATTTAATAAAGTATTTTCGCAACTTTAACTGCAGTTTGTGGTGAAATTATTTTTAGACAGAAATGTCTGACTGCGCCTTGTTTATTTTTGGCAATTTTGCTTGTCGATCGAATTGGACCAATGTGTTCCTCACTCCTGGCAGTCTTTTGCAGCAAGTAATAGTAGGATGTCGCCGCGGCTGCCCTGTAAATGATTTATGGGATAAACTAAATAAATGTACAGTGTTTTCAAGTAAAAACATTATTCTACTCGCAGGATTAAGAAAGAAACCGACTCGCGAGAGGCTCGTCGGTTTCATTCTTAATCCTACCCGTAGAATGATTTGTTTACTTGAAAACACTGTACGTTTATTCTACTTGTATACTCAGATAGCAACCAGGGTAGTTATATAAAATCAGAGGTACTTTATCTGCCTATAATCGATCTGAATCCATCTGACCGGACCTGCATTTACTCAATATTTGTCTTTATTCAAGGGCTACCCAGTAGGACGAATGTAACAACGCCTTGTCTCGGGTGTCATCAGCCACTTAGGCTAAAAACAGTGGATATCATTGCAGCCCACTCGATGAACATTGTCTGCACACTAGGGTATTTCATACTTTGATGAGTTTTATGGGTAGCATTGGAACCATGATGAAGGGTTTGGGATTGGAGGAAGCCCTTGAGGTGATATATGGGCCGAATGCTGCCACTGAGATAATGTCTCGCAAAGCCGTAACACGGGCACAGCTCAGGCACGTTCTCGTTCGGTTTGTACTGGTCAATAGGTTAATTGCGGCTGCCATACCACCTTAAGAAGGATCGAACAGAACCCAGGACTTCGGCGATGGTAGCAAATGCAGGGATCCAGATGGTAGTCTGTGCCGAACATCTGAAGTACATGGTCCATATGTTGGTTATTTCGATAACTCTGTTGATGATAATGAATTTGATAAACTCAATCAAAATCATGTTGATTCTATTTGTCAATTATTCAAAGCTGTACTGGACAAAGGCACATCAGTTCCCAATGTTTCTGGCTGAAAGGAACTATTGAGACTGGGACGGGTTTAGCAAAATACGCGTCACATCTGCAAAAACTGTGGTTATAGAATGTAGGGTATGTGGGTATTCAGAAAATGTTCACAAGTGAAAAGAGAACGGGTGACTGGAACCTGCATCTTGTTGCTGTGATGAATAAGTTCGATATTTTTGCAGCTACTTTGCATATTAACTATACTAAATGTTGTCGGGTGTACCTCCAAATGATGCAGCAGATGCCAAAGGACCATCCCTCGTTATATGAATGTTTTATGGAACATGGTTCTCGCACAGTCCGAAGGAGTACTCGATTTTGGTTAGAGCTTTCCACAGATTTAGTCATTGAACAGGTTCTTTGGTGATCAGTCAAGAGTCGCGGCGGCTCACCAGGGGGAGGGGCATGGCCGATAGTGTGTGTCTGCAATGAGTGAACAGTTTGCACCAATGTGCAGAGATTCATGAACCCATGTGTAGACAAACATATACAAGACATGACACAAGTGAGCAACACATTGAGTTTCAATGAACAGGTTGGAAAATGCAGATTCACTCAAGATACAGGAATGGTTCAATGAACACGAACCCTTTGGTCAGGGTGAGCAATGCCGGTGTAACAGGAATGGAAGTCCGTAGGAAAATTAGTACTACTATTCCTAGAAATGTTAGACCTAGGACTATAATTCCGCGGAATAATAGTTCAGAGGGACTAACGTTCCTACGGACTTCCATTCCTTTTACACCGGCGTTAATTGTCTTGGGAATTGACTGCCGGAGAGATGACAGAAAGAACTGTGTTCAAGCAAAGAGTATTGGCCTTAAAATCAGATTACTTCAGACAACAAAGTCTTTGTCAAGGGTTCAACAGAGAGGACTGCAAAGGTCAGATATCAAGATAGCCGCCAGTCTGGAGTTAAAAATGATAGAAGGTTCACTTCAAACCTACAGTTAAAACTAGAAGTCCTGTCATACAATGCGCACAAATAGCACGTCGATCTGCGCGTTAATCTACGCGTTATGAGCATAGCAAGGCTAGCAAATTCTGGACATACGGCCTGTGCACAGCAATGTTTCAGCCAATGGACCTCCGGGTAACCCGGAGGTCCATTGGCAGAAACATTGCCTGTGTTTGCTATGAGTAAGCAGGAGAACCTGCCGTGCTTTGGATGCCATTCGATATGGCAATCGCGCGCAATTCCTACGAGCAATTACGCCAAGATAAGCGCACAGTTCGTGACAGGACTTCTACTTTTAATTGTATTACTTTATTTTCTCGTATATTAGCCATCGTTCAAAGGGAAGATAATATGGCTGAATACTTTGCATTTGAGCCCATCTAACTTTTTAACGATATTGCTGTGAGAAAACCCACGAAAACGCATATGGCACAGGCCGTGAAAAAATCTTTTGAAGTCTGTGAACCACACGACAATTGTTGTTGACGGCGGGGGTTTTACTTCACCGAGTGAAATGGAAAACAGAACAATATATGGCATATGTGAAAACGAGGTATAAAATTGCGGACATTCTGTTCGATGCCAATGACAATGATCCATCCACCAACGTCCACTAGCAGCGGGGTGGAACGACATGCACCGATATCCATTTACATGGAACAATGGGACCGCATCATAATCAAGAGATATTTCTCTCTAACTCAAACAACAAACACATTTTATAGACTTTTTACCTAGATCACTGGAATGCAATACCAATAGTGTGTACACCAGTAACGGTCATGCCGATGTACTGATTGTTGAACGTACCATTCTCCATGCATCGAACGGTGTCAGTGTTGTCGTTGTGGCCGATGACACTGATGTTCCGATGGTTTTAACCCTTTACCTAATATGAAAAGCAGACGACACTTGCAAAAAAAATTCTGGAATAATTAATTTTTTTCATTTTTTGTCTCCAAAACATAGGTTATGACCCCTCATTGGAACGAGCTCGACGAGCTCGTTCCAATGAGGGGTCATAACCTATGTTTTGGAGACAAAAAATGAAAAAAATGAGGAAAATTAATTGGCGATTTTTGAGAATAGCGCTGGCCGGTTTTGGCCGTTACGTTGGGTAAAGGGTTAATATACCACTGTAATAGTGAAACCATGTCCAATATATTTTTCCAGTCTGACGCTTGACGATCTTCTCGGAAAACTGAGACAAAAAAAGTTTTCTCTGCCAACATGTATGATATATGGAGATTTAATACCTTGATGTCGGTTTGTAAACACCGAGCCGCAGGCGAGGTTTTTAAATGAGACATCCAGGTATTATATCTCCATATACCATACACGTTGAGAGATAACGTTTCTGTCCCGTTTGAAACACAATAGAAACATAGTGGAGAAAAAAATTGTGAACGCGTTTCTCACGCTCCGCAATCACTTTCATTTAAACCATACAACCCGATGTTTCGCGTGCCCATATACCCTGGATGTTGCATGCTCTCATATACGTTGGATGTTGGAAGCAACCTTTGCCATGGCTATTTGTCCAAGTCATTCTGACCAATCAAAAGACAGAGTTTATCGGGATATAGGGACAATATGGAATATCAGAGACACCGTGAAGAAAGTTGGTAGATTAGTAAAACGCATATTCTGTTTGCCCATGTATGGAAAAGGATTTGACACCACTTCTACCACATCTGCCACGTTATGGGCAAGTGAAAACTAACCTCTTCAGAAGAATAGAAAGTTTAACAGAAACCCAAGAGATTTCAACTCATATTTGTGGCACTGCTGTAACAGCAGACAAAGTCAGTGTAGTTGGTATGAGACTGTTTACAAGTCTATATGGTCGGAAGACTGCAGATTCCTAGAACTGTTTGAAGTAAGCGAAAACAACGAGAATGGTTTCTTCCTGTGGAGCATCAATCGAGCCCCAAAAAACTACCACCAACAGAAAGAGCTGCACATTTTCACAGTTTGAGAGTGCACCATCAGATTGTTGTATGCAAGACATTGAATAATGGTGCTCTGAACCTAGTATTATGGTGTTGGAAACACGATGGTAAAGAATTAACACCAAATATGACAGACATTGAAGCGGTTGTCGATAAACTCTTGAAGTCCATACAAAGCAAATATAAGTTGTCAGGTAACAACCCAGGCGGAACAAACTTATCTTCATGTCGAAAGAGTGGTCTGAAATGTGTGATCAGATGCGAGGATTACAAGGACGAATGATGCTACAGTGTTGAATTTGTCATCTTTGGGGATGAAGATGTAGAGCAAGACTAAACGTTTAATCATTTGGAATTTAATAGTTGTTCTTTAGAATGTTGGTCTGCACTGAAAACTTTAATCTTCCTTTCATTCATTCCAAAACGTAATTTAATAATGGTTGTTATTTTGGTAACTAATTTGTCGCACTTTTCCAATGTCGGAGCCATTTTAAACTTAATCACAGTGTGTGTCTAAGCTATTTATTACACGCCTGGTCTATGTAATCCACATCTATAGCAACACTAAACCATGCGGAGAATGAAAATTTGTTCTGCAAATAGTGCGGAACGGAAATCGTTGACGGACTACTTTTACATAGAAGCGAAATTTCACTTTTAATTTTCTACAAATCGTGCAACGCAGTTACCATTTGAATCGCTGGCGATAGCTGAAAATCCCCCCCCCCCCCCCCGAGTACCAATATGTTCTACATACCAGTAGGCACATAGAACGCATTGGCACTCAGGGCACGAAATAGTAACACGGGTTCTCCTCTTTTGTTGATAGTTGTCAAATGAATTGCTGAGTGTCCCTCTGATAATAGTTTCTAAAGACGCGGGCGCGTAATAAAGACAAAACGACACATGCGTCTGAATGGGTTAATCGATGTGGCACTTGTGACATTG
This sequence comes from Pictodentalium vernedei, assembly GCA_031216915.1. Taxonomy (NCBI): domain Eukaryota; kingdom Metazoa; phylum Mollusca; class Scaphopoda; order Dentaliida; family Dentaliidae; genus Pictodentalium; species Pictodentalium vernedei. The sequence continues at coordinate 53,054,945 of CM062297.1, forward strand.
TGGAAGGACTAGACACAGACACTCGTGGCATATCGCCATGATTAACCCATTCGCCCGTGAGTCGTCCCGTGTATGTTTTGCGTTCAGTATTTCCGTAGTTTGCTATATTCTTGGACTGCAATGACAATTTCACAGATACCGATGCGTTAGATCTTGTGGGACACTTTATAACATTAGTGTATGTTTACGTTGATTTTGGCGGCCATCTTGAAAGCTACTTTGGATATTGTTGTTTCGCTCATGTCTACACAGTAAAGTGATCTACATACTGTAACATTGAGGAATAATAATAATTATTATATTTCTGTTTATTTGTGAGGTTTGTTGTTGTCGACATCCGGAAACTGAAACTGGCCGATTTTGGAAGCCTTATTGGGGGCCATCTTGGAAAGTATGTTGCCCAAGCATTTTCACCAAAGTGGATTTTATGGGATTTTGGATATGTTATTCCCGATAGATTCCCGTATCCAAGGGCACCAAAATCGTTTTAAACCAATTTATTCCGAGAACAATTCTTCCACGACTACACCATAGTTCAAGTTTTCTATATAGTTCAAGTTTTCTATACGGGGTGGTGTATGGTGTGGGTGGGGTTAAAAGTCTTGGAGTGTAGGCTGCAGCGTCAATATGTTCCATGTAAAACAATAACAAACTTTTGCGAGATCTTTTAGAAAAAGAATGATGAAACTTTTTCTCAAGAAGGATTTTGGTTGTTATTCCCGAAGCATTTCGACGTCGATCGGTACAAAAATCATTTGTTTCCCTATTTCTTCCAGGTTCGTCGTAAATTTCGATTTTTGCGACTATACTATAGGTTCGACAACATTCATTGAAAAATGAATTCAGGATTATATGCAATGATGAAGGATGTAAACAATAGCCTTAACCCTTTACCCTTTACCCAACGCAGACGATGGCAAAATTTATTATTTAAATTATCATTTTTTTTAATTTTTCAAAAAATTTAAACAAAACCATATCATGTGACCTCTCGTTGGAACGAGCTCGACGAGCTCGTTGCAACGAGGGGCCACATGATATGGTTTTGTTTAAATTGTTTGAAAAATAATATTTTTTCAACTGCTGAATTTGCATATTACGCGGTCGGATGCGGCCGATTCGTTAGGTAAAGGGTTAAACTTATAAGAAAGATTTTTCGGTCCATTTTGTCTAATTATAGGAGGTCTATATACGGAGCATTGATGATAAAATAATAACTCTATGTACCCAGTTTTATCGTCCATGTATATTGACATTGGACTGGTCCATCTTACTGTAAACGTACACAACGGCGATACCATTCCAGGAAACGAGTGTTCAAAGGGTTAATTAATTGATGTTTTTTTTTATTTAGAGTACATTCTATTGCGTTATGTGAAAGAAGCGGGGACGATTTCCATCTAGTCTCGTGTTCGATTTTGCAATGGCACACTACATTACATATATGAACATTTGCCCGTATCAACATTAGCGCACTCCATCTGATACTATAGAAGAGAAATGACGACCGGAATCGTAGCATTAAGAATGATAGGTGTATAATAAATAGAGGATCTCAAACGAGTGATGTTTGGATATAAGATTTATTTAAACGAGTTTGATGAATTTGATTCACAACGAGCCCTTAGGCGAGTTGTGAATCGAATTCGTCAAACGAGTTTAGAAAAATCTTAATCCAAACATCACGAGTTATAGATTCTGTATATCGCATGAATTTTCGAATGTTTTTAACACTTTTGATTTAATTCATTGTCGCTAAATTCTCCCAAAACAACCGACAATCAGTTCGTTGGCTCAGACGCTTCGCACCATGACGTCATGAATGCGCTTTACTTGCACCTGTTGTCGTAATTGACGTCATGTGAACTACGCACAAGAATACAATACTGCTGCTATGGAACCACGCGCCGATTAGACACTAACTGATAATCAGGAAATAAGCCATAGGTTGTTACGTCGAAATTAACGACGTTTCATGTGATATAAATCAATACCAAATGGGAAAACATACAGGTGAAAATAATCTGTTCTGTTAAAGAGTGTGAAAGCTACAACATTAGGGTGTACCCCGGAAATAGGAATTCCCGAGGTCCCTGTTCCGAAAGCCAGCCCCGATACCCGGGAAATCTACAGCACGGAACCGAGAATGAAGTCTGACACTGTGTATTGAACTGAAATTTCTGAATTGAAACTTCGTAGGATTTCGTCAGTCCTTCCACGCCTGAAATATTTACAGTGCTGATTCCCGACGAACCATTTTTTACGAATCACTGTAGCTCTAAACCAGTTCCAGAGGACCCCCTCCCTTTCAACAGCAAGATCTTCTACATCCGCCCAAACGTTCAAACTCGTATTCATTTTCAGGATCATTAGTATCATTATTCAGTACCTCCTCCAACATCAACACCTTCTTAACAGCCGGCGTCAGTCTCCTCTGTTCAAAGCAGAGGAGACTGGTGACGGCAGTAAAGAGAAGGGTGTGGATGTTGGACAAGGTAGAGGTGATAATGCGAGTGATTCTGAAAATAAAGACGAGATTGAAGAGGGTTTGGGTTTTCATACTTATCTCAAGAAAAGAACTTTTCCGTTTGGAGATGGGAGATTGCCAATGAAATATGCTCATTATCATTAAAATAAATGCGTCATGTTAGCCTCGTAAATTTGATTGATATTATCCGGGAAATTTCACGGTTCCCGTTTCTGAGAGTAATTTCATTCCCGATTCCTTAAAATCCAGGGGATATATTATACCCTATAAAAAAACTACCATCAAAGAACACCTACAAGCTGAAGGTCACAGCAGAAAATTCGTCGAAGAACAGCTGAAAAATCGGCAAAATCGAACGAGAAATTTTTTCAAAGAAACATCAAAATATCTCAACAGACGAAAGAGTTCCATTTGCCAATACACACTCTCAGAGCCTCCTCCACATTTTGAAAATAACAAATGAACGATTACCAAATTTACACCACTCAAATTGTACGAAAGAAGTATTCGAATTCCCCTTCCAACCCTCGTCTCACGAATAAACAATTAAAATATTTAGATTATATCTCAACTCATAGCACACATAATACAGTGTTCAATAATCAAGAGGTAAAAACTAGAAGTCCTGTCACGAATTGTGCGCTTATCTAGGCTTAATTGCGCGTTGGAATTGTGCGCAATTGCCATATTGAATGGCATCCAAACACGGCAGGTTCTCCTGGTTACTCATAGCAAACACATGCAATGCTTCTGCCAATGGACCTCCGGATTACCCGGAGGTCCATTGGCTGAAACATTGCTTGTGCACAAGCCATATTTACAGAATTTGATAGCTTTACTTGTGCCATAACGCGCACATTAACGCACCTATCAACGTGCTATTTCTGTGCATTTCATGACAGGACTTCTAGTTTTAACTGTATAGTCAGACGTGTTTGGGAGAAATGTGCAGTTGGTGCGTTTATGCTTCAAACTAAACAATTCACAGACAAGGAAGGAAAATCCCACACCAAAGGTTGGACAATTACACACACAGACAGTAATGTGGTGTGTACAGTTAAAACTAGAAGTCTTGTCATGAAATGCGCACAAATAGCACGTCGATCTGCGCGTTAATCTACGCGATATAACCATAGTAAGGCTATAACATTTTGTACATATGGCATGTGCACAAGCAATGCTTCAGCCAATGGACCTGAGCCGGGTAACCCGAAGGTCCATTGGCAGAAACATTGCCTGTGTTTACTATGAGTAACCAGGAGAACCTGCCGTGCCTTGGAAGCCATTCGATATGCCATTTGCTCGCAATTCCTACGCGCAATTAAGCCTAGGTAAGCGCACAGTTCGTGAGAGGACTTCTGGTGTTAATTGTATGTGTGTGTGTGGGGTGGGGGGGGGGGGGGGGGGGCAAAGATGACGAAATGGTATATGTGAGTGAGACTAGTACAATACTTATGAGAGAATGAAAAAAACATCTAACCAAAATAAAATTGGAAGTATTGTACGAATCAATACCACAAGACATTTCGACAGAAAATCAAAATTTTCAAAAGTATCGAAATCAAATACATAACGACAAAATACAGGTCACAAGGGAAGGGGGACGCGAGGCATTTTCCATCAACAAGCTTCGAACATTAAAACCATATGAACCTAACAAGAATAACCACTAATCCCAATTAACTGCTTTTCAGGAAGGGAGCTGTGGTTGAATATGACTGGGTGGGAGTTTTTCGAAGGAACGAACATGGAGCTGGGACTGCAGGTATGGGTTTTTGTGCATCTCGGTTGATGGCATGGAGTTGATGAATGGGGTGGTTGCCCAGGCATCGACATGGGGTGAGGGGGGAGGATAGCATGTTAATAGAATGGAGGGGCGGCAATCATTTTTGTTGGACAGTGGATTTCTACGAAGAACGTATTTAGACTCCAGCCTTATGAATAATCGGCATGTCACGTAATTTTTACGTCGCTGCGAAGTGGTTATTTTCGACCTTTGGTGGTACCGCACTCCAACGGGATTGCTATTAATAAAAAATAAAAACCGCTCTGAAGGGAGGAAATGGCGGCAGATTTTACAGAATTGTATACATATACATTATCATGACCAAATGCATGTCCTGTAATTTGTATCAGATTCGAGGTCGTGTTTACAATCAGATCGCAACGAGCCCATCAGGGCGAGTTGTGATCTGATTGTAAACACGACCGAGAATCTGATACAAATTACAGGACATGCGTTTGGTCGTGATAATACATTTATCTAAAAATCCCGTTACATAAACCCTGTTTTTACGTTTTTCTGTTTAAATTGGGTTGGAATTGATCAAAATATTGAATTTCATATTTTAATGCGTAATAACAATGCATATAATGTTATTATTTGTCATAACGCGGTGTTTACCGGAAGTTGAATCTATGTGATACGGAATCAGAATGAGTCGTCTATATGATACGGAATCGGAACACATTATGTGATACGTACCGTTTCTCGTGGTTTTCAGGCCAAAATCTATATGATTGTTAGATAAAAAGTAATAAAATGTGAGGAAAAAATATAAAACATGGGCATGGAGTTATCCGCGAATGCACCAGTGGAGATAGAGGGCCTGGGTTTGTGAAAGACAGAAATGAATATAGAAGTACACATCCAGGACATTCTAATACATGCGTGGCCAGTGATATCCACAAGTGTGTTTACCGGGAAATAAATCAGCATCAGCAAAATTTTAATTAATGAAGCACAGGGTTGTTTTGATGATTATTCCTAAAATAAGCTTTTACAATGTAATATTATTGCCTCCTTGGAAATACTGCCCACCCCATGGTCCATGGCGGTGTTACTGTTTGTATATTAGTGATTACTTACCTCCACACCTGCGTATGGGAAGTGTAAAGTGGCACACTTTTTGATACATGATTCCACACTGTTGTCTGCAACGCTTGTATCTGAGTGACCGGTCATTGCACGATCTGAACTGTCTGTGTAACAGCCAACATAACCTGCCTCATAATACCCTGAAAACATAGTAATATCCACATATTGCTAGCATGTGAGGGTATTCAGTAAGGAGGTGGATGCGCATATAATCTAAAATCAGTTGGGTTGAAAATCAATCCAAATCAACTGAGTTGAGTGAATATGAGTCCAAAGGGGTTCATATTCACACAATCCACTTGATTTGGGTTTTTGTTCAACACAACTGGTTTTAAAGTGTATATCCTGTCATCTGTGTCACTGGAAACTAATCATTTCAGACAACACTTGCCATCCCCACAAATAAAGGATGTCAGGTTCGGAGGGTGGCAAATGTCTGGCAGGAACGACCTCCCCAGTAGGAGATGATACACTAACTATAGAAATGAGACAAAATATAATACTATTTTCATATTCACAGTGATAATGTATTTGACCACCTAACCAATATCGATCTATACGCAAACGTGTTTGTTGTTTGTTGCTTGTTTGGTAGAAACCCGTGCACCAAACAAGTAATGTTGTACTTCATGGCCCTCTTATTGGATTACCGCGGTGGTCCATAGTCCATAAATTATATATTTGCTTGGTGTGTTCTACGTTTCATATCAACTAACAAGTTAACCCAAGTTGGAGCGTTTCTGGGCGCGAATGTCTTAAGCACGAGTGAAATATGAAAAAACCCAACAAGATTCGTACTGTTCCGGAGTTGTGTTTTGTGTTTATATCATGATTACACTTTAACTGAAAAGAGATAATATTTTTACAAGAAAATATTACCTCCGACGGTCAGTTTACGCTCTTGCGTGACACTGTTATTTTGTGTCGAACCATGACAGAGTGAAATTCCCCAGCGAAGTGGTATTGCTGCAGTAAATGTTTCAATTAGAGTTACCCGCCTTAAACTGTTGCAGTCTCTAAAAATAAACAGCCTTAGGAAAATATATTGTTTCAATAAACATTTGAAACATTTTAATGACATCTTGCATTGCTGTTGAATATTCCAGATGAATAAAGAGGGTGATTTGATGACGTTTTGAAGGACGATTCAAGGTCTCGTCAATTAACCGATTTTCACCGGGCAATTGGCCAGTAATCTCCTATACCTCTTTCGGTGGAGGTGGGAAATGTAAGCTTGACTAAGCTAAATACATCCACTTACAAACAGTTGTCAGGAACGGATCTAAACAATATCAATTACTGCTAGAAAGATTATCAAAAAACCAAAACAATTATGACTGGAGATCCAAAATTGCGTGGATAACATATCGCCACTTGAGTACAGCAAGGCACTATCTGCAATAATTCAGCATTGCAGTGGTAGCCTTGTTTCACTCATGGAGATACACCACCAATGGTCCGAAACTACAACACAGTATCATGTCGGATACATTTTAGAAATGGATCTGGTTCAGTCAACTGGAAGGATTTTTAGACTTGTTCTGGCAAATCGAAGATGTTCCAAGAAAGATGTGATGTTATCACTTTTGTGTCAGAGTGCCAGTGCTTCTATCCAAATAAAGAATTTTCTTCAATAATTTCTGTGGACTGAAAATTGCTATACAATCATTAGAAAAAGCAATACATTTCTACTTACTTTAAGGAAATTTGAAATGCAAAAATTTAAATGTAATTATTCCCCGATTGTGCCAAGGACAATCATGTACCAGTCTATTAGCTTCTTATTGTGTGACATTCCTACTGTGTACTATAAAACATTTCTATGGATGGCTTATGGAAACTTTCAGCTGGATATTGTACCTGTGCTATAACCTTTGACGATTTGTGATGGAATCTCTGCATTAGCGACAAATGTTCGATCTACCCTTTCTTTCTCCACGTTCGAACATGATTCTGTAATTGCGATTCTGCTTTATCCTCATTTTTCTCAAAGTTTGTGCCACTGACATTGATAAAACCTACTTGGAGGCTGCCTTTGTCGTACAGTACAGCCGCCGTGACTGGTGGTAATCCACACGCGGGCATTGATGTCCAAGCATGCGTTTTACAGGTCTTAAAAATCATCCTCAACAAAAGTTTAGCTACTGAAGCACCGGGATGCACCTGGTGCTTCTTTACTTAATTTTTTTTTTTAGGATTAAATTAGTGCTTGAAATCTAATACTACTGCGTCCGTAGAAATATTGAGCACCCGTGTAAAGTGACCCGTCGACGGCGGCCGTACTGTACACGACTCACCGTAACTGCATCGTGTATTTACTGGTGCTGTGTTCAGCGTGGAACGTGAAGCGATTGGATAGCTTCAGGTATTCACAATTGCATCACACAATCACCATCAAATAGCTCATCACCCACATTATAAGTTATATGCCGTGTAGCTGGCTGATACATTCCCACACAAGGTGATGACAGTTCATATCAGTTGAGACGAAGTTGAACCTGATACGGACTGTCAGAGCCTTGTATGGAGATTTATCTAACAATCATATAGATTTTGGCCTGAAAATCACGAGAAACGGTGCGTATCACATAATGTGTTCCGATTCCGTATCATATAGACGACTCATTCTGATTCCGTATCATATAGATTCAACTTCCGGTAGACACCGCACTATGACATATATCGACATTGTTATTACGAATTAAAATATGAAATTCGAAATTTTGACCAATTCCAACCCAATTTAAACTGAAAACGGGGAAAACATGCTTTATGTAACGGGATTGTTAGATAAATGTATTATCATGACCAAATGCATGACCTGTAATTTGTATCAGATTCTCGGTCGTGTTTACAATCGGATCACAACTCGCCCTGACGGGCTCGTTGCGATCTGATTGTAAACACGACATCGAATCTGATACAAATTACAGGACATGCACATGGTCATGATAATGCATATTTATCTAAAGATCAACTTAATCTGCACCTCCAAAACTCAGAACAAACGTTTGTATCAGCCCCTTGTTCCGATTCCGTATCAGACAGATTCAACTTCCGGTAAACACCACGTGCAGTTAAAACTAGAAGTCCTGTCACGAACTGTTGGCTTATCTAGGCTTAATGCGCGTATGGCATCCCAAGCACGGCAGGTTATCCTGGTTACTCTTAGCAAACAGCAAACACAGGCAATGTATCTGCCAATGGACCTCCGGATAACCCGGAGGGCCATTGGCTGAAACATTGCTTCCGCACAGGCCATATGTACATAATTCGGTAGCCTTACTATGGTCATAACGCGCAGATTAACGCGCAGATCGACAGTTAAATGCATATATACAGTTAAAACTAGACGTCATGAAAGGACTTCTAGTTTTAACTGAACATATGCATTGTTATTACGCATAAAATATGAAATTCAAACTTTTGACCACTTCCAACCCAATTTAAAATTAAAAACTGGGGAAACGGGCTTTATGTAACTGGATTGTTAGATAAATGTATTATCATGACCAAATGCATGTCCTGCAAATTATATCAGACTCTTGGTCGTGTTTACAATCGGATCGCTACTCACCCCTTCGGGATCGTTGAGAACCGATTGTAAACACGACCTCGAATCTGATACAAATTCCAGAGCGTGCATATGCTCATGATAATGTGTATGTATCAGCCAGCTACACGCCGTGTAACACATTTATCACGTAGAAAGCCCATGCAAAGCAAGGTATCAATAAATGTTCACGAGAAACAAAGAACGACCGGACATATATTTTTTAGAAACCGCTATTGATAGCACCGCACAAAATCATCAACCGTAACTGTCACCGGCATGTATCCATGGTGACAGTGAATAATCTTCGCTGTTCGAAGTGCGATATTTGTTTACAAAATAAAACATATCGCTACAAGCACAACTGAAATAACCTTACAACCCGGTCCTTCATTAATTGAAATTTTGCGGATGGTGAATTTTATTACCTGGTAAACGCATGCGTGGACATCACTGCCCACGCCTAGATTACGACCAGTTCACAGTGACTTTTCTGTAAATTCTAATAAACATTTTGCTGAACTGTTGTGTTTTTTTTACATTCAATGCGACAAATGTTTGGATCTTAAATTTCAACTTCACGAACAACGCCTAAGCGATAAAACCCAGACGAACGAAAGGAACTCTCTGTTCAACTTTGAATTCCTCATCTCAATCCATCTACGAAAAACAAAAGCAAATGCAAAGAAAAAAGGCGAGTTTCTAGTTTTCTATTCAAACCTGTATTTTGACGCTTGTGTTTGTTTTTATCCCGTTGAGATTGACTCCTTGCGTTCTGCTGGTGGTTATTCCTGCCCAGAACCTCAAAAGCCTTGCCACTGGAATAAGTATAATTAACCCTTTCGCTGCTACAGGTCCATATTGAGTACCGAGCCAACTGTTGACGGCCTGTGCGATAAGTCCGTAATCAGTACGGAGATACCACATACATGTACAGGGAATGGATACCGTAGCACGTTGTTATTCTCAATAGAACGCATGTTATACGAAATGCAAGCGACAGACAATATGGCATTATCCATTTGTTCTCAACCATTTTCCGCGTCTATGTAAATTCCGAAATACCCGAGACAACAACGAACTCAATAGTCCAAACTTGTGCCAACATATATAATTGTTTTTTGTTGTCCTGTGCCACACGGCGACAAAACAAAACAAAAATTATACAACGACCTGTGGAGCAAAGTTTGGAAAACATGGTCAGTCCATTAAATAGGAACTAAATTCAAGTCGCCTAGACGTCTTTTCTTTTGAGATTTATGGAGTGTGGCTGGGAGTAGTTTTGGAAACATTGTTGAACTGAGTCAACGTTGTTCCAATATACAGTACGTAGAGAATGGATTGTAACAAAATCACCCGTAGAGTGGAGGTATCACCCAAAGTATCACTTTCAAATTCTGCACAAATGGACAAAAATCACTGACAATGTTTCAGCCAATTGACATCCGGGTTTAACCCGGCGGTTCATTGGCTGGAACTTTGCTTGTGCTTGTTATGGTTTGCAACAAGTCTGCAATTATTGCTTGGGTGGAATCGCCACTCCATGGGTGATTTAGTGATAATGCACTATCCACGTACTGTATAATAACAGTTTTAAATTTACAAATACGTGAACGTTATTGGCGTTTTCATTCTTTTCACTTTAACCCCATTCTCTCCAATATATGGTTCAGCACAGGATATTACCAAATTGCACAGCAAGCGAAATGGTTAAGGCACATGTAACCAAATTTCGCCATGTAAATTGAATAGAGAATTTGCCCTGTGATTTGTTGAGTTAAATTTAGATGATTTTCTTTTTCATAGAAGCAAGTCATGACTGCTGTGAAGCAGCTATGACTAGATTTGATGAAAAATATTTTGTAAATACTAAGAGGGTTAGGAGGTAAAGGTAAGTATGCATAAACCTAGTGGCTCACATTCGCTCCTGCGATACCATTAGATCTCCGAGTCCACGTATGTGCATATAAAAGTAATTCGAATATCGTCTCTTCACGGGTTGAAAACAGAAAATACCGATATATTCCTGCGCGTGAGAAAATTCGGACTGGTATGAAGACGTGATACGCCACGAGACACAACAGACGTGTATTTGTTGACAAGCTGGTCTTTATTTATAAATGGCCAAAACGTGCATGAAAAGTTCGTGTATTTCCTGCACTTTCAACTGTTGGAAAAGTTTACAAATCATCACCAATATTGTCCAGGAGCAGCGGAATTAGAAACATAATCCTTCGTCTATTACAGTACAGTCCCCTTGGACTGTGTGCAACCCTCGCGTTCGCAGTCGTGTCCACGCATGCGTTTACCAGATAATAAAAGTCGTCAGCAACAAAATTTTAATTAATGAAGCACCGGTTGGAATTAAGTTTTTGATGATTCTTCCCATAATTTGTGTTTTGATATTATAGCTCCCGTAGAAATATTGCCCAACCATGAAAAGTTGTTAGTCCACGGGAGTCGTACTGTATTTGGTAGAGCTCCACTTTAGATCTTTGTTGCAATCTGAGAGCCATACGTTTTATCTACCTGTAAAGTATACAGACATTCTCCATTCTCCGCCACAAATCTCGTCATGACGCCCGGAACAAGTCAACCCACAATCAACCTCACTGGCTTTTCCATGCTTCATATAAGTGTTACCACACTGACAGAATGTACGGGACTGAAACAGAAAAAAAACAACATGAACAAAGAATCCAATTTCTCCCGTCACGCTGCCCCATTACGTCGCACGGCGGTAAAAAATGGTGAATTATGGGATCGGCCTTGCCATATGCCACTCTGGAAGTCGCCATTTCCAAAAAGGACGCCCGATGCTTTTGAAGACGAACAACAACGTATTACTATCAATTTGTAAGTTTGTGACCAAGTGAATCATGGTGTCTTCCCACGTAAGATTAAAAATGTTGGCTGAGTGGGAATTGATGTTTTTTATGCGTATAATTGTTTCGGTAATCATGAAAAATAGTGGACTGTTTGTACTGCGTCACCGATATTCGATGGATCTTATGGCTTGTGTCCACGCATCTCCGCTAAGGCCGGCATACCCATACGAGTCACCGATTGGTTCAAGGTAAAATGCGGTTAATGATGGCTGGAATTAAATTATGATTTTCAGTTGATTAAGGGCCATATGGCTGGAACTCTGCCTCCGGTCATTTTGACCGCAATTATTTTGATGGAATTTTTTACGTGGAAACAAGGCAAATGATAGTTGAAATTGTTTACAGTCATATGACCGGCAGCTTGTTTCCAGGCATATGACCGTACAAATAACGGCAAACCGTGAAAAAAAAATTACGGGAATATACGGCAAATGACAGTAAAAATTGTTTTATTGTTTACCGTAAAGCTTACGGTCATATGACTGGAAACTTGCTGCCGGTGTGACAGGAATGATAGTCCGTAGGAAAATTAGTCCCTCTGGACTATTATTCCGCGGAATTATAGTCCTAGGTCTAACATTTCTAGGAATAGTAGTCCGCCGGACTACTATTCCTAGAAATGTTAGACCTAGGACTATAATTCCGCGGAATAATAGCCCAGAGGGACTAAAGTTCCTACGGACTATCATTCCTGTCAGAACGGTCATATGACCGTAAAAAATGACGGTATTTTTTTCAGGGCATTAACATTTTCAAAGATAATGCAATTTGCCAGTTGGCAAATTGCCAAATCTTTTAAAATGCTAATGTTTTATTTTAGTCAGTTATACCAATAGGTAGGCAATACAATTATAGATAATGCAATTGTAAACGTTTTATACTATTGGCTCCTGGATGCATTGTATCCTTCCAAAATGTGTAAGTCTTGTGTGACCAATATAACATCAAGTCAGAATTACGTCATCTTGTCTACAAACTTTCCAGACGCATAATTATCAGTACTATTTGATCGGAGGCAATAGATCTTGTTATTTGTTGCTTACCTCCCTTGGCTTACCACTTAGATTCGATGTACTGGATGATTTGTGGTTCGAATGCACGGACAGGATTCTCAAATTAGTGATAGGTATAACGTACGAACGGGATCATAAATAAGGGAATAATTAAACACGATGCTTAAATAATTAAGCATGATGCTTAAATAATTAAGCATCATGCGTAATTATTTAGGCACAATGCTTAATTATTTATGCGGCATTCATTCGTAAAATCATACAAAACAATATAGCATCATGCTTAATTATTAGGGTATCAAGCTAAAATAAAATTTATGAACCTCCGTACGCGGACTTGATTTAAACATCATGCTATATTATTTATACAGCATTCGTGGAATCATACCAAACAATACAGTAGCATGCCCAAATAATTAGGCACCATGGTCAATTAAAGTGCATGATCCTCCCGTAATTCAGCATCATGCTATATTATTTATGCAGCATTCATGAAATCATGCAAAATAATATAGCACGATTCTTAATTCAGCACCATGCTATATCATTAATGCAGCATTCATGAAATCGTGCAAAGTAATATAGCATGATGCCTAAATAATTAAGCATCATGCTAAATTAATTTAGTATCATGCTTAATTAATTCAATATCATGCTATATTATTTATGTAGTATTCATGAAATTGTGCAAAATAATACAGCATGCTGCTTATTAAATTAATTCAGCATCATACTTAAATAATTAAGCATCGTGCTACATTAAGTCAGCATCACGCTTAAATAATTTAGCATCATGCTAAAATCACATCAAGCAAGACATTCCGCTAACCAATCAGTGACGGCGATACATACAGGTTGGCTGTCTGGTTGGATAGGAACAATGGAGCATGATTGAGAAACAAGAAAATGTTGATGCAAACATCAAGCCGCAAAGTTCGAATCTTGCAGAAGAAATCTTTCACTAATCGTTTCAGTAGATTCTATTTTAATGATACGTAATAAATTAAAAAATAAACACCAAGAATATTTGAGTAGTGCTTGTTTACGTTTGTAAACAAGTTTTGTTTTACTGTTGAAATATGACTCGCTGATTAAAGTCTGGGGTGTGTGCGCTCTAAAATGGTCATGAATGGCAAGAATGGTTTGATAAACTTGACACTGCACTCCGAAAGTATCCTCAAATAGCACAAGCAAAACAACACTTAAGATGGACTTTGGCTAACAATAGGCCCATGGAGTACAGAGAGTTTATCCTATACTATTCTACAACAAAGAATAACACAACGTGAATTAGCATTACGTAGTACCCGTACCTACTTAGAACAGCATAACGCTTAGATGGATCAAGAGCACTATAACCACGTATTACCCCCCCCCCCCCCTCTCCCACACACACAATACCGCTTGACCTAGTATTGTGCACTACCTATACCAGTCATAGGATAACATAAAGCCTTAGGTGGGTAGTGGTATTGAGGGTTCACAGTACCCAAAAAGAGATACATACCGTGCATCATATACTACCACACTAGACATCCCTTCAATACCCCCACCCCTCGTCACAATACCACTTGACCTTGCATAACGTACTACCTATACAATCTATGGGCCAGCGCATCTCTCTGGATGGATAGTGGTACGAAGGGGCCGGAAGGGCTAACATTGAACCTGCAGGGGTACAAACCGCACGTCATATAGTACCGCACTAGACAACCACGCATTACGCCACCACAACACTGCTAGACTAGCATTACGTACTACCTATACCAGTTACAGAAAAATATGAAACATAAGGTCGATTAGTTGTATCAAAGACTAACAGGGGACCTACAGGGGTATATAACGTCCACACTCCACTACTGTTCGAAACAACCAAGAACTGCCTCGCAATACCGCACTAGACCATCAATTACACCAACCAACCCCACAAAACTGCCTGGACTAGCATTACGTACTATCTGTAACAGTCATAGGATAGTACAAAACGATTAGTGGTGCCAAGGGCTAACAGGGGATAAACAGGGGGTATATATCGCTATTACCATGTCAGGCCAGTTCAAGAAGCCCGACAACCCATGACTCGAGGAATGTTATGTCAGATTGTACAGTGGACAACAACAGCAGTCAATGCTTCTATGACGTCGCGTGCGCACCGTGAAGTCACGACGTCAATAGCAACCGCGTCGCGGGGAAAACGTTCACGAAAACTCACCTTCCCCCATCAATATTCCATCACTTACCCATGCTATATACCCAAAGCCCTGTGTATACATGTACGTATTTCACTGTACATACCTTAGCATACCATATATGCAGCACGTACACTACTTGCCGGATCAGGATGGATGGGACCGAAGTTTTGCACTGAGAGAGTTGCTCCGGCAAAAACTCCGGTTCCTATGGGAATTTAACACGAGTTGCTCCGGAAAAGTTCGGGTAACCGTGCCAGATTCATACGTGCTACACTACTAGTTGTGTAAGATAGTCCTTCACCTTCACGGGATCTCAAAACTCACAGCAGCAGTTTAAAATACCTAGCGAGGGGCTATAGAAAAACCCAGTCAATGACATTGGGGACTCTGGGGACTACATGCTTTCTGATGCATGTGGATTTTCAGATTTACATCTATTTATTAGTTTTTAAGGCTGCTTTCAGCCTCTGTGGCTATGTCATGGCCACCACACAAGTGCAATGTCAAGTTTATCAAACCATTCTTACCTTTCGTGTCCACTTTAGAGCACACACACCCCATCATTTAATTAACGAGCCATATTTCAACAGTAAAACAGAACTTGTTTACAAACATAAACAAGCACTGATGGAATTCTCGTTGTTTAATTTTTATTTTTTTATGTGTCATTAAAAGAGAATCCAATGAAACGATTCGTGATATGTATAGGAAAGATTTCTTCGGCAAGATTCGAATTATGCTGCGTAATGTTTGCATCAACATTTTCTTGTTTCTCGGCCATGCTCCATTTTTCTGATTTGACAAGACACCGAGCGTGAACGTATTGCCGCCACTGACTAGTTAAAGAAATGTGTTGCTTGATGTGATTTTAGCGCGATTCTTAATTATTTAAGCATGGTGCTGAATTAATTTAGGTTAATGCTTAATTTTTTAAGCATGATGCTGAATTAAGTTAGTATCATGCTTAATTATTTAAGCATCGTGCTATATTATTTTGCACGATTTCATGAATGCTGCATAAATAATATAGCATGATGCTAAATTAATTAAGCAGGATGCTAAATTAATTTAGCATGATGCTTCATTATTTAAGCATCATACTATATTACTTTGCAGTATTTCATCAATGCTGCATAAATAATATAGCATGATGCTGAATTAATTAAGCGTGATGCTGAATTACGAGATGATCATGCATTTCAATTTAGCATGATGCTTAATTATTTGATATTTGGCAATATGTGTTATTCGGTACGATTTCATGAATGCTGCATATATAATATAGCATGATACTGAATTAACTAAGCTTGATGCTAAAATAATTTAGCATGATGCTAAATGAATTTAACATTATGCTTAATTATTTAAGCATCATGCTAAATTATTTTGCACGATGCCATGATTGACGCAAAAATAATATATCATGATGCTGAATTAATTGAGCATCATTCCTATATTATTTAGGCATCATGATATATTACGTTTCACTATTCCATGAATGCTGCACAAATAATATAGCATGATGCAGAATTAATTAAGCATAACGCTGAATTACGAGAGGATCATGCATTTTAATTTAGCATGATGCTTAATTATTTAAGCATCACGCTATATTATTTTGCAGGATTTCATGAATGCTGCATTAAAAATGTAGCACCATGTTCAATTAATATAGCATGGTGCCAAATTACGAGCCGATCATGCTCTTTAATTATTAAATGTTAATTGTTTTTTTTTTGGTTTGATTTCATGAATGCTGCATAAATAATATTGTATGTTACTTAAATTAGGTCCGCGTTCGAGAAAGTCTTAAATTTTATTTTAGCGTGGTACGCTTATAATTAAGCGTGATGCTTTATTGTTTGGTGTGATTTCATGAATGCCTCATAAATATTTAAGCATAATGGCTAAATAATTAAGTATGATGCTTGAGAAAAGAAAGAGAAGCAATAACGCTGTTAGAAAACTTTAACATATCTGAGAACATTTTGTAATTGTTTGTTTTGGTTTAATAAATGACGAGGTTATTGCTTGGTTAGTTTACCATCGGACAAGATCCAAGACCTCGGTAACTTCACATCAGCCGTCGCTCTTCTGTCTCGTACATATATCCCTAGGGGTTAGGGGATCCTTGGTATTTCCTGTGACCAGACCCTTCCAGGCGGGTCATCGGGTAGAGCAGGTTAGCTGCCAAAATATATAAATACGCAGTCCATGACAAATATCTTACGAGCCTGATTTATTCACGCACATTGTTCTCCAGTGAGGTGCATTACGAAGGACCCAGAGGAAGGAATACTGGTGGTTGAGGACAGAAAGCGCCCAGGTAGGATATTCTTCATTTTGGGGATATCTGTTCCATACATTTCTTTGGTACTCACTTCTGGAGAGTGGATGGGTGGCCCGTTCTGACCAATCGGGAGCTCCCAGAAAGAGTGTTACGTCGGGGGCATTTCTTTTAATAAAATACCTCCATTGTTCTTGTTTACCAACTATTAGATGAAACATTATATTTAACACGTGTTACGTTGTCCTTGTTGGTTTACAATGACAACTTTCCATCGCAATGTTTTGTAAAATTATTCGTTGATTGACCGAACTCTGAAGACATGGCAGCTCCCACGTACGGGTCAATCAGTCAGTGGCATGCTTTGGCATCAACAATGACTGAGTATACTGCACCAGAATAAGTATGTGGGAATACTACCAGCTCGGTGTGTTCACGGCATATCAGCAACTCTACCCCCTGTTGAACTCCGTTACAGGCGGGACAAACATACATTTTAACATTGCAGTTCACCCAACCAAAACGAAAAGACATTCTTCCGTTACAGACCTAAAGGCCTCTGACTCCGTCGACGTAAGAGTATTTCTAACACCGCCAGAAGGTAGCATTCCAAATTTTATTTTATTACACTCCACAGATGAAAATAAGAAATTAGGCACATTTAACCCATTTGCACTTGAAACAGTCATCGAAGGTATTGCAAGAACTGTTCAGAATATTAAAAAATAACATCTGGCGATATAGAAATACAATGCACGCAACACGTTCCGCTACTTACGCTTATGTATACTACCAAACTTTTTTTTAATGTTAAAGCAAATTTCTACAAAGATCTAAATTCTAGTAAAGGTGTCATAAATATTCGCGAACTGACTGGTATGAAAGGAAAGGAAATCGCTCTAGAACTGAAACTTGAAGAAATAACAGCAACGAAACATGTTCAAATTAAAAACGGAAGTTAAAATAACACAAACAGGACGTATGCATTTCTGATGGCACCAAGCCTAAAAAAAATCTATTAAAGTTGGTCACTTGAAAGTCGATTTGTACATTCCAAATCCACTGCGATGTTTTAACCGTCAAAGATTTGTTCATGAGCAGAATACTTGTCAGGGCAATCAAATTTGTTGCAAATACATGTCATGAAGTACCAAGCAAAACAAATTGTCCCTACACTCTAAAATCAGTTGGGTTAAAAATTAACCCAAATCGACTGGGTTGAGTGAATATGAACCCAATTGGGTTCATATTCACTCAACCCAGTCGATTTGGGTTAATTTTTAACCCAACTGATTTTAGAGTGTATATCCCGATAAATTCTGTCTTTTGATTGGTCAGAATACAAATATTATCAGATTTCCGACCATTCAATCTTATTGTGCCGTTATAAATCAAATAGTCGAGTAATTAAATGAAACAGCTTGATAAAAATAAAATAAGAGCAAATATCGTCCCCTGAGTTCAAATGTGTTATATGTGCCTACTGGCACACAGAACACATTTGAACTCAGGGAAAGATATGTCAACAAAATACTGTTTACTCGTTTCCTTAACGACCCAAGGGATGTAACTCCATCTGTTGTCTTCTGCCTTTATAAAAACAAAAGATATTCCCGAATTTGGTCCAAGTGATTGCGGAGCGTGAGAAATGCGTACACAAATTTATTTCCACCATGTTTGTATTGTCTTTCAAACGGGACGAAAACGTTATCTCCACCGACATGTATGGTATATGGAGATTTAATACCTGGATGCCTCATTTAAACACCGACATCCAGGTATTTAATCTCCATATACCACACTTGTTGGCGGAGATAACTTATACTATAAATGTGTCAATTGCCAGCGCAATCAAGTGTTAAATTCTAAAGATTGCCATGTGTGGAAGAAAGGAAAGCTTTTACAGAAAGTAAAACACGAGAAAGAGGTTAGTGTCAAGAGGCCAGGGACATCGTTATACCAATGCATGGAATGAATACATCAATGCTATCTTATGCCTTAATTTTAAACAAAAGAAACAAACTGCCTCAACTACGTGCCAAACTGAATGTATTTGGCTTAGGGCCACAGCTCCAAGCTTGTTACAAGGTTTTACCATAGGAAACAACAATCAGACTCAGTTATATTCAACACAAACAAATTCAACTGCCCGCAAAACGCATAACACAAAACATAAAAACGAACCCGAACAACAAAAATGTACATCAGAGGAGAAAAAAAGAAAACAATAAATGGGACCACTAAAATAGGAAAGACAACATTCTACAATATTCGAAAATTTCGTGAAAATCGGACGTGATTTAATTTTTTATGACGTTGACGTGTATTATTACGTCACCTGAAAATTTAACCCTTGCCATTGCGAATTTCCGAGGTCGGTACCAGGTATTTATGTGTTTAACACATGTTGTGTGTTATTGTTGTGCTATGTTATGTAGCTGGATGAAATGTTGGGCTGTCACCAGATGGAAGGGGTAGGGTAAAACTTGAGGTGACGTTAAAAAGTTGAATATGACGTTAATTGAATAACCAAAACACGTATAGTTTATATTAAGTAGGTTTTGGTCAAAGATGTGATTTACAAAAAGTCGAAAGTGCTTGGCGTGATACATGTCTTATATTTCTAGATTCTTTTGAACTTTCCAGGAGTCATTCAACGAAACTCGGTCATAATCGAGTGGGGTCCCTTCTAAGATGAGTTTGTTCAGATTAATGTAACAAAAGCCTTGTCAGCCTATCGTGAAATGTTGAAAAATTGCGATAACTCGAAAAAAAAACAGCTTATGTTTTGAAGCCGTACACCATACAAAAACTTTCAAAATATTCCGATGCATTTTAATTGTGGGTATATGACACTCTGCGACGTCACATCCGACTTCGGTTGCCAATAACGTCGTAGCGTGAACAAGTTTTCGACAATTTAAAGGAAAATGCTTACAATGTGCCCATGCCTATTCGACTTGCCGTCTGTGATATAATTATTGCAAAATGTGATGTAGTTTAGGGGCTAGGGCTTTACACGGGAGTGGAGTGGGTAGCACCTGTCTGCACTCGGTAATGGCGCCATATCTCTGACATTTTGAAGTTGAATTTTAAAAAATATTCAACTTTTTAATTGAGACCATGAGTACTAAAGGGTCCTTTTATGCAGTTGAATTCAATTTTGACGTTTCCCCACTTCGATCGCCAATAACGCCATAGTGTTAACAATTTGCCGACAATTTCGATGAAACTCTACACAACAACATGCGTGCCTTTAACTATTCCACATGTTGGGTGTTATTGTTGTGCTATGTTATGTAGCTGGAGGAAATGTTGGGCCGTCACCAGATGGGAGGGGTAGGGTAAAACTTGAGGTGACGTTAAAAAGTTGAATATGACGTTAATTGAATAACCAAAACACGTATAGTTTATATTAAGTAGGTACCACATTTAGAAATAGTTTTTGCTAGAGAAGAGATTGATAACAGTTGAAATAGGGAGGCTTGATAGGGGTGTGGATATTAAAAGATAAAAAATAGGTTAGGTTAAAGAAAATTAATCTTTTGATTCTCAGGCACCGGCGCATTTGTTTTTTCGGCCGCGTTCGTCATTTTTATTTCGTAGACTAAATTCAAAATGTACAAAACTACCAGGGACCGACCTGGGCATGCGCCAGTGCGTATTTGGTTCTGAAACATCAGGACCTGGCTCTTAAATCTCAGAAATAGGTTTCTCAGTTGGCGCGTAACTTCTCAGATCATATTTTGATATTCTGTCGATGGATAATCGAGAGAGACACTCTTACATATATTATATATATGATTATCATTTATCACTGTTGTAGAGTGCTTAAGTTAATACTTCAAGTCTTACTTACCAAGCATTAATCTTCACTGTGGTTTCTGATCAAGTCTTGGCTGCCTAAATAGGCAGCCAAGACTTGATCAGAAACCACAGTGAAGATTAATGTTTGCTATAGTGTACTAAATGAAAATGATGAGAGCTATTACATACTTGCTGTGTGTGTTACAAACAGCAGTGTGACTCCGTAAATTGAAATGTGGCGCATGAATTGAAATAATAGGCTCCGAGGCTAGAGCGTATTTTGAATAGTCCTGATCGGTCCCTGAAACTACCATGTGATTTTAGCGGTATCGCCTCGCGATTTGAGATGCATTATGTCGTATACATTGATATAGTCTTGTTATTCTCTTCGCGAGAAAAATGTTCTATTACAACAGGCACTCTCCAATAATTTGTTTTATTATGCCTCAAGTTTGTAACATCAGCTGTGATTGGTTAATTTGACACCTTCTAAAAGTCATAGTACTGGAGCTTTTGGGCAAAACACGGGTACTATCAGAACGTTTTTCCCTGGAGACAAGAGAACAAAGAAAATGTAAGCGCCACTTCCATTGATCAGCGTCGATTGGAATTTCTCAACACCAAACGCTGGCTCCGTGTCCGTTTAACTTTTTTCAACAGCGGTAGACACAAACTTACCAACAAATATATCATCTTCAGTGGGTGTGTTTTCAATTTTAACTGCAAACAATGAATTCAAAAGAATCAGAAATATTAAAAAACTCACTCACGTGTTGTTCACCACTTCAGTGAATCCTGAATATGAGTCTCAGTTATGACTCGTGTTTCACTCCGCTTAATTCCATCAACTGTTGTCCCAGAAACAGGAATTTATATTCCATTAATTTAAATCGCTTTTCACACAAGCATTAACAATGAATCATAACACGAAGTCGGAAGAGCATGATGCAGTTGTTAACATTGGCATTTGTTGATATAGAAACTCCCAAAGCGACGGCACTTGTGACAAGTCATTTTCGAAGAGACGTCATTCGTTCGAAATGACGTCATGTTTTTGGATTCGACTACATTGTTGTTACAAGATCGATGGCATGTTGCAGTTAACGCTTAACAATGAAAGTCATACTTTGTTCGGCATAATAAAATAATTAGAACGTTTCTTTTCATGTTCTATCGGTCGATAGTACCTGAGTTTGTGTGATTTCTGAAATAAAACCTATAGAACATGAAAAGGAACGTTCTAATATTATAATAGTACACATTTGTATAAACAAACTATTATTTACGTTTAAATGGATACGAAACAAGGGGAAGGAAAATATTACTTTTGCCCTGGTCTCCTCATTTTGTTAAAGGCCTGATTGTGGCTTCTAGCACTCAATCAGTTAAAACACTCCTTATTTTTTTGATCTCCATTCAAGTTGTTCTGTATTGATTTTGTGTTGTGTGATCGCTGTTAAAAAAAACTATCAGCGAAATCAAAATGGGCGCTATAATTATTATTTTTAGGCTCTCACAATAAGATTTTAGGCATCGACGACCATTCCATCAGGAATGAAAAATAAAAATAAAAACCGCCCTCCCTCATTCATTTTAAAAAAGGCCTGAAAATCAATTATTTAATTTTGTTTGACCTTAATTTGGTATTGCTCTGGATAAAGGTGAAAAATTACAAAAGTAAGACAAACAATTCTGACGCTAGATATGCGCCAACAAGTGTTCTAAATTTCATTGAATGTAAGTGAAGGGAAAGTACCCTAAAATTTGGATGAAAGACAAAACAAATTATATTGCAGTGAAATTAGATTATAACGTTTTTAGACGTTTAACGTCACTAATAACGTAAAAGGGATAAAACCATGTCGACAATTTGGATGAACCTGTCAACAACTTGCCCTGAATTATTCTCCCTTGCCGCATGTGATCTTATTAGAGCGCTATGGATGTTTAGGAGTAGAGCTGTCACTTATGCATTGAAATTTAATTTTGACGTTTTCCGACGTTCTGTCGATCACCAATAATCAGGGACGGGGCTAGAGGTTTCCGATTGGGGGTGGGGGGTAGGGTAGTGCATTTCCAACTAGGGGGAGGGACCGGGAGGGTCAACCCCCTCCCAGTCCCCCCACCCCCTAGTTGGACATTCACTATCGAGAAAAAGTTTGAAAATGAAGCCATGAAAGGGGGTATAATATTGATTCTAGTAACTGAAATGCCACCACATTTATGATAGAATTATCAGGTTGGTATTATTATTTGGTATATTCTGGGTATTGAATATGTGCTAAACAAATGCTCAAGCTGAGAAAATTGAGCAATTCACACTCTCCTAACATTAAATAAAATCTTATGCAGGAATGATCAGTTTTCGATGTTTCATCATTTTGTAACAGTGAAGGATGGAATTATCCCAAGATAACGATTTTACATGATGCGGTTTTCTTGCATTTCGAGGATTTGTTTTATAACGATAAGTAAACGTACTATAGCAATCTCGTAACGACTGACATCATGCATACTTATGAAAATCGATATCGCGTACGCTGTAGTTGTAAATAGTAACAGTTGGAATTTTTGCCAATTTGAAACCGAGTTGAAATTTTGGGAAGTAAAGGAGACATCAGCATCACCAAAGCAGCTCTAAAATCCAGATAGATGGAATTTCCAACTACTCATGACTGCTCTTCGAATCTCCAACTAGAGGAACTTTTGGCCAGCATGGGGGGGGGGGGGGTTTACACCCCTCCACACACACCCCTCTCGCCACATCCCTGGCAATAATGTGATAGCATTAACAGTTTTTTCAGCATTTCGATGAAACTGCACACATCTTGCTATCAGTTGCTCTTCTTGCGAAGTGCCATATTATTATAGTGCTAAGTGATGTTGAGTGTAACTAAATGGAAATGAGGTGGGATAACACCTATGGGGTAATGACGTCATACCTCGGGAAGTGGAACGCGGATTTTCATAATTGTTTTTCAATTGGCCAATCAGCACCACGGTGACATTCTCTGTGAAATTGAATTTTTTTATATTTTCCAACTTCGACCACCGATAACGGCTTAGTGGTAACAATTTTTCGACACTTTCGATGAAACTGCACACAACACGACCTCAGTTATTCTTCAGTACCTGTGCAATATTATTATAGTGATGTGTTGTATAGATCGGGGTGTGAGGTTGTAACCAGATGGGTGGGTGTCAAAGCAAATGTTGAAATGACCGTAACATTGATAATTAATGGTACATCGAAAAATCCAAACCACGACCCTTTTCATTTTTTTGATCTCTACAACATATTCAAATACCTTAAAAATCCGAGGTACTTTAATTTTTTTAGACGCAGACACCCTGATTTATCCGCAGAGTTAGTCGAAAGCTCTAATGCTGTCACAGCTTGACGAGGCTGGATAAGGTGTTGGTATTAAAATGTTACAAAAATGTAAATTGTGTATTTTGTGGGCTGAAGGTCGAAATTCCAAAAAAAGTAAGACCATGAAATTTTAATATGGACACGTGATGGGAAATGTATTTAGGAAATCCTCCGCCAGGTATTCCCAATGTTATTTTTAGCACAATTCCCGATATTACCTACTGTATACCCATAACAATTAAATCATTCAGTATAAACTTTAGAAATTATTGAGTATATATTATTTCATTAGAAAGTAAAATTATTTGTATCTGTTTCAGGTTGGCTGTTGGCTGGACTTTATTTACTGCCATCTCAGAGCAATTTGGTCAAAAATTATTTTCTTGCGAAGGGTGAAACATTCTATTGAATTTTCGCCGTTCTTCGGCGATTTGTAAATCCCTGTAAGACGCGGCAGACTTGCTTTTTTCGAGGTGTTCGCAATTGAGTACTTGAAGTGCATTCCCTCTAGTTTGAGCCCTCACAAAATTTGCCCCGGTGTTTGGATAAATATGCAAAGTTCCCTTTTAATTTTGGCATACTGGTACCAAAATTTCAGCCTCACTCTCTTTTGGATTTTGGGACCTCACCACCTCTAATATTTGCGCCTCCAGTTTTGGCCCACATTTTCCATTTGTGAATTCTCAATATTTTTTCCACTGCCACCTCTTTTCAGATCAAATATAGACCACTTTTCTGTTCAATAAATACCCAGCGTCTTCAAGACATATTTCTGTTATTTGTCAGCCAAGAGAGGTCAAAATAAACCGTACAGGCATGTGGTGCAGAAAGCGGTCAGGTTACAGACAGCCGACGACAATTGTGCCAAATGTCGTGAGTGCGGATGATGGGGAAGTTACGTCGGGTGGAATAAAACAATGAAGAAAAAAATGATTACGATCGCTATAAGTCATTTCATCTTCGTTGAATATCTTAACCCTTTAATCTCGTTTCCTGGATTGGTATCGCCTTTGTATCCACTTACAGTGAGCTGGCTCAGTCCAACATCAATATACAGGAAGGGGCGGGGGGGGGGGGGGTAAACTAATAGCTGTAGTGAATACCTAGTGTATAGACCTCTTATAATAAGACAACAAAATGGACGAACCTATGCCTTGGGCCGAAAAATCGACCTTGGAGTTCAACGGGTTAACCCTTCAACCAACGAAACGGCAACTTTCACCCGCATAATATGCGAATTCAGCGGCTGTAAAAATAGTATTTTTAAAGAAACTTCAAGAAAACCATACCATGTGACCCCTCTTTGGAACGAGCTCGTTCCAATGAGGATTAACATGATATGGTTTGGTTGGAATTTTTTGAATAATTTTGAAAAATGATATTTAAAGTAATAAATTTTGAATTCGTCTGCGTTGGGTAAAAGGTTAAAAAGTAAAACGCGTACATTTATAATTGTTTTGGATAAAGGACGGATATTGAAAATCGGCTCGTCATTTTCTAGCCCTGATTCTCTTGATTATTACTGCCAAACTTCATGAGTAGGTTGAAAATTGGGGCCGATTTTTTTCTGAAGAAGACAGAAAAAGAAAGAAAAAAATGGATGACGATCTTGAATCGCTTAATAAAATAATTTCTTTTGCGCATATAACAATGGTAACAGTTTCAAGGCACTCAACAAAATTATAAAAGCAATATAACATGTCAACACTTATACCATTTAAGTACCTGAAACAATAGATTAATCAACGCCATGATAACGATTTTTTAATAGATAACATTTTATCATTGAAAGGGAAAATTGGAGAGTATGACATGCGAGGTTACTTCCAAGGGGTTGTGTCATTAGGAGCAAAATGTACGTTTAAAACATACGTCTTGAGCAAATCTAGAATAAAAGAAGGAGCTTGGTTGACTTATTTTCTGTGTGTATAGAAGACTTTTGAACTCTATTCTACCGTCAAGAGAAAGCCACCGAAAATTTCGAGTTTCGGAGTAGTGTGTTCGTTTTTTTAGAACAATGCACAACACGAGCAGGTGTATTTTGTATAATCCGCTGTCTACTGATCCGCTTGTTGGAAAGCCAGGATAGGGCACTGCAGTAATCCAACCTAGGGGAGGAAAATGCGTACACCATACATCTGTAACACTTTTTGTTGACATTTTTCTTACAGAACCAATATTCCGAATATTGGCAGAATGTCGGATTTTCGAAATATGAGAAGACGTGGTCAAATGTGTGACAAAATACACACCCGGGATTCTGTCGGTAAGGTAAGGGCTAATAATGGTGTCACTTATTTCAGGTGGGTGGGTCGACATAAACTGGAGCTTGTCTTTGTCTAGAGGAATGAGTTTCGCTTGTCATCAGTAAGTTTAAATTTGTTCACAAGCATAAATGTCCTGATGTCTTCGATATATTTACTCATAATCTGAAATGTATTTCAGTGTCTTCCAAGTCAGAGGGGTCGAATTCAATGCAAACGTGAAAATCACGTCGGTATCATTTCGGTGCGAGAGAATAATCTCTCCAAGAGGTTGAACATAAACATAAAATACAAACAGACTCTGTCCCACGACAGTATCCCAAGGCACCTCAAGCCTAAAGTTTTTTTTTGTTTGGATTTTCCTAAAGGGAAAATCTATTTGTTATTGCATTGATTATCTTTCTTTTTTTTATTTGGATTTTCCTAAAGGGAAAATCTATTTGTTATTGCAATGATTATTTTTTTTTTTTTTATTATTATTATTATTATTCTTCCACACTTTTATTTTCACTATTTCTCGAAAACGCTCTGAACGATTTTTTTTTAAGTTTTTATACTCATAAAGGGTCGTAAGTTGTATGCCCTCGCCATATTCCCATTTTTCTGAAAATGTTTTTGTTAACTCTTTAACAAAAATTGTCGACAGCTCATATCTTTGGACTGGAAAGGGCGATTGACTTGAAATTTTCGCAGACATGTCCGCAATATACCCCTCTATCAGCATATGGTACAAAAATGTATGTAGTTAACACCTTTCTGCCAAAACATTTTTCGAAACGAAAAAAAATTTCAAAATTTGACCATTTTTTAACTCAATCTCGGGACATGGATATGCTGAACCATCCAAAATGACTTGGAAATGAAGACTCTATCACCGAATTGTGAAAACCATCGAAAAAAATTCGATTCGAATTTCCGACAATCCAAAATGGCCGCCGAAAAATCGTATTTTTATTTTCGGTTATTTATGCGTTTCAGGCCATTTGGAGACGAAAAAAAATTTTTTTTTGCACCAGAAAAATTTTCAGTTTGGACTTAGAAATTTTCGACCAAAAGTCGGAAATTTTTGTTACGACCGGGCTACTTTGCCGTCACAGTACTCAACAATGGGGATGATTTGACAGCTACTAAGGTTAGAAATGTTGAAATCACAGTGTACATAAACAGTTATCGTCTTTTGGAAATGGAGTTGTTCTTCGTTTGGCTTCTGCTAGCAGTCAAACATGGCTTCGGGACACTGTGAGCAAAAATTGAAAAAAATGTTCTTGTGTTTTTTTTTACTTTATTATGTCTAGGTTCATTAGTTCTCATAAATGAAAACTATCAATGATGGCCATGAGTCCTAATAAATAAAACCATCAGTATTTGGGACAAAATGATTCTTGTTGGGCAAAAACGCCCAAAAATGCCCAAACATTCATAGGTCAATATCTCATGAAGGAAAAATGCTATCGACTTAATTCCTCGACAGACTTGTCAGAACTACTCTTGCCTAAAACAAACATAATCGATATTTTTTTCCATTTTTTATGTTTTCTGCCAAAATTTTTCACAAAACGGAAAGTTATCTCGAAAATCAGCCATTTTGGATTGAAATATCCAGATTTAAATATAATGAGCCCTCTAAAAGGGATCCAAATTGAAGGCAGTAATACTGCTTTATAATAAAAATCGAATGAATTTCGTTTCGATTTTTCGTTAATCCAAAATGGCGGCCAAAAAATCGAAAAAAATTTTTTCGTTTTCTATGCGTTTTGTTCAATGTTGAAACGAAAAAAAAATTTTTTTTACACTAAAAATTTTCGGTCCGGCCTGTCCGGACTTAGAAATTTTCGATCAAAAATTTTGGTTTTTGGTTTTTTAGGCGTTTTGGTCAATTTTAAGACCCCCAAAAAATTAACATGGAGAATTTGGGGTCCGAGTGGGACTTAAATTTGGGACCATAGAATAAAAACACTTAATTCGGTTCAAAAGTACAATTTCATTCCCTTGTCAAAGCCTTTTGTTTCAAAAACGCATTGTCATTCACTTCACGTGGTTAGAGAAGCATGTGCACTGTTCAACACAGTGTAATGACAGAATTTGTGCCTTTCACATTGCGACATGCTATCACTCGGATCTAAATATATGCATTTATGACAGAGAAGAACTCATTATTCAAGTCGACAGAAAGATTTCCCAACACCAGAACCGAGACCAGAAAGAGAGAGATTTGAAATCGAAAGTACAACACTGAGAATCTATTATTTTTTATGACCATATGACCCCCCCCCCCCCCCCCCCCCCCTCCGCCTTCATTGAATTTGACGACGGTGGCAGTTGCGACGGCATTGCCAAAATTTAATGTCACAGCCAATTCAGAGGACTGGTGAATATTGTCATTTTCTTCTTTGAGATTCAAATTTATTACGAATCAAAGGTGTGGCGTCGTATTGTTTTAAATTTCCCAAACCAAAGGCCATCTGTTATTGAGTTGAATACACCCGCCAAGGGCCATGGAGCAATTTCAAAGTTCAAAAGTTAGTGTGTGTGTGGGGGGGGGGGGGGTGGCGGGGAGGAGGAGGTGTCGTACGTTTCTACCGCGAAGTAGCAGATGGCCAACAGCAAGTGCTGGCCATGCTAGTGGGGTCTTGGGGCATGCTCACATAGAAGAGTTTTGAAATAGGACACCCTTAGAATGCATCTCTAGCGTTCTGGCATACGGCAACCGCTTCCAAAAATTATTTGTTACCTGTGTGAAAATGGTGAGTCAAAACATGTTTTTAACAAATATTTGGTGTCGGTATGAATATCTTGGGCTTCAGTACTTCACCTGATGCGGATAGAACCCTCTGTAACGCCGAATACTGTGTATTCTTGTGCTTGCAGGCCTCCCCCCCCCCCCCCCCCAACCGATTTAAGTCAAGAGACCAACCAGACAGTACAAGTCGTCCAACGAGGAATCTCCATATAGTCTTCCGACGGTCGTCGCTTGGACTTGTCTCACCGGACAGTACAAGTTTTTTTAATACGAGCACTGGTTTCCACAAAGACAATAGTTTGCTTGTAGTTCTCCCACACAAGTTTGGTAAGTTCGCTTGGGGCCTTGCCAGTGTTTTTGTTGGTGTGTGTGGGGGGGGGGGTGGGGCGTGGGTCCTCTGGTCGTTTCTCCATCCTCCCACTTCCACTTGCATGGCCATCACTTGCTGTTGGTCACCTGTCACTTCGCGGCAGAAACCCCCAATCCCCCACCCCCCCCCCCACCCCATACACACACACACACACAAAGTTTGAACTTTCAATTTGCTCCACGGCCCTTGCCGAGTGAATTCAAGTCATTAACAGAAGTTAATAATAAATAAGAATTTGCTGTAACCCTACCAAATTAAATCACAGTCACCTCAATTAAACCTTGATGACTTTCGTTAGGCATCAGTCAAATTCTCATAAGTTCAAAAATTCCAGGACAAAAGCCGCAAAACTATTATGGCGAATTTCACAATTACTCTACCATACAATTACACGCCAAGTTCAAATTGGATTCAATTTACCAGAAATGATTTGGGCACGGATATATGATTTCAAAGAAATCACATCACCTACGGATGTCCAAACAATCTCTATATATAATAAAAGAAGTACACAACTCGATCAAACGCAATGACCAGGAAGAGTTTTCATGTACACGAACCACTCTTTCGACACAAGAATATCCACGAGGGATAGAACGTTTCTATGATTGAAAAGGTAGCATTGACAATCTATTAAAACTTGTATTTTGAAAGCAAAATTTTGTTTCATTTCGCGCCTGATAGCTGCCAAAACTAGCTTCTCGGATCCATTATCTGACCCGTTCTTGCTCTTTTGACACAAGAATACCCTATGTCATTGACAAGTTAAAAGCTTCTGTGACTGAAAAGGTGGAATTCAAAGTTCATTTGAACTTTTTATCATCTTTTGGAAGTAAAGTTTTGCTTCATTTGCCTTCTGAAATGTGCCATACGTAGCCTCTTTAATACCTTATGTGATCAAAAATCGCGTATCTGTTGACTTGTTTGTCTTTCTCCGCGCTGCTGGAGAGCCCAGACCACCTATTGGTGGCGATGACCTCTTATAAGCTATGATATCGTGATATTCAAAAGGCATTAACCCCAGCCAGCCACCCCCCCCCCCCCTCTCACCCATCAAAAAAGAGCAAGTGAAGATCTGTTATAAGTCCATTTTCCCATAGCCGCCGTCAAGATTTTCGTGCTGGACAATCGCTTAAAAGTGAAGCGTGGCTGGGTGTGGCACCCTACAAAACGTTGCACAGAGACGGCGTATTTCCCAAACAGGTCTGGTTTGGCTATTACAGACTGTTGTGTGACCTTGACCTCCAACTAAATTTTACATGACTGTTCGCGGTCCGAATCAAGACATCAGCAGATTATTTTGGTTATATCACCAGTAATAGCCATTATTTACTAAATGGACACCATCACAAAATAAACTTATGGTCCAATATAGTCATTTAGCCGAGGGTATACCATAACCTCGGATGTGACCCTTTACTGTCAAACGAGACCTCAACAGGGAACAATTACCCAAACCAGACACAACAATTGTCACATGCGTGACCGAGAAGTCGCTGATCAAATAGATGGCTCACTCTCTCTCTCTCTCTCTCTCTCTCTCTCTCTCTCTCTCTCTGTCAGTAGCTGTAAACACAGCCCATTCCTTCATTTATTTATGTACTCCGAACAGTATCAAGCCACTCCATTTGATAATTCCATCGCCAAAGTGAATTCCCGACGAGAAAGTAACCCATTTGTCTGCTCGTGACCATTTATTCTAATAAAAAACATTCACAGTATTTCCCTGTGTTAACTTCGGGAAGTGAAGCAATGCTTGTTTGCTATGGTGAAGAAGTTCTGCTTTACTGGCAAAATTGGACCCAGTCACCAATGCTGGAGGTGGAAGTCTACTAAACTGGACGACATGGGTGTAAACGATTGATGAAACTTGATTTTATCTCCATGTTGTTGTCACAATTAGCTATAAATAGTATTAAATACCAATAAATAATTTGGATTTTCCTAAAGGGAAAATCTATTTGTTATTGCAATGATTATTTTTTTCTTTTTTTTTTTTTATTTGGATTTTCCTAAAGGGAAAATCTATTTGTTATTGCAATGATTATTTTTTTTTTTTTTATTATTATTATTATTATTCTTCCACACTTTTATTTTCACTATTTCTCGAAAACGCTCTGAACGATTTTTTTTTAAGTTTTTATACTCATAAAGGGTCGTAAGTTGTATGCCCTCGCCATATTCCCATTTTTCTGAAAATGTTTTTGTTAACTCTTTAACAAAAATTGTCGACAGCTCATATCTTTGGACTGGAAAGGGCGATTGACTTGAAATTTTCGCAGACATGTCCGCAATATACCCCTCTATCAGCATATGGTACAAAAATGTATGTAGTTAACACCTTTCTGCCAAAACATTTTTCGAAACGAAAAAAAATTTCAAAATTTGACCATTTTTTAACTCAATCTCGGGACATGGATATGCTGAACCATCCAAAATGACTTGGAAATGAAGACTCTATCACGGAATTGTGAAAACCATCGAAAAAAATTCGATTCGAATTTCCGACAATCCAAAATGGCCGCCGAAAAATCGTATTTTTATTTTCGGTTATTTATGCGTTTCAGGCCATTTGGAGACGAAAAAAAATTTTTTTTTGCACCAGAAAAATTTTCAGTTTGGACTTAGAAATTTTCGACCAAAAGTCGGAAATTTTTGTTACGACCGGGCTACTTTGCCGTCACAGTACTCAACAATGGGGATGATTTGACAGCTACTAAGGTTAGAAATGTTGAAATCACAGTGTACATAAACAGTTATCGTCTTTTGGAAATGGAGTTGTTCTTCGTTTGGCTTCTGCTAGCAGTCAAACATGGCTTCGGGACACTGTGAGCAAAAATTGAAAAAAATTTTCTTGTGTTTTTTTTTACTTTCTTATGTCTAGGTTCATTAGTTCTCATAAATGAAAACTATCAATGATGGCCATGAGTCCTAATAAATAAAACCATCAGTATTTGGGACAAAATGATTCTTGTTGGGCAAAAACGCCCAAAAATGCCCAAACATTCATAGGTCAATATCTCATGAAGGAAAAATGCTATCGACTTAATTCCTCGACAGACTTGTCAGAACTACTCTTGCCTAAAACAAACATAATCGATATTTTTTTCCATTTTTTATGTTTTCTGCCAAAATTTTTCACAAAACGGAAAGTTATCTCGAAAATCAGCCATTTTGGATTGAAATATCCAGATTTAAATATAATGAGCCCTCTAAAAGGGATCCAAATTGAAGGCAGTAATACTGCTTTATAATAAAAATCGAATGAATTTCGTTTCGATTTTTCGTTAATCCAAAATGGCGGCCAAAAAATCGAAAAAATTTTTTTCGTTTTCTATGCGTTTTGTTCAATGTTGAAACGAAAAAAAAATTTTTTTTACACTAAAAATTTTCGGTCCGGCCTGTCCGGACTTAGAAATTTTCGATCAAAAATTTTGGTTTTTGGTTTTTTAGGCGTTTTGGTCAATTTTAAGACCCCCAAAAAATTAACATGGAGAATTTGGGGTCCGAGTGGGACTTAAATTTGGGACCATAGAATAAAAACACTTAATTCGGTTCAAAAGTACAATTTCATTCCCTTGTCAAAGCCTTTTGTTTCAAAAACGCATTGTCATTCACTTCACGTGGTTAGAGAAGCATGTGCACTGTTCAACACAGTGTAATGACAGAATTTGTGCCTTTCACATTGCGACATGCTATCACTCGGATCTAAATATATGCATTTATGACAGAGAAGAACTCATTATTCAAGTCGACAGAAAGATTTCCCAACACCAGAACCGAGACCAGAAAGAGCGAGATTTGAAATCGAAAGTACAACACTGAGAATCTATTATTTTTTATGACCATATGACCCCCCCCCCCCCCCTCCGCCTTCATTGAATTTGACGACGGTGGCAGTTGCGACGGCATTGCCAAAATTTAATGTC
Source organism: Pictodentalium vernedei (assembly GCA_031216915.1). Lineage (NCBI taxonomy): Eukaryota > Metazoa > Mollusca > Scaphopoda > Dentaliida > Dentaliidae > Pictodentalium > Pictodentalium vernedei. Next base: position 53,088,727 of record CM062297.1, read on the forward strand.
ACAGCCAATTCAGAGGACTGGTGAATATTGTCATTTTCTTCTTTGAGATTCAAATTTATTACGAATCAAAGGTGTGGCGTCGTATTGTTTTAAATTTCCCAAACCAAAGGCCATCTGTTATTGAGTTGAATACACCCGCCAAGGGCCATGGAGCAATTTCAAAGTTCAAAAGTTAGTGTGTTGTGTGTGGGGGGGGGGGGGGGGGGGGGGAGGAGGAGGTGTCGTACGTTTCTACCGCGAAGTAGCAGATGGCCAACAGCAAGTGCTGGCCATGCTAGTGGGGTCTTGGGGCATGCTCACATAGAAGAGTTTTGAAATAGGACACCCTTAGAATGCATCTCTAGCGTTCTGGCATACGGCAACCGCTTCCAAAAATTATTTGTTACCTGTGTGAAAATGGTGAGTCAAAACATGTTTTTAACAAATATTTGGTGTCGGTATGAATATCTTGGGCTTCAGTACTTCACCTGATGCGGATAGAACCCTCTGTAACGCCGAATACTGTGTATTCTTGTGCTTGCAGGCCTCCCCCCCCCCCCCCAACCGATTTAAGTCAAGAGACCAACCAGACAGTACAAGTCGTCCAACGAGGAATCTCCATATAGTCTTCCGACGGTCGTCGCTTGGACTTGTCTCACCGGACAGTACAAGTTTTTTTTAATACGAGCACTGGTTTCCACAAAGACAATAGTTTGCTTGTAGTTCTCCCACACAAGTTTGGTAAGTTCGCTTGGGCCTTGCCAGTGTTTTTGTTGGTGTGTGTGGGGGGGGGGGGGTGGGGCGTGGGTCCTCTGGTCGTTTCTCCATCCTCCCACTTCCACTTGCATGGCCATCACTTGCTGTTGGTCACCCTGTCACTTCGCGGCAGAAACCCCCAATCCCCCACCCCCCCCACCCCATACACACACACACACACAAAGTTTGAACTTTCAATTTGCTCCACGGCCCTTGCCGAGTGAATTCAAGTCATTAACAGAAGTTAATAATAAATAAGAATTTGCTGTAACCCTACCAAATTAAATCACAGTCACCTCAATTAAACCTTGATGACTTTCGTTAGGCCTCAGTCCAAATTCTCATAAGTTCAAAAATTCCAGGACAAAAGCCGCAAAACTATTATGGCGAATTTCACAATACTCTACCATACAATTACACGCCAAGTTCAAATTGGATTCAATTTACCAGAAATGATTTGGGCACGGATATATGATTTCAAAGAATCACATCACCTACGGATGTCCAAACATTCTCTATATATAATAAAAGAAGTACACAACTCGATCAAACGCAATGACCAGGAAGAGTTTTCATGTACACGAACACTCTTTCGACACAAGAATATCCACGAGGGATAGAACGTTTCTATGATTGAAAAGGTAGCATTGACAATCTATTAAAACTTGTATTTTGAAAGCAAAATTTTGTTTCATTTCGCGCCTGATAGCTGCCAAAACTAGCTTCTCGGATCCATTATCTGACCCGTTCTTGCTCTTTTGACACAAGAATACCCTATGTCATTGACAAGTTAAAAGCTTCTGTGACTGAAAAGGTGGAATTCAAAGTTCATTTGAACTTTTTATCATCTTTTGGAAGTAAAGTTTTGCTTCATTTGCCTTCTGAAATGTGCCATACGTAGCCTCTTTAATACCTTATGTGATCAAAAATCGCGTATCTGTTGACTTGTTTGTCTTTCTCCGCGCTGCTGGAGAGCCCAGACCACCTATTGGTGGCGATGACCTCTTATAAGCTATGATATCGTGATATTCAAAAGGCATTAACCCCAGCCAGCCACCCCCCCCCCCCTCTCACCCATCAAAAAAGAGCAAGTGAAGATCTGTTATAAGTCCATTTTCCCATAGCCGCCGTCAAGATTTTCGTGCTGGACAATCGCTTAAAAGTGAAGCGTGGCTGGGTGTGGCACCCTACAAAACGTTGCATAGAGACGGCGTATTTCCCAAACAGGTCTGGTTTGGCTATTACAGACTGTTGTGTGACCTTGACCTCCAACTAAATTTTACATGACTGTTCGCGGTCCGAATCAAGACATCAGCAGATTATTTTGGTTATATCACCAGTAATAGCCATTATTTACTAAATGGACACCATCACAAAATAAACTTATGGTCCAATATAGTCATTTAGCCGAGGGTATACCATAACCTCGGATGTGACCCTTTACTGTCAAACGAGACCTCAACAGGGAACAATTACCCAAACCAGACACAACAATTGTCACATGCGTGACCGAGAAGTCGCTGATCAAATAGATGGCTCACTCTCTCTCTCTCTCTCTCTCTCTCTCTCTCAGTAGCTGTAAACACAGCCCATTCCTTCATTTATTTATGTACTCCGAACAGTATCAAGCCACTCCATTTGATAATTCCATCGCCAAAGTGAATTCCCGACGAGAAAGTAACCCATTTGTCTGCTCGTGACCATTTATTCTAATAAAAAACATTCACAGTATTTCCCTGTGTTAACTTCGGGAAGTGAAGCAATGCTTGTTTGCTATGGTGAAGAAGTTCTGCTTTACTGGCAAAATTGGACCCAGTCACCAATGCTGGAGGTGGAAGTCTACTAAACTGGACGACATGGGTGTAAACGATTGATGAAACTTGATTTTATCTCCATGTTGTTGTCACAATTAGCTATAAATAGTATTAAATACCAATAAATAATTTGGATTTTCCTAAAGGGAAAATCTATTTGTTATTGCAATGATTATTTTTTTCTTTTTTTTTTTTTTATTTGGATTTTCCTAAAGGGAAAATCTATTTGTTATTGCAATGATTATTTTTTTTTTTTTATTATTTGGATTTTCCTAAAGGGAAAATCTATTTGTTATTGCAAAGATTATTTTTTGGATTTTCCTAAAGGGAAAATCTATTTGTTATTGCAAAGATTATTTGGATTTTCCTAAAGGGAAAATCTATTTGTTATTGCAAAGATTATTTTTTTTTTTTTTTTTTTTTTTTTTTTTTTTTTTTTTTTTTTTTTTTTTTATTATTCTTCCACACTTTTATTTTCACTATTTCTCGAAAACGCTCTGAACGATTTTTTTTAAGTTTCTGTACTCATAAAGGGTCAAAAGTTCTAACTAATCGTCACATTCCCATTTTTCTGAAAATGTTTTGGTTAACCCTTTAACAAAAATAGTCGGCAGCTCATATCTTTGGACTGGAAAGGGCGATTGACTTGAAATTTTCTCAGACATGTCAGCAAAACACCCCTCTATCAGCCTGTGGTACGAAAATGTATGTAGTTAACACCTTTCTGCCAAAACATTTTTCAAAACGAAAAAAAAATTCAAATTTTGACCATTTTTGAACTCAATCTCGGGACAGGGATATGCTGAACCAACTAAAATGGCTTAGAAATGAAGACTGTATCACCGAATTGTTAAAACCATCGAAAAAATTTCGATTCGATTTTTCGTTAATCCAAAATGACGGCCGAAAAATCGAATTTTTATTTTTGGTTATTTATGCGTTTCAGGCCATTTGGAGACGAAAAAAAATTTTTTTTTGCACCAGAAAAATTTTCGGTTTGGACTTAGAAATTTTCGACCAAAAGTCTGAAATTTTTGTTACGACCGGGCTACTTTGCCGTCACAGTACTCAACAACGGGAATGATTTGAAAGCTTCTATGGTTAGAAATGCTGAATTCACAGTGTACATGAACAGTTTTCGACTTTTGGAATTGGAGTTCTTCTTCGTTTGGCTTCTGGTAGCAGTCAAACATGGCTCCGGGACACTGTGACCAAAAATTGAAAAAAAATTTCTTGTTTTTTTTTTACTTTATAATGTCTAGATTCATTATTTCTCCTAAATAAAAACTATCAATAACGGCCATGAGTCCTAATAAATAAAACCATCAATATTTGGGGCAAAATGTTTGTTATTGGGCAAAAACGCCCCAAAACGCCCAAACCTTTATAGGCCAATATCTCATGAAGGAAGAAAGCTATCGACTTAATTTCTTGACAGACTTGTCAGAATTACTCTTGTCTAAAACAAACATAATCAGTATTTTTTTTCATTTTTTATGTTTTCTGCCAAAATTTGTCACAAAACGGAAAGTTATCTCGAAAATCGGCCATTTTGGATTGAAATATCGAAATTTAAATATAAAGAGCCCTCTAAAAGGGTTCCAAATTGAAGGAAGTAATATCGCTTTATAAAAAAAATCGAAAGACTTTCGTTTCGATTTTTCGTTAATCCAAAATGGCGGCCAAAAAATAGAAATTTGTTTTTCTCGTTTTTTATGTGTATTGTTCAATTTTGAGACGAAAAAAAATTTTTTTTTTTTTACACTGAAAATTTTCGGTCCGGTTCGGACTTTCGAAATTTTCGACCACAATTCGGAAATTTTTGTTTTTGGTTTTTATGTGTTTTGTTCAATTTTGAGACGAAAAAAAATTATTTTTTTTTTTTACACACCACCACCAAGAAACGAAAAATGGTCTTCAGACTGGTACTTTGACCTAATTATACTGTACTACCGGAGTGGGTTAAAAGCGGCGGTGATTGCGAATGTGTAGCGCATATATAGGTAAAAAGATTCCCCGTAGTTTGGAAGCACAATTTTGTTGCGTTTGCCTTCGGGCGGTCGCCAAACGTACACTGTCGGCCTCTCAACGGTCCGTACACCCTCTTTTTGGCATGAGAATACTCGGAATTCTTGACTGGTATAAGGATTTGGTGATGAATATGGTATCATTCACGGTCTGTTTAAACCTTTCCCCACCCCATAGGAATAAGGTTTTATTTCACTTGGCTTCTGATGTCTGGAGAACTACCACTCCGGTTCGGACTTTTCGACCGAAATCCGGAAATTTTTGTTTTTGTTTTTTGTGTTTTGTTCACTTTTGAGACGAAAATTTTTTTTTTTTTTTTTTTTACACTTCAAAAAACGAAAAATCGGTCTTCAGACTGGTACTTTCACCTAATTATACTGTACTACCGGAGTGGGTTAAAAGCGGTGGTGATTGAGAATGTGTGGCCCGTATATAGGTAAAAAGATTCCCCGTAGTTTGGAAGCACAATTTTGTTGAGTTTGGCTTCGGGTGGTCGCCAAAATACACTCTCGGCCTCTCAACGGTCCGTACACCCTCTTTTCGGCATGAGAATACTCGGCGTTCTTGAATCGTATAAGGCTTTCGTGATTGAAATGGCAACATTCACGGTATCTTTAAACCTTTCCTCGCCAAATGGGAATAGGGTTTTATTTCACTTGGCTTCTGATGGCTGGAGAACTACCACTCCGGTTCGGACTTTTAGACCAAAATCCGGAAATTTTTGTTTCTGTTTTTTTATGTATTTTGTTCAATTTTGAGACGAAAACAATTTTTTTTACCTGGAAATTTTTTGATCCGGTTTGGACTGAAAATTTTTGATCAAAAAACAAACTTTTTTTTTTAGATCACCACTTTGACCTGACAAAACTGTAGTACGAGGCGGGTTAAAGTGGCCGTTATTCAGAATGTGGATGTTGAGGCTCTTCCTCCACCAGTAAATCTATCCGACGCGACAGCCCAACCCCCACCCAAGGCAAACACGCATTAGACTCTACAGACTCGGGCGTCCAAGCCAGGAAACACGTCTGAAAAACCTTGATCATTTTGCACCCGGCGACCTCAATTTCAGTGAACGTTGTTCATAATGTTACATGGAATTTTGTATCCTAAACTGAAATCGAAAGTAGAACATTGAGAGTCTGTTATTTTTTATGGGAATATGACTCCAGCTACTCATCCCCTCCCCCGTCCTCATTGAATTTGATGACGGTGGCAATTCCGACGGTATTGCCAGAGTGTTACTAACTGTGTAGACATTACATAGCGACACATCCCTAATTTGCCTGGCTGCCGTTACCGAATCGGACTGTATCAATTTTTTGCGGCAATCCTCGAAGCGATTTGGAACAATTCTCACACGTGTACGGCTCATCATTACAAACAATATTTATGCGAACCCTGAAAAACTTTGCGCGAACCGTCGAGGATTTCGAAGCAACCCATTTTTCGTTCGCGTATTTTTCAATTCAGGCGACGTCCAGGCGAACCAAAAGATCGTTCGCTTAAATAGCAGGCCTTTTGTGTTAACCACTGACTAAACGCAGAGCCATGACAATCCTCAAATGAGGCATTATGAGGCTCTAGAATAGTTATCAGAGACTCTTATTAAAAACAAATCGGGAAGGGGGGACCCCCTCCAATACCCTCCCTCACCTCGGCGGGGCTGTGCATTTTGGGTATGCCCAATATATTACGGACTTTGGGTCCAAGTTCGAATTAGCCTTAGGTACAGAATTGCCCCCCCCCCCTCCCCACACCCATGTCGAATTTTTATATAATGCTGACTTCGGGCCGGGGAAGTTGCCTTCTGGTACCGCGTTTCAATGTCAGGCTTTCTCCATAAGAGCTGACGGCATAGATAAATTACTGAGAATTATTCATCTACCCTGCGACGTACATGTAGATAAGAAGCAACAGGAAGGGTTGGGGAAATATGACCAATGTCTGGTGGAATTCCTCTAAAGTGACAACAGAATACATGATTGGTTAATCTTGATTTTAGGCCTACACATGTTGTGGTCATACAAATCCATGTTTGTCATTGTCAGAATGGCAGGAGGGCCATAATGTTCCGCCTAGAATGGGTCCAGGTGGGCCATTTTTGTTCCACCTTAATTCATTAAAAGCGGGCGACTTTCTTGAGTTGACACGAAGTTAGTTGAGCTTTGCCAATCCAGTGAATAGTGATGTCCCACAAATATCAAATAGTTTACCTTGGGTACCGGCAAGAAATTTGGTGAAAAAAAGCACCAAAGAATAATACATAGTGGTAAATATATTGGAAGAATTTTTACTCAGTAAAGAAATATTTTGATATGCTGTTATTTCGAAAACAAAACGCTTCAAAAAACGGAATTGTGAAAGCAAGAAAAGAAACTTGGAATGCGATGCTGAAAACAAAGCTCTGCACATCAAGGGAGAGTACTCATCACAATTCTCTTGCCAAAGCCATCTGTTTCAAAAACGCATTGTCATTCATTTCACGTGGTTAGAAGCCTCTGCACTGCTCAACACGGCGTAAAGACAATTTGTGTCTGTCACATTGAGACATGCTGGCACTCAGATCTAAATACATGCATTTATGACAGAGAACAGTTATATTCAGAAAAAAAATGCGCTTTTAGATTATACAGGGTAGGCCAAATGTCGTCCACCCGTTGACATTTAATGAGGTCGACATAGTGATAACGCGCAGTGTGAAATGTCTGTGGTTGTTTCAATATATGGAGCCTTGGCGGTCAGTACAGAATTTCATTAGATGCGACCTCTGGGAGCTGGCATACTGTATAGCGATCCTGCCGACATTGCTGCTGTTTTGATTCAGTTGTGTATAGCCACGGAATTAAGGGGAGGGGAGAGGGGGGGGGGGGGCAAGTCCCTAAATGTTTCCCCCCTCCACCCCCCCCCCCCAAAAAAAAAAAATTGACCCAGTGCAATTTCATACAACATAGAGCCCCCACAAATGCTCTCCAATATAGGGCAGCACATGCTACAACTGCTCAGATTGAATCTTAAGAGTACTGAACTTTGCAAAATATTCTCGGGAAGACTGTGTCCTTACTAGGAGTCTATGATCCTCTGGACATTACCCCCTCCACAAATTTCTCTGTACTAACCCAGAAACCCGACAACGACCTTCCAAATACCATGGTAGTTATCACACTTTTCTCCTGAACAATAGCTGCTGGTCACACGAGAAGACCCCAGTGATTTACATCAAACAACATGGTTTCTGTAAAAAAAATCTTGACATTATATCGTCTACCGTCAATGTGTTAATAGGCTCATCAAAAATCCTTTTTTCTGCGTTCTTCTCAATTTTGAGAGGAAAAATAGGAGGAAAATCCTGTGTATTGTGCGGGCACAATCACTTCATCTAGTTATTATTATTATTCTTCCACACTTTTATTTTCACTATTTCTCGAAAACGCTCTTGACGATGTTTTTTAAAGTTTCTGTACTCATAAAGGGTCTTAAGTTGTAAGCCCTCGTCATATTCCCATTTTTCTGAAAATGTTTTTGTTAACCCTTTAACAAAAATGGTCGGCAGCTCATATCTTTGGACTGGAAAGGGCGATTGACTTGAAATTTTCGCAGACATGTCAGCAATATACTCCTCTATCAGCATATCGTACAAAAATGTATGTAGTTAACACCTTTCTGCCAAAACATTTTTCGAAACGAAAAAAAAATTCAAAATTTGACCATTTTTGAACTCAATCTCGGGACATGGTTATGCTGAACCATCCAAAATGGCTTAGAAATGAGGACTGTATCACCGAATTGTAAAAACCATCGAAAAAATTTCGATTCGAATTTCTGACAATCCAAAATGGTGGCCGAAAAATCGTATTTTTATTTTCGGTTATTTATGCGTTTCAGGCCATTAGGAGATAAAAAAAACAAATTTTTTTTTGCACCAAAAAAATTTTCGGTTTGGACGGAAATTTTTGTTACGGCCGGGCTACTTTGCCGTCACAGTACTCAACAACGGGGATGATTTAAAAGCTTCTAAGGGTAGAAATGTTGAACTCACAGTGTTCACGAATAGTTGTCGTCTTTTGGAATTGATGTTGTTCTTCGTTTGGTTTCTGCTAGCAGTCAAACATGGCTTCGGGACACTGTGACCAAAAATTTTTTACACTGAAAATTTTCGGTCCGCTTCGGACTTTGAAATTTTCGACCAAATGTCCAAAATCTTTCTTATGACCAGGCTACTTTGCCGTCACACTACTCAACAACGGGGATGATTTGAAAGCTTCTAAGCTTAGAAATGTTGAATTCACAGTGTACATGAACAGTTATCGTCTTTTGGAATTGGAGTTGTTCTTCGTTTGGCTTCTGATAGCAGTCAAACATGGCTTCGGGACACTGTGACCACAAATTGAAAAAAATTTCTTGTGTTTTTTTTTTTTACTTTATTATGTCCAGATTCATTGGTTGTCATAAATAAAAACTATCAATGGCGGCCATGAGTCCTAATAAATAAAACCATCAGTATTTACCATCAGTAAACCCCAAACCCCTTGTCGCTAGATTTTGCTGTAGATGAGGGTGAAGGGAGGTACCCTCAAATGGTGGTCAAAAGTTGGCGAAAATGAAAAAAAGGTTACCTTAACGTATGGCATCGGTATAAACTACTGGCGGTCTCGACGATATACAGATGCAAAATCACACCTTGAAGCCAGTTAGGCAATGTGGCACAAGAAACGGTGACTTCATGCTCAGCCGCAGCTCCGCAGTTGTCTCCAACACTGCCTAGGTCCATTCCAAACTGATAGAGTCGGGACGAATAGTGTTCTCACTTTCCACGCGATGGGCGATGTTTCCACGTGGTCTGGACACACGCATCGGATGCCATAATGTTGGACAGGCTCCGTGGAACAAGTTCTGAAAATTTCAAGTCGCTGTCTTCAGCGGCCTCGACACAGCTCGTGTATGTCTGAAGTGCAATTGTAATGTCAAATTAGAGAATTTTCGTGAATCTTTTCCTGCCAAAAAGATACTCACCGCCGATGTCTTATAACTTCAAATTCTAACGATTATCTAAGGTTTAAATATAGTGTCTGGGAGAGATACCCCCCCCCCCCCCAACTCCAGCCACTAACACTAACCCTAAGCCTACCCCCCGCCCCCCGCACTTTCCCACCTTAGTGGCGTTCTGGCTCAAATGTTGCTAAAATGACAAGAGGCTACATTAATGTATGACAACGGTACAAACTACGAGTGGTGAAGGACGATATGGAGACAAACAATCATACATTTGAGCCGTTTAAGCAATGTGGCACCGAAACCTGGCACTTTATGCTCAATCACTGCTGTACAGCCGTCTACATCACTGCCCAAATCCATTCCAAACTGATAAAGTCAAGACGAATAGTATTCTCTCTTTCCACGCGACGCGTGGTGCTTCCACGCAGTGGAAGCACTCGACTCTGGTGCCAAAATGTCGGCCAGGCTTCGTAGAAGAAGTCCTGAAAATTTCAAGTTGCTACCTTCAGCGGTCTAGACACAGTCCGTGTATATCTGAAGTGCTATTTTAATAATGTTTAATATGCAAAGTTTCGTGAATCTTTTCCTGCATGCCAAAAACCCACTTACCGCCAATTTCTTTTGATTTTTAACTTCTGACGTATCTCAAAGATTTAAAGGTTGTGTTGGGTTCCCTGGGTGGCGGTCTTAAAGAAGCAACTTCGATTTACATCCAACTCGTCACCAATCACACCCAGTTGTAAGTGTTAAGAGGAACTACCCCAGAGAGGGATGAGTAGGGCAGTCTGCGCCCATTCACAACGTCTTCTTTCGTACCGGCTTGAAAAAAAGACCAATTTCAAAAAATTACATCCTCTCTTCAAACCGCTATTTCTCAGCCAATTCTTGGCGGATTTCCATGAAATTTTCACTCAGCGTTCACGAATATTTGCTGCATCACATGCCATGAGGAGCGACTCGCATTTCGTCATTCTCGAAATCGAGAAGAGCGTATGCGCATGCGCACGAGGTTCTCCTGGGCCACATGCTGGGTTTCTGGATTTTCCAGCGATGTGGTCGTGTTTGGCAGAGCTTCTAGAACAAACGCTGAAAATTTGGAGTCGCTGCTCCAAAAACTCTCGCCACAATCTACTGTACGTGGAACGGAGTGTTTACTTTTTATTATTTGGATTTTCCTAAAGGGAAAATCTATTTGTTATTGCATTGATTATTTTTCTGCAAATTTCATTATTGAACAGGGACTCGTTGGAGAGCCTCTATATCTCTTTTATAGACATAATTAACCTCAGTTTCAGCTACATCAAAAAAGAATTCAGATGGTTAATCTTTCCTTCTAGACTCTAGTAATGGTTGGTTGTAACCTTCACTGGCATTACAGAGTCTACACTCATAAAAATCATGAAGTTGTGTGGTGCTAGTCTACTGTGGTAGACCAATATCTGGTAATTAAACTTGGAAGTCAAAAGCTTGACATGCAGGTCTACTGTTTTTTATTGAAATAGAATTTTACAATTGCACAAGATTGAACTTTTCGCTATCCGTGAGTTCCTTCTTGTGTTGTTATTTTGTAGCCTACATACAGCTCAAAAGAAGTTAAGCCATTAGTTTTAAATACACTGGCAAGCTGAATGTTGGCATACAGGTCTGTTATGCCCAACACCAGATCAAAATTATTGGTCTTTTTTGAATTCCTTCTTGTGTTGTCACTTTTGATAGGCTCAAAGTGAAGTTAATCCTTTACCAACCATGGCTTGACTTTACCCATTCAGCTCTTATGCCTCTATAGTGCGGTCTGTGCAGTATTATCTTTTAGTGGAAGATTAATATTGCTACTGTTGTATGATTCAGTGATCATGAGACCTGCAGGATTGAATTGTCTGTTAGGCTTAGGTGTTTTTATTTTATACTAGGAGTGTTTGAAGCTGTTATGCACACTTGATAATATGTTTGCTTTTTACCTGCGTCACCAGCGGTGAGCAAGTCCAGTAACCTCTTGACTCTGTATGTCCATCCGTCTGGAACATTTTTTTTTGTCAAAGCTTTCTTGGTTTGTATCTAAGCGATTCATTCTACATTTGGTCTCCAGCTTTGTAATGTTAAGTTGTACCGTGTTTGCCATTTTCGGATTTGCCATGTAGCTCAAACCCCTGCTCTCTGATGTCAAAATAAAGAAATTTGAAGTAACAATTTTCTCCAGAATGCAATGGAATTTAACCAGATTTGTCTTCCCTCACAAAGCTCAATGAGCTCTGTCAAACAATATAGAATTGTGGAAATTCCCAGCTGCTTTGTGGGGAAAATTTGTGACATGGATTTTTGTACATCAGTATGCTTGTATAATCTCAATCAGTTGCATGCAATGATGCAGGTCCAGACCTGGTATAAATTTGTCTTGCTATATTTATATTCATGTGGGTGTACATTGTAAATATATTTTTATACTAATCACCACTTCCGCTAGGCTAAAAAATATTGGGTCCTCTTTTAGATTTTGAGGAAATAATGGGGCGACCCAGTATTCTCTGTATAACGGGCCAACCATCTAATCTAAAACGACGTTGCAACAATGGCTTGATATTTGTATCATGACATTGTGAATTATAGACTAAATAGCTTTTTTGACATTAACAGCCCAAGTGTGCGTGATTTATACAGATATATTCACTCATATTTTGATTCAAGTGCATGCCAATATATGTTTTGCACTGGTCAACAGGGGAAAATCGATTTGGTGAATAGCTCTGTTTTACTGACTCAAAAACAAACCTCGTGGATGCCCTGCCAATACATGGTGTACATGTGAAATACTTAGACACTGTGTATTTTATTATTTATGAAAATAATGGGCCATATTTAAATATCACTCATTCTTGATGTCTTTGTGGGAGTGACACTTATCAATATTAGTCATTGGTAGGTTAATTGCATTGACTTGCAGGATTGTTTGGCATGGCATCCTGTTCTCACTCACAGCTGTACGTCAGCTGAGTAAGCTCTTGGAGCATAGTCTACTGAGATAATCAGTAAGTAAAGTCTTGGCATCCTCTTTTCAATCTCTGCTGAACCCCAGGGGAGTAAGCTCTTGGAACTTGTTCTGCTGAGGTACATTAATCAGTGAAGTCTAGGAACTTACTCTGACCAGCTGTTACACCTGGTTTGAACTTGGAATGAGCTTTCAGAACTCTTTCCTGCCCTGTGTACTTGCTTATGGTTCATTGAAAAAAATAATTCTGTATTGATAAGTACATTGTGCACTTTTGGACATTCTTGTCCAGAATATTAGTTATGTAAAAGAATAGTATAGTTTGCCTTGTATTTATATTATTTTACTATCAATTTCAGGTTCTTTGTTATTGTGGTGATTGTTGCTATTCACCATGTATATTTTGGCAAAACAAATATTAAACTGTGATAGAATAAAGAACTCTTGGTGATCTTTATACTGCTTTGGAGTTGGTTATATTGGAATCCAGTACAGTTACAATAGACACATGTTGTGTTGATAATAATAAAATAGCTCTGCTTGAGCTTACTGCAGATATCAGTGACAGTGTACATTTTCAAAACTATTGGTACAGTGATGCTCACTTAATTAGATATCTCTTTAATCATTTATCCCTGTCAATTGAATTATTTCGAACACAGAGCTATACTTTTAATACAAATTTGTCATGTTGCACATGGATTTTATAGTAAACTCCCGTTGATTGTATAAAAAATCGAACATCGTCCCCTGACTTCCATTGTGTTCTGTATGCCAGTAGGCACAGGGGACACACTGGAACTCAAGGAACGACATGTCAAAAAAGTATTCTTCGAACAAAAATTTTTGGTTTGAACTTTGCCCAAGAATTAGAACTTTTTGTTATGATCGGGCTTCTTTGGCATGCTAGAATCCCGATGTGACCAAAAAATCGCTAAAAATATCTTGTGTTTTTTTTACACTTTTGTATGTTTAGTTTCCATGTTTGAGTGAAAAATGAAACAAAAAGTTTTTACAAAATTCTAATAGGGTTGAAATAGCCTATGAGAACAATGAGAGAATATGTATAACTTCCACCCTATTCAATAGGGTGCTAGCCATACATATTCTCTCATTGGTCCCTGTGTACATTCATTCCATAATATCCTTTCTACTATCTTTTATTCCCCGTGGGAACCCCAGGAAGTAAGGAGCACTTGTTTACTGTGGTAAACCAGTTCTGCATTACTAGTAAAAAAGGACCCAGTCACCAATGCTTGCGGTAAAAGTCCTCCAAAATGGGCACCATGTGCATAAACGATTGGTTAAACTTGACTTTATGTTAAAGTTGTGTCACGATTAGCCACGGTGCATAAATATGTGACGTTGAACACCACTAAACAAACAAACAAACAACTATCTATTATGAGTGTGTGTATGGGGGGGGGGGGGGGGAGGGGGCACGCGCCCCGTGTGCATTTTTATTTGGTATCGAACTCCCTTAGGATTTGCTGAGTAGAACAGTGAGTAAAACCACTAAGGAAAATCCTGTGTATTGTTCCGAAGATACAATCACTTCCTCTAGTTTGTTTTTGTATTTTGTTTCTTACTGACCACGGAATTATGCGGATTGTTTGGGTTATAAAAGCTGGATACAGTCTAAATGTGTGCGCAGCTGTTAGGCAATACATTTCTCAATCACTTTGGAGATGAACGAAAGATTTAAAATAGAATGGTAATTTTTAGAAACACATGGGTTCAATGATGCCTTCTAACAAGTGGTACTGAACCTGTATTGACTGACTCATTGCTAATGTTAGATGGTAAGTGTTACTTTAATAGTAAAATGGTTATTGGATCCAAATCACAACACTTGGTCAGCAATGACACGGTGACCTTCTCATTAATGCTTGGAGGTGTTGAATTTTGATAATCTCTTTTTGAACTTGAAATTGGTGAGGTCTTACTTTCAGTTTGGTTCAGCGACTGTCGTAGGTTGTCCAATTTAGCAGTGAACTTTCGGAGAACGTCGTGGCTAAACTGCCATTGAAGGGTTTTATAGATTATGTATTCTGGACTGGTTTTTTTCTAAAGACTGCACGAAACGAAACAGCTGCTTCCGTTTGGACTCAATCGCTAACGCTGATGGAAAGGAACCATTTGTTTCAAAACAATACAAGTCAACTCCAGTACAAACAGCTCTGAATATGACACCCGTTTGTAAAATGCTGAACAAATTTGCATTTGCTTGTAAATATTTTTCAACACTGAATCTATAAATTCTCAGACGATGAATTCTGCGACGAACTGACGGCAACATGGTCTAAAGTTTGAGGTTCGAATCTTGACCAAAACCTCAGAGCCGTAAACTCAAGGCCATATTGCAGTCATTTCTGTACAGTGACGTTTCTGTTCCAAAATAATACTAGCGCATATGTTATATAGACCCAAAATATACAAGGCAACTTTTAACGATAATAAGTTTAGTAAATATATAGAACGACACGCGTGTGTGAATGGGTTAATCGATATGTCACGAGTGCCAGTGCGGAAGAATAGAACAAGAGGCCACAGGCCTCAAGTTTAATCCTTTCGCGATGGTGAAAGTGCCATATCGATCAACTCATTCACACACGTGCGTCGTTCTGTGTTTATTACACGCCTTCATGTCTATAAAAAATATTAGAAGGATACTCAGCAATTCATTTGACAACTCTCAACAAAAAGCCCCTTTTATCGCCAACCAAATTTGCGACGGCAACCAGTGTTACTATTTCGTCCCCTGAGTTCCAATGTGTTTTATGTGCCTACTGGCACATAAAACACATTGGAACTCAGGGGGTAATTTTTCAGCAATCGATAAAACGATTCAGATTGTGATTCCTTGTATGATTTGTAACAAAATTGCAACGGAATTTCTCTCCTATTTAAAAATGGTCAGTCAACGATTTCCGTTCCGACTATATGTGCGGAGCAGTTTTTCATTTTCTGCATGGTTGAGTGTTGCTGTAGATGCATAGTCGTGTAATAAACAAACCTCTCGTGTGCCCCATGGCATCACTGAACAAAACTTTACTACATCAGATAAAGGCCGAGGCCCCTTTATATTTTAATTCACATTGTAAACTCGTTTGTAATTTAAACAACACTTTCCGAATACGGCATGCTCAGTTCTTGTTTTTGGAGCTGTAGAGATTTTTTGTGCATCCACAGAATATTTGGGGTATTTCCGCAGATTGTGTGAAATGTTTCTGTGTGCCGCATTCAATATTTCGCGTGCTGACGTCAAACGGTAACATGTGTTGCTGCATCCGGAAACATTGAGAAAAAAAACATCCAGTCAGAGGGCGACAAAATTCGTCTTATTGAAACATAAAACATCTCGACGTAAAATGGTGCCTATTTTAGCCCTGCCTTATCATGTTTCATATTCGAGTTGTTTGGGTCGTGTACATAATTCTGTCGCCCCCCTCCCCTCCCCCCTCCATCAAAGGGACGTACAGTCAAGCTACAGCTGTACTCACCTGCAGGCCTGCATATTGGTAACCTTTAGATTTACAGTGTACAACACATAATGACACCGTATTTGCAAAACTGCTTGAATAGTTGTACGATCCCATCGCACGGTCTTCTGCGTCGTGATAACAACCAATGTAATTTTCTGCATATTCGCCAAATGAATAGAAATAGAAAAAAGGTCCACATATATACGTTGTCATGAAGTAAGGAGCATTTTATTTCGAGTAGGCCCTAGGCATAACAATATTCAGCATGGCACTGAGCACGCAGCCATCACGTGGGCGAAAGACTGTCTTTATAACTGAGGTTTGGGGCAACTTGACGGCAGAACAGGAAATAGCGATTTACTGCAGCTAGAAACATTTTCAGTGGCAATGTAGAAATACGGAAGTGAAAAGCACTGGTCCGACAGGGGCCGACAAACATTTTGTTTCTACTTTGTTTGGATTTGTGGTTGTGTAATATTTTAATCCTATGGTCCAAAGCTATTGTATTATTTTTTTACAGACTACCTCCAAATGTTAAATCGGTTCGCCCATTTCGCTACATACAGTTTTACTGATTTATTTATACAGCATTTGAGGCTGTATAAGATTATACGTTATTGTGATGAATTGACGATAACATGGTCTGAGGTTTGCTGCTCGGAGCGTATCTTCAACCTCGACGCCTCACAGCTCTCGGTTGAACATAAGCTCCGAGCCGCAAACCTCAGACCATGTTACCGTCAATTCATCACAATAACGTACATGTTCCAAAATGGCACTACCCATAGCCCAAAGACCTACAACGTGAAACACGAGAGGTTTATTTACTAAACATGAAATCGTTAAATGTTGCCTTGTTCAAGGCAACTTTTAACGATCACAGGTTAAAAGTTAAATAATCTATAAACCAGATAAACTCATTCCATTTCAGTTCAAATCGTAAATCGGTTTGTAATTTAAACAACACTTCATCCGGAACACCGTCTGCTGCACGAGTGAAAAATCCAGGAAAATGAAGCGGCTTCCCAGTCACTCCGCTGGTGAAGCAATTACGAAACGGACGACGTCACTTCAAATATTTCGGGAGGTGACGTCAGACGGTAACATTTGCCACTTGAGCCCTAAACATAGAATATACTAAGCGAGCTATCGTCCAATCAGATGAGAGGGATTTTAGACTATCCACCGACGGCACTGGATAAATAATCAATAAACTAGATAAACTCATTCCATTCCAGTTCAAATCGTAAATCGGTTTGTAATTTAAACAACACTTCATCCGGAACACCGTCTGCTGCACGAGTGAAAAAAAACAGAAAAATGAAGCGGCTTCCCAGTCACTCGTCTGGTAAAGCAATTACGAAACGGACGACGTCATTTCAAATATTTCGCGAGGTGACGTCAGACGGTAACATTTGCCACTTGAGCCGTAAACATAGAATATACTAAGCGAGCTATCGTCCAATCAGAGGAGAGGGATTTTAGTCTTATTGGAACATTGGTCCATGTTTTGCAGGGTAAAACTGACCATAGTATTTTAAGTAGTAAAATATTTCAGAAAAAACACATGAAAAATTTAAATCATAATGATAGTGAAATGAGCAGCAAGGAAAGCAGTGAATATTACAAAAATGGTTTAGTGAATTCTGTGTTAATAAATGTGGTGACCGGAGCACTTTTGAAGATGAAATTTAGTTAAAAGAATAAATACAATCATACGTGTTAAAATACTTGCTCCCATGAACTTTTGAGATCCTTTGATGAAGTTTTGATAAAGTTTTGAAATGGCTGTGTCTGTGCGCTTAACAGTATAACTGCGTGTTGTTCCACCTTGAATACTCTCATTGCTTCAAGAACGTAAAAAGCAACGTGCTTCCCTAATTTATTAACTATACTTTTGAGAAGTTTTTATTTTTCTTTCTTTTCATATGCAGACACGTACACAGTCCCTCGCAAACGTGTTTAGAAAGCTTGTGCTGTTCTATAAATGGTAACATAAACAAATCGTAACCAAGCACGTTGTTGTATTATGCAGTTGCAAGATACAGATTTTGTATCAGTGGGCCCTAATACACGATGTATTTCGTTAATTAAGGACCCAATACGTATTTATTGTCAGATAAAATAGTTTTCTCAGAGATAGCATTAAAATCCGTACATCTGAGTTCATGAGCTGCACTGTCAAACTACACTGAGGACAGAAATCCTGAATGCATATCCCCCCCCCCCCCCCCCGCCCGGCCATTACAAACAATAAGTAAGTAGTGTATGATCAACATGAGATTGAGTCAGAATTACAGGACCTTTTCTACAAATGTTATTGGAATTACAATGAGCTGTACTAACTGGCCGGAAGTGATAAAGCTTGCTATTTGTTGCTCCATTCCACTCCGTCTGCTACATATGTTTGATGTATTTACTGACATCTGTTTTTTAGTCATTGAATGGAACCTTAAAACTAATGATATGATTGTTTAAAGCCTGTTTGCAGACTGTCTGCCTTGGTATTACCGATGATAACAACATGTCGAAGTAATCAGCAACACTCGATATCATATTGGTCAAAAATAAGAAATTCAACTCCTTCTGAAGCTCCATTATTCGAAAACTTCTGCAGTTTCGGTTGAGTAAACTTGGCAAAAAGGAAATTAAGTCTGAAAAATAATAAACGCCATTTCCTGTCCACACACAAACAGATCGAACGCTAATTGTAAAGCTTCGATTTCGGCTTTGACAATGGAACTTTATTTTTGTTAAGTATTCAGACTGGGGTGATTTGGTCGGTAACAACACCTTTAGATCCAGGTGTATAGATAATTTCATAAGTGGTATACTCAGACTTTATTTCAAAATATTTTTTACTAAACCCTTTACCTAACATGAAAAGCAGACGACACTTGCAAAAACAATTCTTGAATAATTCATTTTTTAATTTTTTTGTCCATAGGTTATGACCCTCGTCGAGCTCGTTTCAACGAGGGGTCATAACCGATGTTTTGGGGACAAAAAATTAATGAAAATTAATTGGAAATTTTCTGAGAGTAGCGCTGAGGGTTTTGGCCGTTACGTTGGGTAAAGGGTTAAATTGCAAAGGAATGGCGCAGAGGTTTCCGAAGAAGCAAGTTCCAAAATGGTTTTAGGTTTTCTCAGATGCGGTAGAATATGCGGTTCACGACCCCCTTGTCATCGAATCTGGTTTAGGCGTAGCATAAGGTGTTTAATTCTAATTCAAAATTGAGAAATATGTTTTCTGGTTCCTATTAAAAGACAATATTTTGAGAATTTGATACGCTACCATAAGAGGGATTTGATGAGTTTGAACACATCTTTGATATGTATTGTCAATTAAAAAAATGAACCTCGGAAGCGACCAAAAACAAAGTGTTTTTGCCAGTAACCCAATCAGTGCAACCACCGAAGTTTAGAAATTTGAGAGCCCGTTTACATCCAACTCTCGGTTGCTTTATACGAAAAGAGAAAATATAGTTAATAGTACTGTTAACCCTTTACTCAACGTAACGGCCAAAACCGGCCAGCGCTATTCTCAAAAATCGCATATTAATTTTCAAAATATTTTCATTTTTTGTCTCAAAAACATAGGTTATGACCCCTCGTTGGAACGAGCTCGTCGAGCTCGTTCCAACGAGGGGTCATAACCTATGTTTTTGAGACAAAAAATGAAAAAAATTAGTTATTCAAGAATTTTTTTTGCAAGTGTCGTCTGCTTTTCATGTTAGGTAAAGGGTTAATAGTATTGTTAATAGATCGCTAGTGTTCAAACGGTTAAGAAATATCAAACCCATGTGAAGATCATGAATATTCAACTAATCGTCTATGCTCATTAACGCAGGCGGAAGGTAGCAAGGATCTCAAAATTGTCCAACATGAGAGGTCGAGGGTTAAGTCTTGCAATTTATTTTCGGGCTGTTAACCGCCGGTACAGTCTTGAATCCTAATCCAATATTATAAGTTATCTCCTCCAACATGTTTGGCATATGGAGATTTAATCCCTGGGTGTCGCCTTTTAAACACCGAGCCGCAGGCGAGGTGTTTAAATGAGACATCCAGGTATTAAATCTCGATATACCATACAGGATGGCGGAGATAACGTTTTTGTCCTCTTTTGAAACACAATACAAACATAGTGGAAAAT
Organism: Pictodentalium vernedei; assembly: GCA_031216915.1. Lineage (NCBI taxonomy): Eukaryota > Metazoa > Mollusca > Scaphopoda > Dentaliida > Dentaliidae > Pictodentalium > Pictodentalium vernedei. Next base: position 53,108,917 of record CM062297.1, read on the forward strand.
AATTTGTGGACGCATTTCTCACGCTCCGCAATCGCTTGGACCAAATTCGTGAATATATTTTGTTTTTTTAATCGCATATGACAACGAGTAACCAGTTTTGTTGACATTTCGTCCCCTGAATGCTAATGTGTTCTATGTGCCAACTGGCACACAGGACGCATTGAAACTCAAAAGACGGTATTTGCTCTTATTTTATTTTTCTCAAGTTGTTTCATGTAATTACTCGGCTATTTGATTTATAACGGCAAAATATCATCTTCCTTTTATTAGTAAACTTTGCTCAGCAACAAAAAAAACATCAATGGTTCTCAATTTCCTGATGCCTCGAAATCAAAGATCGGTTTTTAACCCTTTGTATTCTGGAACCCTGATGGTATCTTCCACCCCAGTTCGATGTCATTAATTGGAAGAGTCAAAATTACGTATTTGGGGTAAAACAATTAACATTTTTAACGGACTGCCTTCGGATTGCACGTTTAACCCTTTGATACTTTCGAATGTCTTATGACGTACGAAAACAAACAGCGTGTCGAAACCTTTGTGTGTCTTATGACGTACGAAATCAAACAGCGCGTTGATACTTGGTGGTCATTTGTTTTGTTATTATTTTTAGTTTTTTTTTCAAGTTTTAACCCCAATTATGTAGAGGAGTTAACATAAGTTGTATAACTTGTACTCCAATCCTTTTTGCAAATTTATGGCAAATAAAATATGTTTAAACTAACCCCAATTCCTATTTTCTTCCGAATAGTGCTCAGTGACAACCGTTGAGCCAAATGTTATCGCAGCGAAACATATTAATATAATGCTACTGTCAAGACTTCTTAACTGGTTGAATGCTGGAAGTCACTATCAGGGCCTTCAAAAATGAGGATACCAGAGCAAATGCCAACACTTTCCTTGCTTATATTTCATATTCAGTCAAACACAAATAATATTTTGTTTATATACATTTGTTTTGTTACAAATTATTGGAGAGTGCATGTGTGCACTCTCCAATAACTTGTAATAAAACAAGTTTTAAGTAACAAGTTCAGACCACCAAAAATAATCTAAATCATAGCCCTCAACCAGTTAATCACAAATGTGAAAAATATCTTGTTATTTGTACTTTCTGATGTTTGACGTCGAATGCTATGGTATGTAGAGTGATATATGTACACATGAGGCTATGGGTATATAGTTTGGGTATGTTTTGGAAAATTGATGGTGAACCTGGGATTTCTTGAAAGTTTTTTTTTCTGCGAAACGGTTGACGTTGCTATTGACATAGTAACGTCATAATGCGTACGTGACGTTATAGAAACGTTGAGCGCTGTTGCTGTCCACTGTGCATTCGGACATAACGTTATTTGGTAGTAGTGGTATATATCCATGTAGATCCCATGTTAGACCTCAAACCTTCATATTGTTTCATGACTGGTATAGATAGTTTGGAATGTTAAGCCAGGCAGTGTTACACTTGGTTGTTTAGAATGGAAGTATAGGTTGAACAGTCTGTTGGCCTGTTATCCCCTTAGTACTATTAACCTACCGAATCCGCTGTATTATCTTATGGCTGGTATTGGTAGATCGAAATGCTAGGTCAGGCAGCAGGTATAATCAGTTCTTTAAAACGGGAGCATAGGATGCACGGTAAATACCCCTGCAGGTCTCCTGTTAGTCCCCAGTATTATTAACTAACCGATTGCTTTGTATTATTATATGACTGGTATAGGAAGTACTTTATGGCGGGTCAAGTGGTGTTGTGTGTGGGGATAAAGCCTGATAGTTTAGAACGGTAGTATAATATGGGCAGTATATACCCCTGTAGGTTTCTTGTTATTCGTCCCAAACCACGTAATGCTTCATGTCATCCTATGGCAGGTATAGGTAGTGCGTTATGGTATGTCAATCGACTTCTGATCGACCTAAAGTTTTATGCCATCACATTACAGTCATAGGTAGTACGTAATGCTTCGTTAAGCGGTATTGTGGAAGGGGGGGGGGGGGGTAATGTGTGGATGTCTATTGTGGTGGTATAGGGTATACGGTCTCAACGCCAGTTGGTCTACTGTTAGTATTTGGTACCATCAATCCAATGAATGTAGTTCACCATCCGGTCGTTTTTTTTAAAGGGTACTTGAAATGGGATGCCACAGAGCGTGGCCGTTCCATCGATTCCGCAAAAAGAAATTCCATGCACCTGCACAGCTCCTGTGCAGTTCCTATACAAGTTGTCTCTTCATCGGCTTCTACCAACAGTTGTCTATCCTATGATTAGCTTCTACGGTAATCCTCCAATACTATAGACTTATAATACATTTGAAGCCTTGACTGACTTGTGGCGCCACTGCAGGCCTGCTAGCTATCTACCAGCTATGTCCACAGGGCTGTCCATACTCTACTGCGACGCTAGAAGCCACGCATATACCACACAATCAAATAACTGCATTTCGAACTACTCACGGGATAGTATAAGCCATTAGGTGGTATTCAAGTCTTGCATCCGATACTGCCGTTGTAACCTAACCTCGCAATACTCTTTAGCCTAGCATTACACACTATCTATACAACCCCCGATGGTGAACTACATTCAGTGGATTACCAGTACCAAATATCAACAGTAGACAAACTGGCGTAGATACCGTATACACTGTACAGCCGCACTAGACAACCAGACATTAACCCCTACCCCCACCAAAAAAAACAAAACAAAAAAAAAATGGCGCATGGTGCGTCATTATTATTATATTTTATATATTATACCTTTATCTGTAATAGGATGACATAAATCATTAGGCCGATTTGTAGTACCAAGGGCTAACAGGAGACCTACGGGTGTATACACCACACATACTATACTACCGTTCTAACTTACCAGGCATTACCTCCACCCCACCCCACTCCCCCACAATCCCAGTTGACCTACCATAACGTACTACCTACACCTGTCATAGGATGATATGAAGCATTAGGTGGTTTTGTACGACTACTAAGAGACCTACAGGGGCATATACCGCCTATATTATACCACCGTTCTAAACAACTGGTTATATTACTTCCTGAACTAATATTACGAACTACCAATTCCAGCCATTGGATAATACAAAGGGTTCGGTGGGTTGATAGTACTAAGGAAATAATAGACCAACAGACTGTTCAACCTATACTTACGTTCTAAACAACCATGTGTAACACTGCCTGGCCTAGCATTCCATACTATCTGTACCAGTCATGGAATAATATAAAGGTCCAAGGGCTAACATGGGAATACATTTATTACCCTTTTAAAATGATACCAGCTTCCTGACTGGGCAGTAACCAATGCATCTAGTGCGATATATTTAATGTCAACGGGGTGTATGAAGTTCAGCGGGGTGTATGAGAATACCACGCGACATGTAAACGGGGTGTACGGTTAAAACTAGAAGTCCTGTCATGAAATGTGCACAAATAGCACGTCGATCTGCGCGTTAATCTACGCGTTATGACCAAAGTAAGGCTATCAAATTCTGTACATATGGCCTGTGCACAAGCAATGTTTCAGCCAACCTGCCGTGCTTTGGATGCCATTCGATATGGCAATTGCGCGCAATTATGCCTAGATAAGCGCACAGTTCGTGGCAGGACTTCTAGTTTTAACTGTACAAACATTCTGTAATACACTTCGCCGATTTCCCTATCACCCATAGCCTCAAACATTATCGTCAGTGATAATAAACATCCAGACTCACAAACAAAATGAGAACAATATTGTTTCATGAGAATTTTCATCACACTTGAAATCAAACGTGTCATACCCTCAGCGTCTGATTTTATTGTCGAGAAGAGGGATTCTGTTGTGGTGTTTCTACAATACAGATCGTTGTTGATTCGAAAAACATGCAAACTCCTTATATGAATTGTCTCTTCCATTAAACTAATTACAGTTAAAACTAGAAGTCCTGTCACGAACTGTGTGCTTATCTAGGCTTAATTGCGCGTATGAATTGCGCGCAATTGCCATATCGAATGACATCCAAAGCACGGCAGGTTGCCTGGTTACTCATAGCAAACACAGGCGTTATTTCTGCCAATGGCGGAAACATTGCTTGTGCACAGGCCATATGTACATAATCTGATAGCCTTACTATGGTCATAACGCGTAGATTAACGCGTAGATTAACGCGCAGATCAACGTGTTAATTGTGCGCATTTCATGATAGGACTTCCAGTTTTAATTGTAAAGCACTTTTGCAAGTGTGAATATAATGTACTCATTCCCCAAGGCGCACACTGCACCACTATATCGAATAAAAGACTTATAACCAACTTGTGTCCAACAATAATAACGACGCGCCATTACCCAACGTCCTTGAACTGAAGTATCCCAAATGTTTGAGTTCAATCGAAGAGAAATAACTCCAAATCAAATAAAATTCTTTCGTCTGCTTGTCAAAATGTCTCTTAAACGCTTTGCGTGGAATTCCGACGAACAGATATTAATAAAAAGTTTACCGATTGACATTTTCAAGTTGTTTTAGGTTTCAATTATTACTTTCCGAAGTTTTAGCGTCCATGCTGAATAATAAAGAAACGTGTTTCTATCAGTTTTTCCTTTTCATCAAGGTTTTCGCCACTGGAATGTCGTTTGTGGATTAACCCTTTACCTAACGTAACGGCCAAAACCGGCCAGCGCTATTCTCAAAAATCGCCAATTAATTTTCATTATTTTTTTCATTTTTTGTCTCAAAAACATAGGTATGACCCCTCGTTGGAACGAGCTCGACGAGCTCGTTCCAACGAGGGGTCATAACCTATGTTTTTGAGACAAAAAATGAAAAAAATTAGTTATTCAAGAATTATTTTTGCAAGTGTCGTCTGCTTTTCAGGTTAGGTAAAAGGGTTATATAATAAAAGATAAACAAAACTCGATACACTAAAGGGGCAGGGTAATAAATTCATCACACGGTGTTTCCTTCGGAAAATACGGATCTCAGAAGGGTAGTACAGTAGTCCCGTACACCCTGCTGAAACACAGTGTAATTAATAATATACCACTGCTACCACATCACCCCACCTCATACGACAAGCCCGACAATACTGACCCAAATAATCTAAAAAAAATCCCGGAATGTACAGGGGATAAAAACAGCGGTAAACGTTTCTATGACGTTGCATGCGCATTATGACGTTACAACATCAACGTCAAATGCAACGTCAAACCGTAAAACGCTTCCAAGAAAACCCACCTTATCATCAATTTCCCAGCACATACCCATGCTATATACCCATAGCCCCATGTGTAGATATATCACTGTACATACCACAGCATACTATACAAGCAGTACGTTCAGCAATTGCCGGATCTCGATGGATGGAGCCAAATGTTTGCACAGGAAAAAGGCTGCTCCGGCTCCGTGTTCCTATGGAAATTTAACTCTGCCTGCTCCTGCAAAGCTCCGGGTAATAAGGGTCGAAACCCGCCTGGCATACTACTCCTGTATGATTCCGGATCTTATCACGATCCTAAAATGGAAAATTGGCTTCTCGGGTTCAGATGTACGTGGAAAAGGAATATGATGAGTTAGTGGACATTTATGGCGAATACGAGTTCAGCATTTGACACATATTGAAGATGTTATTCTGTGATTATACGTCTTCAAGAGTCCCGAATAGGAATATTTAGCGCTTTAAATGACTTGGTGCCATCGGGGCGGGAGGAGGCAGGTTGAGTTCTTCTCTATCGTTTCAGCGATGTAGTTTTATAGAGATCAGTATATTTGTATCATGTAGAGTACATTCGCTGTAAACTGGTCGTAATCCACGCGTGGGAAGTGATGTCCACGCATGCGTTTGCCAGGTAACAAAACTCATCATCAACATTTTGTTAATTAATGAAGCACGGGTTAACACAGGGGCGTCGGAGCGAATTTAGGATTGGGGGGGATGGGGGGGGGGGGGGGGGGGGGCTGGGGGCGGTAAGGGCATGACGGGCCGACCCTAGTTTATTAACACTCAGTATATAAACCACGAATACTATTCTCGATTGAGTCTCAATCGAGAATAGTATTCGTGCTTTGTGTTCTGAGTGTTAATAAACTCAATTTTTGACTTGATGTGAAAAATATACGCAGTTCGCGTTTGATAAGATTATGCCCCACCACCCCACCCCCCCCCCCCCCCCCCCACCCCTCACACACACACACAAGCGGCCTGTGTGAGGGGCATGATCTTATCAAACGCGACTGGCGACTTTTACTTGATAACCCGCACATTCATTCAAGGGACGAACAAAGAATGGCTAATGATCATGTCCTTTTGGGTTATCCCCCCTTAACCGTTACACAAGACAGTGACTGACATTTCTCGAGGAAACTGGATACAAGGAAGCCGACGAAACATATTTAGGTTTGGTCGTTTATCAGACAGAGCAGCCCTATCCAATGAAAAAGATATGGTTGGGGGCGGGGGGGGGGGGGTTAAGCTCCCCCACCCCCAGTCTCCCCCCTCCCCCCGGTTCCGGCGTCCCTGGTTAAACCCGGTGCTTCATTAATTACAGTTTTGATGATGATATATATAATTAGTGTTTGATATCGAAATTATTGCGCAGTGGAAGTTTGCCCAACCGTGGGAAATGACCGGTCCAGTACGGCCCTATTATACTCACTTGTTTTATATACAGACAACTTCCAGGCAGCTCCACAGTTTTGTCTGGAATCACCCGGACACTGCTCATTACAATCCTCCTCGTTAGCTTTTCCATGTTTGTCGTAACTGTTGCCGCAGTGGCATTCGGTTCCATGCTGAAATGTTGAGAAAACAATTAACCCTTTAACCCTTTACCCAACGCAGACGATTTCAAAATTTATTATTTTAATTACAATTTTTTCAAAAAATTTCAACAAAACCATATCATGTGACCCCCTCTTTGGAACGAGCTCGACGAGCTCGTTCCAAAGAGGGGTCACATGATATGGTTTTGTTGAAATTTTTCGAAAAATAATATTTTTTCAGCTGCTGAATTTGCATATTACGCGGGTTCGTTGGGTAAATGGTTAACCAACACACACGATATTAAGATTTCAAGGAACTTCCCAACTGCATGCAGTCATTCTCTTACAAGGCAGGCTATGAATTAGATTCAGATCCGGACATCGGTTAACCTACGTGCCGGAAATAATATGACATGAGTTACGCTCACTCTGCAAACATTGCAGTTTCAGCTTTCTACCAGCCTGTACGTAATATATAAACCCAAATTTGGGTTTTCCCAGAAATTTTCTGGCTCATTTTGTAATGCATTGTGGTAATTATTGCAGTTGCATAAGTTATTTCGTTCCAGTATTGTGGACACTTAAAGAGCTTGACCCAATACGGGTATATCCGTTTTGGTAACTGTGTGTGTTTTTGGTGATTTGGATTGAACGCCGGGTTTATTTGGGTAATTAGGTTTGCTTTCATACAAAGGAACACACCCACCGAACACGTCCTTGTCCTATTAGAGGGCTTAGGGCCACATACAAATCACATGCTATCCTAAAAAACAAGATGGCGGACTCCACTATACAAAATGGACGACCTACACATGTATCATCCTAACAACACACTCTGCGCATGTGCACTGAGACCACATATCACTATGGTAATTAAGTCACAAAAAGCCGTTTACGCGGGCTACCATGACAATACAACATTACGCCATTGGGTCACGTGGCATCACGTCACTTACGGGTCATCCAAATGGGGTGAAATATGTGAGACATACTGTAATATATGGGTACAGATGGTCAATAGAATGACTATTGTTTTTTGGCGCTCTTAATCAAATGCATTGGTCGACTTATTTTTGTTCTGTATGCAAATGTTGTCTCCCAAAACAAAAGGACAGACGAGCTCGTACATTCGACATTTGAGTGGTTTAATTGCATTTAAAATATAGGTTAATTGGAGCTAAACAATCACATCACATGTCACGTAATAATGGTCTTCAAAAAGGTTCTATCTATACCAAATGGAGGGCAATGTAACGCCTTGTGGATCAATAGTACACAGGGCAAACAGTAGGCCTATAGGGTACAGCCCGTAACCCTATACTACCATTCTGTACCTCGCCATACCGAACTAGACGAGAAGGTATTACCCCCACCTCCCCCACCCCCGCCACAAAACCACCGGGCGTATCATTACGTGCCACCTATATCAGTAATATGATAGTAGAGCAAAGCATTAGGTGGATTAGTGGTATCAAGGGCTAACAGGGAGCCTGCAGGGGTATATAACTTCCATACTATACTACCATATCAGTTCAGTACGAGACGCCCGACACCCCATGACCCACATAGCATCATATAAGATTGTACAGATGCAAACAACAATGGTCAGCGTTTCTATTGCGCCCTGTGCATTTCATGACGTAATGTCATTAGCAACGCGGTAAAGCTTTCAAGAAATATCTCAATTTTCCATCACATACCCATACTATATAACAATAGCTATGTGTGTATATACACTACTATATATACCATAGCATACCATGAATGCAGTAAGTGCACTACTTGTCGGATCTAGCTGAATGGAGCCGAGTCTTGTACACGTTACGTTGCTCCATCAAAAAGTTAATGTGCCTTTGGGAATTTAACCTTTTTGGACTTTAATGTATTTATCCTGACGTTCTAACGTCACTGGGAATTCAGTTTCTTCAACGTTTTTCAAAATGCGACGTCAAACGTCGGAAAGTACAAATAACAAGATATTTTTCACATTAGTGATTATATGGTTGAGGGCTAGATTATTTTTGGTGGTCTGAATTTGTTATTCAAAACCTGTTTTATTACACTTTATTGGAGAGTGCCCACAGGCACAGGTAATAAAACAAATTTATCTAAACAAACTATTGTTTGTATTTGACTGAATATGAAATATAAGCAAGGGAAGAGTTGACTTTTGACTTTTGCTCTGGTATCCTCATTTTTTGAAAGCCCTGATAGTGGCTTCTTTCACTTAACCAGTTATGAAGTCTTGACAGTAGGATTATATTAGTATTTTAAGCTGCGATTACATTTGGCTTAACCGTTGTCACTGAGCACTATTCAGGAGAAAATAGGAATTGAGGTTAAAACGTTAAAAAATCGAAAACTAATAACAAAAAAAAGCCCTGATAGTGGCTTCTTTCACTTACTCAGTTATGAAGTCTTGACAGTAGGATTATATTAGTATTTTAAGCTGCGATTACATTTGGCTTAACCGTTGTCACTGAGCACTATTCAGGAGAAAATAGGAATCGAGGTTAAAACTTTAAAAAATCGAAAACTAATAACAAAAAAATGACCACAAAGTATCAATGCGCTGTTTGATATCGGACGTCATAAGACGTCCAGAAGTATCAACGCTCTGTTTGATTTCGTACATCATAAGACGTACAAATGTATCAAAGGGTTATCACTGAGCCCATGGCAAAGCACCGAGTAATGGGGTTTTCTAACATGCCATCCCCTGAGTTTCAATGTGCTTCGTGTGTCAGCAGGCATAAAGAACACTTTGGGGATGACATGATGATGATTGAGTTGAAGAGAGAGGTAGCGACGAGATAAACAGAGCTGCGACCTACAACCGGGACATACTGTATTGTTACAGTTGACATGTAGTGAATATGAACTTAGAGCTTGTTTAGTTATAGTCTTTTTGAATGGTGATCTTGGATAATTTTGAACGGATGATTCAATATTGTTCCACGTCCTAGGGCAAGTATGAATAGGAAGTTTAGCGGAGTTCCTCGGTTTATATGTGCGCAATTTACCCGACTGTCTGGTGTCCATACCAGGTGGGTTTAGGTACATGTATGGTATATGTTTGGTTTAATAAAAAAGCGGTTTTTATTTGGTCCCAGGCTGATATCATGATCGATATGAAGTTAACCACGTAAATAACCTGTAAATACTACTCCCCAACAGGAAGGAATGTGTGACCAATGCGTTCAAGAATTGGACGATTTTTTTTTTCTTGAAAGGTCCCTACACTTTTCACTGTAGGTAATGGATTCCGAAAATCACGATAAATATGAACAATGGGTTAGAACTTAGAAATTTTATATTCAAAATGAAAGTGCCACAAGTGATACAATACTTACAGAGATATATACAACCATCAAAATGTGCTTAAGCATGAGGCAGTCCTCAGGTATAACATTTCGAAAATGTCATGCGATATACCATTCTTGCAAAAGCTGTCGCTAGAATCTTGATCCAGATATATGAAAAGTGTTGAAACTTAAACAATATAAGTTATTGTGGTGTATTGACGGTAACATGGCGTGATAGCGGCGTGGTTGAACATACAAGTTCCTGACAGCAAACATCACACCATGTTACCGTCTATACACTACAATAGCTTATATGTTCCGACCCCACCCCCCCCCACCCCCCCCCCCCCACGTTTGGAATTTGTGAATAATAAAACAAAGCAAGTGGGGTTATGAACAAATATAATTTATCGCACCTATCGTGGGCCTCAAAATAAAATCGAAATCGAAACCACTAAACTAGGTCAAAGTGTCAAGTTTTATCACATTTGCCACTTCAAGTTCAACGGTATTTATTATTTGCAAATCGCGCATTTAAATTTGTGCAATGCGTATGTGTTTCGCGCCCCCAACCCCTGCATCCCCCCCCCCCCCCCCAAAAAAAAAACACAGGCCACAGACACAATTTCATGCCAACGAAGAAAAATGAACGGCGTTCTTTATCGCTGTTACGTAACAAAAATCGATAACTGATCGTGAATGCAGGTGAAGGTTATTCGCAAGCTGGAGACGCGAAACAAAATTCAGTTTCTTTTTATTGTGTCCAGTTATTTTAATTCAATAAGTCGTGATTGTGCATCGGTCAGCTTATCATCAGCGCGTTTACTTTTGACAGTGCGATGTTTCTGAAGCAAAGACTACAGGGAAACTAGATTCTCAGCTGAAATGAATGTGATGCGATAGCGCGTTCAACCACGACTTTGTCAGCTGAGTCGCTTGTGCAATGACGTCATCCGCTAACATAAAGTTTAGGTTGTACCGCAGCTGAAGGCTAATATAGAAAGTACAACGCGAGCGCGTAACCAATCAAACGTCGAGAATTCCGCAATGATCGGAACATAGTGTGATCAAGTCTTCACATGGAGCCCATTTTCAAAATTCGTACCACCCCTCCTTCCATTCCCGACTGACGCCGATGACACATGTACGGCACACATTGTAAGTTGGAGAATAATTATGCACAAAAGGGTTTACTGTTATCCCTTAACCCTTTACCTAATGTAACGGCCAAAACCGTTCAGCGCTATTCACTAAAATCGCCAATTAATTTCCATTATTTTTTTTTTCATTTTTTGTCTCAAAAGCATCGGTTATGACCCCTCTTTTGGAACGAGCTCGTAACCTATGTTTGTGAGACAAAAATGAAAACAAATAGTCATTCAAGAAATTTGTTTGCAATTGTCGTCTGCTTTTCATGTCAGGGAAAGGGTTAATGAGAGATCTCCGAATCAGTTAGAAAATAGATAAAAGAGATAACAGTCGATAGCTTACCTGTGGCGCCGCGTACTTGAAGTTTTGAACTCTGCACGTTGCAGCACAATTCGCTACTGTATTGGCCGCAATACCAACTTGTTAATATCCGTCCAGGGCACGATCTGAAGCATCATTGTAGCAACCGATATACCTATCTGAAAATGTATATACATATTATTTTTGAGAAAATAATTGAAAGTTCTGGCAGCCGATGAACATGATCGGCTAATAACCAGATTTCGTGGTAGAGGTAGAGGACCTACCTACTCAACCTGCTAACACTGAACGGCCCATACATGTCACGCACTCTTATCGAAAAGTTTTAGTTTCGGACAGCCAGTATGTGAACCATTGATTCCTATACATCCGCATTGCTGGAACGTCAGCGAGAAACGTCGCAAGTAAACCGCAACCACCCCACCAAGGTTGCATCGGGGTAATCAACGCAGTAATTCCTCCCACCTGAGACGCAACGTTTGATGACGTGATAGTTTTTACGCTGTGAATGTGGCTTCATTTTCCCCAACTAGTACCATTTTATACACAGTTCAAATCCCCTATATAACATCTATAGATACAGACAGGCACTGGAAGGGAAGTCGTGAGTGTGATTCTTATCCGTCTCCGTGAAATGGGATTCCGTGATTTGAACCTGCTAAAGGCTTGACCGAGGGTAGAGACGAGACAGAGATAGCCAGCATGCCTGTATAGTGTTACAAGTCAGAAGTAATAGTACAAGGCTGCAACGGAGGTTGCAGACTTTGGCTTTGGGTGACTACAGTGGAAGCCGATCTTGGGAAAGATGGCAGTGACTATCTCTTTACCGAACGAATCGCCCACATCCTCCCGCGTAATATGAAAATTCAGCAGTTGATAAAATATTATTTTTTAAAGAATTTCAACAAAACCATATCATGTGACCCCTCGTTGGAACGAGCTCGTTCCAACGAGGGGTAACATGATACGGTTTAGTTGACATTTTTTGAAAAATTTAAAAAAATGATATTTAAAATAATAAATTTTGATATCGTCTGCGTTGGGTAAAGGGCTATGGGCAAGTCAGTAGCTGTGACCGAGTCGCCGACAGGGTCAAACGGATACCAGGAAGCATAACTATCTTCAGGTAGATATCCTCCAAATTGTATCCCAAAAAGGCGTCCTCAAAAGGTATCCTAAAAAAGTATGCTCAAAATGTGTCCACAAACAGTACATCACCAGGTCATAGGTATCCTCAAATACCCAGATGAGGATAAGAGGGATCGTAAATTATACCTCCTTGAAGGATTTCTTCGTGGCCCTCATGGACGTATACGATAAAAAGGAGTGCCGATAGCTACTCGTTTGCTAGTTAGTTGGCTTTCACGGGACGTGGTCGCTCGATACCTGGGTGAGAACAAGAGGGATGGTAGATTATACTTCATTCAGGGATTTCCTCATGAAATCGTGACGTGGCCTTATATGATAAAAAGGGGGTGCTGGAAGTGGGGTGCCACCAGACGTGGCCGTTAGATACCTAGATGGGGGATAAGAGGAATGGTAGATTATACCTAATTGATGGATTTCCTAGTGGCCCCATGGCCTCACACGGTAAAAGACGTGCCGAAGGCCAGTCGTCCGTTATTTAGGGTTGATGGATGTGGGTTGCCACGGGACGTGGCCGTTTGATACTTAGATTAGGATAAGAGGAATGGTAGATTATACCCAATTTATGAATTTTCTCATGCCCGTCATGTCCACATTCGACAAAAAGGGGTGCCGAAAGACAGTCGCTCGTTAGTTAGGGATGCTGGAAGTGGGTTACCGCGAGACATGGCCGTTAGCTACCTATATGATGATAGGTGATATTAGGTTATACCTCACTGTCGGATTTCTTCGTGGACCTCATGAGCCCATACGATAAAAAGGGGTGACGGAGGTCATTCGTTCGTTATTCATGGTTCTGAACCTGGGCTGTCGCCGCACGTGCTGGTAAAGTAAAGCGATCCGGCTAGATGAAACATATCTTAAGGTGTCTAGATCACGAATAGAGTTCCTGGAATAGGTTCAGAACTATCAGAACAGACAGGAAAAGTTATTCATCTGTATTTTACAAAACGCATATATCAATACATTGTTGGTTTGACACCTAAGCTGTTGACAATCCGCAATCCTTCACCAATACCCATCCCATCAAGTCTACCATACCTGCCCCTTTCCATCATTCCCCCACCTTTTTAATTATTTTTTTAATTACTTCTCCCATTTTAATTTCCAATTTATAACCTGTCTTTTTTCTCATCTCCCCTCCCACTTGTTTAAGTCCATTTCTCCCATTTTAGCCTTCCGTTTCATTTCCATTATATCGTTCCTCCTCTCATCATTCTCTTTTTTTATTTATTCATTCTTACATCTTCTATATTCTGTCATTCTCTTTAAATATGAACTCATTTATTTATTTTATTCTATTTATATAATATATAAATAGACAGAGCCCGATGAATGTTTGAATCGGTGGGTGATTTACATAACGAGATGGAATTGCGTAGTCATGTTTCGCAAGAGCCATTACAACGAGTTATGTAACAGTAAAACACCCACCGGTTCAAACGCACATCGCGTCCTGTGTTTATTACACATCCCGTGCATTAAAAGTCAATTAAATAAACAAATTTAATTCCGATGTTTAAACCCAAAGGTGAAGAGTCCGTTTGTTTTGTTTGTAGCTGCACTGATCAAACTGATTCATACAAAATCAAACCAACCTTTTCAGAACCAGTGTAAATTACGTGCGTTATATTTTCTGTTGGGCCTGTTTGTTGAAATTCGCATCGCTGTTCCTCTTCTGCTGGTGTCTATTCACGCCTAACGCATCACGTCGGCTTGAAGGAACGATAAGCTGATCTTTGTTATTGTTTTGAAACATACGCATTTCTCGTCGAATTGGGCTGAATATTGTGCAATAAAATGTCTCGTACAACGTAATAAAAAAGAAAATCTGCTCTATCTTAGTCAGTATCTATAATTATCTCATGAGTGTGGACCTGAAAGTTTTATTTTAATAATATTTTCAGGTCTACAGGGTGCATTTTTTCAGTAGCTTCCTAATTGATGTTACGCTTCGGTGCATGGCTTGAACGTCGCCTTGAAGGAACGATCTATGGCGTACGAACAGGTTCGAAAATAATTATTGAGGTACATACTATATTATTTGAGGTTCATCCTATATTATTTCAGGTTCATCCTACATTATTTGAGGTTCATCCTATATTATTTCAGGTTCATCCTATATTATTTCAGGTTCATCCTAAAATAATATTTATGACCCTCTCGTACGCGATCAATAATTTGTCCGACCCTGGATGGACTATAATTATTGTTTCATGTTGAACCAGGTTCGACATCAACATTTAAGGTTCATCCTATATTAACTGAGGATGAACCTAAAATAATTTGTCCGACCCTGGATGGACCATAATTATTGTTTCATGTTGAACCAGGTTCGACATCAACATTTAAGGTTCATCCTATATTAATTGAGGATGAACCTGAAACAATTTGTCCGATCCTGGATGGACCATAATTATTGTTTCATGTTGAACCAGGTTCGACATAAATATTTCAGGTTCATCCTATATTAACTGAGGATGAACCTAAAATAATTTGTCCGACCCTGGATGAACCATAATTATTGTTTCATGTCGAACAAGGTTCGACATAAATATTTGAGGTTCATCCTATATTAATTGAGGAAGAACCTGAAATAATTTGTCCGATCCTAGATGGACCATAATTATTGTTTCATGTTGAACCAGGTTCGACATAAATATTTCAGGTTCATCCTTATTAACTGAGGATGAACCTGAAATAAGTTGTCCGACCCTGGATGGACCATAATTATTGTTTCATGTTGAACCAGGTTCGACATCAATATTTCAGGTTCATCCTATATTAATTGAGGATGAACCTGAAATAATTTGCCCGATCCTGGATGGACCATAATTATTGTTTCATGTTGAACCAGGTTCTACATAAATATTTCAGGTTCATCCAATATTAACTGAGAATGAAACTAATATAATTTGTCCGGCCCTGGATGGACCATTAGTATTGTTTCCTGTTGAACCAGGTTCGACATCAATATTTGAGGTTCATCCTATATTAATTGAGGATGAACCTGAAATAATTTGTCCGATCCTGGATGGACCATAATTATTGTTTCATGTTGAGTCAGGTTCGACATAAATATTTCAGTTTCATCCTTTATTAATTGAGGATGAACCTGAAATAATTTGTCCGACCCTGGATGGACCATAACTATTGTTTCATGTTGAACCAGGTTCGACATCAATATTTCAGGTTCATCCTATATTAATTGAGGATGAACCTGAAGTAATTTGTCCGACCATGGATGGACCATAATTATTGCTTCATGTTGAACCAGGTTCGACATCAATATTTGAGGTCCATCCTAAAATAATTTGTCCGACCCTGGATCGACCATAATTATTCTGGATGATGCTGAAATCCCACGATGTAATACGCTCCACGAGCCAACCAGTTGAGTCGATACAAACGCGATGTGTGCGTGCTTTCCGTACGGTCCGATGAGGACCGGGCCGTCCCTGCTGTACCGGTACACAGGCACACTGGACCGGTCCGGGGCGGTCCAAGGGACCGGTCCAGGGAGACGCAAAGGGAAGTTTTGCACTCTTCCAATTGATACACAAATTATCAGTTTGTGTATCAATTGGAAGAGTGCAAAACTTCCCTTTGCGTTTAATTAAATGAAATAACGGATGTTGTGAATGCCGAAATTACAAAAAGTTTATATTATGGGGAATCTTAACCAAGACCTTTTAAAAGCAACTAAACACCCCGAAATGGCCAGGGCCTTCTCTCTTATGTTACTAAGTCAACGAGAGTAACCAGTTGTTCTGCTTGTCACATATATTATATCTTTTCAAATACCGTTTCAGGATCAACACACCGGAAATAGTCATACCTGACGTGTCAGACTATGTTTCAATTGATGCACCACACTTTACTCTGAGACGAATTATAAACACAGAAAGAATTGTTGAATTCAACACACTTCTCTCGTGAACTGATTCTAACCCTGTACTGCGATCGCATTGTCCCAACGCGTCATATGGATCATTTCTAAACATCTATATGATAGCTATATGATAGCTTCCCATTTCCTTTCAAACGTGTTCACCAGAACAAAATCTCATTATAAAACAACCCTTGGTGACAATGGGGGGCTTGTCATATTCTCCAATAATTTTTTTCCAAAAATTATTCTATAAAAAAATCTATAAGTTCCCAACGAACGAAACTCACAAAACTATAAACAATACATTGTAGAATTTTTAGCAAGATCGAAAAACAATGTAAAGCTATTTATTATAGATATATCCTAAACGAAAACAATATGCGAAGAACGTGATTAATGTCTAACGAAGCCTCCAATAAAGGAAAACGTGAAGACAGATTACCTTCGTTCTTCATTCAGGACAATATCGAAATAAGCGAGGCGCATGACATTGCAGAAGCATTCAACAATTTCTTTATCAATATTGGAAAAAACACATTCGAACAAACCCAGAAACCAAACCAGTCCTACACAGTATGCATGAACAATAATGTTTCCAATAATCTTTATTTAATACCGTAAAATCATACAGAAATCAACCGAGTAGTGAATAAATTTAAGCCAACATTGTCTAAAGACTGCAATGATATCACAACATGCCTTCTTGAACATACGATAAACGAAGTTTTGGATCCTTGAACACATGTAATTGACAGTTCTTTTCATAAACGGCCACCGGTCAGACAGGATGGAGATCGCGAAGATGATACCCATATTTAAAGCAGGTGCAGCGCACAACTTTACAAATCACACACCTATCAGGAAACTTCCGGTATTCTCAAAATAAATGTAAAAGTTCATGGAGGTGAGATTTACCAGTTTCCGCAATAGGTTTGATATTTTATACCCTCACCAATACGGGTTCCGAAAACGGCATACCTCTATTCATCCAGTTATTCAGCTCCTTAAAAGCACCGCAATAGGAAATAATTAACAGAAAAAAAACAGCTCCTGAGCATTGCTCCTGGATCTGTCAAAGGCCTTAACATCATAAATCATGAAATATTATTAGGCAAACTTGAAAACTATGGAAACCGAGGTGTCGCCAACAATTTGCCCAACAAGTATCAATATGTCATGTATGGAGACCATAAATCGGACTTTTCCATACAGAGTTGTGGTGTTTCCCTGGGCTCACACTTTGGCCCTGTTAATTTTCCTTTTTATACATAAATGATATAAGTAACTCAAGATCACTCAGTCTTCTATCATTTACCTATACAGTTAAAACTAGAAGTCCTGTCATGAAATGTGCACAAATAGCACGTCGATCTGCGCGTTAATCTACGCGTTATGACCATAGTAAGGCTATCAAATTCTGTACATATGGCCTGTGCACAAGCAATGATTCAGCCAATGGACCTCCGGGTGACCCGGAGGTCCATTGGCAGAAACACTGCATGTGTTTGCTACGAGTTACCACGAGAACCTTCCGTGCTTTGGATGCCATTCGATATGGCAATTGCGCGCAATTCCTACCCGCAATTAAGCATAGATAAGCGCACAGTTCGTGACAGGACTTCTAGTTTTAACTGTAACACCACTGGACACTGCTCGGACTCCCACAACAACCCCGCCGTATTTCAACGTCGAACTTAAAAAAAACTATTCGAATGGTGCTCCGCGAATCAGCTAATGTTGAATGTTGAAAGCCTCGTACAGTTAAAACTAGAAGTCCTGTCATGAATTGTGCGCTTATCTAGGCTTAATTGCGCGTTGGAATTGCGCGCAATTGCCATATTGAATGGCATCCAAAGCACGGCGGGTTCTCTTGGTTACTCATAGCAAACACATGCAATGTTTCTGACAATGGACCTCCGGGTTACCCGGAGGTCCATTGGCTGAAACATTCCTTGTGCACAGGCCATATTTACAGAATTTGATAGCTTTACTTGGGCCATAACGCGCACATTAACACGCCTATCAACGTGCTATTTCTGCGCATTTCATGACAGGACTATGCCAAGAGGAAAAATAAATAACCAAAAAGCATTAACAAGGTTGGTACCTCTGAAACAGAAAAATCTGTGAAATGTTTTGGGAAAAGACTTATCCAACACTACTCACATAATAGATTATGCCCGAAAATAGCACGTGCAAACTATAGTCTCAACACAGCAAAATATATCCCCCACGGAGTCCTGAAAACATTATACTACCCTCTTACACGTAGCTATTTGGTATTCGGAATCCAGGAATGGAGCAACTCAAGAGCTATCAAAAAACTAACTGTCATCCAAAAGTGATCATTACGAATAATTAATAACAAAAAGTACAATTCTCATACAGACCCCTTATATAAGGAAAATCAACCAAAGATGATGATTTGTTTAAAGTACATGCACTGCTGTTCGTGTTTACTGGAAACGGTTGATTACTGGCTTCTGTCAATGATATATTTAAAGTTAGTGACAATCCATCTGGTTAGACAACCAGACAGTCTGCCCCCCCCCCCCCCCCCCCATCCATAGAAAAAACAAAAAACTGACCCATACTCAAGACAAACTATATTTATACACTTTCCCCGAAACTATTGAACGCTCTAGACAGTACAACACGTAATATTAGTGATAGAACCATGTTTAGGGGCAACTGAACATCCACATTCATTTCGTCATATTCCAGTTTTGCCCGTTGCGATAATCCCTACTGCCCTGATTGCACATCATAAACTTGGAAATCGCCAGTACACATAATAGACATACTCTGTGTCTTCATCTGGAATCCTCACCTTGTTCAACATGCAGGGCTTCTTCCCTACAGTTGTCCTGCGTAAAATGCTATATGTATGCAATTAAGAAATTGCTAACAATAATTTAATCCTTTACCCAACGTAACTGCAAAATCCGGCCAGCGCTATTCTCAAAAATCGCCAATTAATTTCATTATTTTTTCATTTTTTGTCTCAAAACATAGGTTATGGCACCTCGTTGGAACGAACTCGTCGAGCTCGTTCCAACAACGGTCACAACCTATGTTTTTGAGACAAAATATGAAAAAAATTGTTATTCAAGAATGTATTTTGCAAGTGTCGTCTGCTTTTCATGTTAGGTAAAGGGTTAAATTCATTCCCTATACAAGGAAGACATCTTAGATCTTTTAAAGTACCACTATTAATATGATGTGCACGAAGTGTTGCTCCAGATAAAAGGGTCTGTCAAACATAGAATTCCAGTAAAAGACGAGGATGTGACCTTAGCAACATTGCCTGATCAGATCACACAAAAATAAATAGTTTATCATCAGATTTGTTTTTGTAAATTGGGACAGGAGATGTTTTTTTTTTAACTATTGGTACCAGTTAATCAAGGAAACTGTCTCCCTGTATTCATATATGTATGCATTAAACTATCTTCCTGATTTAACCATTAAAATCTAATTTCATTTTGATCGCTTGTCTCCCACAACTGAGCAGGCTTCCCAACACGCAGACTGTGGTTAAATTCGAAAGTTATATATTTTCAGTTAGTGAAGTATATTTTCAGTTAGTTCTATGCAAATTTTGACTGCCAATATAGGCAGGTATATCTGGTCTAGAACGAACTTCCCATCCACGGGATGTAAGCAGTTAGGGTGTAGCTGAAATGTATGCACATCTCCAAATCTCCAAATCTCCACCCCTTTACGGATTAATGCAGCAATTGCTGGCCGGTTTAGGCCGTTACGTTGGGTAAAGGGTTAAGGGTCACTTTTAGTTGCACACCTGCTGCCCCAATCCTATTCTCGGTCATCGCATTTGGTTCGTGCAGGAGTACATGGTAATTCTACCACACCCGTCGCCCCTACAAATTACAAATGCTTTCACGGTCACTGCATTTGAAATTTCTCTAGCATGAAGTACCAAGTGACATGATGTGTTGCCGTAGACGTGGAGGAAATGCCTTAAATGCCAAAAAATTTGTTCTGATTAGAAATGTAGAAGAAAATAAGGGATCGGCTGGAAGGGACAGAGATTACTAAAGACCCAAGACGATTTTAGATCATTTCTCTAGTTTTGTATCCAAAAATTAGGGTTGTAATTTGAAACTAATCCAAGTTGTGATGTTCTGGCAGGAAAACATGACCAGTTATTGATACTGACAGGCAGTAAATACAAATCTTGAAAATACAATTGTAAATGTTTTTTTAGTATTGGCCCCTGGTGTTGGGTTTTTTTGCGTCATATTTGCCTATATGTAGTGAAAACACTGTCCAGAAAATGGTAAGGATCAGGTTTCCGGTTCGGAAGATACTGTGCGTTGAAAAACATGACCATGTGTCTTCTTAAGCATACGATAACCGAAGTATTGGATCCTCTAACACATGTAATTAACAACTCTTTCCTAAACGGCAAAGTACCAGACAGGATGAAGATCGCGAAGGTGATACCCATATTTAAAGCGGGTGACGAGCACAGCTTTACAAATTACAGACCTATCAGTATACTTCCGGTATTCTCAAAAGTAATGGAAAAACTCATGGAAGTGAGGCTAGAGAGTTTCCTCAATAGGTTTAATATTTTATACCCTCACCAATATGGGTTCCGAAAGCGACATAGTACTATTCATCCAGTTCTTCAGCTCCTTAAAAGCATTGCAATAGAAAATAATAAAGAAGAAAAAAACAGCACCTTAGCACTGTTCCTGGATTTGTCAAAGTCTTTTGACACCATAAATCACGAAATACTATTAGGTAAACTGGAAAAATATGGCATCCGAGGTGTCACCAACAATTGGTTTAGAAGTTACTTGTCCAACAGGTCTCAATATGTCACGTACGGAGAACACAAATCGAACTTAGCCAAACAGAGTTGTGGTGTACCACAGGGCTCGATTTTAGGCCCTATTCTTTTTCTTTTATATATAAATGATATAAGTAACTCAACATCACTCAATCTTTTATCATTTGCCGATGACACCACTGCACATTGCCCGGGCTCCGATAATAATCCCATTACATCGTATTTCAATGACGAGCTCCAGAAACTATTCGAATGGTGCTCTGTGAACCAGTTAATGCTGAATGCTAAGAAAACCTCGTACATCATACTTAATCCAAATAAAGGTAGGAACAATAATCTTTGTCAAGAGGTAAAAATAAATAACCAAAACATTAACAAAGTTGGGGCCACCGAAACAGAAAAATCTGTTAAATTCTTGGGAATTAGCATTGATGAACATTTATCCTACAAGGCTCACATATCCCGATTATGCTCGAAAATAGCACGCGCAAACTATAGTCTAAACAAAGTTAAAAATATCCTCCCCCACGGAGCTATGAAAACTTTGTATTACGCCCTCATACATAGCCATTTGGTATACGGAATCCAGGCATGGGGCAACTCAAGAGCTATCAAAAAACTAGCTGTCCTGCAAAAACGTTCAATACGAATAATTAATAACAAAAAGTACAATTCTCATACAGATCCCCTGTTTAAAGAAAACCAAATACTCAAGGTTGATGATTTGTTTAGGCTACATGCACTACTGTTCGTGTTTGACTGGCAGAACGGCAGATTACCGGTGTCTTTCAATGATATATTTAAAATTACTGACAATCCATCTGGTAGGAGAACTAGACAGTCAGGCCTCCTATACATAGAAAAAACACGGACCCAAACTCTGGATAAATTTCCTTTATACTCCTTCCCGAAACTATGGAATGCTCTGGACGACACAACTCGTAATATTAGCGACAGAAGCATGCTTAAGAACAAGCTAACTTCCACATTCATTTCCTCATATTCCAGTTATGTCAGCTGCAACAATCCCTACTGCCCTGATTGCACTTCATAAACTTCGTAAATTGTCAAAGTCGTGGTCCGCGTCTAAATCTGGAATCCTCGTCTTGTGCAACCTGTCGCGCTTCCTCCTTACAGTGGTGCTATGTAAAATACTATATGGATATAAGTAAGAACTTGCAAATAAAAGTCTACACAAATAAATCAATAACATTCGTCATCCTACGATGATGATGCAGCTAACGTAGACACCACACCCAAACATCATGACCAACCTCCTTGTCGCAGTCTAAACGATACGAAGTTCACGATGGGACTTGTTGCCGCCCTCATGTGTTATGATAAGTAGTGGAGGGAGTCCTATAGGCAGGTTGTTTCTTGCCTACCTTGAATCACCGTCTTTCCGCTGGCGAAAATGAAACACTAATACTCTAATATCAGAAAAGTAATGATTCGATCGTCATTCTCCATCATGTGTCACATAATTGGCTCTCAGTTCATTCTTTCAGTCACAGTCTGTTTGCAATCACCCCATCTTCTTCCAGGGGGTGGCAGGTAGACAGCCAATCTGGCTATGCCACTTCCTACGGTATACTTCACATTACATTTGTGCAATATGTTTATTTGTAACAATTTTACATGTATGTGTACCGTGAATAAAGAATCTGAATCTGAATCTGAATCTGACCTTGGCATTAACGCTATTGGCACTAAGTATTTGCTATTTCTGCCCACACGGAACGACCAGGGTTATCGACTTCGCAGTTTTTTCGTTATGTGCGTCTTTATGTCTAGTAGATTTTGGCCCAAAATGGTGGGATACGACTTCCGGTTCATAAGATCGGTATGGTCGAACATGTGACGACACTCTCCGCAGAAAATTATTTTGCACGGATGTGACGTATGTAATGCCCGGCTCTATCTGCTGGAACCACAATGTGACACGACATCATCAACATACACGACAGGGCACTTCGGAAGGTACAATCTCCTACCTTCAAATCTTTATTCCATATATAACACTGTTTGATAGGCGTACCTCCCCTTCCCCCTCACTGACCACAATGTTTCGAACAAACAATCCACGAGTGCGATCAATAAATACCCGAACACATACTTCATTTTCATACTGTGGAGTGTTTCTAAAAAGTGATGGATTTTTTTACATAAAAATATCTATTAGTCAGTAATCTTGGTATCTTTGGGCAGAAACGGCCAAGTTGTCAGTTTAAGACGTCCTAAGACAAACAGTTCAACATCAGCCGTTCAGTTCTGTGTAAAGATGTAGGCAATTTATGATGAACATTTCATAAAATAGATAGACATAATGCAAAACTCGACCGATAACATGTTAATATTGAGTGGAAAGGTCATTGCAGCTTTGAGAATAAAGCGGACACGAATCCTCCTTTCGGTTTCCACAGAATCCACGGTGTTCCCACGCGGTCTCGGCACTCAACGAAAATACAAAACTGTCGAACATGGATCGTAGATCAAATTCTGAAAAGGTAGCTGCCTTCAGGCATTTGGAGACAACGGCGTATGTCTGACGACTGTTGTTTCTTCAATGTAAAGGTCAACTTAGCCAATTTACAGCTTTCCAGCCATAAACCCACCCGCGATTCCTGTTCAGTTGTACCTTCTGGAAATTATCTAAGTAATAAAGGCAGTGTTGGAACCCACTAACAACGGTCTTGAAGATGCAAGTTTGATTTAGTCCCATCTCTCCACCAATAACAGTCAATTATAAGTCCTAAGTGGCACTATCCTGGAGGGGCTGTCCGCGCGCATTCCTGCACCAGCTGGACAAAACAAAAACAAAACAAAAAACGGGCGACTTGGTGTGTTAGGAGGCGATGTACCCCTTCCCCGCGATGTTGGAGCGAACCGCCGTTGACCGTGCTTCGTCGGATGGCTTATCTATATTGCTCCACAGTTTCAAAATCATCGTGTTATCATATTTCCATGTCAAACATGGAAGTATCGACATTGCCATGCAATTTCAAAATTCTTGTTTAAATAGAGGATATCTAGCGTTTTTGAATGAATACCGAAAATTATCTCATGGGTGACCCAGACAAATGTTCATTTTTCACGAGCGCCTGCGCGAGCAAACATTACCTTTTGTCTCGGTCACAAGTGAGATAACTTTTGGTATCCACTCAAAAACACTAGATTTTCTTTTTAGTATACGTTTTTTATACGAATGTGATAATTCCACTCGTTTCAACCACAAAGTGATGCATGAAAGTAAACAGCGCATTGAACCAAAAGGACGTACCAAACCAAAAACGTATATTACGGACTTTCAGGCCAAGCTTGGTCCAGCGGCATAATGCATCAATTCAAGGTGAATACGTGTTGAATTATTGCTGGAAATGATCTGTATCCACGCAAAAACAGTAGATGTGCTTTTCATTATACATTTTTTGGAACAAATCGATCATTTCCAGTGATAATTTGACTCGTTTTCACCTTGAAGTGATGCTTTGAATGCCGCCATTTTAATTGATACCGTGAAAGTGAAAATTTCTATACCTTCAGAGAGGGGGATACGATTTCTATCTTTCCGCAGTGTCTTCGATAATCTATCGTTTGGCGTATAATAAATCTTGTTATATTTCCACGTGAAACATGGAAGTATCGAAATTGCCATGCAATTTCAAAATTCTAGTTTAAATTATAATACTTACTTGTTTTGTACACAGATATGCTAAAACCACCACAAATTTCTTCTGAATCACCAGAACACGGCTTGTTACACTCGCTCTCACTGGCTTTTCCGTCTGAGTGGTAAGAACTAGCACAATAACATTCATTGCCGTCCTAAACAAAATCATTGAACATGTATGACAAAGCTAAAGCGTTGGCCCAAGATAAGACATCGTGTACAAAATATTGAACTGGAAGTAGAGCTGAAACGGTTAACCTATTAATCGATTAACCAATGAGCAACGTCTTGATCGATCCCAAAATGTAATTGGTCGATTAACCGTTGCCTTAACCTACTTTATTTTATGGGTTAACCAAGGAACAAGCTTGCTCTAAAACAGGCAAACATTGTCACACTGACTTGCATCAATTATTATGAGACAGATTAAAGCTTCCAAGTTATGTGCAGACATACTTGTTCACTTGAATTATAATTGTACTGTATCGGTAGCTTGAAAATGTAATTGGTCGATTAACCGTTGCCTTAAACTACTTTATTATATGGGTTAACCAAGGAACAAGCTTGCTCTAAAACAGGCAAACGTTGTCACACTGACTTGCATCAATTATTATGAGACAGATTAAAGCTTGCAAGTTATGTGCAGACATACTTGTTCACTTTAATTATAATTGTACTGTATCGGTAGCTTGAAACGGTCATTCTTAACTATTTGCGCGTTGCGTACAGCAGACGACACTTGTAACATAAATTCTTGAATTACTACAAAATTTCAATTTTGGTCCCAAAAACTGAGCTTATGACCCCTCATTGGAACGAGCTGAACGAGCTCGTTCCAATGACGTGTCATAAGCTATGTTTTTGAGGCAAAAATTGAAAACAATAAAATTTGAAGGAGATTTTTATATATAGCGCTTGCCGGTTTTATCCCATACTCTGGGTAAAGGGTTAATGCTATAAATCATCAACGATACGGCAATAATTCAGATACCTACCAAAACAAGTCATTCATTAATCAGTTAACCAACTTTGATCCATATGCTTAATCGATAAAGAAACCCTTTAACCGTTTCAGCCCTAACTTGAAGGTAATGT
The DNA here is from genome assembly GCA_031216915.1 of Pictodentalium vernedei. Classification (NCBI taxonomy): domain Eukaryota; kingdom Metazoa; phylum Mollusca; class Scaphopoda; order Dentaliida; family Dentaliidae; genus Pictodentalium; species Pictodentalium vernedei. Next base: position 53,135,051 of record CM062297.1, read on the forward strand.
AAATGTTAATACTTCGTCGATCTGTACACATATAGGCGACCCAAACCACCGCAAATCTCATCTCATGTACTAGAACATGGCTTGTAACAACCGCCTTCACTTGCTTTTTCCTCCTTTTGGTAGTAACTAGAACAACAGCATTCTTCGCCGGACTAAAACAGAATATTTGTTAGAAAGAATGTACTTACGACATGGCACCCAAAGGATTAATTGTGATACGCACGTTGGATTGCAGGTATTGCAATAAACGTTAGAATGAACATGGATGTTTTATTACCTTTACCCTTCCACCCCGCAAATAAAATGCCTCGTCCCTTCGGACCCTTCGGTCACGTCTTAAACTCACACACACAATGATCAATGTCTGCTACAATTTCTATTGGATTTCTGACACCCACTTAACCCTTTACCTAACCTGAAAAGCAGACGACACTTGCAAAAATAATTCTTGAATAACTAATTTTTTCCATTTTTTGTCTCAAAAACATAGGTTATGACCCCTCGTTGGAACGAGCTCGTTCCAATGAGGGGTCATAACCTATGTTTTAAGACAAAAAATGAAAAAATAATGAAAATTAATTGGCGATTTTTGAGAATGGCGCCAGCCAGTTTTGGCCGTTACGTTAGGTAAAGGGTTAATGAAATGTCTTTATGAGCCACATTTGTTGCAACTTAAGACGTGTGGATAGTACACTTCAGGGAGTGCAATTCTCATCCTCAGAATTAAGGATATGGCGTTAAGAGAGGCCCAACCTGTTCACCAAAACCCGGTTTCAAATGAAAGATTTAAAATACTGTTTGAAAATAATTTCTCATAACTGTGATAAGATTTTATCAAGAGGAACGGGATACTGCAATGCTTTATAAATCCATTCCAGATTTTAAATGTTTCAAGTGTTATGGTTACCCCTAAATTCCACAAAGTTAGACTCCGAATCGTTAGGATTGGGTAAGATTTGTGCTTTTTAGATTGCAACAATTAAAAAGATTTTCAAACCAAAAAACTGGACGATTTTACAGCGATCGGGGGTGCAATCCGATCCTAAGTTTCCAAAGACCATCAACCGGAAAATGTTGTGTTCAATGAGTGGGGTAGAATCGAGTTTTCCTAAACGTATAATGTCTTAGGCTGTTAGTTGTTTGTTGGGTGAAGGAGTGCACAACCGATCTTTTCCGTGTGTCAGATAATTTAGAGCCGCTGGCCACATCCCTTTTTACGATAAAATGTTCCAATATCTTTGAAATGCAACCTTTGATCGAAAGGGCAATATAACTGTCATTGTGAAATTTCGATGCCAAACGATTTCAGCAATACATGGCCTGTACAATGTTGTGAATGAAGAATGAATGAAAAGTGACAGTGCGCCTAAAGCGCACAGGGACGATGTGGGATGGAAGTCCCTTGCGACCCGAATAACTTTCTTTGCTTTATAGCTTTATTTGCTTATGAATGTTGTTAATATGTGTATGATTATATATTACGCTTTTAAAATTATACAAGCTTCCTGATTGGTCAGCAACCAGTGTAACCAGAACGTTACATTTATCTCCACGGGAGTTTACGAAGTTCAACGATGTGTATCAAATGTCACGTGACAGCTACAAGGGGTGAACCGACATTCCATGGAACGCTTTGCCGGTTTCCCTTTCACCCATCGCCTCGAACAGTTTCGTCAGTAATAATAACATTCAGACTGACAAAAAATGAGACCAATATTGTTTCACAAGAAGACTCCGAAATCGTAAAATAAAACATGTGTACACACATCCAATTTCCGGTTTCGCTGTTGAAAAGAGGAATTCTGTTGTGGTGTTTCTACCTTACACATCCGTTTCGAGAAATATGCAACCTCATTATATGAATTGTCTCTTCAGTGAAGCTTATGAAAGCTACTGGACAAGTTTGAATATATATTGTCCCGGATTCTTCAAGATACAACGCTCCACTGCCTCGAATAAAACACCAACAAAGTCAACTTGTTTCCCACGATAATAACGACGCGTTATTTCCCAATGTCCTTGAATTGAAGTGCGCGAAATGTTTGAGGTCAATAAAAGTTAAAAAAAATTCCAAATCGTTCTTGGTCAATAATAAAGAACGATATGTTTCTTTCGCTCTCTTTTATTTTTAATTTCATTAAGGTTTTCGTACTGAAATACCGTTTGAATATTATTTATTACTTCCCAAATTGTGATTTACTGGGATTTTCGGGTTTGATTATAAACGATAACTTCACAAGTGAATTATGCAATCAACAATTGTGTCATGTATCCGTGCGCGCAAACGAAGACGCTTTGCCGTGGGTGTAATGGGGACTTCATTGCTAAATTCTTGAATAACTATTATTTTCATTTTTTGTCTCAAAAAACATAGGTTATGATCTCTCATTGGAACGTGTTCGAAGAGCTCGTTCCAGTGAGGGATCATAACCTATGTTTTAGAGACAAAAAATGAAAAAATAATGAAAATTAGTTGGCGATTTTTGAGAACAGCGCTGGCCGATTTTGGCCCTTACGTTAGGTAAAGGGTTAAATAATATAATTACCGTTAATAATGAAAAGTAGTAAACAGAGTAATCGCTTGAGTGGACTGGTTACGTGAAATAATTCATTCGAGGCGAGGTACTATACTGTAAAACACTCGTGCGCATTCGCGCACTCGTGTGTGTTTGTACAACGTCCCTCACCTCTCATGAATTATTTCACGTAACCAGTCCAGTCAAGCGATTATTCTCTATATAATCAACACACTGACGGGGCAGAGTAATTAATTCGTCGCTCATTGTTTCATCACGGTGTACGGGACTGTACATCCCCTACTGAGATTCGTATTTTCTTCGTCCTTAAACCGCAGGAAATATGGATCTCATAAAGGCAGAACAGTCCCAAAACACCTTGCTGAAATACCGTGTAGCTAATAGTCTATGTTTCGATAGAGTAAATTCTGGAAGCTTAGTTTTAAATGAACTGTTACATTACTTTGATTTCGCCATCTGACTCCAAAGAATAATACTTATGTTGCATATTTACCCCGAAAGACTTGCAATTGGTTGTTCTTGACGAATACCCAACTCACTGTGCAGCTAGCAAGACGAAGGAGTACTCGCTGTGTTCAACACAGCGAGCACGCCTTCGTCTTGCTAGCTGCAATAATTCCATTTCGGTTATCGCTAAGTTGCTCGATTTCCAAGCTATAATCACATATATTTGCAGTTAAAACTAGAAGTCCTGTCACGAACTGTACGGTTATCTAGGGTTAATTGCGTGTAGGAATTGCGCGCAGTTGCCATATCAAAAGGCATCCAAAGCATGGAATGTTCTCCTGTTTACTCATAGCAAATACAGGCAATCTTTCGGCCAATGGACCACCGGGTTACCCGGAGGTCCATTGACTGAAACATTGTTTGTTCACAGGGCATATGTACAGAATGTGATAGCCTTACTATGGTCATAACGCGTAGATTAACGCGCAGATCGACGTGCTATTTGTGCGCGTTTTAACTGTAGGTCGGATATAAATATCGAATGTGACATCCTTGGTAAGTTTGTTTGTTTTGGTGTCTCACCATAAAATGAGAGGAGGGTGACTCATCCTGATTATCTAGCTATGACAGTAATGAAATTCACTGCTATAAATCGACGAGAATCCGATTCGTTGGTAATAAATTTCTAAATATCCCCCGAAGACCCGTCCGGCAAGTAGTCGATGATTGCTGAAATGATGCATCCCGTCCCTTTACTTCTTAATTTCGCAAAATATCGCTGATTTGGAGACAACTTGGAAGTCTCCTGACAGCTGACTTACTTCCTTATTCCTCCATTTTGTTCCTGGACTACCAAGTTATAGGGTATGTGTGGATATTCACTATCCTAGTTGACCAGTATAAAATACACACTTGCTTTCTGTTACCCACACCCTAACCGAATTCTGTTCACGATTAAACTTGAATTTTTGAATGAATCTCAGATTTTAAAATAAAAAATATCACCTTCGGCGTATGTTTACATCTTTGTTGTTTGTGTGTTGAAACATTATATTCACCCCATAACGTCATTCAGATGCGTTAAGTTCAATCTGATGCGTCTAACATGCCGTTCTTACATTAGGCCAGTTTCCACGCTTAGTTTACCTAACACATTTTTAAATGCCTGTATTGTACCGCATAAGGTTGAAGACACACAACGATCGCCGTATGAAATGTATGAAAGCAAGCACATATTTTAAAGATTCATTGTTTCTTCTCAGCCTGTATAGGTATAGCATGATATAGACTATGCTAATATTAGGATAGATGGGTTATCTTTTTTCTGGGAATTTTAAACAAAACTAATTCATGGTTTTTGCTTTGACCCTGTAATCAAACAAGAATTGAAATTTATTATCTGTCACTTTATCTGAGTGTGAAAGTCGGATGGGAGTGTTAAGCTGTCACTTCGATAAAGAGGTTGAAAGTTCATTTTAATTCTTATAATTTAATTCAGAGTGTTTGCTTGTATTCCAATATAACCTTACACGGTCGAACTCTCCGTCGTTTATATCGACATTCATGTCAACTTTTGTACACGCGACAATTTAGTTGTTTTCAACATAGGCTAACACGCACTGTAGCCAATACTGAAGAGAGACAAACTAGTCGTCCCCTGAGTTCCAATGTGTTCTATGTGCCTACTGGCAGCCTACTGGCATCCTACTGACAGTCTACTGGCAAATATAACACATTGGAACTCAGAGATGTTGTGTAGACATCCCACGTGAATGCGTACTAACAACACACCTGCTGCAAATTACAATTTATTTGGGCTGCTGGATGTGTCCACGCCTTTTTATTTGATAAATGGACGGACAAAAATAAAACATTATATAAGAACATTATTCATTGAATTATCAAAAAGGCACCTCCATTAATCAGATCGAAGCAAATTGGTGAAACTTTATATCGCAGAAGGTGTGGGAACAACCTGCACCTTATCGGCTTACCCTTAATCCTGCGAACGGATAACTCTCACATGTATCAATACATGACTGTATCGTATTTCTCTCAATGTTGAACTGCTGCAGACCATCCATCGCATGACCTGTCAAATCTTTGTAACAACCAATATAGTCTCCTGCAAGATACCCTGAAATATAATTGAAGTAATGACGTAATTATTATGTTATTATGTCAGTTAACATTATATTTTCAACATATTTACTGATTCGGGAGGGGGGGGGGTGCATAGACAAACACTAACTCTTTTGCTTTGATATATATACATTATCATGACCATGTGCATGTCCTGTAATTTGTATCAGATTCGAGGTCGTGTTTATAATCAGATCGCAACGAGCCCGTCAGGGCGAGTTGTGATCTGATCGTAAACACGACCGAGAATCAGATACATGCATTTGTCTTGATAATACATTTATCTAACAATACAGTTACATAAAGCCTGTTTTTCAATTTAAATTAGGCGGTGTTTATCGGAAGTTGAATCTTTTTGATACGGAATCAGAATGAGTCGTCTATGTGAAACCTTGTGAAAAACATATTGAGGTGACGATTGCGTATTTCTTGGACCAATAATATGAAATGATTCATATCGGAATTCGTGAACCAGGTTCAAGAGATACCAATACCACTGCCAGCTTGCATTAACAAATGAACTCTTCACACTGAAGAGTTTATAGGTTTATATGGATGTTTTTTGGACTTTAATGTCATGGTTACCATTTTGTGAAGCATACTGATTTGTTTGATTCATCAACATCATTTTTCTATGGAAATAAACGAACCCGTGTAAATAATTTATTCCGCCTCCAGTTGAGGTTTTTAAATCCCAGTGGTTATGGCGGGTACTGTTTAAATCCCAGTGGTTAAGGCGGGTACTGATTTGTTTGATTCAGCAACATCATATTTCTATGGAAATAAACGAACCCGTGTAAATAATCTCATCCGCCTCCAGTTGTGTTTTTTTTAAATCGCAGTGGTTAAGGCGGGTACAAATTATTTTCCAAAATATATAGAATTCACCAGCGGGGAGAAATTCATTCATAAACACTTAAAACGTATTTTGTTGTGTAAAGAGGTTCAATCAGCCGTACACTGTTTACCAGAACAGCCGTTTTTCATATACGCGCATTGATACTCAAACGACATGATTGTTAGCCAATCAAATCAATCTTAGTGAAGTCCAGAAAAATATGAAAGAAGGAATGTAAACTTTCCACTTCAGCGATTAAATTTTACTAATTAGAATTATTTAACTTGAATACAAGTGTCACCGAAAAAATTACAAGTATGTAAAAATGGTACTGAATGTGAAACAACAGTACTCTTCATTCATCGGATTGTCTAAATACATCAATTTCAGCTTGAGTTGAGGTCGTGACACGTTGATCGGATTTGTAGACAGTGCATGTACTATTAGTTACACAGTTTGTTCGTACTGGGCGAGAGCGAAGCTCGAGTCCAATATGGAATTAACTGACACCATATATACCATATTAGGCCACCAACAAACTGTGTAACGAATATATCTTACCGACTGCTGCATCGATGCACAGAACTAATAACAACAGCGATCAAAATTAAGTGAGAGAATTCTCACAACGTGTTCACGCGTCTTTGCCTTGTTCCAATTTATGGGAGTGCCTACTCTCCCATAAATTGTAACAAGGCAAATTCATACATACCAAACAGTTTCATTCCGAAGGTAACATGACACACATCCACAGAATATGAAGCCTTTTAAGTTGCCTAACCTGCACTTCAGACCAAATATGGGCTTCCAACACTCAATCTTTCAACTTGAAGCGTTTATCGGCTGCCGCCATTTTGAATAATGAACGAACAAAGGGGAGATTACCCCTAGCTGTCAGCGTATATTGATGTTGACAGGCAGTATATGGTTTTATATGCAGCCTGCATGTGACGTCTTTGAAACAATGAAATTCCCAGATACTTGTAGGAGGTAAGATATATCGATTTATCGTAATGTTTATAGTGGAGTTGTTGACAGTTTTTCCTCCAATGATACTCGAAAGTGATGTTGTACTTGAATACTTTCCTACAGACTTATCATTACTGACAGATATGGATGGCGATGGTAAATAAAACGTTTCAGTGTTTTGGAATAACTTTCAAGCATTTCATTTATCTAACAGTTGGAAGAATGATACAGTTTTTTTATTTTTGAGGAAATCTTTGCTGGTATTATAATAAAAATAAGTACATGAAAATACTCAAATCGATACATTTTGGAACACGGACCAATGAAAAAGACACCAGTTTATGTACGGCCGTAACACCGGAGTATGCTCCGATAATCTACTTAATGGAATGGAATGGTAATAATCAGTAATGTATCGTACCAAGGTGTAGTGAGGTGAGGGATCGGGTTGCGGAGATGTGTAAGCAAAATGTGAAACGAATATGATAAACCTAGCATTACAACGTTGTCATCAACACATGCCCTCGACGAAGACATACCACGCAAGCCAGAAAATAAGCAGACTGACATCTGCAAAATGAGGTCCCTTGAGGGTGAATTCGGTGATGCTACCCTGCACAGTAGGGTAGCATCACTACATTTACCCTCTGTGATCCTCAATTTTAATCAGGTTCTCAAACCTTAACAGAAAAAAGGTACCCAGAGGATAAATTGGCCCACTATACAGGTTAGCATTAGCAAATTCGCCCTCTGGGGACCTCATTCTGCAAATGGCAGATTGCTTATTTTCTCGCGTGATACGACGATAATGTCGTTGGAATATTGTCTAGCGGGATTATGGTCTTCTTGGATATTTGTTATTGCTTTATAACATACACAGATTGTAGTCTTGATGCAAATTATTTAAGTAACACGTACCGTACAGGTACTACAAACTGTTTTTTTCTGGGTCCCAAACAGATTGAATCGGAGAGTGTGGTGCAACTATAAGCTACCGGACAGGAAAGGAAGATATTTAATACTTACGCTGCCGAAAGCGAATATTGTCACCTATTTTATGATGATTATCTGTACGTTCTGTCATGCGCAGATCAAACCTGATCAGACCCTTTCCAACAATTAATCAGATGATAGGGTTTCAAGTATGTCATACATTTTATTAAAGCTCCTCGTATACAGGCGTACATAGAGGTCCTCCATATATGGCTAAGGTGGACGTGGCAGGAAAGGGGTTAAACAAACTTAATAAGAATTTTATTTTTTCTCACAAAACACGGTTCATGATTCTCTTTGGCTCGACCGACTAGGTCTTCACATTGAGGCTTAAACCTATGTTTTTTAGTTTAGATGTGAAAAAATAATAAAATGTAAACTGCAAGCTTTGTGAGTTGCTCTACTCAGATATGGCGTCAAATTGAGTAATGAGTTTTAGCATATTAGGATATTTAGACGCTAGGTATCGTACCGCTCAGCCAGTCAGAAGAAAGGGAAGTGATATGTGAAATTATACATATATTTTAAGTTATGGTGCTTTCAGTGGGCGGATATAGTGTGAAAAAAGGCGAAGTGAGATCAATATTAGGCGAGGCCGAAGGCCGAGGTTAATATTGATCGTGCTGAGCCTTATATCACACCATATCCACCCACTGAAGCCCCATAACGTATTTATTATGCCAGTCCTTTGAAAGAAGCACAACCATAAGTGTACCCAGACTCCTAGCGCAAATGTTCTGTTATCACTATAAGGGAATTTCCCGGTTTTACGTCATGTGAAGGTCACGCTAGTAGCAAGCGCCGAAACAACAGAGTTTTCTTCTCAATAAACAGGAATTTATATTAACAATTCACAAATTTAATTCAATGTTAAGTACTGGACAGATAAAACAACTGGAGCAAATGGATTAACAATTTTTTCAAGAAGGTAAGTCGGAACAGTTTCATTCATCATTCGCCTCAGACAGTGCCAGTTGGCTTCTATACATGTCGGTTTAGTGGTTTATTTATTGTATTTATTTACATTTGTTTATTAAAATTTCTCAAAGACTGGAAGAAACGGATTATAGTTGTACGTTGCTCAACAGGCACACACGCGAAATTATTTGTTGTTCGTTGACACGCGAAAAACATCGAAGCGAGGATTGGATGTCAAACACAAAATGTCGGAACTGACCGTATATAAGCTCTATATACCTTTCAACTCGATGATACACAGTCTCATATACGGTCACTAGATACTGAAGCTGATTGGTCAATAACAATTACATAATAAATAATAGAATGGGACACGTTAATACAATGCATAACAATAAAGAGAACGACGTGTTAAAAGAGAGGTTCGACAGAAATCTTCGAGATTATTTGAGTGGTCTCTCTAACTCAAGAAGTTGATTAGGATCAGTAATTCATATCTCCGGACTTTAAAGAATCAACGTTGAAATTAGGGACAACCATGTGCTGTTAATGTTGAAAGTTTCTTAAACTAATAGTGGCCACCTCTGACAAATTTCTTGCTATATCCTCAGATTATATTGGATAAGGATGCCACGTGTAAATCCCGTACACGGTGGGTGTCACTTAAATAGAAGCCATTAGGATTTTGATGCATTTCCACTCGCTTTGGATTTTCAAAATTTGAATTACAACAAAATAAGAATTTGAATTACAACAAAATAAGAGAAAATAAGTACCAAAAATATTTTCAAGGTACCGTATTTATTGATTTAATATATTACAGTTCGTGGAGAGTGGATTGTAACTAAATCACCCGAGGAGTGGATTTATCACCCAAACTATAACTTTCAAATTTTGTATATATCGACTAAAGACACAAGCAATGTTTCAGCCAATGGACCTCCGGGTTTAACCCGGAGGTCCATTGGCTGAAACTTTGCTTGTGCTTGTGCTTTGCAACAAATTTGCAATTATTGCTTGGGTGGAATGTCCATTCTGTGGGTGATTTAGTGATAATACACTCTCCACGTACTGTAAATGTTAAAAAATGGACAGAAAATATTATTTGTAGTCCAAAAAGTTCCTTGTTGTTTTTACGACTCTATAGATTTTTTTTTTATGTTGAAGGCGTGAGTGAAGCGAACATTTTGTTTACAGCTTACTCAACAGACTAAAAGTGATTGTCTGAACATTTAAAAATGCTTTGTTAACCCTTTTCAGGTGGTAATAACAGTAAACATACGTAATGTTATTTCAGATAAGCTTGTCGCGATACGTTTTATTTTGTTAACAAATATCGCACTTTGAACAACGACGATTGTTTACTGTCACCATGGATACGGTGACAAGGTGCAAGGTACTGTTGGTGATTCTGTTGAACGTTATCGTTTTCCTAATTTCGTAACATAGTGAACAAGTAACCGGATACGAGATGTTACCTTGTCTGTAGGCGACGCCTCACCTGGTATAAAACCTACAGACCAGGAACCATCCCGTACCCGGTTACGTGCACAATACAGTAGTAAACAAACGCATTCAACTATTAACCCTTTACCTAACATGAAAAGAAGACGACACTTGCAAAAAGAGGTCTTGAATAACTATTATTTTCATTTTTTTGTCTCAAAAACATAGGTTATGACCCCTGATTGCAACGAGCTCGACGAGCTCGTTCCAATGAGGGGTCATAACCTATGTTTTAGAGACGAAAAATGAAAAAAATGATGAAAATTAATTGACGATTTTTGAGAATAGCGCTGGTCGGTTTTGGTCGTTACGTTAGGTAAAGGGTTAAACCCGGCTTTTGCAAAAATGGCGTCGTCCGTGACGAAAAATGCCTTGTTTGAGGTCTAAAAAGTGAAATATCTGTTTCCCATGCCTCCCCCACCCCCCGCCGCCCCCGGCATGGTCATTTTGCTTACCGCATGCGCTCTTCTTATAACCGATTCAAACTTAAAAAAAAACAAATTAAATGGTTTATCGTCGGGTTAGCACCATAAGGTTCTATCTTCCACTGGAAGATGGAGCCTTATGGATCTCACGGGACGCTATGCCCGATATTTTACCCAAGTTAATAAAATTGATAAATTTACGCTTTGTGCCTCAATATTGCAAAGCCTTCTTTCACTCAATAGACGAAATGTACCACCACCCATACTATTCCGTAGAGTATGAGTCCTAAGATATAATATAAATCAAGAACATGAACTTTAGATGGCAAAGAAATAATTACAAAAATAAGAAATAAAATAAAAAAAAACGCACGCCCGAATGCAATTTTGCAAAAAAATGCCTTAGAAACAGAAGATCTACTTTGTCAGGCCTTAGGTAGAACATTTAATACCTTTAACCTGCAGCTATGCAGGTGCACGTTAAAGACAATACTTGTTCTATTCTGGATTACATCCCAATGGCCTTCTCCGTTTTTGGTCACGATGGAGCAGAGAAAAAGTCTGAATTGCCAAATTTTCCACCGTAATATTGAACGGAAAACATACCGACAACTCAATTACCAGTGTTTTTTATCACATTTTTAGCGGTATGTTTCTACAGTACACACTGGGTAAGAAATAGATCAGCTTGCATACATACTGTGTTACCTTAACTCATTGAACGGGAGAAGCTCCTTTTCAGATCCCGGGTCGTGATACGACCTGAACTAATAAAGTAGATTGTTGCTCGGTAAATGTGTGAGGTAGACAAATCAAAATTTTCAAAGTCTTCACACAAGTAGCAAATATAGACTCCAACAGTTAATGGCTCTGATGATCTGATCTGACATGGAGTATATAGTCACGGTTCAAAGGCTTAAGGGCCAATACAAAATGTTCTTTGTTCGCAGCCTGTGTACATCCACATCTGCTGGTAGGATGGTGTGAGAAATGTCTGCTATTCTGGGTGTAGGCAGGAACAACTGTGATTGCAGCGCCAATCTACCCGATCTAAGTAAATGTGTTTGGTATAATTAGCCTGGTGAGGTCATATTTATTAACCCTTTACCTAACATGGAAAGCAGACGACACTTGCAAAAATAATTCTTGAACAAGTATTTTTTTCATTTTGTTGTCTCAAAAACATAGGTTATGACCCCTCGTTGGAACGAGCTAGACGACGGCGACTTTGGCCGTTACGTTGGGTAAAGGGTTAAGATGAAATAATGTGCGACTGTCAATATTAGGCGTAGCTCCTCATTCGTAAAAGATCAGAACGAGAACTCAGTGCGTTGTAGATGGGAGTGCATCGATTGTGAAACTATTTGCATAAATGTGGCAATTTAACAAGGAACGTTCGAGTGCTTCATGTTCGCCCCAGCGACTGAAAGGGGGTAGTGTCATGTGGTTACCATATAAGTGTGCGTTCTGGCTAGGGTAATGCAGACTTCATTCTACAACGATGAACTTGATCTCCGTCGTGAACGAAGGCTATGCGAAGTGACATTATTGAAAATGTATGGTGGAGACAAGTGGTTGTAGATTTAGAAAAACTGTAGTAACTTGTGGTTGCTCCTTCCTTTTTGTAGTAGCTCTCAGTGTGTTTCGGAATATAGGAGGAACTCACTGAAACTTACGATTGCCCCTGTATTTGCTGTAATGTGTTTTATTAAAAAAAAAACAGTCAATTTGAATGCAGAAAATTTAACCCTAAATAACATCGCCATATTCGATGGGAGGCCTAATTATGGGAAAGTACACTTTTTCTAAAACTTTATCCTCAAGATTAATTTTGTGTCTTCTCCTTGCCAGGACTTTGCGTGACCAGGCTCTGGAGCATATGTGACCGGTGTAATCGTTCCATGTTCACCAGCTATTTCATATATAGAGGATATGAAATGAGTGTTTTTCTCATATAATATTTATGAAACTCGTCCGAATTTTCCGTTTGGGCTCGCCAAACGGAAAATTCGGACGAGTTTCATAAATATTATATGAGAAAAACACTCATTTCATATTCTATTTATCATATGACACACACACCCATAAATTAGCCACTTAGTATGACTTTTTTACCCCTCATCTAACTTGAGTTGCTAACGGCACTTGGAAAAAAAAAACATCCTCGTATAACTAAAATTTTCATTTTTTGCTTCCAAAACATAGATTATGACCCCTCATTGGAACGAGAGCGACACGCTAGTTCCATTGAGGGGTCAAAACCTATGATTTGGAAGCAAAAAGTGAAAATATAAAAAAAAAAATGAATGGTGTTTTTCTTGTATTGCTCGAGACGGTTTTTGCCGTTACGTTAGGTAAAAGATTAATACAATATAACCCACCCAAAATAGGGCAGATAACGTAAATTATTTTGTTTAGCCAATCAAATTGTCCAGTTTTGAAACTGACCAGTGAAAGCTCCCAACTCTAATTATGCAAATTATGAAAATGTGGCCCAGTTGTATTTTGTTCAGCCAATCACATTGTCTAGTTTTGAAATTGACAAATGAAATTGATGGGAGGCTTTATTTATCACTGATTAATATGAAAACAAAATATCGAATGTTTTAAAGTGAACAAAACGGACGAGTCATGTGATAAAACTCCTTAGTGATGGCTGGCGACACCCAACGTAAGAGTATCACCTAAAAATAAGGGTGTATGGGTGGGCGGTAGCACTGCATTTACGCCATTTAAGCACACCATCCGTTTTACTGGGATTAAATTCAACCAAGCATGTCTACCCAGGTAATATACACACCGAAGGAATAGTTCGCGCGATAACGCGACGGAAGTTAGACTTGTCCAGTTTCCCTAAGCATTTGGTTCAATTTTGTCACAAAATACTGGATAAAATCTGCACGAACCATGCACGTTCTTTTTAATTGATTTGTTACATACAGTTATAATAAAATATATATACAGTTAAAACTAGAAGTCCTGTCACGAACTGTGTGCTTATCTAGGCTTATTGCGCGTAGGAATTGCGCACAATTGCCATATCGAATGGCATCCAAAGCACGGCAGGTTCTCCTGATTACTCGTAGCAAACACAGGCAATGTTTCTGCCAATGGACCTCCGGGTTACCCGGAGGTCCATTGCTAAAACATTGCTTGTGCACAGGTCATATGGACAGAATTGGATAGCCTTGCTATGGTCATAACGCGTAGATTAACACGTAGATTAACGCGCAGATCGACATGCTATTTGTACGCATTTCATGATTAACTGTGGACTTGTCCTGTTTCCCTAAGCATTTGGTTCAATTTTGTCACAAAAATACTGCATAAAATCTGCATAAACCATGCACGTTTTTTTAACTGATTTGTTGCATAGCAGTACACAAACCTGAAACCTATTTACCTGCAATACTTACCTTCCACTGTTACACCCAGAATACATACAAGAAGCAAGTTGAAAACCATTTTTAAACAGACTTCGAGACCAACACCTACAATAAATAAAACATTTAATTTTGATTGATAAGAAACCACTGGATTGAATAGAAAAGAGCACAGATCAATTAAAAAAAAAACTTGTCAGGAAGAACTCATTGAAGTAGTAGGAGAAGGATGGCCCGGTCCTCAACGGGAAACCTCGGAGGGGACCTCGGAAGCGGCGTCATAGTCATGTAACCTAGTTACGTCATGTTAGGTTGACCTGGTAACCCGTGTGAGTGGCTATTTTGTGATGTCATCACTATAGTGATATTGTTGTAAGGGTGACACGTGTTACTGATGTCCATTTTGTTTACTGGAGGCCGCCATCTTTATTTCTATGGTTACACATAGTTACTATATGACCCAATGGCCTACAATAAGACAGGGCGTGTGTTCGGCGGCTGTTTTCGGCTGAATAGGAGTAAATTTAATTTCCCAAGTAGACAATCACCCCAAATTACAAAAAAAAAAACATCGAAAACCACCGAAACGGACTGGGTGAAACCACCATCTAAAGTAGCACGTAGTGATGTAGGACTGCGCGTGTGTTGTTCCTTTGTATGATAGTATATCTAATTACTTCAAACAACCCGACAACTATTTATCTAGCTGGGATTCCTTCGGTATCCTCTGCTTCTAACTATTCTGGCCAAACTCACCCCGACATTCCAGGACATGTACTACCTATGCTATTACTTTTATCTGCTTTACAATACTCGAGTTGTCTGTTTTCTACTCAAGAGGCGTCGAAAAGCCTTCGTACTTGAACCGTTTAAGTCTTTTGATGCTATATTAAAGTTTTCTGGTCTGTTCTGATCAGTTCTAAACAATAGTATTATTTCATTTCATACGTTTGGGTGCTCTCTTATACCGGAAGAATCTTTAACTTGGAACAGTTTTACATTCCAAACGTTGCCTGTCACTACCTACTATGATAACCTCAACTACACCAAAAACCGCGGCAACACTGCCAGCCATTAACCCTTTACCTAACGTAACAGCCAAAACCGGCCAGCGCTATTCTAAAAAATCGCCAATTAATTTTCATTAGTTTTTTCATTTTTTGTCTCAAAAACATAGGTTATGACCCCTCGTTGGAACGAGCTCGTCGAGCTCGTTCCACCGAGGGGTTATAACCTATGTTTATGAGACAAACAATGCAAAAAATTAGTTATTCAAGTATTTTGTTTGCAGGTGTCGTCTGCTTTCCATGTCAGGTAAAGGGTTAATACACAATCACTATGTCTACCACCGCAGACAACAACAACTACTGCGTAAACCGATACTGCACTGACCTTGACAAAACCAGCATCTACTGCACTAACCACTACTACACCAACATCTGCAGCACCAACCGCATAGCTTCAACAAACGCAACAACTGAACCAACCACTAAACTACCAACTACTACAACTGCTATACCAATAACTACTACATCATCTACCACTACATCACAAACTATAATAGTAACAACCTCAACTAAAATAACCATCACAGTAAATAACAACCCAACAACACTAGTAATAGACTGACCACTACAACAACAACCAATGCAACCATGACAAAACCAACTAAGACAATGACCATAACTGCACCATAAACCACGATAACACCAAGAACAACTGCAGAGCAAACTATAATGACAACTGTAACTACTTCAACAACTATTATCTAACACCCATATACATTTTGGCTTGAAAACCACGAGAAACGGAACGTATCACATAATGTGTTCCCATTCCGTATCATATAGGCGATTCATTCTGATTCCGTATCATATAGATGACTCGTTTCCGGGAAAGCAACGAGCTCCCATAACAGGCGCATGAATACATTCTATGTGCGTTTCAGTGATCGATTCAGCTTATCGCTTAGAAAACAAAACAAAATTCCTTACAATTGGCAAAATAACTTTTAAAAGCCAATGACCCCCCTCCCTCCCCCCCCCCCTCCCTCACACACACAATAAATAAAAACTGCACAATTAAATATTACACGCTTGTAAATTCAAGCGTAGCATCATAGGAAATGACATTGATAGTGAATAATTTTACAACGCGAAAATTTGCGGTGACCGCGTAACTCGTTGTTTGTTAAAGTGCACAACAATATTCTTCCATAAAATATGTTTTGTTTTTACTTTATCTTGCCCAACATTATATCTCAAAACTGTATTAATAATTTAAGATTTAATCTATTATGTTACAGAATAGTGTAAGATAAATGAATTATCATGATAAATTGCATGTCCTGTGATTTGCATCATGATTCTCGGTGGTGCGCAGAATGAGATCACCACTCGTCGGCAAAGCCGGTGTAAAAGGAATGGAAGTCCGTAGGAACGTTAGTCCCTCTGGACTATCATTCCGCGGAATTGTAGTCCTAGGTCTAACATTTCTAGGAATAGTAGTCCGCCGGACTACTATTCCTAGAAATGTTAGACCTAGGACTATAATTCCGCGGAATAATAGTCCAGAGGGACTAATTTTCCTACGGACTTCCATTCCTGTTACACCGGCTCGTGGCGATCCCATTCTGGACACCATCTCGAATCTGATACAAATAACAGGACATGCACATTATCAGGTTAATTTGTATTTACAACACTACCAATGACAGAACCAACAACTAATACATCGTCCAATACAACTGCGATGGCTACTAGATCATCAACTATCATAACAAATTCTTTCGCAAACTCTACAACAACCACATCCAATACACTGGAAACCCCAACTAATCCAACAACCACGAAAACACTATCAACCATCAGTACGCCATCACTATGACTACCACGCCAGCAACTTGAATACCAACAATTAAAAGAACCACCACGACTACACCAACCATGACAGTTCCAGCATTGATAGCCCTACAACTACAACGCCAGACCTGACATCTACACCAAAAACCACCACAATCAACAACCATCACACCAACTACAATCACTGTAACTACTACACCAACCACCACAACCATACCAACAACTACTAACCACAACTACTACCCTAACCACCACTACTATATATATAACTAATATGACAACCACTATCAAACCTCATTAACACCAAAACTACTTCAACAATACATACCACACCACAAATTGATATACAAAAATCAACAACACAATCATACAAGACAAACAACGAGTACACCAAACAGTAACACAACTACGACAGTCTCTACAGCCTAACCCATCTCAACACCAATAACTACTACAACGCCAACATTGACAACACCAACAATTACTGCACCAACCACGTACAATAGAAAGATGCTGGACCTTCAACAACACCAGCTATACCAACATACATGATAACACTATTGCTGAACGATCACTGTGACTGTCATACCGACCACTAGAACATCAACAACTATGACCACAACCACCACGACACGAGCCTTGAAAACACGAGCATCTACTCTACCATCCTGCCACTTCAACACCAACAAAGTAGATTTGGCTACGAGTTGTTCTCCAGAAATATTACTTTATTATCAGTTCTGGATACGGTAGCAGACTTCCAGGATTCATTGGTGACTGCTGTCACCTATGCGTGTTGATTTCACATATTGTTTGTGTTCTATACATCTCCGCCTTCATGTGTATGTATAATTTGTGTATATTTAATTTGAATTTATGAAATAACTGCGGTAATACTTTCAAAGTGAACAATTTTCCATTCCTTATATAGTACCTTGAGACACCATCAAACTACCACAATATTCAAGCACAACAGTGTGACCTGTACTAAACGTTGCAATTCTGGAGTTACTGACAAACGCAAGGGTACAAAACAACATTTGTCCCGAGAGACGCGAGCGTAATAAATATCTTAACCCTTTGAATTCGTAATACCGATTGTTTCGTCCAAGGCATAGTTTCGTCCCATTTTTGTCTGTTTTTAAGAGGTCCATACAGGGGGCATTGATAATAAAATAACAACTGCAGTCTGCAGCCAGTCGGCTGCAGACTGCAGTTATTATTTTATCCTCCCGATATATTAATACTGAACTGACCCATCTCACTGTAAAAGTACACAAAGGCGATACCATTCCAGGAAAGGTGGGTTCAAAGAGGTAAACTCCTCTGCTATTGATCAGTATCTTGCTTATAATTATAGTTATTCTCGTTGTCGTTTCTGTTTGTTATAACATGCCATATTTCCTCTGCCTCTATTCGCCCAGTCGACTTTAACCCAGTAGGTGTTTATATTTCTCTCCGATATAACTAGATCGATATGTTTGGTTTCAATATGTTGCTTTATTTACAAAAAATCGACAATATTGTGTCGCAAAATTAGTGTTTTAGAGAGTGCTATGGTCAAAAGAAGATAACCAGAGATGCCACCCGTCGAAAAATTAAATGTAGCATGGATCCATTCACTCGTGGATAAAATATGCGTTGACTGAAATTAGTCAACAGCGGAGATAACAACTTACTATTCAGTGATGTTACAAATGGAATGCTGAAGATATGGAAATACTTTTTAAATCTGCGCAATAGATTGGGTTAGGAATCACGAGATGACAACCGGAATATTCAGTGTAGACTTTGATAAACAAAAAACATTAAACACAAAGCGGATAAATTAGAGCGACTCCGTCTGTAATACCATGCCTGTAATACCATGCCTGTAATACCATGGACAGCATTTAAGATATGAAACATTTTTTACTGGGTGATAGTGAAGAATGACAGACGACGGACCTTTGACAGATTATATGCCTCTGTAGTCCGGAGGCAGGACCACACAAACTTGCGTAGTCTAATAACAATCATTTCTCTGCGTTTTCAAATAGTTCTGTGTGTCTCAATGAAATTTAGCACGGGTGGCCACTCACCAACCCCGTGGCTTTTTTAGAAATCCAAGATGGCCGCCAAAATGGCTGTTTTTAAATTATGAATCCATGATTCGTCATGATTTACGTTCTAATTACAATATATCGGCATGGTATAGTTAAATATTGTGTTTGATCTGGCTGTTATCTCAATTTAACATTTGGTTGCCATTTATAAGGAAAACTATCCAAGATGGCAGCCAAATAGACTATAAAACCTCATAACAAAGTACCAAAATTTGAATCTCAATTGACCCTCTCTATGATTGTATCTAAAAACTTCGACTTATTGAAAAATGACGACATGGTACACAAATAACAACCCCCGTGTGGCTTCGAGGGGATATAAATAGGGCCACCACTGGTAACTTGGTTGCCAGGCCTCAGGATGACAACCCGATCGTCTGCCAGATACTTCATCATCAAAACCAATAGATCTCTCGGGACGGGTTTTGAAGCTTCTGGCGGATGCACTTGTTAGTTCCTTGCCAGTGCTTGGTTGGTTGCTAGGGTATGATGCATTGATGAATCTCAGATCAATTGATGATTTGCCAGAATGACTTACCTTGAAGTGGGAACTAACAAGAGTCATGATATGGCCCTAAATGTGGCTGAAACGATGTCAAATCTTAAGTAAACAAACACTGAACACAAATAACATGATGTTGTGAATTATGGGTAGTTTTTGTTGTGATGTTTGTAGGTGATGGATCGTTCTCTTACATTGCAGATTTTGATATCCACGTGATATGGCAGAAGTAAAGCAAGAAGACTGTCTTTTCAAGTCACTTTACAATTGTAGTGAGCGAGATGGAAGGTTGATGGATTCTTCGCGAATCGACACAATACTGTCAGCTAGTAAAATCCGTCAAGATAATTTTGGACAACGACCAGAACTTTCTAGAAGCAGGTCAACTGTGAAATGTCACAAAAACTGTATAAACAAATATGTGTCTCCGTCTGCACTACAGAAATTGAGCAAACGTGTGTCCAGTGAAGATGCTTCTGATGGTGTAACAGTTTCACCCAAACGGTTGCGCCAAAGTTCTGGTAGTACTGTCTTTGAGTTTCGCAAACACTGCCTTTTCTGTTATGATGTAACAACTTGCACTCTGCCTCATGAGTATGATCGCAAGGTGCCCAAGGAACGCAGAACACCCGCTTCAGTAGTGAGGACTGTTGTTATGGCGGATGGCAAAACATTATATAAACAACATCTTCTGAACATTTGTGATAAACGGGGAGATGAGCTCGGCAGAATAGTGCGTGGCCGTATCTTCGGTGCACAGTCTGATCTACATGCTGCAGACGCCAGGTATCATCGCAAGTGCAGTGCTAATTTCCATGGCAGTAGCCATAATACTGGTGACACAGAGTGTGCTGAGGAAGACAAAACATTCATTGAGACAGTGATGGTTTTAAGTAGTGATCCCTCGAATGTATGGAGTTTTCTGGATGTTGAAGCTGTGTATTCCGATCATGGTGGACGCGATATGTCCCGGCGGACCTTGGTAGACAATTTGATTCAACATTTTGGTGATGAAATGTTATCAATGCATTCCCCTGGAGTAGCAACCTTACTTGTGTTCAGAAAACATGCTGCAAAGAATCTAAGAATCATGGATGATGACGAGGATAGTTATTTGAATGAATGTGTAAAGAAGGTTGGCAAGCAGATAATGAAAGAGTCCAGGGCATTGAAGCGTGATTTTAAATCTTACAACAAACACATTGACTGGGATGTCGCATCAGAGTGTATCAGTGAGACACTGATGAAGCTGCTTTCGTCGATCAGCCCAAAATTCGAGAATTCTCTACAATCTCTAATGGTTGGTAGCATTATCAGCTCTATGGTTACGTCACAGCCAACACCTCTGCAGATAGCCATAGGGGTGTTATTAGGGGATCATAAAATGATCATTGAGGAACTTTTCAAGTATGATGTGTCCTGCTCATATGATGAAGTCCGCCGCTTCAAAAGGTCTGCAGCTGTTAAATCCTCAAAGTCAGATAAACGGTTGGCAGGGATGTGAGATGTCAGTGAAGGTGGACTTGTGCAGATCATAATCGACAACTTCGATGCTGTGATCAGTTCACAGAACTGTCGTCTAGACTGCCATTGTATGGCAATGTTGGCAACTCAGTGGAAATATCTAGACCAGCTAGATGGTCTTGACTCAACAATTCCACGTATCTCAAAAGATAACATG
The DNA here is from genome assembly GCA_031216915.1 of Pictodentalium vernedei. Classification (NCBI taxonomy): domain Eukaryota; kingdom Metazoa; phylum Mollusca; class Scaphopoda; order Dentaliida; family Dentaliidae; genus Pictodentalium; species Pictodentalium vernedei. Next base: position 53,156,358 of record CM062297.1, read on the forward strand.
AAGCACTCAATACCATGGAAGACACCTGCGGTTCAGTTTGACGGTCCGAAAAAGCCTGTCATGCCCATGGCGGCTACAATTACTATGGAAATGTCAGATGAGTTTATCAAAGCCACACAAGTATCCTTAACGAGAGCCCGTGATCTAGACTTCATGTTTCTGAATGATATACTCTTCAAAGACAAAACTCCAGAGTACAACGGATACAACACACGGATATGCCGTGAAGCTGGGATGAGCCCAGCACCAAAGTCAGCAGTTGTCTATCTTCCCCTTATTGACATGAAACCTGGCGATCCAACGACCGTCCTCACCTCAATCACCAAGGGATTTGAGGTCACAAGAAATTCAAATCAGGATATTCTCGTTCTCACGTGTGATCAAGCGATCTACAAGGTTGTTGTAGACATTGCTTTCCACAAACCAGAACTTCTGACAACTATTGTTCCTATTCTCGGAGGAATGCATTTCATCATGGATTTCGTGAGCAGTATTGGAACACTCATGGACAACAGTGGCTTGAAAGAAATTTTGTGTGCCACTTTTGGCTCTGTTGAAAAGATGCTACAGGGCAAAAGGTATCCTCAAAATGTTCGCGCTCTGAGATTACTAACAGAAGAACTCCTCCGGCCTTTGCATGAAAAGGAATATTCAGACATAGCTGGTATGGGTAATCTGGAGAACGCTCTTGACGAACTTTCAGTCCTGAGTAGAACCACGAAATTGTGGGTATGTAACATCATCAAGCCTACATTTCTGATGATGAGGTTCTGTCGAGCATCACATGAAAGTGACTGGCCCCTCCACATACGAACTGCTGAAGACATGCTGCCATATATGTTCGCTGCACACAAGTACAACTATGGGAGATACGGGCTCTTCTATGTTCGTTCCATGACTTGGCTCGGCCCAGAGATTTTGGACAAGTTCTGCAGAGGAGATGCTGGCATCTACAATGGACAGTGGAGTGACATGTTCATCGAGACCAACTGGATGAGGAAAGGACACGGGCCAGGTGGCATCATTGGAACAACAGAAAGGCCCCAAACAATGGCTACATGGGATTACAGTGTGGATGAAACCATGACGATGACTGATGACCTGAAAAAGATGTCTGGAAATGGAAAAGTGGTGCAAATTACTCACAAGGAAGAATCGCCTAGTCGCATCGATCGAGATAGAGAGGATCGACAGTCGTTGCATAGAACGCTGCTTTCATGCATTAATCCCCTGGATCCAGACAGCCATGCGACAGGATCTCTTCTCAACATATGGAGCGGCCAGGTAGCCCAACCGAACGTTAATGTTGAGAGGGCCTTAGAAATCGGGGCTGAGCAAATGACTAAATTTGAGAGATCATGGCCAGAGGGTTTTTACACATCTCTCTCAAAGGATGTGGTCACATTAAGTACAAAGAAAAAACGTCTAATTGTTGGGGAACATTCTGTGATTGATCAAGAAGCAATCTATGCTCGTGTAATTGGTCTCTTAGTGAGTCAGAGGGACCTCAACTTTGAAGAAGTTCTCGCGACAGAACTAACAGCATATCCTCCTTCAATGTTTCATACAGATGGCCAAATGCGAGTCGCTGTCGGAAAATCAACATTGAAGAAAAACAGTCAAGTAAATGTGTCACAACGTTTGACCATGAATCCAACAGATGTCGTGGTGGATGTGTCAGCTCTCATTTGGACACTTGAATGGCCTACTCATGGAACTGTTGCCACTTTTGTATCGGTATTCAAGAAATGGCTCTCTCTGAAGTTGTCTCAAGCAGATATCTACTTGTGTTTTGACCTGTATCATGACTTCTCAACCAAAAGCAGCACTAGAGCTACCAGAGCAACAAGCAGCCGTGTCCACCACCTCACTTTGACAACGCCGCTTCCTTCTCGAGATACAGTACTCAAAAACTATATCAACAAGGCTCGTCTGAACATCCTTATCTGTGAGCAAGTGCTAGGCGACAGTGAGTTTCTATGCAGTTCTGCACAGAGTCACAAGTTAGTTCTCACAAACGGCAATTCGGTACCCATCCAAGTGTCTGGAGGACAACAAACTCCTCTTGTTGATCTCTCCTCAACGCATGAAGAGGCCGACATCTTCATTACCCAACAAGCCATCCATGTCGCAAAAGAAAATCCAGAATCCAGAGTCTGTGTGGTTTCCGATGACACAGATGTATTTGCTTTGCTTTTGTTTTTCTACTGGAGAGAGAAGCTCCAATCAACAATGGTTATGCAGTCACCAGTTTCGGGTCGCTCCTGCATTGACATAAAGGAAACTTCACAAATACATTCGGATATTGTTCCTTCACTCCTGGTCCTCCATGCCCTCACAGGCTGTGACACGGTAGCAGCAACATATGGAATCGGCAAGACAAAAGCAATCAAAGTGTTCAGACAAGGGCATTCACTCGATCACCTTGGCCAACTCACAAAAGATCTCAGCGATGTGGTCAAAGAATCGACTGATTTCATTGTTGCATGCTATGGCTGCAAAGCATCATGCTTTTCAATGACAGAATGCCGTCAGCAGTTCTGGGCACAGAAAACAGGAGCATCAACAGTAGCACCAAAGATATGTAGTTTGCCACCTACTACTGAGGCTTTCAAACAGAATGTTTCCAGAGCACATTTACAAGTTGCACAATGGTACAGTGCCTTAAGTGGAGATCCACCTCCCCTCAATGCTGTAGACTATGGATGGGAAGCCGATGAAGCAAATAAGTGTCTGCTCCCACGGAATATGGCAGACGGTGTAGCCTACGCTCCCGAGAAGATCTTAAAGCTGGTGAAATGTGGTCGTGGCTCACAGCGACCGTGTAAAGGGGCCAACTGTGGTTGCATGGGACACCAACTTCCTTGTACTATGTTCTGCGCCTGTGGGAGTGGGCATGCATGTCTGAATCCTTTCAACAAGAGAGTTGTTGATGAGTCAGACAATGAAGTTGGTGACATTGATAAATCTAACGTTGAGGACAGTGCAGATTAAAGTGATGTAGAAGACAAAATGTGAAATACACATTTTGAGTAATATTGTTTGTTTTCAACATTTGACGGTAATTTTGTATAATTTCATTGGATGGGTCGCAAAATAGCTTTTTATCATGACAGTTTGATTTCTTGTCCATAAAAGCATATTTTTTCAATGGCATCTACTACTTTTAGGATGGAAGTTACTACCCTTGATGGACATAGGCAACCTATTTACCATTTGTGGCCGCCATCTTGGATTTAGAAAAACCCACAGGGTTGGTGGGTGGCCACCCGGGCTAAATTTCAAGTATATACTTAGAACTATTGGAAAATGCGAAGAAACGATTGTTAATTGACAAAACAAGCTTTTATGAAAATAGTGGGTTCTGCCACTGGACTACTGGGCGTTTTCGTAAGAACTATTAAGTGTCAACGCAGTGAGAAAAAAAGGTACCCTTCCTCTTTACCAAATGCAAGAGTGGCTCTTAGTCACTAAAGGACAATAATTTTGTGAACAAAATATTTTTTCTGCAAACTTTGTAGATGTTGCGCATCTTCAAGGCATGTGCAACCATATCCTACGGTTTCAACTCTTTACATCAGAATCTGTTAAAGGAGTTGATTACACCATGAAGGTATCGTCAATTAAGAAACACGTGAAATTTATTAAGTCTATAGAGGGCAATAATTTTGAAAAAAAAAAATTTCACAACTTAAAAGATGTTGCATATCTTCATTGTGTGAGTAACCACACCCGACACTTAAAAACCTCTACATTACAAACTGTGGAAGTAGTTTATTCCTCTACGAAGAAACCCCCAATTTTAAAACACTAGACATTTTCTATATCACTAAAGAGCAATAATTTTGTTTCAAAATATCTTTTTTGCAAACGTTATAGATATTACATATTTTCAAGGCATGTGTAACCATACCACAAAGTTTCAACCTCTGCATTGGACACTGAGGGAGATGATTACACCATGGAGGTACCCGCACTTAAAAAGTCAGTGAATTTTCTAAGTTGATAAACGGCATTAACTGTGACAAAAACATACAGAGTCGTCTGACCTTCTTACCACCACCCCTCCTAAGTTCAAACAATTGCTATCACACAGTAACCGCACCCTCTCGCCCCATTTAATTTTAATTGCTACCACCTCACACCCCTACCCCTCTTATATTCGATAAATGTTGAAATATGTGCAAGATCCCGATCTTTTAAATGTAATTGCTATGACGTAGCCCACCTAACAATTGAATAACGTATGATTAATTGTTAGGGTGGCTACGTCATACACGCTAAAAACTAAAGTGTTAAAAACTACACTTGAAGTGCTGTGTTTAACACTTACTAAGTTCTGCACTAGCACTTTCTTCACGTGTAGATATCCCAGAACTTGACAGGTGTTGACAATAATACCAGTAGGTATAAAAGGAGAGTTTACGACCACTTGTACATGTACGTGTACAAACATACGTATACGATGCGTTCACCAACGTGGAATTCAGTGTTAAATCACACGCTTGTTCACAAAACTGTACATGGTCTTGAATCCCCCCCCCCCCCCCCCCCATGTACAGTTGTGACTCCTAGATCGCACTTTTAACGTTCAAATACTCGTGGTGAATGCGCGTTTTTAAAAAAAGGGTGAAATTGTACATCTTCACTTGTATCTTGTACTTAATTTTTGTCGACGTTCCCATCGCAGATCAGACCATCGATCCATCGTTGGCGAACGCGAGCAAAAGCAAAAAATTCTGAGTCATCATCAAAAACAGTTTTGGGAACTCTAAACCAGCGGTCCAGAACCCGCAATTGTTTTGAGACAGATGGTCCAGAACCCGCAATTGTTTTGAGGCGGTGGGTGTTTTTTCCCATTTATGACATTATAAGGGGAATTCCCCACTATGAGAAATTCCCAAACTCAGCTGATCGAGCGATCGGATCGCTCGATTCTCGTAAAACTCGATCTGAACGAAGAAGAGTGTCGTCGTCGGTGTGTTGGAAATTCGCGAGCCCGCTGTCACGTTTTTGATTGATATATATATAGGGGAGAAAAAAAGTATAAATAAATAGTTATTTAGAAAATTAAATATATTAAATCGAATAGATAATAAAAAAAATACGTAAATCATGAGCGATTCTCAGACTATTAGAGCGAGGTTTCTTTTAAACATGCTGATGAGAGCATACGCAATCTGCGTGAACGAACAACTACGTCCCATCTTGTTAGAACGATGCGTCGGATGTCGGGATCATCTCGACTTCAATCACGAGAATCATTCGTGTCTAACGATGGAAAGGGAAGATATGGTCGTCATGTATTTCGAACCAGCATTCAAACGCGTTAAATTCAACGATGTGATCACGTTTTGGAAGAGATTAGTCTTCTGTAAGAATCGAGACAGGCCCACAGATTCGGAAGAACTGAAATTGGCGCGTAGAAGTTTGACTTTAGAAGACAAGGGATGCATCAAGAAATTATTGCTAAACGCAGCATACGTCTAAGTTTTTTTTCGTTGATATAAAATAAGGGAGAGTAGAAAATAAAAAAAAAAATAAATACACACATAAAATTTCTATCTAATATTAGAAAGAAAGAAAAAAACACAAAATGAGAACCAGAAATAAATTGTATCCGACGTTAGTGGACGACGAGGACGAGAAGCCGAACGGCGTTTTGCCGACGGCGCCGTCGCTAGAAGAAAGAGAAAGAGGAGAGAGTTATCGCATTGATCAAATCAGTAGAATCCAATTGTATCTGACTCGAGAGAGAGATTCTCGTCGTTCCCTCAAGAAGAAGTATTCGCGTTTCGTGAAATTCGTCAATGCGATCGACACGACACTCATCATGATTTCCATGGGTTTACACGCGGCCGGCATCGGATTGTTGTCGACCACGGTCGGCATTCCGATCGTGTTGACCGTAGAAGGAGTGGCTCTCGCCGCCGGATTGTTTAGCATGCTCGGAAACTTTTTGAGTAGGAAATTATATCTGAAGGCGAGGAAACACGACAAGATTCGCATCTTGGCCGACTCCAAGATCCAAAATGATCTCTATGGCGTTGAAAGACGGTAGGATATCGGACGGAGAATACTTCGCGATATTGAGCGAGAAAACGAAATACGATGCCATGAAAGAAGCCGTGAGAATCAAGACTCGTCAGATCATCAAGGAAGAGATGAAGGATTCTCTCGTGGAAAATGGGAGGAAAGAGGCCAGGGAGGAATTCAGTAAGATGATAGAACTCAAGAGCAGCAATTGAAAAAAAATATATATATATATATAATAAGAACAGAATTTTATAAAAAAAAAGAAAAAATATGAAATTTATATATAAAATAAAAAAAACGAAATTAATTTAAATAACTCTTAAAAAATGTATTGCGTAAAGTGTAAGAGAGTTACCGAGACGAGTAATTCTAGAGAAGTGCGAACTAAAAACGACAGACAGATGCTTCGCGGAATTTGCGACGTGTGTGGTTCTATCAAGACTTGATTCGTCAAAAAAAAGAATGCGAGCAAAGGTAAAGGCATCGTGAATAAAATGATCAACAATCTACCTTTCGAAATGCATCTGCCCGGTCACAGTTTCACGGGACCCGGAACGAAATTGAACGAGAGACTCAACGCTGATCTGACACCCAAATCTTGGAGCAAACCCGTGAATAGGGTGGATGCGGCTGCATATGATCACGATCTGTGCTACGCCGGACATCCCGACACCAAGACTCGCAACGACGTCTGCGACAAAAACATGTTGCGGAGATTGAGAGGCATATCGTCATATTGAGAGACTCGTCTTCTCGAAAACCGAGTAAATTGTGGGTGGATAAGGGAAAGGAATTCTACAACAAGGACGTTCGTCGATTGGTAGACCTCTACTCGATCGAAAACGAAGAGAAAGCCAGCGTGGTGGAACGTTGGAATCGAACGATGAAGGAGAAGATGTACAGATACTTCACGGCGAATTCGACCAAGAAATACATATACGCTCTGAACGGTCTGGTCAAAGATTACAACAACACGCGACACAGATCGATCAAGATGACTCCCACGGAAGCTAGCGATCCCCGAAACGAAAAACGGGTCTACGCGAATCTATATCCCGAGAGATCTAAGACCAGGAAGAAGTCTAGAACGTCGAAATTTGCGGTCGGCGATCGAGTGAGAATCTACGCTTATAAGAAGCACTTCGAAAAGGGTTATACTCCTCGATGCACCTCGGAAATTTTCGTGATCATCAAAATATTTCCCACCGATCCGGTGACTTACGAAATCGAAGCTTTGGATGGAGAAGAGATCATCAAAAAGTTTTACAAACAACAATTACAGAAGACGAAGTTTTGATGAAGAACACAAATTTTTTTTTTATTTACTCTCTTTAACATTTTCTTGTTTACACACATATATATATAAGAGAGAAAAAAATAATAATAAAAAAGAATTAAAAACTATTTTTTAGATAAAGAAAGCAAGTTAATTAATAAACAAAAAAAAACTAAAAATCCTTTAAAATGACAAATATACTAGATATAACACAAAGCATAGTGAAAGATGAAAGTATTCAAGAATACGAGGTTCACGAATATGAACCGGTAACCGGAACGAGTTTGAACAATGCGGGAGAGATAAGAATCAAAGTCAAAACTCAAGATCTATTCGTACATCCTAGCAAGAGTTACATAGTGGTGCAGGGACGTCTCACCAAGGAAGATGGGAGCGACTACGCCGACGACGACACGGTTACTCTTGCCAATAATGGCATCATGCATCTATTCAGTAACATAAAATACATGCTATCCGGACAAGAGATAGAATCTGTTTTTCATCCCGGTCAGGCCACCACGATGTTCGGACTCTTGACGTATCCTGATGATTTTTCGAAATCCAGAGGACTTAATCAGTTGTGGGTGAAAGACACCGTCGGCCCTGCTAGCGCAGTCGCCGCCGCAATATTCGACTACGTCGTCAAGACGTCCAGACCTAAAGGAATGTTTTCGTTCAGGATACCTTTGAAACACATCTTTGGATTCACGGACGATTACAACAAGACCATGTATGGATTCAAACACAATCTGACGTTGATTCGAAACGAGGAAACGACGACGCAATAGTGAGACTCACCGCGACTGATGCGGGTAAGATAACTCTACACAAGATATCGTGGTTCGTTATGCACGTGGAGCCTTCGATCATGGAGAAAGCGCATCTCTACAAGATCATAGAATCCAAGAGTAAATTACCCGTGGGATTTAGAATGAGACAGTGCGACACGGCTAGCATTCCTCTCTCCACGAATCACTTCGATTGGAGATTGACGGTGAAATCTGCTTCCGAGAGACCACGTTTCATCGTGGTTGCGTTTCAGACCGATAGCGACGGGTCTCAGGAAAAGAATGCGTCGCTGTTTGATCACTGCCATTTCAGAAACATGCAAGTGTTTCTGAACGCCACGAGATATCCAGCAATCGATTACAACACGTCGTTCGACAAGAACGATTTCTCCAGACTGTACGGCGACGCCGCTGATTTTAGAAAGAAGTATCACGGTCTAGACGAATTGATGAGCAATCCTAACATATCTCCCTGCGAATACAAGTTGATGTATCCCATGTTCGTATTCGACGTCAGTAAACAGAGTGAATGACTCAAGAGTAGCGTCTTAGACATTCAGTTCAAGATGCAATTCGATAGGAACGTGCCGAGAAAACCCGAAGCCTTCGCCCTGGTCCTGTCAGACAGAGAATTACAATTCGAATCGGACGAGTGTGTGAAAAAAAAAATAAAAAAATAAAAAAATAAAAAAGTAATGAGTTATTATTAAAAACAAAAAAAACAAAAAAAATAAATAAAGTAATGTGATCTAGAGAGATTGAACATCTTTCTAAATCTCATTACTTTTTTTTTTGTTTTTTTTTTGTTTTTAATAATCACACATTATTTTTTTAATTCATTATTTTCCACGCGTTCACTGTTTGTTCAAAGGATCTAGTTCGATCAGCAGACTCACCACGGAAGTGGCAGCTTCGGGATTATTGGTTTTCGTGACGAAATTAATCCTGTCTCCGGCGTTCACTTTGAGAGGCGTGCCGAACGTGCTAACATTCTCGTGATGATTCTCAGTCTTTTCGACGCTGTATCTCTTTTCGCTCTCCACACCATTCACCATGAGATTGACGACCGCTCTGTTATTCAAATCCGAGGAAGCCAGACTCATTTCACCTCCCAACGGCATGGGATATCCCACCTGACCGTGTTTCGATCCGCTACTTCCATTTCCGAAAGACCACTCAGCTTTTCCTTCATCCAAGGTGCCGGCCTCTTCGGCCCACACGGTGATCAATTGTCTAGCATATTTGATTTTCTCCACAACCGAAATCAGGGTGCAGGCATCCGTCATGTGCACAGGTCCCGGTAGATTCGTGAGCGCGTGTCCACCCATGTCTAGTTTACCTTCCATGATGTCACCCTTTCTCCAGACCGAGTTGTTGTCCACGTACTTCCTGCTTACTGCGCTGGAATCGAATTCGGGATCGTGATCGAGACTGAATAAATTGTGACCGTTCATGTTGATGCCACCCTCCATGGTCCCGCCAGATTGTTTGTTCAGGTAGAGATCGTCCACTTGCGATTCTAGGTATTCTTGCGATTGTATCACGGCAGAATCCACGTAGCCCTTGTTGACCGCGTTTGAGCCCACATCCGCGTCGTCGATCTTTGACAGATTCAATATCTTGTGGAATCCCGCATTCAGATCCGATTTCATTTCACGTCTGTCAGACTTTCTCTGTTCCAGATCTACGTAGTGTTTGGTCGCCACGTCCTTGGGATTTGTGGGAGTGGCCACGTTCGTTATCTTGTTATAATTGGCGTTCAATTCTGAGTGCATCGTTTTCGTAACGTATCTATTTCTCAGGTGTTCACTGAATCTCGCGTGAGAGTCATCCATGTATTTCTTGGTCGCGGCATCGGTGGAATCTACGGGATTCGTGACATTCACCAAATTTTTGGATTTCAGATCGAGATTGTCGGTCATGGTTTTATCCACGTATTTATCCAGCAGGATTCGTTCGAAATCGGCGTTCCCCCTGAAGACGTATTTTTTCGTCGCAGCATCTGCGAGATCTATCAGCTCGGGAAGATTGTAGAGCTTCTTATCGTTCATGTTCAAAGGTTCTTCTTGAGGTTCGTATCTCCAAACGTAATGTTCGTCCAAGTTGGCAACGTCGTAACCATCGTCGACTTCGAACGTCTTCCTCTTCTTTCTCGGGTTGACTTTTTCGTCGTCACTTCTACCAAATTTATCGACTGGCATGTTGTTGTGGGATTTTTTTTGTTTTTTTAGAAAAATGTGTTCAAAACGCAATTTATTAAAAATGAACTATGTTATTTTATTTTTCGTTTTTATTCGATTAAAATTTTTTTAAAATAATTTTTTATCTTTATATATACTAAAAAAAAAAATCCCTCTCTAATGTAAGTCATTGCGAATGTCTTGAAATCGATCTCCTTCAGACCATCACTTGAGAACGTAGAGACACAGGTGACCGCAAAACACTTGATGTGGTGATTGCACTTGTTCCGTGTTGTAATGAACCATCGATTTGTTGAAATAGTTCTTTATTTCTTTTGGCGGTGAGATTCCGTAGCTGTCGAAATAATAATTTTTCTTCTTCCCGTTCTTCATCCACACCACCCAGTGAGTGCCTTCACCCGATGAATCATCTAGATTTAAAATTCCGCATTCCGATTGTTGAGTCTTCTCTTCGGCAAGGCATCTCTGGAAAACACTCCTAGAAAATCTTCGATTTTCAAATCTTTTGCCGCATTCAACAGATCGATGTTGGATAGGGGTTCGTTGGGTAAGACGACACCTTCTACGGATATCTTTATTTTCTTATTCATAAATAAGTATATATTTTTTTTATTTATTTTATTATAATTCACTAAAAATGATGTTATTTTTTTTTCTATTTTTTTTCTTTTTCTTTTTAAACTAACTTTCTCGATGTCACTATCGATTTCCATAATTTTGTGTTCATCTAATTCTTCTGGATTTTCTGGAATCCTATCATCCACGATCGTATCTGGAATCTTATCATCCACAATCGCATCTAGAATCCAATCATCTCCATTCATATCGTCTAAAATTAGATCCAAAGTCCAATGTCCGAGTGCCAAAGTGCTTATTTTATCGTCTAACACGAATCTCTTGTCGTCGTCGGCCGTCAGCGAAATCTTGTTGACTATTTCGGTATACAAGTCGTGATTTTCGCTTCGAATTGATTTCATAGTCTCATACACCGGACCACTTCCTAACAGACAATCTTTATACTCTTGGAAAGAGATGTTTTTCTTCACCACGCACGCTTTAACTCCTTTGCACTTCTTGATCTCTTCATCATCTTCTAGACGATAAGCATACAGTTTGGGTCTCAAGCCCACGAATTCGACGATCTGTTTACCGCCGCTCTCGTCCTTAATTTTACCCAACACCTTCTTGTTGTCGTTCGAGTGAATGTTGGACAGGTGATTGACGGGAGAATTGCTCGTGTCAAACCATCGGCCACGTCCGGAGATATATCTCGGTAGACGTCTTTCGTCTCTATCTCGTAAACTAAACTGTCCATGTCGGTGAACAGTAGTTTGGCTTTGTCACCAAATTTTCGTTTGACGTAATCGTAGTGAAACTCGTACATCAATCGCTTGCTGATATCTAAGATGATCGGTCCGAGATAATACGGTTTGTCAAACTTCAGATGCGTCTTTTGCATGTGAACGGCCACTAGATTTTCGTTGAATATGGTTCGGTGTTTGTAATTGGGTTTCACCACTAATTTTTTAGCTCTTTTCTCAGACGTGACGAGTCAAACGTCGGTTCTCTTCCTGATGTTTTCCATCGATTTGCCGTACACGCAGTTGTTCATGAGATTGAAGAAATCTTTTTCGAAATCGTTCTCGGCTCGAGTTCTGAGATTCGTGTTGAGATCGATGTATTTTTTCATCCAAGGCTCTTCGTCGAATCGAATGATGCGATGTATGTCGACTAATTTCATCCCGTAATCAACGTACTGTTTCAAATTCTTGCTGTAGACGACGTAGTTACGTTTTTTAAATAAATTGGGAATGAGTTTTTCCTCGTCTCCTTCGTTCGGTTCCATTCGTTCGGGAGCCAGCGGATAATCGTTGTGTGGACCGTGTAATTCTTCCGGATAGTTCAAATCGACTTCTAAAATGCAAGGATAGTCTCATGTCGTCATTTTTGCATCTCTTCCGGTTCCTTCACCAATTCGAAATTTCTAATCGGTAAAGGATGACTCATAGCCCAACCGTACAGATTATTGGCGTCCCAATACTGTATGTATTTAGTCGACCGTTTCGAATCGAAACCTTCTTTCATGTAGAGATTGTTAGCTTCAGAATGTCTGTGGGAGATCATTGAGAAGCCACCTCTCGCAGCCCTTTGAAACATGAGCAACATGTCCACATCGGATAATAATTCCAATTGGACTTCGGTGGTCTTCAACAGAGCGTCCCACGCCAGACCGGGTGCGGTGAAATACCAAGCGGGATCCAGATCGTAATTTTGACGACAGACGTCTCGAAAATTTTCGAACACGTCTGCCAATAGCAGAACGTCGGTCTTCAGATAGAGATTGTGATAATCTCTCATGGTTTTCATATCGAATGATTTCCACACGTTTTTGGCGTGTTCATAATTCTCGTCGAATAATTTCAAATAAAAATCTTCTTTTGAAGGTAGTGCAGTGTCTTTGAATCTCTTTAGATCGTTCATGTAATTGTAAGGATAGACTCCTTTCCTCAACATGACGTCTACTCGTTCTCCGAAATGTTCGCTCCTGATTTTAAATTTATCCTTGCTCATGTTATCGACTAATTTTTCCAGAGCGGTCGACATTAATTTAAAACTGTCGATGAAACGTATGCATCAACGAATGGATTTCATTTTTTCTTTCAACGTATTTCCGTCGATTACTCTTTTCTTCTCCATGGGCTTCCATTTCGTGAGGGAAATGTATCTTTCTTCGCTGTTCGTGATGCAATTTAATTCTTCGTGTGAGGTGCCGAGATTTTTCACGAACAGATGACTGTCGTAACCCGAGAGATTGTGAAACATCACCGGATAGAAATGGGCGTCTCGATATTTTAAATTACACTTGCTGTGAGCCGGACCACAATACAGACCCGTGTAATGATCGTGGTCTCTGACCTTCTTATTTTCCTCCGAATTCTCGTCGAACGATTGTCTGCATATGTGATATTCGGTGGCTCTGTTATTTTCGTCCTGCTGCTCTTGAGTGATGATCATTTTCGCCGGAGTTTTGAATTTGTCGTATAACATTTGAATTTTCGATTCTAACTCTTCCACGAACCTTTGTGCCACATCGTCGTCTTTGCACAATTCGTGTAGGTGAAGGGACCCATGTTGTGTTGTGAGTCGAAAGCACATTTCACGTAAATGCAATAGCCTGAAGGTATGTGTTTTTGATATCTTTCGACGTAACTTTGAAGAGCGTTGGGTTGACAGGAACTCATTTTCGTTGTGAAACATTCAAAATCGGCGTACACGACGAATAGTACTTTTAACCTTCTATTGTGATTTTCAAACTTCACGATGGTGTTGGGTTTGGGCATTTCGACGGCGACACCTTGATTTTCGTTGCAATATTCCTGATGTTTCGCTAATGATTGTTCAGTCTTAAATATGTTCATGCAATTGTAACATAAAAATATCTTTCCGTTATGATTATTATTTTGTTTCGACAGTAATCGGGTCAGATGTTTAACCCAACAATAATGACGATTGTCACCATTCGAAATCAATAATAAAATAATCATCTTTTCTCTTCCGCGATACGAAGTCTGTCTGAGAGGATAGATCTTTCGTTTTTCGTCATCGTATCCCAGGACGTTCACTGCTACGGTGGGATTTTGAACCTCGAAACGTTCGATGTGTTTTAACTCTGTTGGAAAAGTCACTCCGGTCCAATCGAGATTTTTAGAAGTTTCCTCGTAACGAGAAACTCTATCGGTGTGTATTTCGACAGGGTATAAAGTGGAGGTGACTGCCCATTTAAAACACTGATCATCTTTATTTCTCACGTTGACCACGGCGTGTTTCTTAGTCAAGAAATACGGTAATTCCAAGTAGGAAGATCCTTTCAATGGTTCGTTTTTATTCATGTGAATTTCGAGTTTCAACACCTCACCGAACGTCCAATTACTACCTTCATGTTGATAATTCGCGAGAGACATCAACATCTTGTCTTTCATCTTTTCGAAAACGTCCGATAGATCTGAACCTCAAAATACGGGTTCGACGTTAGATCTGAAATATGCATTTTTCACGATGCTCTCGCCGGACTTCACGTCGATTTTATTCATCATGCAATGGAGTATCATCTTAATTTTTAATCCCACGTTCATGTATTCGCGAAACAAATCCAATACTTCTTTCTTCACCCGTTCCATGAACAATTTAGGATCGACTTCAACGGGGGAATCACGTTGAAAGTTTTAAAAATGCCTTTGATCAAACTCTGACGTTCTACGGGTTTTGATTGGAATAGTTCCACAACGAGTAGTGTTACATATTCTTCTCCTTTCTCTTCGTCGATTGCTCGTTGAATTTCACTCGATATATCTCGTTTGTCTTGAATCTGAAGTGCATCACTCGTTTTCGTTTTAGTTTTTCTTTTCTTTTCTTTGGAAACTTGATGTTCTTCAATGGCTTTTCGTTTAGTCGTCTTCTTATTTTCACAACCGATGCATCTTTTGATGTCATTGCTATCGACATTTCGTTTGCCTTTCTAGCGTTTCGCAAATATTCTTGTATGACTTCAATTTTTTTTGATTTAGTTCTATAATTCTGAAATCTGAAATTTGTAATACTTTACAAATCTCGTTTAACTGAGGTATGGGTTTCTCATTTAAATTTACCATTGTTTTATCTGTTTGCTTCATTTGTAAGAATATTTTTATTTTTTTTTGAATTTTGTATTAAATAATTTGTTAAAAAAGTTTTGCTTTTTTACTCTTTTTATATATATATAATAGAAAAAAAAAATTAAATTTTAAATTCAATTTTTTTTTCTTTAATGTGTTTTTATTCAAAAACAATTTAAGACCGCTTTAATTTCTCGCTCGCAAACCGAACACGTTTTCTCGTCTTCGGAATGACATTCTCTACAGTAACGCAGGTGTGCGCACGGTAGAAACAAGACGTTTGCGACACCTTCACAGACCAGACACTTGGTGGTGGACGTTTTACTCAGCTTGTTTTCGACGAGTGACGATAACTGGTCCGCTTCCGCCATGAATTTGATGAGATGTTCTAAAGTTATGAATTGAGACAGGGTCTTGTTCGCGATGTTTAACGCATCGTACAATTGTTCCTTGGTGTATCCGAGTTGTAACATATTCATCAATAATTTTTGGTTTTTATCTCTATCCCTCTCTTCGTCTTGGATTTTGATCAATCCCAACGTTAGGATCTTGTTCAAATAATCACATTCGCCTTTTTTAATATTACTTATGTGTTCTAGTAAAGGTACGTCATGAGGTTCCCAATTCATCAAATGTATGTCACAACAAAAACATTTGACTTTGTCGCCTCTACCCACGTAAAGGAAACCCACGGCGGCTAAATCTTTGGGTTTTTGAGCGAGATGAGAAGGCCAATTTTTAAACGTTTGAAGTCTTGCACGTTCTAGACTATAATTCGGATGTTTGGACTTGATCGTTGTTTTTACCTCAAAATTGAGTTTGTAAGAATTTTTTTTTTTTAACTTTTATTTATATATAAAGAGAAATAAAGAGAAACTTTTTTTTTAACAAATTATTATTTAAATACAAAATTTAAAAATATACATTATTTGCAAGAATTCAAAAAAACCAAATAATCGATCATGACAACAACACCTAAAAGATGCGAATTGAAATTGAAACAAGACGAAGGGTATGAGAAATCCAGTTTTAATATCTATACACTACAACCACACGATCCCATCGAATTGAATGAGGTCGAGATGGTGGAGCGCTACTACCACAAATATCGAATGTGTTTGAAAGTGGATGAAGCCACGCTCGATTTGTTTTACGAGTACCAAAGCAAACTGCTGAATAATATCATCGTCGCTGAAGACAGAGAATTCGACAGGGGTGATTTATTGTTGTCCTATGGAGATTACATATATTCAATAATCTCACCCGAACTCGTGAAGAAATCGGGTGGTGAGAGCGCATTCGCCTATGAAAAAAAACTCAAAAGAATAAAGACAAATATTCACACCATTTTCGTATGTGGAAAAATGATGAATGTCAACTTGCTAATAACGGACTTGGAAATATAAACAATAGAGAGATTGAAATTAAAATTTAACTTTTTATATATATATAAAAAGAAAAAAAAACTTTTACTAAAAAATTTTACATTAAAGAAAATTAAAAATTAAAAAAACAACTTTTTTTTATATATAAAAAGCAAAAAAAAAAAAAAAACTTTTTAAACAAATTATTATTTAAATACTAAATAATCGATCATGAAGACAACAACACCTAAAAGATGCGAATTGAAATTGAAATGAGTCAAAACGTATAAGAAATTCGGTCATAAAATCTATAGATTACAATGACACGATCCCATCGAATTGAACGAGGTCAAGACGAAGGGCTTAGAGCACAAATACGAGAAATATAAGATGCCTCTGAAATTGGATGAAGCTGCGCTCGATTTGATTTACGAGTATCAAAGCGATCTGCAGAACATCGTCATCGCCGAAGACAGAGAATTCGACAAGGACGATTTGTCGTTGCCCTATGGAAATTACATATTTCCAAACATCTCATTCAAACTCGTGAAGAAATTGGGTGGTGAGAGCGAGTTGACCGATGTAAAAAAACTCAAAAGAGTAAAGATAAACATTCAACACGTTTTCGAAAAAGGAGAAGACACGAGTGTCAACATGCTAATAACGGACTTGGAAATATAAACAATAGAGTGATTCATTTTTAGCGAAGAAAAATGAAAAAAAAAAGTAATAAGATCATCTTTAGATCTCATTACTTTTTTTTTTTTTTTGTTTTCCTTCTTCGTCACTATCATCATAATATATTATAATAACGTTTCCTTTTCTCTCAAATTTCAGCGTCGATTCTTCTTTTTCTTTTTTTCTTTTTCTTTGTGATGTGATACATTTATGGCAACATTTTTGTTTATCCGAATCATAATTATGAACGAATGTTGTGCATCTCTTGGTAACACTCGCATCATTACCATTCTCTTCAGAAGGTAGTGGTGACCGTGGAAAGCATCGTCTCATTCTCAACCATCTATCCCATGCTTTATCTATCTCTTTCATTAGTTCTTTCCTTAGATATCCATCATTAGCGTCTAACCATTTTTTTTTTTTCGCTCTCTGGCTTGCGATGTTCGTCATTATCGTCAAATTGTTTCTCCACCTTTTCATCCAGGTGATAAATTTATTTCTCCACCTTTTTATCCATTTTAAATGTATGATTTTATACTTTCTATGATTTTATATTTTATATAATTTTATATTATAATAACATATTCAAAATCGGTATGTTCTTAAATGGCAAATTCTCACCGAGCAACAAACCCTTGCCGAGTCGCTCAACATTCCGTCCACTCTTCAGATAGAGACCGTTTCCTCTCCGAGAGTTGCCACTTCTAACGGGTTCTAGATACAATCCTTTACTGCTGTCGTCTACGTGGACGCGACACACGGCTCCTCCCTTCTTCAAAAACAGTCTGCTGCCAACCATTAATTTCTCAACTGCTGAACTAGCGAGTCCCGTGAGAGCTCCCACGCCGAGAGTCTTTCTGAGAAAGGGTAGCGCCTTTGCGGTGAAGGGTAATGCTTTTGCGGCTATTCCTGCCAATAGCGGTAGGAAACCACCTTTCATTCTCAAATTGTATCTCAATTGAGCGGGACTCATTCTCACCGTCAACCCTCTTCCATCGCGAATCGCTTTCTCCATCCTTTTGATTTGACTTCTGGTCCAGGCGATCGAATCCTGACCGCCTCTCGTGAGATCTTCGTGAGTGAATTTGAATCTCACCGCCTCGCCTCAAGTTGTTAACGCTCTCTTAAGTTTCTTCCTCTGCCCTGCGGATATGTTCACGTTTTTAACCATGTATTCTGTCATATTTCTGTTTTTTAAAATATATTTACTTCAATTGTTTCTTGTTTAATAATTATATAAAAATAATTTTTGTAAAATTAATATTGCGTTTATTTTATTTTTGTTATCTATATATATACAATATTTTTTTTTTTTTGCTTTTTATATTTCTCTTATGTGAAATCGTATTGTCACTCTCTCTCCGCGAAGATCTAACAGTTCAACATTTTGATCCGTCAACGTGGTTTTGAGACTATACAACGTGTCTAAAATCACTGGTAGATAAACTAAATTTCGAGGTCGCTCCACGATCTTATAACCTGGCGACACGTTTGGAAAGAAGGAATAGATCGTCGGTTGAGCGCTACCATTCACGTAGCTTCCATCAATCACGTCCACGTTCACAGAATGCTATTGACAGCGAGAATGTCGACCGTATTTTCAGATGCCGCGTGGCCTCGATACATCTTTCGATCGAATCCCAACATCTTGCCTATAGAATCGTCTGTGTTGAAATCCACACGAAAATTATCTTCTAAATCCAACATCGTCTGTAAGGTATTAGGCTTGGGAGCGAGTCTGATCTTGTTGCTTCCCTTTCCATCCGTCTTCATTCACGTCTGAATGTAATGGTTCAAATCGTCTATGTCGTAACTCCCTTTGGGAATTCGAATCTCCAACCAATCCGTTCCATCAGAATACTTGAACGAGTTATTCTTTTCGGTGACGTTGGGAAAGGAATAATAAGTCTCCAGATTCACGAACTCCATCTCGTATCTTTTCTCTCTATTCAATTCGATGGAAGGTTCGAATTTCGTAGCAAATCGAGTCGAATCGCCACTCACCACGATTTGAATGGATTGTTTTGCAGCCGTATTCTCGGCTATCCGTTCTAACAATTCTCCATGTTCGAACATTATATTTAATTTTATTTTTTTATTCAAAACTAATTATTTGAAGATTTATTATTTTCTAAATTTTATTTTCACGCTCTATCTTATTATCATCATCGGAAACATAAAACTTGTCGAATCCGCACCGATATTTTCCGTGATTAAATTCGCTTGTCAAATCGATCACTACGAAATTGTAAAGTCCACCATCCCAAACCCTCTTGCAGAATCTCCTGAATTCCGCCGCGCTCATGTCGTTTGCGACGTGATCGCCGTAGATGTGATTGAGATTCTTGAGATCTTGGCGAAAGAGACATAGAAAATTAGCGTTCTCCCTTGTCGTCTGTCTGGGCAATCGAAAATAATTCTGCGACAGGTAGAAACAGTCCACGTTGCTGTGTCGACCCCTAACGTAATACGATTCGCATCGGTTCTGTCTCTCCAAAAGCAGATCGTCGAAAATCATGAGATTCTTATCTTCCGATTTCAGTTCTCTAGGATCCGGAACGTCGCTAGCGTTCTCATAAAATCGACACTCGACGTTCGAAGATGCATTTCTCTTCATCAGCTCCGTCGCCGCACCGTCCAAAATGGTCGAAAGTGGAGCTCCGCTCTTGTCGAATTCCTCCCTACTGTCAAAGATTCTGGCTATGACGTCCTTGGGCAATCTGCGATCCATGCACTCTCGAAGCAATCTGTATTCGGGTTGAAACAAGCTCTTGCCAAACACGAACAATCTGTCGTAATCCAACCAGTCGGGTCGGGACAACAGATTCATCAACAGATTGGTCTTTCCACAATTCGATTTTTCCACTATCAAACCTCTTATGCTCTTGGGAAAGAACTCGTTATTCGACCTCTTGGTCGCGGCGTCGTTCCAAGACATATCTTTAATGTTCATCTTTGTTTTATTTTGTTTGTTATTTTAGATTCTTTTCAAACACAAATTTTTTTTATGTTTTTTTAAACTCTGTTTTTAATGTTATTATTATTTATTTATATCGCACCGTCGCGAGTTCTCTTCAATCCGGATCCACGCGTCATTTTGGCTAAATCTTGTATGGGCACCACAGCATCCTTAAAATCTTTCCAACTATTCGGCGTTCGCTCTAACGCAGCTCGCTTCGCCGGCGGACTGATCAACTTGTCGATCAACGCGTCGGCTGCCCTCTTGCCAGCCACAGAAGCTATCCTACCACTGGCTTCGGAAGCGGCTTTCTTACCAGCATCCAAAGCCGTCTTCTTACCGACCTCAAACGCGGTCGATGCGAGTTTTCTACCCGCGTCGCCCGTGAACGCTCGCATTATAGAATCGACGATGCCAGAACCGCCTTGAACGTAAGTCCTGACGTATCCCCTGTTCTTTATCACCAACATATTTTATTTTTATGATATATTTTTGTTTTTTTTTCACTGGTAAATCGTTTTTGCCGTTTAAATACTTTTATCATTCTAGTGTAAGAATTTACTGTTTTATTTTTTTTTTTTGTTTCTCTCTACTTATTATATACACATCAATCCATCAATTCGTTCATCAGCCTTTTATACTGGTTTTTATTCAAAACCTTCTGTCTTAACAATTCGTCAGATATAGCAACTATCTGATTATCTAATCCCGTGTTACCAGCCCGTCTGCTCGCCATCAACAAACTCAATCTCTGAGACAGAGCGTCGGAATCGCTCGGAAAAAAAGTGGTTTTCACCCCTTTGCCAGTCACCGATTCGACGAACTTCTTGTTCCTATCCCATATGGGTTTCACCACTTTCGTCCACTTGTAACCTCTGTTGGCTTTGGGTCTCGTCTCTCTGGCATCGTTATTTCTCTTCATGGCGTGGGTCTGGACCAGAATGTCTCCGTAATTGTCGAAATCCTGTTCCGTGTAATCTCCAGGCTTGTCGTAAAGGAGCAATCTCCGCAGACCATCAGTTACTTTATATTTATTCGAACCCACCATCAATTCATCATCATCCATTTCCACTTCCGTATCACCTACAAAAGGTCTACCCTCAGAATCCTTATAAATTCCATACGACTGATCTCTCTTACCGCCATCATCATCGGACGATGCGACACTACTAGTGGTGATAGTCGAAGCCGTATCATCAGACTCGCTCAAATCTGTTTGAATTCCCGTGGGAACGTAATCCGGTGTAGATTGAACGGAACACCGATTTCCAAAACTAGGAGGTAACGAACCCATTCTCAAAGAACTCTCCTTTATGGGTCTCAATTCTTCGACTATCTCCGTCCTGCTTCGCTCTTGACCCTCCGTCACGGGTTTAAATATTTTTGTGGCTTCGCGTCTGAGTTCCATCTCACCGAGACGTCTGCTCCTGTCAGCAGACTGAATGCCCTTCTTAGCACGTTCATACTGTTCTAAAATTCGATCTCGGTGTCTAGAATCCATCTGTAAAAACATCTTTCGTTTTAATTGTTTTTATTATTTTCAAAATTAAATGTTTAATTATATTTTTTTTATGTTTTAAGTAATAAAAAAACTCTTTCCGTCTCAATATAATAATCTGAAAATATTCACATCTCAACTGACTGTGTTAATTGAAGTTTAAAAAATACGTTTAAACAGTGCATGACAAACCGGTTTCTGATTTAATGCATTTTGACAGTAGTTTTTTACATTTGTCAAAAGATTTTCATTCACACATCAATTCACTGAGTGTCGAATTAAGAGAGAATCCTTTTGATGACTGCGATTGCTATCATGAATATATTAAAAATTTTACCACTCAAAACCTAATTGAGCGGAAAATGCGTTTTAAACATTCTGATAAGTGTTTTGACTTTTTTTTCGAACGAATGCTTAACAGTCAATCTCTCTCACAGTGGGGAATTCCCCTAATAATGTCATAAATGGGAAAAAACACCCACCGCCTCAAAACAATTGCGGGTTCTGAACCATCTGTCTCAAAACAATTGCGGGTTCTGGACCGCTGGTTTAGAGTCCCCAAAACTATTTTTGATGATGACTCAGAATTTTTTGCTTTTGCTCGCGTTCGCCAACGATGGATCGATGGTCTGATCTGCGATGGGAACGTCGACAAAAATTAAGTACAAGATACAAGTGAAGATGTACAATTTCACCCTTTTTTTAAAAAACGCGCGTTCACCACGAGTATTTGAACGTTAAAAGTGCGATCTAGGAGTCACAACTGTACATGGGGGGGATTCGAGTCCATGTACAGTTTTGTGAACAAGCGTGTGATTTAACACTGAATTCCACGTTGGTGAACGCATCGTGTAACGTATGTTGTACACGTACATGTACAAGTGGTCGTAAACTCTCCTTTTATACCTACTAATACCACTTGAGAAGTGTAATGTCGCGACACTTGAAAGGAAACAACGCAGATGACGCGGATCAGGCTCGATCTCTCGAGCCTGATCCGCGTCATCTGCGTTGTGTCCTTTTAATTATGTACCCACCAAGCGCAAATCAAATTATTGATGATTCTGGAAGAACCACCAATGCTAGGCACATGGGAAGTGCCATCCATTCAAGTTTCAGATGTCAGACGATTGTAATGTCTACGTGCTTAAAGCATTGCACTTTGAGTGTTAAAATCAAACCCTAAGAGTTAAAATGGGTTTAACACCTTGAAAGTGTCAGTTTTAACACTTTAGTTTTTAGTGTGTAGCAATTGAATTTAAAAGAGGGGAGAGGGGTGCGGTTACTGCGTGATAGCAATTGTTTGAAATTAAGAGGGGGTAGGGGTATGACTTCGTAGCAATTAAAATTAAATTAAAAAGTGTGGCGAGTGGTGGGGGAATTGCGTCATAGCAATTCAATTTAAGAGAGGGGAGGGATGGGGTACTCCATCATAGCAATTAAATTTAAAAGATGGAAGGGGGTGGGGTTACTGCGTGATATGTTCAACATTTATCAAACATAAAAGGAGGTTGGGGTATGACTTTGTAGCAATAAAATTTAAATTTTAAAGATGGGGAGAGGGATGGGGTTACTGCGTGATACGACTGTTCAACATTTATCAAACAAGAAGGGGGGTTGGGGTATGACGTTGTAGCAATAACAATTAAATTTAAAAGATGGGGAGAAGGGTGCGATTACTGCATGATGGCCTGTTCAACATTTATCGAGCATAAAAAGGGGGTTGGGTTATGATGTCGTAGCAATTAAACTTAAATTTAAAAGAGGAGAGTTCTCTCCGGGTACTCCGGCTTCCTCCATCCGTAAAACTGTCACGGTCATGATTAGCCATTGTGCATAAGTGTGTGACATTAAAACCCAATAAATAAATAAATAAAAGAGGGGAGAGTGGTGGGGAGTTGCGTCATAGCAATTAAATTTAAGAGAGGGGAGGGGTGGGGTACTCCGTCATAGCAATTAAATTTAAAAGATGGGAGAGGGATGGGGTTACTGCGTGATATCACTGTTCAACATTTATCAAACATAAAAGGGGATTGGGGTATGACGTTGTAGCAATAAAATTTAAATTTAGAAGAGGGGGAGAGGGGTGCGGTTACTGCGTGATGGCACTGTTCAACATTTATCGAACATAAAAGGGGTTGGGGTATGATGTCGTAGCAATTAAAATTAAATTTAAAAGAGGGGAGTTCTCTCCGGGTACTCCGGTTCCTCCATCCGTAAAACTGTCACGGTCATGATTAGCCATTGTGCACAAGTATGTGACATTAAACCCCAATAAATAAATAGATAAAAGAGAGGAGAGGGGTGGGGGTGTTGCGTCATAGCAATTAAAATTATTAAAAAAAAAATTAAAAAAATTAATAAAGCTCCATACCTCTGAGGTATCGCGTACCTCTGGAGTATGGAGCCAACCAAGCCCGTTCCGTGCATCTCTTACTACATACGCTTGATTAAAGACTGCTTCGCAGCACAGTTTGCCTGGTGCTACGAACATATCCAGGTAACCAACAAAACACGATATCAGATTGATCAGACATGAGAGTATTCAACGTTTTACGAAGTTCCAAAATTAGAGGTTTTTTTTTTTAAACTTGTGATTGATTAAAGCTTGCAAAGAGGAATGAGAGACAGAAATATAATCTTCATCTAATCCTTGTTGTAAATCTTTAATTTCAGATGTGAAAATATAACTTTTTAGTGGTGTGCTGATAGAGGTGATCTGGTCACCAGAAACAACGCCCGAAGAAACCAGGGACCGACCTGGGCATGCGCCAGTGCGTATTTGGTTCTGAAACATCAGGACCTGGCTCTTAAATCTCAGAAATAGGCTTCTCGGTTGGCGCGTAACTTCTCAGATCATAGTTTGATATTCTTTCGATGGATAATCGAGAGAAACACTCTTACATGTATTATATATATGATTTTATCTGATAACCATAGAGAATAACACCCGTTGTATATACTTGAAGTATATACAACGGGTGTTGTATATAATTATAATTTATGCGAACGACCTTTGACCTCGTTCGATTCCATTTTCATTCATTCATAAACTTCGTAATGCAAGTTTGAATTCTACGTTGAAGGAGCAAGTGAAATTTAATCGAAATATATATGACACATTTTCTATAAGTATAAACATGTAAATGTTCAGTTTATTTTGCTGAAATAAAGAAATAATTACAACCTACTTCGTTCAAAACCTTATGTAGAAATTACTGGACTGTCAGTAATGTGTAATGCGCTATTTATAGCTACGTCTACGTCCACGATCAAAGTACTGCTCCAATTACACGTTCGTCTGCTACGTGAAAAAAAAACGTTTCGTACGAATTGTAAACAAAAACAAAAGTGGACCATAAATAATGGAAATTGGAAACTTCTCGAATGAATACACTTTATCATCGTCGCCAGGAAGAGCAAAAAAAGACATGAATAATAGATAAACTGCAACCAGTGGTTTTGCCTGTACAGCAACAACCAAAAGATCGCGTTTGCTTTGTCTCATTTTCTACGGAGGCCCGTGGGAATGAGCCTCGAAAATATTAACTATATTTCAACTCGTTGTATAAACCAGATATAAAAAAAACACTATATGTATATTGTCTATATCATTTATCATTGTTGTAGAGTGCTTAAGTTAATACTTCAAGTCTTAATTACCAAGCATTAATCTTCACTGTGGTTTCTGATCAAGTCTTGGCTGCCTAAATAGGCAGCCAAGACTTGATCAGAAACCACAGTGAAGATTAATGTTTGCTATAGTGTACTAAATGAAAATGATGAGCGCTATTACATACTTGCAGTGTGTGTTACAAACAGCAGTGTGACTCCGTAAATTGAAATCTGGCGCATGAATTGAAAAAATAGGCTCCGAGGATAGAGCGTATTTTAAATAGTCCTGATCGGTCCCTGGAAACGTTGTCACCGTCTTTAGATTCAACTGAATGGACCATTTTAGATGCATTATTCTTGAACTTTCGGCAAATTGTTGTGTGAACTGCGGACAGTTTGTTTCCGACTTTATTATAGAGGAAGCAAGACCCAAACTAACAGTACGTTTCATTAGATTCCAAGGATGAATGTGTGGTTCACGGTGTTCCTTTACCCTATCTGATTCAAGTGTGGTGTATTCCATATTCGTTTTAGTTCCAATGCAATTCCCAAAGAGCGTATGTTTCTGCTTTCTGTTAAGAAAGTCAACAGTCCAAGGATCTGAGACACAATTATAAGCGGGGTTTGTTGGATTAGCCAACAGTTAAGAGACAAGTGGGTGTGACAGTTTAATACAGCATTTGTCAAAAGAAGGCTCCCCTGCTTTAAAGAGCATTGACTCGATTGGCGATGTTCAAAATGCGTCTAGGCTAATTTTAGTATCACTATTATTAATTGCATCTTTTGCTTTGATGTATAATTTCCCAGCAGAGCTATAAACCACACAACAATAATATAACATTGATCTAACAAGTGGTTGACGCAGATGGAGTAATGATTTTTGGTCAGCACCCTAATCAGTACTACCAATTACTTTTACAAGATTAAGTGTTTTTTTATATTTAATTCTGAGTTGTTTTATACGAGAAGTAAAATTCAGTTTATTTTCAAACAATAAACCTAGGAATTTCACTTTTTAACTATTCTAATGGTGCTATCAGTTATTTCCAATACCGGATCAAGGGAGAAATAAACACAATTCGTTTTTGTGTTTGAAAAATTAAAACAGTTTTATATAGCCCATTTGTGAAATCTGTTTAAACATAGCTAAAGTTTACGCTCGATGGCATTCATTTTTTTTACAACTACAGCAAATGAAAATATTATCGACATACAATGAAGAATATATCATATTCTCAATTGCGTCAGGGATTTTAACATAAAACAGGGAACAGGTAGAATACTACCTCGAGGTACGCCCGATTATTGCTCGTGTGGATCAGATAATGTTGACTCAACAGATGCTTGAAATTGGCTATCTTTTAACCCTTCACCCAACGTTATGGCCAAAACCGTTGAGCGCTATTCTCAAAAATCGCCAATTAATTTTCAATTTTTTTTTATTTTTTTGTCTCAAAAACATAGGTTATGACCCCTCTTTCCAACGAGGGGTCACAACCTATGTTTCTGAGACAAAAAAAAAAACAGAATAAAAATTAGTTATTCAAGAATTTTGTTGGCAAGTGTCGTCTGCTTTCATGTCAGATAAAGGGTTAAAATTAGTTATCAACCTCGCTGTCTGTATTCATTGATTTGAGCAGCCTTCACCAAGGTCGGTAACTATTACATAAACTCATACCAAAGAAGTTGTAGACTTCGCTTATCTTTGAAACGTCGCAGGTTGCCGCATGGTTAAAAGTCGGTATGTTTGCGGAAAACCTGAACCTTGAATGAAGGCAAAAATATTGAAATAAAATTACTTCTGTTGACACCATTAACCCTTTACCCAACTTAAAAACCAAAGCCGGCCAGCGCTATTCTCAAAAATCGCCAATTAATTTTCATTATTTTTTTCATTTTTTGTCTCAAAAACATAGGCTATGGTCCCTCATTAGAACGAGCTCGTCGAGCTCGTTCCAATGAGGGGTCATAACCTATGTTTTTGAGACAAAAAAATGAAAATAATTAGTTATTCAAGAAGTTTTTTTACAAGTATCGTCTGCTTTTCAGGTTAGGTAAAGGGTTAAATGGGTTTTACCACCAACTCACTGTGAATGCATTTAGCACCAATGTACAAGTATTGGTTATACAACAGAATGCCAGGGATGTTGAATATAGTTGCAGTGGAGTTCACGAGGGGAGGAGGGGGGGGGGGCGGTGGAATGAAAACCCTCGATCAATTGTATGTTCAATAACACGAGCTGATATGGTGTATCCGACCACTCACAGGTAGTTTTATAAGACAAACAAACGATTTACAAGCAGAAGAAAACACTTGCCGTCATTTCTCAGTAAAATCAACTGAGTTGCTTCCCATCAGTCATTTGTCAGTAAAATCAACTGAGTTGCTACCCATCATCGCAGTTGCATTTGAAAAACTCGTGGTTAAAACAGATTTTGTAACTTTTGACGCAAAAATATAGTCGAAATAACGCTTACAAAATCTTTGGCAAAATATTTTACCATAAGAGGTTAAAAATCAACCTAAATCAACTGGGTCGAGTGAATGTGAACCCAATTTCAAATCAACTGGGTTGAGTGAATATGAAGCCAATTGGGTCCATATTGACTCAATCCAGTTGATTTGGGTTAATATTCAACCCACCCGATTTTAGTGTGTATATTCGAAAACGGCACGATGCATCCTCATTTGATTGTAAACATGACAATATTCACGACTTTAGGTTTAAAACGGCCACGATTAGCAATTGTGCATAAGTATGTGACCTTAAACACCAGTAAATAAATAAATAAATAAATAAATAAATAAATAAATAAATAAATAAATAAATAAATAAATAAATACTTTAGGTTTAATGATCACCTAACTGTTATTTACTTATATTGCTGATAACAGGGATGACATATCATTTGCTTTTGAATACATATGACGATCTATTCCAGCACATCTGTCGAAAATGTATCTACTTGAACTACGTGCCTTCCTTACTACTTTGTGTATGAATTGAGGGCGCGTCTTGTAGTTTTCGAATCTACACTCTAAAGCCAGCTGGGTTAAAAATTAGCCCAAGTCAACTGGGAGGAGTAATATAAACACAATTGGGTTCATATTCACTCAACACAGTTGATTTAGAATTGGGCCCATATTCATTCAGCTCAGTTGATTTGGGTTGATTTTTTACCCAACTGAGTTTAGAGTGTATTTGTCAGCAAAGTAACAAATTTAACCCATCCGTAATAAATTATCACACTTGATACCGAAATAGTCCATCCTGTTTCCACTTTTCTCAAAACATGGATAAAAACGGGCCCACAACAATAGACCCGAAGCTATTTGATGAACAAGCAAATAATTAGATCAAGATGGTTTCAGAACAGTACTAATACTGATACTGATTATGCTTTCTGGTTTCTTTTCATGTTTTTCGCACTCCTGTTATCGAATATTCACCGTTGTATCTATAACTATAGTATGTAACTATCTGCAAGGTAACAGCGGGGACAGCAACATGAAGAAGGAAATTTGGTATTTTGTAATAGTCACAGCCCTGATCATGCTTTCAGATGAATCCAAATCTATATCGCGTCCCCTACATGTCACTTTGCCTAAAATGATGGGAGAAACGTTTGGTTACATCACACACACTAAAAGGTGGATGAGCGAGAAATATACTCACCTGCCAGTCGGGTGACGTTTCTTGAGAAAAATAGAAAATCGTCCTCTTTCTCTGGGCATACACGATGCTGTCAACAATTATTTTCGTTGAATGGGAATGACAACCAATTACACTTACGTATTCGCCCAAGTCACACCTAGTGTATTCTACGGTTTACTCGTTCGTAACCACAATGACACTTCCCCGTGGAGTAAACATTTTGAGACCACCATAGCCTCTGCCATTTTACAGGTAACGATGATCCCGCGTTTGTGGTTCAAAGACACCACACCTGACGATAGATCCTCATTTGTATCCAAAAGCAAATGGCAGGTCGTCCCTGTTATCAGGAATATAAGTAAATAGCAGTTAGGTGGCCATTAAACCTAAAGTCATGCATATTGTCATGTATACAATCAAATGAGGGTGCGTCTTGCCGTTTCCGAATCTATACTAAAAAATCGGCTGGGTTGAATATTAACCCAAACCAACAGGATTGAGTGAATATGACCCCAATTG
The DNA here is from genome assembly GCA_031216915.1 of Pictodentalium vernedei. Classification (NCBI taxonomy): domain Eukaryota; kingdom Metazoa; phylum Mollusca; class Scaphopoda; order Dentaliida; family Dentaliidae; genus Pictodentalium; species Pictodentalium vernedei. The sequence continues at coordinate 53,185,600 of CM062297.1, forward strand.
GGTTCATATTCACTCAATCCTGTGGATTTGGAATTGGGTTCATATTCACTCGGCCCAGTTGATTTGGGCTGCTTTTTAACCCAACCGATTTTAGAGTGTATTTGTCAGAAAATGTACCCCATCTGTAATAGTCCAGAACCTATTTGGTGAACAAGCAGATCATTAAATCACTATAGTTTCAGAACTATTTGGTGAACAAGAAGACAATTAGATCAAAATAGTTTCAGCAATTCTTTTCGTCGAAAGAAACCGGCTACCAGTTACATTTACTTATTCGCCCAAATCAAACCTTGTGCTTTCTACGGTTTACTAGTTCGTAACCGTGGGGACACTCACTTGTGGAATAAACATTTTGAGACCACCATAGCCTCTGTCATTTTACAGTTGCCGAATATGTGGCGTTTGTGGCTCAAAAACGCACCAAACTTGACGAAAAATAGTCGGAAATAATCGGAACTTTGAAATATGTGATAAGTAGATGTCTTTTCACCTGAAAGTAGGAAATGTGGACATGCACTTTTGCCAATTCTCATCCTATAACAATGGCACGATGGCGGAGATCTGCAGCCTGTACAGAATCAACCTCATCCTGCCTGTTGTATGGGTGAAAGTAAATAGCTTTCACTGTTTTGAGTTTTTTCTTGAGAAAAAGTGATGATTGATAAAAAACATTCTTTGGAAAAACACATATGCAGTATTCAAGAAATATCACACCAAGACGATCAATTCTATAGGACCCCGGGTACTCCGGCTTCCCCCACCCGTAAAACTGTCACCGACACGATATGACCTTGGCTGTTAATGTGTCGTTAAACCCTAATAAAATAATAATACTATAGGGCATTTACAATTGTATATTTTCCCTCTCTGGCTACTAATGGCAGAAATTAGTTATTAGTGTGTAAAGAGACGTGATAATGTTAAACTGAAAATGAATAACTCTAAAACTGAATTCTTAGTGATATCCGGGGTTCGCATGCCTACACCCCCTGTTACACCAATTCTGGTTGGAAACAACATCACTGTGAAAAGTGAATCGGCCAGGAATATTGGACTGATTATGGACTCAAATTTAAAACTTGACATCCATATCAATAAAATATGTCAAAAATGCTACTGGCAGCTTCGTAATGTTGGAAGACTGCGACCTTATCTTAACCAGTCAGCACTTGAAAAACTTTTGCACTCCTTCGTCACCTCACAACTAGACTATTGTAATTCAGTGTTAGTGAGGCTGTCCCAGAGCCTGATTCAGAAGCTTCAAAAAGTTCAGAATACTGCTGCTAGGATAATTACTGGTACCAAACGCTCTGAACACATAACACATGTTTTAAGACAACTACATTGGCTTCCAGTTAAACAGAGAGTTGATTTCAAAATATTGATCTTAGTATTCAAATGTATCCACAAACTGGCTCCAGTTTACCTGCAAGAGCTCCGCACTGTATATATTATAAACCATCACACAGTCTCAGATCTAAAAAACAAATTCAACTAGTTGTACCTTTTAGCAGATCTAATCAGGCTCATGATCGTGTGTTCTCCATCGTGGGTCCCAGACTGTGGAATTCCCTGCCAATTAGTGTCAGAATTTCAGAAACTCTCGATGTCTTCAAAAGAAATCTTAAAACTTTCCTATTCACTGAAGCATTCTCCTGAACCTCTCAAAGAGGCAACCAAAACAGATGTGACTCTTTACTTCAGAAAAGTGTATTTATTTCTGTCAAGCGTTTTAGAGCACTATTTGTGGTTTTACGCTCTAGAAAATAAATTATTATTTTTTATTATAATGTACTGGTAGGTAAATTGCTACGACTATTAACCCTTTACCTAACATGAAAAGCAGACGACCCTTGAAAAAAAAAATTCTTGAATAACTAATTTTTTTCATTTTTTGTCTCAAAAACATAGGTTATGACCCCTCATTGGAACGAGCTCGACGAGCTCGTTCCAATGAGGGGTCATAACCTATGTTTTTGAGATAAAAAATGAAAAAAATAATGAAAATTAATTGGCGATTTTTGAGAATAGCGCTGGCCGGTTTTGGCCGTTACGTTGGGTAAAGGGTTAACCCTTTGATACCTTAGTACGTCATATGACGTACGAAATCAAACAGCGCGTTGATACTTTCAGGTTATTTGTTTTGTTATTATTTTTAACCTCAATTCCTATTTTCTTCCGAATAGTGCTCAGTGTCAACCGTTGAGCCAAATATTATCGCAGCTTAAAATTCTAATATAATCCTGCTGTCAAGACTTCTTAACTGGTTGAATGCTATAAGCCACTATCAGGGCTTTCACAAAATGAGAATACCAGAGCAAAAGGCAACATTTTCCATGCTTGTATTTCACATTCAGTCAAACACAAATAATAGTTTGTGAGCTATTCAAGTGCAACTGCGTTGATGGAATGATACTCAGTTGATTTTACTGAGAAATCACGGCAAGTATTTACTTTTGCGTGTACGCCTTTTGTATGTCTTAGAAAACCATATGTGACTGGCCAGATACACCATATCAGCTCTTGATATTGGACATACCATTGATCGAGGTTATTCACTAGAGAACCCCCCCCCCCCCTCCCGTGAACACCATTGCAAACATAGATTCAATATCCCTCGTTTTCTGTTATATAACCAGTATTTGTACACTGCAGCTAAACGCCTTCACAGTGAGTTGTGCAAAAATGCAACTCTCAAAAATTCTTTAATCGTTCCAAGAAAGAGGTTTCTTTAAAACCCATTGAATAATGTCAACAGATGTCAACAGAAGTGATTGTATTTCAATATTTTTTTCTTCATTCAGGGTTCAAGTTTTCCACAAACGTACAGGCGTTTACACACGCTGCTCATGCGGTCATTTAATGGTAGGGCTGAAACGATATGCATCATTAACGATACGATATGTATCACGGTTCAATCTGCACGATACGATATGTCTCATGATACCCATAATCTCTCATGCCATGCAAGTTCAACTATCAAATACGTTGAACAACGTGTATTCATTTCCACTAGCTTCCTTTTATTACAAATGAATGCACTCTTTAAACATTATGTAACTTCTCAAAGTAATGACCATTGGCATTCAGTTATTTCAGGTTTTGATTTTATGACCCGTTTTCTGGTGTATTTCCTCTCAGAGATATGTTCAATCAATTTAATCCCTTATATCTTGTTTGACAGAGCTCTGTGAGCTCTGTCAAACAATATATAATGGATTAATCAAATAAATAGCAAGTTAGAGGGAATTTACCAACCTTTGGTTAACTGAATAATCCTGTGTTAATGGCATATTTAGCACCGTCAATGCCGGTGTGACAGGAATGATAGTCCATAGGAACGTTAGTCCCTCTGGACTATTATTCCGCGGAATTATAGTCCTAGGTCTAACATTTCTAGGAATAGTAGTCCGGCGGACTACTATTCCTAGAAATGTTAGATCTAGGACTATAATTCCGCGGAATAATAGTCCAGAGGGACTAATTTCCCTATGGACTATCATTCCTGTCACACCGGTACGCAAAAACAGCGTTTCACTGCAGAAGCTTTCAAAATCTACGAAACTGTATTGCCATATATTTATTGTATCGTTATACACAGTGAACAACGATGCGTATTGAATAGTGAGTAGTGCATTGCGGCTCGAGCGTATCACGATTAATCGTTGCACCCCTTTTTAATGGATAGTCGAAGTCTGCTGATTCTTTGATATGAGTTCATGAAATAGTTATCGACCTTGGTGCAGGTTGCTCAAATCAATGAATACAGACAGCGCAGTTGGCAACTGACGTGTACACTGTCTTTTGTTTGATGAGGATATACACAGAACGACGCATGCGTGTGAATGGGTTAATCGATATGGCACGAGTACCAGCGCGGAAGGATAAACGAGACGCTGCAGTCCTCAGGATTTATCCTTCCGTGATGGCACAAGCGGGGAGCGCGGTAGCTCAGTAGGTAGAGGTGCAGGCTGCAAGCCGAGAGGTCCTCGGTTCAAATCACGGCTGCGGCAACCGCGTTGTGTCGTTGGGCAAGACACTTCATCCCCATTGCCCGCGTGGGGGCACGATGACGCCGTGTACTAAGGCGTACTGCACGTCGATGGTACGCATGTCTTCAACCAATCTAACCCTGCCTGTGCTGCAGTGCGGAGTTACGATGTTGGGGAGCTGGCAGCTGCTCGTCCTTGCTCGGTTGTTCTCTCCGGGTACTCCGGCTTCCTCCACCCGTAAAACTGTCACGGTCATGATTAGCCATTGTGCATAAGTATATGACCTTAAACATCAATAAATAAATAGATGGCACAAAATAAATAAATAGATGGCACAAGTACCATATCGATTACCTCATTCACATGCCTGTGTCGTTCTGTGTTTATTACACGCGTTCACGTCTGTAAAAGCAATTATAAGAAGGACATTCAGCAATTCATTTGACAATTCGTCCCCTCGGTTCTAAAGTGAAATTTCACTTCTATTTAAAAATAGTCCGTCAACGATTCCGTTCGGCACACATGTGCCGAATAGATTTTTATTTTCCGCATGGTTTAGTGTTGATGTAGATGGGGATTTCATAGATGAGGCGTGTAATAAAAATCGTGCCTACTCGGGTACACCCAGTGGAGAGGAGATATTCAAGTAACCTCACTCCATTGTTTTATAGAATATTTCAAGGTGGTTACAAACCCCAAAATGACAAAAGAGTGAGGGTGTAATATTGGAAAATAAGAGAAATCAATAATAAGAAAAAATCACAGTTAAAAACAACTAGAAAGATAAAAATGAATAAAAGAAGAAGAAAATATGAAAAAGTGAAAAAGCATTGTGCCTCTGTGGAAATTTTTTTGAGGCAGTTAATCCTTTACCGAACGTAATGGGAAAAGCCGACAGTGATACACAAAAACAATGCAATTTGAATTTTATTAGTTTTCATTTCGTCCGGAAAATGTAGCTTCTCACTCTTATCTGGAACGAACTCAATTTGCTCATTGTTCATATGTTCAGTTTGCCCTACTTTCGCTCATTTAAAAGGCCTTGTTGAGGATTGATAGCAGTTGAAGTGTTCATTTTCGTGAAAGAAGTGACTGATTTTCTTTTTCAGTTTTGTTATGACATGGACAGTTGAACTGAATTCTCAATAGACTACGACATGTACATACTTTGCTTAGCAGTGATTTCTTGCCAGCCAAGACTTGGCTAGAAATCACTGACCAGATGGTATTTCTACTGTCATCAGGCCCACCTAAAGATTACATCTTCAAAACACACATTCTAAGATTAGACACCTTAAGTTGGCCTTGAAATGATAAGGCGTGTTTAGAACAAGTCACCAAATTACTGTAGATATGATTTGTATTGGCAAAAGCATGACAATGTTGAGCTCATTAGCAGTGGCATGTGTAGCACTATGATAGAATGATACAAGAACAACTTATTCTGTTTTTTTCTGACATGGATTCCCCTTTCGTACTATCTGTGAATCTCAAGCCACAAACCGAATACCGAACCGATACCGCGGTATGCCCACAAAAAAAATACCGAAACCGATACCGAACTCAAAATTCCAATACCGCCCATCTCTATGTCAGAAATATTATATTTGTCGACTATTCCCCCGCTCCCGTCACAAACAATTAATATTTTCCAAAGTCGACAAATCGGTCAATTTGTACTCCCTTTCAACTGAACACACCTCTAGTTTGAGAAAAATGTTCATTTTTGACTACGTATTTAAACAAATTTGTTAAATAAGGAGACAAAAATTTGCATTTATATGGACTTTAACAGTTAACCCGCTGATTATGTTCAGAATATTGTTCATTAAATCTAGTCATGGCTGATGGGAATTATCACAGAAGCTGTAGCCACTCTGTTGAAGTGGAATTCCTACCGTTTTTGTCGAGGAATATCCCTTAGTAGCTCCCTAAATGACGTCACGCTCCGCCGCAACACGTCGTCTTGAAGGAACGATCAGCCGATCTTTGTTATTGTTTGGAAATGTACCCATTTGGGGTCGAATTGGGCTGATTATGGTGCAATAATATGTCTCGTAGCCTATAATAAAAAAAGAAAATCTACTCTATTTTAGTCAGAATCTGGAATTATCTCATGAGTGTGGACCTGAAAGTTTTATTTTTAAAAATAATATTTTCAGGTCCACACGATGAATTTTTTCAGTAGCTTCTTAAATGACGTTACGCTTCGGCGCATCACATCCCCTTGAACGTCGCCTTGAAGAAACGATCAGCAGCTTTTTGTTATTGTCTTGAAACTGTTTGCAGTCGGACTGGACTGAATATTGGGCAGCAAAATGTCACGTAGCATATAATAAAAAGAAAATCTACGCTGTTTCAGTAAATATCGGGAATTATCTCATTTGTGTGGACCTGAAAGTATTATTTTTCACTCGTCCAAGCGCTCGCGAAAAATAAAATTTCTATGTCCACACTCATGAGATAATACCCCATATTCACTAAAACAGCGTAAATAGGCAGACAAATTATAACAAACCAAGCAAGTCAAAATTGATGAACTTATGTAGAAGATTGAGTCGTCTCAAGAACATCCCACGCGGCTAAACAACTTTTATGTATATGTAAGTTAGGAACATCACAAACAAATACAAATAGTTCACTAAACCAAACAAACGTACACATTGACGGGCGTATATAAAACAACGCAGTATGCGAACAATTTGAAGAAGAGAAATTGCTAACGACATAGAGTTCAGTGAATGAAATGAAGTTGATTGTCATTGTGGAGAGACGTAGCTGCAGGGGTATCCCCACCCTAACCCTCCTCAAATATTTGTCAAAAAATCCAGATAGTGGAGAAATTTTTCCGGCAAAAATTCCCACAGTTAGAAATTAGAAGCATTTCTGCAATGGAGATTTTTTCCAAATGTGGCGTTACATTTCGTGGAAAATAGAGGCGTAGTAGGGTTCGACCCGGAAAAAAATTGATATAAGCTGATTTTGGTGTCATTCGACGCAGAATTTATTTCGGAACAACATATCCAAAATCCGCAAAAATCCGCCTTGGGGAAAATTTTTCATGTCAGATTTCCCGTCAGGGGGTTGTTCGTGAAGGGGGAAGATTGTGTTTCCGGGGTTTCGGCCGTTTATATGTCACAGATTGAGTTTTATATATTATTTTGTGTCGCAGGTGACCAGATACAAATGTTAATTATATTGAGAGGCAATTGCCTGATGAAATCCTCACACTTTTTATGAGGAAAAAGGGTTAATAACCCCCAAAATCACATTTTCTTCTCAAATTTTCACTCCCGATTTAAGATACTTCTGCACAGAATACAAAACTAGAAATGGTTCTTTGATCGATGTTTTCGTATACAATGAGGTGCAGATAATGTTGACTGGTCCAATATAATAACAGGAATTTAACTACATGATGAGGTCTAACAAGACATTTGTTGGTGTTCTTCACGGTTATTCATTGTCGCCGATTTCCTCCCCGATCTCAATCGACTCGGCATTGAAGCAATTCTCACCCCGACAGTCTCCACAGGCAGACAAGCATTTGAGCGCATTCTTTCTACAAGAACATATGTTTGTTCCGCATGGCTTTTTGGATGTCATTTTGCATTTGCAGCGGATAACTTTGAGAAGAGCCTCAGGCGCTGCGCCCAGGTCAGTCATCACAGGTATCAACTCATTCCCACGACTTTCCCAGCCCCACTCCTCGGGATCTAGGGCATCGTTATCCAATAGTTTCCAAACCATTATTTGTTGGTGAACTCGCAGGCTGTGGAAATGTGCTGCACGCTCAATCGGGGGAAGTTTTTGTGGTTCAATTCCCGATTTGCTGGAAGTGACCATTGTCATAAATTTTGAATATCTCAAACCATTCAAAGTGTCTGAATGTTTGCCAGAGTACAACATAACGAACAGTTCAGTCCCCATTTTCCCAACCTCTGTCTGAGAAATGGTTCTGTCGTGCATTGCTTCTGATATATTTTGAATAGGCAATGACTTCTCTAACTTCTTGAGAAGCAACGTTTTCCCGTGCCCAAACGTTGCTGATGTGACATCACACCCACTCCATGCATGAATGAAGAGGAGGTTCTTCTGAGTTGTTTCTCCAATCTTCTCTACTATATCTGCGATTTTCCATGCATCTCCACCCCTGTGTGACTTCCGTGCTTCTGACTGGAAATAGATATCAGACCAAGTACGATCCCAATGGTATACGGACATAACTAGTACATCTGTATCATCTGCAACAATGACAACTGTTTTTCCCTGGGACGAAAGTTGAACTGCATTGTCAACAATGTTAGTGTCAGCATCTCCAGAACTGCATCCGACAATATGCCCAGCCTCTCTCAGTGATGTGGAAAGCATTTTTATAAACTGCATTTTATTATTTCCATTCGATAAGAACAGTTCCTGATTTTTGTGGGCAGTCGTGTTGTTCGTCAAACGGATATCAGCACAAACGTGGAGAGCTCTTCTTCTCTGCTCCTGAGTCTTGGTTCTTGGTCGTTGACCATAACCATCGAAGACAATTCGACAATTCTGCCCATATTTCTTCGTCACGTATCCAACATACTGGTTTGCCACTTCCAAGTAAGTGGTGTCTGTCTTCCATTTAACTCTGTGGAGGAGAGCGCCCCCGTCGAGCACGTACAGACCATCAGATGGTGGTTTAGTAAGGAATAAGCCATCAGTTATTGCAGTTGCTAGGTCCGCCTTGTTTGCTTTTCTGAGGAAAAAATCTTTGAAGAGGGCTGTTGGCATTACAGTTAGTTCATACGCAAAGAACTGTGCCATGTCTTGCTCTCTCTGGGCAATAGCAACCAGTCTAGTAAACAAAGTTGAGGGGTCAATTGTCACCCTCTGGTCATCTAGCTTCAACCCGGGGGTGAGGTGAGCTAGGGTACGGATTTGATCAATTCGTTTGATAGTGGCATCGGAAACAATAGCGTTGTCTAATCTAGAGTGTATCTCTGCCCCTACAGACTCAGTGATATCGCAGTTGATACCATCTCCCTCGGAAGCTAACAAACCAGATGACAGAGAACGCAATCGTTCGTTTCCATCGAACGGGTTGTGTGTGTCAAACCACTCTAGTATTCTGGCCATGTCTAAGTTGTCTCGTTTTCGACGAGATGTGCCCATATCTACATGCTGTTCACTGGTATTGAGCTTTAGGTCGGCCAACGTTGTCATGGCTTCATGTATCTCTGCGCATTTATGCATCGTGTAAATCCACTCCTGTCGTACAGATTCCGTCACGCCACGACCTCGCGTCAACCCACCCCGACTTTTAATTGAACGCATAAGAACTTGCTCAATAACAAGATCACTAGAGAGGCCTGCCCAAATCCTAGAACTTCGACGTATAGCATGAAAGCCGTCACAGTAGAATCTCTCATACAACCAAGGATGTTTTTCTGGTAGTTCAAGCATCATTTGCAGATAGACTCTGCAACTCTTGGCATAGTGTACATGCCCTGTTGCGGCGAAGAGGTTCAGCATTCTACCAACAGCAATGAGATGGAGATTCCAATCGCCAAGACGTTCTCCACGGATGAACATTTTCAGTACATGAATATATTCTAGATATTGTACCCATAGCTTAGCGGTGCGTGATTCTCTTGACAGTTTGGCTTTGTAGTTGTCAAGGCAAATGTTCACCGTCACGAGAGCTGATGAGCTGCTAACATCAGAAAGGGTGACCGCGCCTTCAAGCACACATTTGTATAACTCCTTCACACCATCTAAGTCCCTCTGGTTTATCTGTACACTCTCAACATTCTACTGACAGGAAAAATCTGAGAAGAGACAAATTCCTGCCCTTAATACAGAACCGCCTGGAAAATGACATCGGGAAATTGGTAAATATGGCCACCACCCCACCCTCAGTTGATACGCTATGAAAAATTTTCCCCAAGGCGGATTTTAGCGGATTTTAGATATGTTGTTTCCAGATAAATTCCGCGTCGACTGACACTAAAATCAGCTTGTATCAATTTTTTTCCAGGTAACACCACTTTTTTTAGTTCAACGCCTGTACTAATTATGATCGAACAATGCACGATTTTGCGACTACTCAGCGGCCTCCGAGGTTAATTCCATAGCAGTGGTCGTGTTACGCGTTTTGTTCCCTTCTATATATAACCTTACACGTTCGTGTTGTAACAAGTACCTAGTAAACCGTTCCTTGAATTATATCAGAAATGTCAGAAATTGCAGAAATACAAACGAGTTGGTCAATTTGGTGCTCGCAATAGCCATAAGCAGTTGATATATGAGGCCAGTATACCGGGCACATTATGAGACCTACAAGCAATGCGTATTCAGACTGCAGTTTGTATTAAGACTCAAAATGTGCCCCTGTAAGGCTGTCTCCTGGAATTTTACCAAAATTGTGCAGAGTTTTATTTGGCTCTGTCCTCTCATGAAATGAGAGACATGGCCAGACTGAAAATCTTGATTTGTATTTGGTATTGTTTGGGGTTAGTACGCTGGGAAGCCTGACAGTTGCTTGCTGATGCTCGGTGGTTCTTTCAGGGTACTACGGTTTCCACCACCCGTAACACTACCCGACACGAGGTGACTCCGGCTGTCTAAAGTGTACTTAAACTCCAAAAAATAAATAATAAATGAATAAATAAATAATTTGGCTTTGTTGAATTTATATTTCACACATTGTGGCATGTAGGCTGTTTAGTTAGCAAACTCATTACTCATTACTCATACTTTGTAAGCAAACTGAATGGCTGGTTGTTAGTCATTGAGTTCATTTCAACATTAGTGTGCTCACTGCTCAGTATGACCTCATATTTGAGATGATTAATTAATAAATTATTGGTTGAATACTGATTTTCTGAGCATTCTCCAATTACATTCCTGTAATTGACACAATGCCTAATGAAGGCTGATACGGCCTACTTACAGACTACAGTACTGCAAGAAATTGTCATTTTATGCTGTCGTAAAACCTCAAATTATGTGTATAGATTTTAGCTGCAGTCATTTAAACTGCAGTGCATGAAAATATTGTCAGAATGCCCTGAAACCTACCGGTGGAGTCACTCTGAGTAAATATTTTGAAAAATTTCCCACTCGAAAGCACCCCAAGTATCCATCCCTCTTTGGAATTTTCATAGATGTACACACCCCCCCCCCCCCCCACACACACACACACACAAACACACACACACCACTGAAAACCCCCTAGCTACGTCCCTGTCGCTGTGACAGTTAGCGTAAAATAACTGACAATTGAAATTTCGGTGCATTCAATAACCGCGTGTGCTACAACACAGAAAGTTAATTTATTACACACCTGTCCAATGATATCCCAATCTACAGCACACTAAACCGTGCGAAAAATGAAAATCTGTTTCGCACACATGTCGTTGACGGACTATTTTTAAAAAAAAAAACCCGAAATGTCACTGGCATTTTTCACAAATCGTGCACCACAATAGCTACCGCTAAACATCGTCCCCTGAGTTCCAATGTATTCTATGTGCCAGCAGGCACATAGATAATCAGGGGACGAAATAGTAACACGGGTTCCCCTCGCAAATTTGTTTGGCGATAAAAAGTGGGTTTTTTTGTTGATAGTTGTCAAATGAATTGCTGAGTGCTCTTCTAATAATTGTTTTATAGAGGTGAAGGACTGTAAGAAACACAGAACGACACGCGTGTGTGAATGGGTTAATCAATATGTCACTTGTGCAATCTGCGGCCTCTAGTTCTATCCTTCCACGCTGGCACTCGTGCCATATCGGATAACCCATTTACACACGCGTGTCTTTCTGTATATTTATTACACACCCGTTCAATGTAATCCCCATCTACAGCAACACTAAACCATGCGGAAAATGAAAATCTGAACGGAAATCGTTGAAGGACTATTTTTAAATAGAAGCGAAATTTCAATGGAATTTTCTACAAATCATGCGACGCAATTACAATTTGAATCGCTAGCGATAACTGAATATCGTCCCGTGAGTTCCAATGTGTTCTATGTGCCAGCGGGCACATAGAACACATTGGGAATCAGAGGACGAAATAGTAACACGGGTTCCCCTCACACATTTGGTTGGCGATAAAATGGCGTATTTTTTTAATAATTGACAAATGAATTGCCGAGTGTCCTCCTAATAATGTTTTTCTTATAGACGTGAAGGCGTGTAATAAACACAGAACGACACAAGTGTGTGAAAGGGTTAATCGATACGGCACTTTTGCCTTCGGCCTCTCGTTCTATCCTTCCTCGCTGGCACTCGTGCCATATCGATTAACCCATTCACACACGCGTGTCTTTCTGTGTATTTAGCACAATTGGATGATAGAGATTTTACTATCAAGGGGCGTTCTGTTGTTACACTGGTCGGTCGGCCAGGTTATGGTACACTCTTAAATCTCAAGATACCCTGTGATACCAAATATAGTACTCAACTTGTCCCGTGTGGGGAAGCAAATTTACGGTACTCAAGGAAACTTAAACAACATTGTTAGTACTCCAAGAAACCAGACTGTAATGATACTTTGAGAAACCCAAACTATCTGGTACTTCGTTTTGGTTCTCCAGAAAACTAAAAGGTTGGTACTTTATTGTGGTTCTCCAGATAATTCAACTCAAGTACCTACACTAGGGTGATCCAAGAAGCCAAGCGTTTTGGTACTTAGTTAACATCCCTTTCATGTACACAACATACATATGGGAGAGATAAGCTCAAATATTGGTCCATTGAGGGATCCAAAGAACCGGACTGAGGTATGAACAGCTGCAGAAATACCAGCCTCCCTCATGGGCCGGGATACATTTATTGTGTAGATTACACCACAAATCATGTCGCTATGAAAATAAAAATAAAAAAAAGAAAAACTGAATCATGTAGTCCTTTTAATAACTTTCAACAGATATTAAAGACACATACACTGCAACTCACATAAATCAAATACAGTTTACACCAAGTCATCCAAAACCACTCCCAAATGAGCCATTTAGTCATGTTTTCAAGCTCCCAATCTGAAACCGCCATTGTTGATACAGTCGACGGGCGCGCTTGGCGCCCAATTTGCTCAGGTGTTGGAATTGCAGGGAACGTAACTCCTGTTTATCGATAGTTAGGCTTTCCATAATCATCCATTTGGTATTATACGCAGTATAGAGGAGGCTATCCATATTCGGTGTTTTAAGCATCTCAACTGCTGGTGGTATCCAAGAATACCAAAAGGTATTTTTTTCAGTGTACGTCATGGTAGACCATGGTAGTCTACAGACAAGTCGATCTCTTCCGGTTTTGCCCCGTGTGGTGCCCGGGTAGAATAGGCCCATCATTTCAATGCGAGGGGTAAGGGACTCCATAACGTGGGTCTCGTAACCAGGTTGGTAAGGTTTAGTGTTGCACCAGTCTGGCTGTGCACCTCTAGGGATCTGACCCCTGCAATATGACAATTTTCTACATTGGCATATTCTGCTAGATTAGGATTTACTGATCCTTATGTTGGGGGAAATTCAAAATCGCTTTTTTCAAATGTATTTTACTGATACAAATGAAACTTTAGAGTGACAGTTTTGGTAGCAAGCAGAGGTTTTGTGCATCGCAAAGTCTCGGGGATATCAATCTCAGATCCGATTACGGGTTTATAGGTCCATAACATACGCAACACTGGGTATTGCCAATAAACACACAGTATTACCACGGGGGAGGGGGGTCTTATAATGGCTAAGTTGATCTTTATTTACCATACTTCTATAGCAGTAGTTTAGTTCCCAAGCCTCAATTCAACTCTGTTTTAGACTGAATCGTCCCGGTGAGCGTGCGGAGCGATGCTGGGTCGTCTTCAAAACTATTATAGTAAGCCCATACAAGACTAAAAAAGAGATATTAGTCTAGAATGGGGCATGCTATCATAGCAGGGGCGTATATGAGCAAGTAGGTGGAACGCATTACGAGTACACGTACAGTACGTGTAGAGTGTATTATCGCCAAATCACCCGCGGAGTGGAAATTCCACTCAAGCAATAATTGCAAATTTGTTGCAAAGCATAACGAGTAGAAGAAAGTCCCAGCCAATGGACCACCGGGTTCATCCCGGAGGTTCATTGGCTGAAACATTTCTTGTGTTATTTGTCCGTATGGAGAGAATTTGAAAGTTATAGTTTGGGTGATAACTCCACTCTGCGGGTGATTTTGTTACAATCCACTCTCCACTTACTGTATATGCACTTGGTAACAAGGCACACACTTGGATTTGTCGAGTCCATGTATTTAATTGGAGTTATTCGAATTCTATGAAAGTGATGCTTATTAAAAATATCGATAAAACCTGTAATGTACAGTACGTGGAGAGTGGATTGTAACTAAATCACCCGCAGAGTGGAGTTATCACCCAAGCTATAACTTTCAAATTTTGTATATATCGACAAAAAACACAAGCAATGTTTCAGCCAATGGACCTCCGGGTTTAACCCGGAGGTCCATTGGCTGAAACTTTGCTGGTGCTGGTTATGATTTGCAACAAATTTGCAATTATTGCCCGGGTGGAATCTCCACTCTGCGGGTGATTTAGTGATAATACACTCTCCACGTACTGTATATATATATGTATAAAACACAGATAACTCAGCAAGTCATTGAAAATTATTCTGTGAGAAAATATCAGAACCTATCAAAGAAAATTAATCTTTTGATTCTCAGACAGCGGCGCATTCGTATTCGCGGCCCGCGTTCGTCATATTTATTTCTGAGGCAAAATTAAAAATGTATAAAAGTATAATAGGGGTGTGATTTTGGCGGTATCACATCGCGATTTGCGAAGCAATATGTCGTATACATTGATACAGTATTGTTATTCTCTTAGCGAAATGCGACACGATTCTCACATGTATGTACAAAATAAATATTTATTTAACTGGTTGAGGGCTAGATTAGTTCTGGTGGTCTGAATTTGTTCTTCAAAAATTGTTTTATTACAAATTATTGGAGAGTGCCTACAAGCACTCTCCAATAATTTGTAATATAACAAATTTGTATAAACAAACTATTATTTACGTTTGACTGAATACGAAACATGGGTAAGACAAATGTTGTCTTTTGAACTGATACCCTCATTTTTTTTGAAAGGCCCGATTGTGGCTTCTAGCACTCAACTAGTCCAAAAACAAACTCCTTACAATTTTTTATCTCCGTTTTAGTTGTTCAATATTGATTTTGTGTTGCATGATGACCATTACAAAAAAATAAAACTACCAGTGAAACCAAAATGGAATCTCTAGTATTTAAGTTAAGCTCTCACAGCTGGATTTTAGGATTCGGCGACCATCCCATTAGCAATAAAAGATAAAAATAAAAACCGCCCTTCCTCGTTCGTTTAAAAAATATTTTGCCTGAGAATCAATTATTTCATTTTGTTTGGCCTTATACGTTTTCCATATTTTGCCTGGAACTTCAAAAAATGTCTTTCACTGATCATCATTACCATGTTATTATATAAGTGAATATTAATTGGCATGGGTGGTCTCCTTTAAATAAAAGATTCAGTTATTTCGAGGACGTTATTATTATTTTGCAGAACACCGGTTCGACATAATATTCCTCAGTTGCCATAATATACTTTAGTTGTCAAAGGTGGAACATTGATGCCCCCAGCAAATCCAGTTGACCGTTTCTGACCGACCGACTAATGCAACAAAGAACGCCCAAGGACACATGATATGTCACGAATTCAGCCTCAACAGAGTTGCTACAGCTGCTGTGATAATGTCCATGTCGCCCAGAAACCTCGTTGTCGTACAGAGCAATGCTGCTTTGTCATTCTTGATTTACACCACCCCAGGGAAATCGTACAATTTTAGATATTTCTGAGCAGTGAAGACCTGACCATCTGGATCGGGAAGATTTTTAGCCTTGATTATAAGCATAAAAGTCGATTTGAAAAACTTGACATTTTAATGAAAATGCTTCTGGTACTCGAGCAAAGCCGAACATTCAGCGGACCTTCCCATATTGTGCAGCCTATTTTTTCATTCAGTAGAAGGTAACAGATGCTGTTTGCCAACAGGACGTCGGGGGATAGTCACACTGTTGGATAAAGGTAAATTTAATGGTACCAACATTTTCATATGTGTGTCATTACTGGAAAAATGCCCCACCCTTCGTTTGCGTTCCTCAAAACCATAACATTTACTCAGAGAATCTCGTAGTATGCACACCGAATCCCGTGATTGCACAGCGAATCCTGTTACCCTTTACCCAACGCAGACGAGATCAAAATTTATTATTTTAAATGTCATTTTTTTAATTTTTTCAAAAACAAAAATTCAACAAAACCATATCATGTGACCCCTCATTGGAACGAGCTCATTGAGCTCGTTCCAATGAGGGGTCACATGATATGGTTTTGTTAAAATATTTTGAAAAATTTAATTTTTTCACCTCCTCAGTTTGCATATTACGCGGGCGGATGCGGGCGATTCGTTAGGTAAAGGGTTAAACGATTGGACGGTGTGAATGAATATCCTCGAAAAAATAGACACTTATAATTTTACTGACAAGGCTGGAACCTTTACCGTAAGATTTGTATAACTTTGTGTTTCCACTTTGCTACGGGGGTAAGGGTAATTCCTTTTTTCGTTAACTCTCCTAGAAAGCGTGATGACGAGAAATGCATTGCAAAAAAACGAGAAATTGACGTATTTTATACTTTTTAATCATTTGATACTTTTGTACGTCTTATGACGAACGAAATCAAACAACAGGGCACTGATAATTTGTGGTCATTTGTTTTGTTATTAGTTTTCGATTTTGTAAAGTTTTAACCTTAGTTCCTACTTTCTCCCGAATAGTGCTCAGTGACAACTGTTGAGCCAAATGTTATCGCAGCTTAAAATACTAATCTAATCCTGCTGTCAAGACATCTTAACTGGTTGAGTGCTAGAAGCCACCATCAGGGCTTTCAAAAAATGAGGATACCTGAGCAAAAGCCAACACTTTCCTTGCTTATATTTCATATTCAGTCAAACACAAATAATATTTATTGTGGGCACTTTCCAATAATTTGTGATAAAACAAGTTTTGAATCACAAATTCAGACTACCAAAATTACTCTATCCCTCAACCAGATAACCATTAATGTGAAAAATATCTTGTTATTTGTACTTTCCGACATTTGACGTCGCATTTTGAAAAAAAACGTTGAAGCAATTGAATTGCCAGTGACCTTCCCCATGGCCTCCTATCAGTTGGTGTAAGAATACGTCACACAAGGTTATTTTCGAAATTCAGATCTTCCAGGACAAACTCAAATCACTGGTGGCAAACCTACCCATTGATATAGTTATTCCTCCCCCCATACTGTTGTCCAATGGTCCTTATCTTTTCAAACATACATTCAAGTGCAGATCCGTACATTTGTATACAGTTCAGTTGATGTCATGAATGTCAGATGGTCAGGAGACAATGCTATAAAACTTTTACAATTGTATTTTCTAGAATTGTATTTCTAGTTATGGCTTTATATTGGTTGAAATGAGACAATACTAGAAAATAAAATTGTAAAAGTGTTATAGTAATGGCACGTGGTGAGTGCAGTCTCTTGCAATCTTATTTCATTTTGTTAGAAGTACGACAGAATACTATCAATGTAGAACACAATGTAGGCTAAAGCTTACAGTTAAAACTAGAAGTCCTGTCACGAATAGTGCGCTTATCTAGGCTTAATTGCGCGTTGGAATTGCGCGCAATTGCCATATCGAATGGCATCCAAAGCACGGCAGGTTCTCCTGGTTACTCATCGCAAACACATGCAATGTTTCTGCCAATGGACCTCCGGGTTACCCGGAGGTCCATTGGCTGAAACATTGCCTGTGCACAGGCCATATGTACAGAATATGATAGCTTCAACTGGGCCATAACGCGCACATTAACGCGCATATCAACGTGCTATTTGTACGCATTTCATGACAGGACTTCCAGTTTTAACTGTACGTGCACTCTCCTGTGATTGTTTTATTTGGCTTTCAGGGTGAACAGTGTTTTATCCCTTTTATTCTGTAGGAAGGGGGAAATATACCATTCCAACCTAGCCTACGTTGTAGTGATTTAAATGCTCACAAAGTCGTAAGATTTATATCTGAAGACCCAATTCAATTCAGTTCAATTCAATTCAATTCAATTCAATTTTATTCTTTATAACCAGATTTCTGGTATCAAAGAAATACACAAATTTAGATTCGCATTCAATCAAGATTTCATTTCGTTGGTTAGCGTCAAAAAAAAAAGATTCAATGTAGTAAAAGGAAATTCCCAGAAAAACATAAGACCCTCTTCCTTCACCCCACCCCCTTTCCCGAGGTTTTACTTTCAATTTATAAAACCCTCAATCGTTGTGCCAGGGTTATTGGTCTGGGTATTTGAACATGGTAGGTTTTAAAGTTATGACACTTTAGCCCAACATGCTCAGATACTCAGGCCCCTTGATTTTCTTCATTGACCCCGAGGATAATAAACTGAAGTTTTTTCACCATTCGTCCATTTTACCCCCGCCAACCCCGTCCCACCTCGCCACATCATTTTAAACTTAATATTTGAGCTAAGATGGAGGTTACACATTCAACTACAATATTGCTTGAGATTTTTAAGATCGTGTTATCACTTCACAGTTCAGAGAGGTTTTACTGTTATCATATCGTCGGCTGAGTACTACTATCCCACAGGGGACAAAGTACATTCCAGCCCTCAGGCGACGTATAATAATTGGATATTGACTGGATCACTTGGTGATTGTTTGTCGAATTGTTTGAGCATAATTCGCCATTCAGTGGACATTTGCAAACAACACAACAAACATACCTATCACATTAACTGGGATCATTCGGTGACGACTCACCGATATGTCTATTGGAAATCGTGCGAGGTACAGTTGAATGAATGCACCTATAAATTATCTATTTTCAACCTTCTGCTTATTTATTTCTTAGTTTCGCTGTGATAAACTTAATAATAGGAATAGCATCCCAAGGAAAGCGCAGGTACACAAAATAGGATATACAAACATACAGGGACTAGATAATAATGGGACCAGTAGGCGGAAACCAATGAAGCTTGATACCCTGAAAGTGGGTTATAGCAACATCCAGGGTCCCCACCGGAAAGTAAGTGAAATTACTACATTGATCGAGGCAGAGGAGTTTGGCGTCATGGGCTTAAGCGAAACGTGGATAAGACACGAGAAACGGGTAGACCAAGTAAGGGGGTGCGTGTGGATAGGTGTAGGGCGAACGGAAGGCCAGAAAAATGGGGGAGGGGTAGGCATGTACATTGAAGAGGATTTAAAACCGTCACAGACCTGGAAGAGGTCAGCATCTCGGCTGATGTATCGGAAGAAATTGGATGGGTAAAGATCAATCTGAGAAAAAAGTATTGCCCTTGGGGTTGTGTACTGTGCGGTGGAGGGAAGCAAACCCGAGTGGAATGACTCGATATACTGAACACTAAGGGCCAATATCACAGAGCTACACAACAAGGGGCTCGGTATAATTCTGATGGGTGACTTTAATGGCCACATAGGTGATAAGGAAGAAGGCATAGAGGGTGGGAACAAGAAAGTCAACAGGAATGGAAGGAAGCTGTTGAACTTCACAAAGGAGCTCGGTCTGAAGATTCTGAACAAGGACGCGAGGGGTAAGGCGAAATGGACCTGGGAGAGGAACGACAGAAAATCAATGATCGACTACATTCTCACAGATATTAATTTATGGAAGGAGGTGATAGGGGTAGAAGTGGATGATGAGGGTAAAATGGAGGTGGATAGTGATCACAACTTGATTACAGTGACGATCAGGGCCAAAAACCTAGTAAAAAGCAAAGGAAGCTTTAAGGAGATTTGGGAACTCAAAAAGGATGCTGACTGAGCGAAGTTCAATGAAAAACTGAAACCAAAGCTTGCAACCGTACCCAAGGGGGGCAGTGTCCAGAAGATGGCCGACGCCATAGTTTCGAGCCTAGTGGAGGCAGGGAAGGGAAGTGTAGGAAAGATCAGGGTGCCAACACGGGAACTTGGGTACAGAGTGAATGAAGAACTGAAAATGGCCATAAAGGGAAGAAAAGCTAAATGTGCTGCATACAGGAGAAGTAGAAAACTTAAGGTGGCGGAAAGCAATGAGGCCACAGTAGCAAAGGAAGAATACCAACAAGCACGAAATAAAGTAAATTAGATTAAAGACGATAATCGGAGAGTGCGAAATAGCAGTCTTATGAGGACGATACGAACGACAGGGGGGGTCAAGTTCGAACGTATTTTGGAAATGGGTGAATAAACGTAACAAAGGAAGTAACCCACAGAGTATTAAAGTAGATGGCAGAGTTACAGACGAGCAAGATCAAGTCGCATCAGAACTAGTCAAGCACTGGGAAAAGGTAAACGATAAGCAATGGGGCATGGGGAGCCCACCTGAGTGTCCGAATCAGGTCGAGGAAAACCCATCGAACTTCGTGTGCAGCGAAATTAAAACGGAGGAGGTGCGAAATGTGATCTCAAAATTAAGGGATGGAAAAGCGGGAGGAGTGGATGAAATTCCAAACGAGTTTATCAAAAAAGGGGGAGAGGAATTCGTGGAAAGCCTAACTGCCCTGTTCAATCTAGCCATAGAAAATCAAGAGGTCCCAAAGGAGTGGAGAGAAAGCAAAGTGACATTTATTAACAAAAAGGGGGAAAAAGTCATTTTGGATAACTATCGAGGGATCTCTGTCAGTAGCAGCATTGGAACAGTTTTCTGTAAAGTCCTGTATGGGAGACTAGAGGAGGTGATTGAAGAGAAGGTTTTTTTTGGAAGAAATCCAGAATGGCTTCAGGAAGGGAAGGCGAGTTACTGACCATCTGTTCACGCTATCCCAAATGATAGAATCCGCGAAAGCAAAAAGGAAACAGCTGTTTATGGCCTTTTTGGATGTCAAAAAGGCATACGATAGAGTATGGAGGAAGGGTATGTGGCGCAAGCTGGAGGCTCTGGGCTTAGGAGGCGAGTTTGTTGGAATTATGAAAGCATTATATAAAGACGTACAGAGTGAACTTAGCCTGGGAAACATTACAACAAAACGTGTGCCTATGGAGATAGGCCTAAAACAGGATTGTATCCTTTCGCCAATCCTGTTTTCATTGTACATCAAAGATTTAGGAGATGAACTCCTGCATAGCGAGGATGGGTTAGCAGTTGGGGACTTGAAGATCCCAGGGCTATTGTTTGCAGACGATATGGTGCTAGTGTCAGGAAGCGAAGAGGGGCTAACAAAAATGCTGGGAATTGTTGGGACATATGGGAGCAAATGGAGACTCGAACTTAATGAAAGCAAGAGCAAAGTTATACCTGTGGGCCGCAAAGTGGACCCCACTCGAAGGTAGAGAGTGGGTGAGTTCTGCATTCCGGAAGGTAGCAGCAAACTTCTCAGTGTAGGGGAGACAGGTGATTACGAGTATTTGGGGGTAAATATAAACATTACAGGAAGAGGCATCTACCAAAACCACACAAATAAATTAATTCTGAAGTGGATGCGAATCCTTAACCAAATGAATCTTATAGGGAGAAACAGTTTCAATAAGGTTTTCGTGGAGAAAACCGTTTGGGAAATGGTGGGTCTGCCAAGTATAACATACGGTACGGAAGTGGTACCCCTAAACCAGACTGCCGTAAAGAGCTTGGAAATCCTGCAGAACGATGCAGGCCGATGGATAACGGGGTCGAGTAATGCCGCAGCGCTAGAAGCAATCATGGGTGAGCTTGGGTGGATGAGAATCAAGGACAGGGTAGACCTGTTGAAACTCGGTTATCTTAATTATTTGGTAAATCTCCCCGACAGCCGACGGTGTAAAGTAATGTTCCTGAGAATTTTCAACTCAAATATCAAGACGGGATGTATGGTCCAAGTGAGGGAGCTAGTAGAGAACTACTCATTGGAGATCTCGGACCTCGATGTTGGGGCAAACCAGGGTAAACAAATCGTCAGAGAAAGGGTCATGGAGGATTGTAATCGTAATTGGCGAGAAGGGGTCAAATCAAAGAGGTCTTTGGGTGGCCTGCGTGATAAAGAGAAGTCAGGTTTTGAAGAGTACCTTGATGGCACCTTTGGGGGTCACTGTTGTTCAAGATAAGGTCGCGATCCCTGGAGCTGAGGGGAAAAATTGGGAAAGACAGTGAAAGGGAGTGCCAGATGTGTGATTTTGGGCATGGTGGAGACCCTGGAACACTTTCTTCTAGAATGCCCAAAGTACCAGTCTAAAATAATAAGATTTACTGGGGGTATAATGGGGAAGTGGGATGGGAGAATGAAGGACATGTGGTTAGGGGAGACTCAAAGGAGAGGGTTAATATGCTAATCGGAGAGATTGGGAAGAATGGGACAAGCGATGTCATCAAGCAGTTCGTCTCCGAGTGTTGGGATGAGAGGAGAAGCGTGGGAATAGGGAGGCATTTGGGAGTACAGGGGTAACCCAAGCCTTCTCGTCCGAGAACCGCGACAAATCAGCGACTGGCCAAAGTGGTATTATTATTAATAAAATTTATTGTTTTAATTACTGTTGATAACTTTGAATTGAACAGCTCGCGGGCTTTATGTTCATGGGATTTTTTTCTAATAATAAGAAGGCATATATCGTCGCCGAGATATTCGTGTGGGTATTTTGAAGAAACCGAGCAACACTTTGTGTTTGAGTGTCCTCTGTGGTCACAACGGAGATAGGAACTGCAGAATAAAATAAGCAGGTTTAACATCACTTTAGATAGTGTTCTTTTTGGTGATTTATCTTTGTCAAATTCGGATAATCTTCAGATTATTCAAGACTTCCAAGACTATATTGTATTACATCCTGTAAATTCAATTATGACAAATAGACAGAGATCGAACATGATATTTTTTGGATTGTTTTTATTGAAATAAAATGGATTTTTAAAGAATTTTGTCACTTCTAACGATGACAGGAATTACAGTCGAGATACGTCTTTTGTTTCGTTAGATATTCGGGGCTCGTTTGAAAATGGTTTTTCATGGTCAAATCCACGGATGTCTGACTCAACAAGAGACGTCCATCTCCTAAATCAAAACAGATTGTCAGCAACAAGTAATGAATAAAATAACATGCAATAAAATTCTACATTGAGCACTCTTAGATAAAATGTTGGAAAGCGAGTTGGATAACTGCTGCTTCCTGTGGTGCCTCTTCTGTACAAAACTGCTTAGCATCAAATTATAACACATGCGACATCTCATAATTAAAATGCCAAATGTCGACTCGTTGTAAATAACATTCACAGAGCATCAAATTACAACACAGGTAATAAAAATACACAACATGCGACATCTCATAATTAAAATGCCAAATGTCGACTCGTGGTAAATAACATTCAGCTATGTAATCCGTTGTCATGACAGAATGATTCATAAGCATTCGATGAGTTTTCATTTATTTATAACAGCTATGCATGTTTAATAATATATTGGGGAACAGCTTCTAAAAAAGCATTTGCCGATGAACAAAAAAAGTCATGAATGTCAAGTAGAATATTGTGTGTTGTTGGATGATCCCAAACTAAACATACTCCTCATATTTGATGAGAAGTATCTCGCACGGATATTATTCCAACAGCAAACCAAACCCGAACTAACATGTGAAATTGCCAGTGTTTTTTGGCTGCTTGGCGATGTTTTATGGACACACAAAAATCCAGGAGCCAATACTATATAACCTTCAGTGAGGATAGTCCCACAACTCATTGAGAACTTTAGGATTGAGTCTGTGAGGATTGCCTCACAACCCTGCGTGTGCTGAGTGGGCTCCGAAGAAACCCACCCTCACCTTATCCATAGTAACACTCACATAACAGTCAGTCACAATATATAATAGCCAAGTTCTATCTTTCTCTAATAATGAAATGGAGTGGTGGAGTCGGTGACGATTGTCTCGCTACTCATCAAGAATTCTAGGGTCGAGTCTGTGGGGACTGCCTCGCAACTCTGCGCGTTGGTAGTGGGCTCCTGCGAAACCCCCCACCCCTCACCCCATCCATAGCAACAATCACACAACAGTCACAATATTCAATAGCGGATACCTATCTTTCTCTCTACCTCTAAGTTTTCTAACCGAACATTCTCAAATTTTCTGGCAACACTCGTATCAAGAAGACACATGGACATAGTAGACGAACCGTAGAAGGAATTGGTACAAGATATTTTTATGTTAATACATACAGGAAACCACCAAACACCAGGCAAGGACTGAACCAAGCTTACCTGGCTGGGACGAGTGTACATTTTAAATAAATAACCATTTGAATAAAGATATAACAGTCCTTTTAGGGGCTTTCGGGTATGTGCCTATGTGTGGGTATGAGCGTATGTGTGCATTTTCCCCCCATCCCATCACCACGACTCTGTTCTCCCTGAAGACAGACTATGTGGCCAAGGCTCAGCATCCAGTCTCCCTTGTAGGCTGATGGATGACTCCCATCTTCAAAAACACATATTAGTGGATGTTTTCCTTTTGGTAGCCGTTAAGGAAAATATGCTGGGGCTGCTCCCAAACCAGCGACTGTTTAGGTTTCTTTTTCTTTCTTCTACAACAACCAATAAACCGCGGTTTCAGTATTACCATAAATATGCCCACGTCTCTAAGCAAACACAGATCAGCATTCTTGTAGTTATGCACAATTCCTAGTCATCTTCCAGTTCGAAGCTCTCGAAGATCTGCACCCACTCAAACAAATAAGATTACTGGTTCTCGCTTCCGACTCTCGTGGATTCATAAGCAATTAATGTTATAAAGCAAATAAAGTTATTCGGGTCGCTGAAACTTTCATTTATCTTATACAACCATTACAGCTGTATTTTCTGGAATTCGAACTATAATACGATGCAATAATAACACGTGACCTGAGCAAAACTAACATTGAGAAGCTACAGAGGGTTCCAAATCATACCCTGTGCGTGGCACTATGCCCAAGTGGACACCGATAAAGGAACTTCATGAGTTAGTAGAAATATAAACTACAGTTAAAACTGGAAGTCCTGTCATGAAATGCGCGCAAATAGCACGTCGATTTGCGCGTTAATCTACGCATTATGACCATAGCAAGGCTACCAAATTCTGTACATATGACCTGTGAACAAGCAACGTTTCAGCCAATGGACCTCCGGATGCCCGGAGGTCCATTGGCAGAAACATTGCTTGTGTTTGCTATGAGTAACCATGAGAACCCACCGGGCTTTCTATGCCATTAGATATGGCAATTGCGCGCAATTCCTACGCGCTATTAAGCCTAAGCGCACATTTCGTGACAGGACTTCTAGATTTAACTGTATTGCTACGCAATTGAAAGACCTTAAAAACAAAACCCCAAAGGGACTCCAAGATAGTGAATTAATGGTTGAGCCGAACGAACACCGAACCCTTAACAGAAAAACAAAGTAAGTACTAGAAAATTAAAACTATTCAATAGAATTAAATTGCGTGGAGTCAGTGAGGATTGCCTCACTACTCATTGAAAACTTTAGAACTGAGTCTGTGAGGATTGCCTCGCAACTCTGCGTGTGGGGAGTAGGCTACGAAGAAAGCCACCACTCGCCCCGACAATAGCAACAATCACACAACAGTTACAACATACAGTAGCCGAGTTCCATCTTTCTCTAATAATGATATACAGGAGTGGAGTCAATGGGGATTGCCTCTCTCCTCATTAATAAATATTGAATCGAGTCGAAGAAAGCCTCAGACGAAGACTGGTACGGGCTTATATGCGTTTTGCAAATGACAAAATCATTTAGAATGTTGGTTTCTTATCCCCCGTCGGGATTCGAACCCTCGGCATCTCCGTCTGGCAATCAGGAGTCCAACACCTCAACAATTGAACACCGTCAAAACACGGTGGCTGCAATCGAGCTTTTTAGATGAAGTTCTCATAAATACTTGGTTCATCTTCCTTTCGGCAGCAACATGAAACTGTGGAACGCGCTGGTTACAGTACGGCAGTGCCCTGGTCCGAAAAATCGGTATTGTGGGTTCAAAGGGTTAACGAGCTACCAAACAGCGCGGTAATCAGCTGCTAAGCATTCATACTCACAAATTATGATCCTAAATGGTTGTGTTCTGTCGTATTGATTCAGTGGTGTACCATGGTGGGGGTAGGGAGGGAATGCCCAAAT
Organism: Pictodentalium vernedei; assembly: GCA_031216915.1. Classification (NCBI taxonomy): domain Eukaryota; kingdom Metazoa; phylum Mollusca; class Scaphopoda; order Dentaliida; family Dentaliidae; genus Pictodentalium; species Pictodentalium vernedei. Next base: position 53,211,776 of record CM062297.1, read on the forward strand.
TTTAGTCATGCCCCCTCCATGTTAACCCATATACAGTGGCGTAGGGGATGGGCCCACAGGGCTCGCATTGCGGGGGGGGGCTAGAATAGCCCCCCCCCCCCCCCCGTCTTGAAGGACGTCCCAACGCTGGAAGAAAGAGGGAAAGAGAGAGAGACAGACAGAGCGAGACTGTGTACCAAATACACATAATTTCAAACTCTCACTTCCATACGACGTACTCTTTGTAGTCTATGTATTATTCTTTTAACCCTTTACCTAACGTAACGGACAAAACCGGCCAGCGCTATTCTCAAAAATCGCCAATTAATTTTCATTATTTTTTTCATTTTTTGTCTCTTTGTCTCAAATACATAGGTTATGACCCCTCGTTGGAACGAACTCGTTCCAACGAGGGGTCATAACCTATGTTTTGAGACAAAAAATGAAAAAAAATAGTTATTCAAGAATTATTTTTGCAAGTGTCGGCTGCTTTTCAGGTTAGGTAAAGGGTTAAGCGAACGCTACATCATTGTAACTGATAGGGGTGAGAAATGAACAATATACACACATGGTGCCTCTCAAGTCACACATGTTGGCCGTGCATGTGTGTATCGTTGGATGGTGGGGGTGAACCTTAAAACATGTTATGAAAAAATCTACAGAGTCGTACTTTTAGAATCGATCCTATAGGCTATACCTTCATTTAATTTATGGCGTATGTGCTACATGAAATCCTGAATGCTGTGCACAGTAACAACACTAAATTTGCACCCGTTTTAAAGGCAACCACCATTATGAAAGGGCCCCCGTCTCTATCTCGCGGGGGGGGGGGGGGGCACACGATTTCCAGCTACGCCACTGCCCATATATGCCTAATTATTGAGCCCTTTCACAACTTATAAATTATGGACACAAACGGACTCAGAGTCTAGGAATTTGATTGAAAACGTGCGTACCGTCATCAATCTCTTGTTTAAAGATACAAAAGTTTCGAGCCAATTACACGTCGGCCAAAAGTCCTACGCTATGGCCAATTCACACATGGGAGCGCGGTGGCTCAGTGGTTACTGGATTGAACTTCAACCCGAGCGTTCCACGGTTCGATCCCCACCAGAAGTAACTGCGTTGTGTCCGTGGACATGGCACTTAATCCTGATTGCTTACGTGGGATCAGGGTGTCGCTCAGTACCAAGGCGTATTGCACGTCAGTGGTTCACCTGTTTTCAACCAATTCTAATCCTGCTTGTATTAAGTTAGTACGTTGAGGAGTCTGACAGTTGCTCGCCGTTGTTCAGTGGTTTCGGGTGGATCCGGGTCGTCCTCCCGTAAAACTGTCCGACACGAAATCGCCGTGGCTGTCGAAAGTGTCCGTAAAACTCCAATAAATAAATAAATAAATAAATAAATAAATAAATAAATAAATAAATAAATAAATTCACATATACAGTACATGGATAGTGGGTACCACTAAAACACCCGTGGAGAGTAGTTTCCACCCAGACAATAACTGAGTATGAGAACGCCTAATAATAACGAGCAAAGTTTCAGCCAGTGGACTTCCGTTTTAAACCTGGAGGTCCATTGACAGAAGCGTTGCTTGTCATTCGTATGCATCAACAGATAAATTGACAGTTTTTGTATGAGTGGAAATTTCACGCCACGAGTGTTCTATCAACAATCCACTTTCCGCCTAATGCACCACCGGCCTCTACTGACGCTGTCAGTGTCACGACTCGTCTTTTTAATTGGCGTTAACCCCCTCCGAAACAGAAAGTCTAAAACAAATTATTATGCCTTCCGTTTGTAACATCAGTCGTGATTTGTTAATTTGACACCTTCTAAAAGTCATAGTACTGGAGTTTTGGGGCAAAACACGGGTACTATGGGAACGTTTTTACCTGGAGACAAGAGAACGAAGAAAATGTAAGCGCCACTTCCATTGATCAGCGTCGATTGGAAGTTCTCAACACCAAACGCTGGCTCCGTGTCCATTTAGCTTTTTCAACACCGGTAGACACAAACTTACCAACAAATATATCATCTTCAGTGGGTGTGTTTTCAGTTTTAACTGCAAACAATGAATTCAAAAGAATCAGAAATATTAAAAAAAACTCACTCACGTGTTGTTCACCACTTCAGTGAATCCTGAATATGAGTCTCAGTTATGACTTCAATCAAATATATTTCCACAAGTTTGGTACTCCTCGACCTTACTGAGCCTCCGCCTCAAGTTCAAAATAAATTGTTTCACTCCGCTTAATTCTATCAACTATTGTCGTCCGAGAAACATGAATTTCTATTCCATTAATTTAAATCACTTTTCACACAAGCATTAACAATGAATTATAACATGAACAGCATGATGCAGTTATAAACATTGGCATTTGTTGATATAGAAACTCCCAAAGCGACGGCACTTGTGCGACAAATCATTTTCGAAGAGACGTCATTCGTTCGAAATGACGTCATGCTTTTGGATTCGACTACTTTGTTGTTACAAGATTGATGGCATGTTGCAGTTAACGCTTAACAATGAAAGTCATTTTTTGTTCGGCACAATAAAATAATTAGAACGTTTCTTTTCATGTTCTATCGGTCGATAGTACCTGAGTTTGTGTGATTTCTGAAATAAAACCTGAAGCAGCTTCGCTGCTTCATGTTTTATTTCAGAAATCACACAGGTTTTTCAGAAATCACACAGGCTTCGCTGCGTCAGGTTTTATTTCAGAAATCACACAAACTCGGGTACTATCGATCGATAGAACATGAAAAGGGACGTTCCAATATTATAATAGAACAGAGTTGTATTTTCACGTGTTTGAATATATTGTAAGACACCACGGTGTCAGTCCTTCATATTACAAAACGAAGATATAGCCAGTTTCAATCTGAATTTACCAAGTAGGCCTAGTTAGCTTTCAGATATTCACTATTATTCTTTGATCATTTGAGGGACGTGATTTAGATGTTTTCGAACAGGGATGTAGGGTAGTGTAGTAAATTTCCAGCTAGTGGGAGGGACCGGGAGGGGAAGCCCCCCCCCCCCGGTCCCTCCCCATAGTTGGAAATTCGAGAAGAAAATTGAAAATGAAGCCACGAAAGGGAGCATAAAATTGATTCTAGTAACTGAAAGGCCAGCACATTTATGATAGAATTATCAGGTTATTATTACTTGGTATCATTCTGGGAACTGAATATGTGTTAAATAAATGCTCAAGCTGTGAGCTTTGAGCAGTTCGCACTGTCCTAACATTAAATCAGATCTTATGCAGGAATGTTTAATTTTCAATGTTTCATCATTTTTGGAACTGTGAGTGATGGAATTAACTCAGGATAACGATTTCACATGATGTGATTTTCTTGGAGTGCATTTTTTTTATTACGATAAGTAAACGTACTATAGAAATCTCGTACCGATTGACATCATTCATACTTATGAAGTTCGATACTGCGTACACTGCAGTTGCAAATAGTAACAGTTGGAATTTTTGCCGATTTGAAACCGAGTTGGGATTTCTGGAAGTAAAGGAGACATCAACATCACTAAATAAGCTCTAAAATTCAGATAGATGGAATTTCCAACTACTCGTGACATGCCCTCCGAATTTCCAACTATAGGACATTTTGGCCCGGATTGGGGGTGACACCCCTCCCCCCTCCCGTTGCCACATCCCTGGATCATTTTAATGTACAGCGAACTGAAATAATATGTTCAGTATTTATGCATTTCACTCCATCCTAGCTTTTGCATTTATGTCCATGTTTCGTGTTAGAATTGAATGATTGGATGTTTTTTTTTTTTTGGTAGAAGCGGGACGTTTATATAAGCTTAGTCTATTCCCCAAACACTATTTTATCTCTGAAGTAAGGAAGAAATCACGTTTGTGTGTGTGTGGGGGGGGGGGGGGACGGGGGGGGGGGGGGGGGGGCTCGGTGGTGTAATGTCCTAAGGTGTACTGTGTCTCGATCTCAATGCCACACTTGCCTTCAACCAATGCTAGCTCTGTTTGTGCTGAGTTAATAGGCCTGCGTTGAGGAGTCTGGCAGTTGCTCGCCGTGGCTCGGTGGGCCTCATCGGGTATTCTGTCTTCTTCCACCCGTAAACATGTCCGACTCGAGATGACCCCTGTTGTCAAAAGTGTTGTTAAACCCCATTAAATACATGAATAAATCTTGGAAGGGAATTAAAATACTGTTTAGAAAAATTTTTTTTAATGATATTCGATTTGCTTGCACATGATTTGTCGCGATACATTTTTCACAATCGATGAATAATTTTCTTATCCTATGAATGTTTTAGCTTTGTCCCACTCCTTTGCCAAATAATAAATTGCTGGTATATCCAATAGTTCTGTTAAATTGCAATTGCGGCAGGTGATTTAACGATTTGATTATTTAACGTATGTCAAATACGCAGTCGGCCAAACCGATTTGAGCTTTTACGGCCTCAGCATACAGTACAGTTCGCCCCCTGAGTTCCAATGCGTTCTATGTGCCAGCAGGCACATAGAACACATTGGAATTCAGGGGACGAGTTGCCTTGGACTAGACATAATCCACGCGTGAGCAGTGATGTCCACGCATGCGTTTACCAGGTGCTAAATCTCATCATCAGCAAAATTTTAAGTTATGAAGCACCGGGTTTTACCCGATGCTTCATTAATTAAATATTTGATTATAATTCCTATAATTAGTGTTTGGAATCTAATATTGTTGCGTCCGTGGAAAGATTGTCCACCCGAGGAAAGTGAGCAGTCCACGGCGGCTGTATACTGTAATCAATTTGGTGTACCGGTACAATTCGTATTTACTGAACAAGTTGTTTCACGACTTCTGCATGTATATAAGCAAACATGGATCGCGGTGGTTCAGTGGTTAAAACTTGGATTTTAAGCCGAAAAGTCCACAGTTCGATCCCCGCCATGGGTTACTGCGTTGTGTCTTTGGACAAGGCATTTCATCCCGAATGCCCCTGTGGGGTCACTCTGATGCTGTCTACCAGGGGGTACTGCAGGTAGATGGTGCACTTGTATTCAACTAAATAAATGCTAACCCAGCGCGTGCGTACTTTGTTGAAGACTCTGGCAGTTGCTCGCTACGTTGACAATTTCGCGGATTTCAATTTATTTCTCAAAGGGAATCTTCATTTCAGGGACATTTCAGTAGAAAATCATCGTTCTTGCGTTATATCGTTGACAAGGAGTTTTAATACACTTGGGAGATGACATACCCCCCCTCCCCCCCCCCCCCCCCACCCTGCTCATCAAAACAAAATTGTCCCGTCAAACTTTTGTCGGGCACAAGATTATTGGCCAGTAGTTGGCATGCTCAGAGAGTTCCAAATAGGCGTACAACTGCCATAGGTGGTGGTTAGTTTGGTCACATTTGAGACGGACCCAAAATGTGAGATTGCACATTCACTTTCCCTGTTTTGTTTTTCATTTTTTTACCTATAAAATATAGCTGATGATCCACCTTTGAAACATAGCTTATAGTAAGCGGTAATAAGATATGTATTTGGGGCGAGGCGGAAAAACATAACGTTTACTTATACGGAATTGTCTTGTCATCTGCAATTGATTTTTGGAAAAGGGTTAAATAATAATAATTTATGAAAAGGTGTATGTGGAGTGGCAAAATATATTATCTGAAATGCTGACTGGGTGGGCGTGGGCTCTACCCCCCCCCCCCCCGCCCCCCCCCCCCTCACCCCCACCCCCCACTCACACACACAACAATTTTATGAAATAAACGAAAAAGCTTAAATTTGAAATTTGAACTTCACAACATATTGAAATAGTTCACGTGTACAGTTAAAACCAGAAGTCCTGTCATGAAATGCGCACAAATAGCACGTTGATCTGTGCGTTAATCTACGCGTTATAAACATAATAAGCCTATCAAATTCTGTACATATGGCCTGTACCCAAGCAATGTTTCAGCCAATGGACCTCCGGGTAACCCGGAGGTCCATTGGCAGAAACAGTGCCTGTGTTTACAATGAGTTACCAGGAGAACCTGCCATGCATCGGGTGCCATTCGATATGACAACTGCGGCAATTCCAATGCGTAATTAAGCCTAGATAAGCGCACAATTTATGACAGGACTTCTAGTTTCAACTGTATCCTCAAATTTTCAGATTCATCCTTATGTATTTAATCTGACCGTGAGATTTAGCCTCATGGTTTATTAGTGTAATTTTATTTTTGCACACAGGCTTCGTTGGTTCAATCAAATGAACTTCAATATGTTTAATCTGTACACACTTAACTCCTGAAAGTTGTCGTCTTAATTTAAACCAAGGGGGAAGAATCTATTTCTATTCATGGGAAGGCATTTGGAGCTTTTTTTGTATTTCTCGAGCGAAAAACTCAAACAAGGGTCGTTGCTTCCTGTCCCTCGTATACTCTACCTGAGTTTTGCCTGTATTTATATCACGATTGACCATAAATTAACTGAATGAAAGTTAAATTTGTTAATGATTAATATCACATTCGGTGGTCTGTTTACTTTCTTACGTGACACTGTTGTTTTGTACCAAAGAGTTTCAGTCACATCGTAACGTCAATCAGATGGGTAGAAACCAATCAAACGTTTTCTTATTTGACGTTCTCGCATGTAGGCTGAACAATACGCGCGGTTTATTTAGCATATGCTCCAATGCGATTTGTAATAAAACGCTTTTTGTAACAAAATTATTACACATCGCGTTGAAAACCACTAGTTAGCTCTACGCGGTATGAAATATAATTATTGCAAATTGCGTTGAAGCGCACTTCTCCAACGCGGTGTGCAATAAATTTATTACACGCCGCGTTGAAGTGCAGTTGCAAAAACAACGCGAAATGTAACAAAATTATTTCAAATTACAGTGAAGAATGTTCAAGAGCAGATCGAATGGGGGAGTCCAACCCCCGATGCACTCTCTTCCCTTATTTTGGTCAAAACCTTTTGTGTTTCAACGCCGCCAACGCGACACGAGATTAACTTCAAGCATGAGCCGAGAACGCCGAAAACATTGGCTAACATGGCGAATACTTTACCAAATTTACACAGGTCAGGATTAACCCCTTTCGTAGGCCATAGGCACACGGAGAACCGGAAGCTCCATAATTGTAGAAAAAACAAAACATGTTCACTTATGAACTGCTATTATGTACATTTTTAGTCCAATCTGTACGCCGCCATCTTTTCGTTGGCCCCAAATATTTCGTAAATCTTAAATACTGTTCCCACTGTGCCTATTGGATAATAGGAGCCGTTTTTCACCATCAGGTACGTCAACCGTTTTCTATCTTTACGGCAATCAATTGGACACACCATTTAATATTATGTTAATGACTCCAATTAAATACAGCCGTCCACGCGATTACAGGATATGTCTTTTTAGGCGAGCAACGATTAAAATATTTATTTGAGTTAAACGACACTTTAAACCATAGTCAGGCCGCCAAACGCCATTTTTTCACCAAACCATGTTTTGTTGTATTACGTTTTTTTCTCAACGGTTTTTATTGGTTCAGACACCCGCCTTACTAATTTTTCTTACTGGACAGCTGACAGCATTGAGCATTTTTTTAATTGGGCCTTAAAGTGAGGTACTGTTGAAGTGGTCGAAAATTAATGTGGAAATTACAGATCCGAATGATTATTTCATCTTAACTCACTATATAAGCACAAAACGTGATGTAATTGTGTTTCGATATAGTAACTACATCCGCATTGGGTATTTGGTAGAAATTGAACGGATATTACACCGCTTTTTATATCTATCAACGCTATTTATATCTTACTGCGCTCTTTATATGTGAATGCGTTTGGAGGTTACGTCATATAACTGTTCTTTCTCTTTGATTTCTTAGAGCGAGGACGCATTATTGCAACTGCGCAATTGTGTCTCACTACACACCTCATAAACTTACAATTTTGTCTCGCCTTTTATCACTATCGTTTCTATTTCTTCAACTTCACTCGATATAGCATCAGGTTCGGGGGACCTTTGCTTTGAAACGACAGAGACTAACTCCGTCATCTCAGATGCTTGTTTTTTCTCAACCACGTTCGGTTGTGCTGAATCGATTTATAACGATGACTTACATATAGCTTTGCAACATGGGTACGATGCAGACCCAGATTTGACTCTGAGTTGTCATAAATCCTGTGTTGAGAAGTATTTGCACCCGAGGAATGTGAAGCAAGCACGCATTGCTCATAGCACATCCCTAGATTTTGATGCTCCGCCCGAAAAACGTCCCTAACGTTCACATGACGAATTTACTTTCAGGCGTCATTGCCTATTTTGTGGTGATGACTGCATAGTTGACCGGGATAAGAAGAATCCTTCGAGGTGGAGGCCCGCCTACCTGTTTCACCAAATAGGCACACATACACCGCATATGTCAGTTAGTGATGAAATAAATGGCATTTGTTGTCGTAGGAACGATAAATGGTCCGAAGAAGTAAAGCTTAGAGTGTGCTGCTGTTAGCGACTTACATCCTGCCGATGCTCGGTACCATGTTGACTGTAGGTCGAAATTTACGAATCCAAAATCGGTAGAATCAGCTGCAAAACAGAAAATTGATCTTTCGTCACCACATTGTCAGGCCATACAATCTGTCATATCTTACATGAAAAATGACACATCCCCCATGTGGAGTTCTGTCGAATTATTTGGTCTTTATCTGCAATCTGGTGGGACTTACAATTCCCGTCGATCATTTGTGTCTGATCTACTCGATAGCTGCGGAGATGACATTATGGTGTTGTCTTCCCCGGGAATCGCCACAGTTTTGGCAGGCAAATCCAGAGCTGGCACCTTATTTAGGCACGTTAAAGACTCGGATGTTGACAATATTGACAGTTCCACAAAGATTCTCAGTAAAGCAACTGGCAAAGAAATCAAAGATATGGATCATGACAAAGTTAACTACGCCACTGATGTTAACAGCGATAGCGTATCCTCGTTTGTAAGTGGTACATTTCTCACATTACTAAGTCGTTTAGCTCCACAGTTGGACCACACATTACCTGCTCTGGTGAAAGAAGGAACCATAGTGACATCAGCGTTGTGTGGAAAATACACACCGCTTCAAATTTCGTTGGCAACGCTGTTAAGAGATTCTAAAGAGTTGGTAAAAAACATGCATGATTTTGGTGTAACATCCTCATATGACGAGCTATTGAGATTCAAAAAATCTGCGGCAGCTCTGGTTGCAAAGAATGCAAATGATACACCGATTTCGGATGCCAACAATGGCCCCAAACAAGTGGTTGTTGACAACTTTGATGCTGAAATTGCTTCTCAAAATGGGAAGCTAAGCACCCATTCATTGGCAATCGTGATGGCTCAAAAGGACAATAATGATTCCGTTGAGTCCCAGACGATCCCAAGATTGAAAAAGTCAGATATGACATAACCAACATAGTACGAATTGGATGTTGTGCGTTTCAATGGACCCATACGACCCGACATGCCCGCATCACATGTACGAATCACTGTTCCCCTTCTTTCAACATTGTGTCGCAGTGCAATGTCATTGCGCAGAGCGATAGAACTTGATTTCGCATTTTTGAAAGATATGGCCAGTGACCAGAACTGTCCGGAGTTCAATGGGTATAATACCCGTATGACGAGACACTCGGATCAAGAAACGAAACCAAAAACGAACGCAGCATACCTCCCTCTAATAGACATGTCACCTGCGGATCCAGACACTATCATGACAGATATGGAAAAGGCAGAGCAACTATCATGAGATGCAGGACAGCCGTTCACTATATTTACTGCCGGTCAGCAGTTATACAAGATAGCAGTTCAGGTGTTATGGTCTTATCCAGACAAATTCGCGGCATTTGTTCCTCGATTGGGTGGTATGCATTTGCTCATGAGTTTCATTGGTTCAGTTGGAACGCTCATGGCCAATACTGGACTTTCAGATATACTTGAGTCAGTATTCGGTGGGGTTGAAAAGATGTTGACTGGGAAAAAGTTTCCAATGAATATGAGAGCCGTGCGTTTGTTATCAGAAGAACTTTTACGAACAGCTTTCGAGAATAATGATTTGCAATGTGCAGAAGATTTATTTGCATTGCTAGAAGAGAACGCGTGCAGAAGTCGCACGACAAAAATGTGGGTTGATGCTTTTTTGAAACCATGATGTTGTACGTACGAGCGGAGAGAGAAGGTGACTGGCTTTTACACATCGAAGCTGTGAAAAGCATGCTTCCTTATTTCTTTGCTTCTGGTCATGCAAATTACGCAAGATGTGGGCTTTACTATCTGCGGCAGATGCAAAATATGCCACCGGATATTTTATCTCATTTCTTGAAGGGTGAAAATGTGATGAGACACATACCTGGTCTATGGAATGGCATATGGAGCGATATGTGTATCGAAACTACCTTCATGCGATATGACCATGGCAAATCCGATATAATAGGGATCACATTAAAGCCAGAAACACTAAAAACCTGGGCATTGAGTTTGCATGCATGTGGGGAGTTAGCTACCGGTATATCAGATTTGCGAGAAGATCGAGATAGTGACAAATTACAGATCGCTCATAAGGAAGAGGCCAAGTCTAGAATTCTGTCGACCGTATGGGTCTGAGAACTAAACTAGGAATGTGTATCGACCCATTGGATCCAAACGCACACCCCGGGACCATAATTAACATCGCAACTGGTAGGATAGGTCCAACGTCTGTCGATGTCGATAAGATTGTCAGCCTCGGAGTTCAGAAAATGGCGGAATTTGAAGAGGCCTTCCCGAGTGGATCTTATGAGTCAATTTCGAAACCAGTACAAACTATGGCAATCTTGAAAACGTCCCTGAAGGTTGGGGAGGTCAAAATATATGACACTAATCTCATTTATTCCAGAGTTATCGAATATTTATGTAGTTCACGTGAATTAATCAAAATCAGTATTGAAAAATAAAACAGTTGTTGAGAAACCAAAAAGAATGTCTGGTGTGGATAAGAAATCTGCAATTGTTATCGATGGCTGTGCACTGCTCTGGATACCTCATTGGCCCGTGTCTACCAAATCCAGGCCGACAACTGCTCTAGACTTCATTACAGCGTTTAAAGACAACATCAAACAAAAGTTGCGATCGAGTGATGTGTATTTGGTATTTGACAGATATGTTGACTACAGCACCAAGTGCGTGACACGGGCACACATAAAGGCCGATAGCTGCCGGGTGTTTCAACTTGTACCCACCTCCCTGCTACCACCACAAAAACATGTGCTGGTCGTAGTGGAGAACAAAAAGCAACTGATCTCCATTATATGTGATCAACTCACCACGGACAAAAGTTTTGCTGAGCAAAACACACGAACTCACAAACTTGTAATTACTGGCCAACATAATGTTCCGGTTGAGGTTAGTTGTGGATCGGTGACAGATAGAGTAGATATGACAACTAGTCACGAGGACGCTGATAACATTATCGTTCAACAGGCAATATTGTTTGCTGCAACTGAATGTAATAACGTTGTGGTTGTTGCTGACGTCTCTGACGTCAATTTGTTGTTGCTGCACCACTACCTTGAACAACACTTTGCGGTTGCAATGACTATGGAGTCATCAATCAATGGACGGGTGGTGATAGATATACCTGCCGCAGTTGATACACACAAGAAAATTGTTCCTCAATTGCTCGCTGCTCACGCACTTTCCGGGTGCGATACTGTAGGGGGATACTTTGGTATCGGCAAAGGGCGTGTACTGAAGGTTCTGCAAACTGGTGGGACACTGGAATCACTTGGTGAGAATAACGTGGAGATATCGGATGTTCTAGAACAAGCCACCAAGTTCATAGCATTATGCGATAGACCTCCTAAATCAGCATCAATGTCCGATGCTCGTTTGTGCATATGGAGAACACGAATTAGGAATCCGACTGCAATAGCTGCTCCTAAATTGTGCAGCCTACCACCCACAACAGAGGCTTTTACTGAGAATGTCAAACGGGTCCACTTGCGAACTTGTATATGGAAGCATGCCCTTCAACCTAACCCACCGCAGATGGACCCAACTGTATTTGGATTCGAGAAAGACGTGAATACAAAATCTTTGAACCCTGTGGCAGTCGCGTCCAACGTCAAGCTAACACCTGATGAAGTACTGAAGATGATTAGGTGCACATGTTCGAGTAACACGCCATGCATATATTCGAGGTGTAAGTGTAATGCAGCAAACATGGCGTGTACCATTTTCTGTGCGTGCAGTGTTTCAGAGGACTGTTGCAATGAACAGACATCGCTGGCTGTAATGCGTAGTGATGAGTCGATCTAAGGAACAACACAGTCATTCAACTTGATATTCACTGCATCTTGTGTGGTCCTTATAAAGTACTTCACTAATGATATTTGCAAACACCTCTCTTGTTACAATTTCTCGTATATTTCAGTTCCCGTCTCCGTTTTGGAGTCTTTAACACTATTGCTGAAAATAGCAAAATGTTACTAATTTTGGTAGCCATTTTGATTTTTTCTGGAAAATCTGGGGATCAGCTGACCCGCTTTGTGACCAACACAATCAATTGGAAATGGCGTGCTGTACTGAATTATTTAGTAAAGATTTTTGACTTTCAATTTCAATATTTTCAGTGGTATCGGCGGAAACTTGAATTTGGAGCCATCTTAGGTTTTGGCGATTATAAGGAAATTGATCAATCCTTTCAGCTGCCCAGTAAATGGAATCGCACGAGGAGACCATATAGTTATACGATATAGTGATACGATAATACACCGACAGAAAAACAGGTTAAGTGTATTGGCGACTGGACTATGTGCAGATGAGTGTAGACTGTAATTGCTTTGTTACTTTTCCAATTTTGGGGGCATTTTGGACGCCATATTGGGTTTCTCAAACAATTCCTTTGATCATATATGGCAAAAGATCATCACCCCATATGGCTAATTCATATCGGTAATCATGGTTGGACATTTCAAAATAATAGCGCCTAATAGCCGCCTATATTGTAAGAAATTATGATTTTTTGCCATATTTGCGGCTATTTTGGACGCCATCTTGGGTTTTGAGAGAATATTTTTCATATGACACATGAGAGTAACAGTAGGTTCATGAAAATGTGCCGATATGTGTATATACCTTGCACTGTTTATACATGTAATATCGGTTAATTCCGACGGACATAACACAATTCGCAACTTATTTCGGATTGACTAGGTTATACTGGCGATTATAAATAACGTGATACAGTGAGCAACAATCCACTTTTGGTGGATATCAGAGTACCGGTGTGTGCAGAAAGGGTCCCTCTGGTAAATAGAATTATATAAGCATGCATATTTGTCAACATCTTAGCAACAATATGAAGGATACGTGCTGAAATCTCCAAAAAAATGAGAAATGTGTGACACATTGCCGGCCATCTTGGTCGCCATATTGGAGTTTGGTAATCTTATTTTGGCCAATAAGTAACAATTATATATTTGTACGAAGAATCAAGAAATATCTTCAAAATTCCATATTATCTTAACAAAAATTCCTATCCAAGTTATATGGTAATATTGTATTTTTTCATAGCGGCCACCTTGGCGGCCATCTTGGATTTTGTCGAATAAAAAAAATTGCTGAACACTGTCAGCTGTCCAGTAAGAAAAATATCATCAAGGAGACCCTATAGAATAATAATCCGCCGAGAAAAAAACATAATACAACAAAACCAGGTCCAATGCCTCGGCGGCCGGACTACGAGCAATGATTAATGTAACCCTTAATATTTATAGTGATCTATAGTAGTCAATCTTTCTGATTAACAACGACACGTGAGCAGCCCATGTGACATACAAGCAATGGTTGGCCACGAAAAACACACACAAAAAACCCTTATACTACAAATCAGATTAATAGCGTGAGTTGGTCTTCGTTCAAAGCGATACCCCGGATAAAAGAACATCTGTTGCAACGCACTTTGTAATAAAAGTTGCAAAATGTAATAATTATTACAAAATGCAACTACATGGATGGGATAAAACGCTTCGAAATTTAATAATTGTTACAACTGCAACGAAATAGACTCGGCATATGTGAGCGCGGTGATTCAGTGATAGACTGTTGGACTTTTGTGCGAGAAGTCCCGAGTTCGATCCCCGTCCGGGACGACCGCGTTGTGTCCTTGTGCAAGGCACTTTATCCCGGTTGCCTACATGGGGGCACGATGACGCCGTGCATTAAGGCGTGCACATGTCTTCAACCGCTGTAACCCTGCTTGAGCGGAGCTTGAACAGATTTCGAATGTAGAGGAGTTGACAGTTGCTCTTCCATGCACTGTTGTTCTCTCCGGGAACTCCGACTTTCTCCACCTTTAACACTGTCACTGTCGCGATTAGCCATTCATAAGTATGCGACCTTAAACACCAATAAATAAATAGTTGCATTATGTAATAAACTTTTTTTTCAAGCGGGGCAATCAAAAATGTATTTATTTGATCTTACAAATATTAAAATAAATTTGTGTGTATGTTTGTACGACTGTCTGAGAGTATATTATGTGTACTTTTACGCGTATGTGAGTGGGTTTTGAAGATTTTTAACGCTTTATTACAAAATACAAGTACCTGGACCAGGGGTGGCGCCAGGGATTTCTCGACAGGGGAGCTGACCTCTCCGACAGGGGGGGGGGGGGGGGGGGGGGGGGCTATAACATTTGACCTCCCAAACGAAGGGAAATGAGTGAAAATTGATAAATTGGAGAACCAAAATAGAAGCAAATTGAGAATGTTTGTTCATTATTTAACCCTTTACCTACATGTAACCTGAAAAGCAGACGACACTTGCAAAAATAATTCTTGAATAGCTATTTTTTTCATTTTTTGTCTCAAAAACATAGGTTATGACCCCTCGTTGGAACGAGCTTGACGAGCTCGTTCCAACGAGGGGTCATAACCTATGTTTTTGAGACAAAAAATGAAAAAAATAATGAAAATTATTTGGTGATTTTTGAGAATAGCGCTGGCCGGTTTTTGCCGTTACCTTAGATAAAGGGTTAAAGTAAACATATTGTAATAAGGTCGGGAAATATTTAATCTATAAAGCCAGTTTGACGAACGACATTAAGGAATTTCGTGAGACTCACTATTCTCTATCAAAGTTCCAGTGCTGCACGGGTTCGATACAGACAGGACGAGATATCTACATTCGATTGTCGGAAATTTCTCGTGAAGTCGGGTTAACGAGACTCTCCGACGGACTGACTAAATATCTCCGACGGGGGGGGGGGGGGGGGGGGGGGGGCTGGACCTGTCCCCCCTGCCCCCCCCCCTCCCCTTGGCGCCACCACTGACATGGACAGGACAAATATTGCAAAATACAATAAATATTATAACACAATAGTTGACAAGACTCGGCAAGAGTTGCATTATGTGATTAACTTTTTTACAACAGAATTATCAGAAAAGTTTTCATCTGATTAATTCGCTTACCCGCGTGTCCATCGGCAATATACTAAACCCTCCATTTACCATGTGAGCATGAGTATGGCACGTCAGTGGCATCCATGCCTCACACTTATGCCAACCCTACTTGTACCATGTTAGTATGTTACAGAGCACTACCATAGTGTTTTTGTTGTGTATTCAGGCTTCCATCGCAGTGAGAATGGACGTGACGATGCGACGTTAGCGGTTAACCCTTTGAGCCCTGATGGTATATTCCATGTCACCTCATTGGAAGCAACTGGAAAAGTCCATTTTTATTATTTGGGGATAGACCAACCAATATTTTCAACGTGCAGCCACAAGGCTGCACGTTGAGAATATTGATTGGTTTACCTCACACTTCAACTCAGCAGCCATCCTATTAAATGAAAGAATGACACATCTTGTTTCTGAACCGGAAAAAGCGGCCGTGGGGGTTCAAAGGTTTACAAGTGTTGTTAAACCCAATTAAACAGGCAATCCTATTGTTTCCAACGATGATATTTTATTGATCTTAATTCTCTATTAAAAATGTGCATTGTTGGAAATCTAACGGAAATGAACATGTGGCTGAAAGTATATAGTAATCAGTAATATTTTGATTACGCATAAAATCACGAGATCGATAAACCAGATTGGTTTTCATTTTCGACGAGCCTGTCTGTCCTGCTTCCATTTTGCATGAGTGAGTCTGTCTGCACGCTGTCTGTCTGCCTGTGTGTCTGTGTGGGTTGGCTGGCTGTCTGCAACTGATTGACTGGCTGGCTGACTGTCTGGCTGGCTGGCTCGCTCGCTTTCGACTTTCACGAGTCTGTATGTCTGGCTTCCGTTTTTATGAGTATGTCTGTCTTATATTTGTTTTCTGTGAGTGGTTCTGTCCAACTTCCCTACGCCACGGGTCTGGCTGGCTGGCTTTTTGGCTCACTTGCTGTCTTTAAACTGCAAACTTGAATTCTTGTGCTTTCTGGATGGTCGGTAATGTTATTCTTCACTTCTGGTTTGCCTGTACTGCATACATTACTGTCCAACGTGGGAAAGCTGAAATTATTCATTAACGGACACAACATGTGATTTATTCCGCTGTTCCATTATTTAATCTGGGTGTCATAAAGCGGCATTTTACATATGTAAAATGACGTTCTATGACACCCAGATTAAATGTCAACCGACTATTGAAACAACGGCCTCGTGTTCTTCATTTTACACATTTATTAGATTTCGCAAATCTTTATTTTTCTGCCACTCGAATTTTAAAATTGCTGACAAGACAATACTTATAGTGACATTTTCAGCAAGAGTCATCAGCAGCCTCTCCCGTACATCGTAAATCTAATATTTTAAATCCACCGAGGTTCTTGCAAAATTGACCGTATGTCCAGCTTTTTGTCCGGTAGGGGAGTTAACTCGAAATACTGGGGTGAACGAATGCTGAAAACATCAACGAGCGAGAGAATTAACCCTTTACCCAACGTAACGGCCAAAACCGGCCAGCGCTATTCTCAAAAATCGCCAATTAATTTTCATTTTTTGTCTCAAAAACATAGGTTATGACCCCTCATTGGAACGAGCTCGTCGAGCTCGTTCCAATGAGGGGTCATAACCTATGTTTTTGAGACAAAAAATTTAAAAAAAATAGTTATTCAAGAATTATTTTTGCAAGAGTCGTCTGCTTTTCATGTTAGGTAAAGGGTTAACCGAATGGTTTGTGATTGCCGTAAAAACAATCAGATGTACAAGCGGATCTTCATTATTACTTAGATCATATATGACAATATTAGTAACACCTTAGTCCGTCTCTAATCTGCAGAAGATCTGTTTTATATATTTTATCCATTGTTCTTCGAGGCTTCATGTCTTAGGATTATAATTACTTGGATTAATCCATTGCAAGTGTAAAGAAAGATAGCATGAGAGAAATCCAGTTTAATTTTCTGAACTGTGATTGTATTCTTTATCATCACCTTAATAAAAATATACT
Source organism: Pictodentalium vernedei (assembly GCA_031216915.1). NCBI lineage: Eukaryota > Metazoa > Mollusca > Scaphopoda > Dentaliida > Dentaliidae > Pictodentalium > Pictodentalium vernedei. The sequence goes on from CM062297.1 coordinate 53,229,185, forward strand.
CAACGGGAGATTTTTAACCTTTCTTTATGACAATAAGGAGAAATTTCATTTTTTTAAAACTAGTGAAAAAAAAAAAATAAATAAAAATTATGAAAATTATAATCACCTTAATGTAAAATTGTGAACAAAAATCACATAGCACATGAATATTCCACTTTATCCGAAATAAAGAGAAATACTCTGCCTCTTAAAAGACGAGTCTCAGTTCACGCGTAACCTGACGCTCACTTGGAATATTCTGAAAAATACTCTTTTTCAGCCAAAAAAAGGAAGCAAAAACAAAATATCGTATATTCATAATATTTATATTACTGTTTTCTGTATTTATTGCAGAATACTAAAATAACGCGTACAAATTTCACCTAACATATTCAAAGGTCAAAAAATACATTTAAACACACTGGGGTCGGCCTTTTTCGTAAAATTTACTAAGGTTCTACACGATGTTCAGGACCAGTTTTCAAATTAAAAAGGAAGCAAAAAATAATTGCGCTTTATCAACATAAACATATTACATTAAACTAGAATAATGGAACTAAATGGAAATAACGCGTAAACTATTGTCTTTCAACAGGTTATTTGTGTAATTGATGTTTAAAATATTTTGTCCATAGGCATCAGTGTTAAGATTTAGACCCACTTGATCCTCGAAAGTGACGCATGCGCAGTAGACACCGGACCGAAAGCTGGGTATGGGATTATTCTCGTCCATTTCGTATACACGTTGAACATATTGATATTCCTGCATGTGAATACATTCAACATAGGACTGCATTGTAAGGAGAACTATACTTACGTAATTTGTTGTTGCTATATTCAACCTTCCCCATTTTTTGTCAGCCAACTAGTTTTGGGACGGTTTGCCATTTTAACCTGTTAACCGCCAGGGTTAACATATCGTAACCGGTTAACCGCCGGTAAAAGCAATACATCCATATCAAACCACCACCAGACATCGTAGGTCTGCGATTTGTAGAAATGTCCCTTTTAAGTTAAGAGCAGGCATGTCATTTTCAGGAGGGCGATGTAATTGCTCGACTACTGTCCGCCTTGAAAAAAATAAGGAGGGCGAAAACTAGCCTTCCCGGCCTTAGAAAATAATGAGTACCACAGCTGCCTATTCCTAAAACCTACATCTTTTCGGGGCTCTGCTATGTTAATGTTCTTAGTAAAACGGCCTCACTGTCCCTCCCACAGGTGTTGTGTGGGCGGGGGGGGGGGGGGGGTGTAAGCCGCATCACATATACTACCTTGTTAGCAGCACCAAATAAAATGTACAAACCCTCTAGGCAGAATTCATTAATAGTAGAACTTCATTTTACTCTAATTAGCTTCTGTCTGTAAGCTTGAAGATATAGTCCCATATAGGCCCGGATCACCCCGGACCAGCTCGGGATGATCCGGGACCTGATCCTTGACGACGCCGTAGTGGTCCTGGATAGTCCGGTGTCGTCCTTGGCCTTTCGGGGTGGTCCTTGGGTATCCGGCATGTCGTCCCGGATATTTGACTGTCAAAACCCTCCGGGACGATCCGGGACGAAGATTTAATCCGGGGTGGTCCTTGACCATCCTGAATCATCCTGGACTCCGCCGTGTTGGTAACGGGGTCGTCCTGGACGATCCATATCTTGAACGGGATGAGCCGGCGTGAACCGTATCGAAACGAGGTAGTCCGGGACAATAAATGACATGCAGGATCACGCCGGATCATCCCGTTCAAGTTACGGACCGTCCAGGACAACCCCGTTGCCAACACGATGGAGTCCAGGATGATTCGGGATGGCCAAGGACCACCCCGGCAATATATGTTTCAGATCTTTTGCAAGCCGGATACGTCCAGGATGAGGCCGGACAGCCAAGGTGGCGTCACGGACAGTCCCGAAGGAATTACGTTTTAGCCCGGATAACTTCCGGACCAATATGGACAGTTACAGATAATCCCGGATCATCCAGGTCAGAAAGGTACAGTATAAAAAGGAGGGTTTTTCAATAGATTTTCACTCTTTCTCTCGATGCGCCTTCCGTATCATTGACGCCTTCAACATGGCAGAGCCTCCAGATCAAAGAGAACGACTAGTACTGATGAACTACCAGCTTGAACTGGACCAGCAGCAATCTACCAGTTCGATTTTGCAGTCTACACTGAAACTTGAGAGAGGGAGGAACAAAAATGCTGAAATTGAACGCAAAAGAAGAATGAAGAAGAGATCGATCTGGGTTCGACAGTGGCTGACCAAAAGACAACAGTATGGCCAATACACTCAACTGATGCGAGAACTGAAAAAAGAAGACGCAAAGGGCTTCAAGAACTTATTGCGAATGGACTATTACCTGTTCCAAGAGATACTGCGAAGGGTGGAGCCTCGAATTAGACCCACGAAGTCAAGATTCCGAACACCTCTGTCTGCTGGCATCAAGCTGGCCATCACCATACGTTACCTTGCGTCAGGGGACAGCTACCATTCTCTAATGTACGGGTTCAGAGTTGCGCACAACACCGCGTCCAAGGTTATCAAAGAAGTAACCAATGCTATTGTTTCTGAGTTTGCTGAGGAAATGATAGATACACCTAAAACCCCGAACAATGGAAGAAGATAGCAGACGCGTTCGAGAAAAGATGGCAGCTCAGCCACTGCGTGGGGGCACTGGACGGCAAGCATATAGCCATAAAGTGTCCGAAGAATGTTGGATCTACTTACTTCAACTACAAGGGGTTTCACTCAATTATTCTGATGGCATTGGCTGACGGCGATTACAACTTTATCTGGGCGGAGGTCGGACGTGATGGATCGGCTGGAGATGCACAAGTCTTCAACATGAGCGAGCTCAAAGAGGCCATCGACAAGGACGTCCTTGGTTTGCCTGATCCAGATTCCCTTTCGAACGACGATAAACCGATGCCATACAACTTTGCCGGTGACGATGCCTTCGCCTTGAAAACGTGGCTCATGAAACCATACTCCAAAAGAATGATGTCCAAAGCCGCGAGGATATACAACTACCGTATTTCCAGGGGCCGCCGAGTTGTAGAAAACGCCTTTGGCATTTTGGTACACAGATTTCGATGCCTGCAAACTACTATGCTCCAGGAAACTTCGACTACCATTGACATCGCCATCTCCTGCCTGTCTCTACACAACCTAATGAGACTTCGCAAAACCACGACATACGTCGCAGTAGCCGATCAGGAGGACGAAAATCATCAAGTCATCCCAGGGCAATGGAGAAAGGACAACCCTCTGGTTGACGGGATCTCCAAACTCGCTCGTCACTCTAGTACACGGGCTGCGAAGGCGCAACGGGACTACCTTTGTGCATACTTTAACTCCGAGGCCGGATCGGTGCCTTGGCAAGACAGTATGATTTGAAAAACAATTATTTTGGCTCATGTTGCATAAAAATGCCAAACGTTGTACCTCGTATGACCAAAAGTGAATGTTGACATAAAATAAAATGTTGTAAGTTAAAAAAGCATGTTTTTATTTAGCAAAATCAGAAAATAAAACCAATGCAAGACTTAAAAAAAAGGAAATGAAACTGGAAAAAATGCGGGGTAATAAATTTTTTCGGATATCTTTGAAAATCTCATTCGAAAGTAAGGAAATAGTAATTGAAGAGAAAAAAAAAGAAAAAAAGGAAAAAAGAATGAAATACAGAAAAAGAAGAAAGAAATAAACGAAAAATAAAGTACAATGACAAGGAATGGAACAAAAAGAAAATTGCAAGGCGTATACAGTGAAAAGCAATAAAGATGCACATGAAGTATTACATTAAAATTCTAAGTGTAAGTTTACTGTTATGTTTTTGTTGTAGTATATGAAGAACTGCGAAACTTCTGACAAAGTTTACAAAAATGAGGCCCTTTTGCACCGATTGTCTCATTTCGGTCACTGTAGCATGAAAACGGATTATCATGACTTTGCGAAATTTGCCAGGATTCTTTTTATTTATATTTCTTTGTTTACGTGGTCCAAGCCTTTTGTTCTATGTATTATATTTCGTAATTTATTTCTTTCCAGTTTTGTATTCTTTCTTTTTATTTATATTTATTCATTATTATAACTTTTGCATTTGCATTTCTTTGCAACTTTTTTAGGATATGTTTAGTCATTTCTTTTATTTACAAGTATATTTCTTGTTCACGACATCATATAGAGATTTTTCAAATTTTTATTCATGTCAATCCAGCAAGTCATCGAACATGAGATTCAAAGTTTACAATAAAACAACAAAGTGCAGGAAACATAATTATCAAATGCATTATATCAGTTTCAGTTCACGACAGCTCAAAGGTGTACAGTTCGGCCAAAGTTTGTCAATTATATTCATGACCGTAATTTTGTTGGCTTGGCGATGGCGTGTTCAGGTTTCCCGACAAGTCCGAGAGATTTGGCAGGATCACAGAACTGGTGATCGGCGTGCTGGCTGGTCGTGCTGGTTGACTTGGAACAGGTTCTGCAATGCCTTTCCCAGCAATAGGAGGCATAGATTCCCATGCTGGAATGTTCAGTGTTGGTTGCCGTATCTGCTGCGGAGTGTACTGCTGTTGTTGGGGCTGCTGTTGTGCACTTGGATATTGTTCCTGTTGATGCCGGGGATCTATCTGAGGCACGTAGGCAGTGAAGGTGTGTTGCTGTTGGTCGTGCTGGGCCTGTTTTTGATCCTGAGGCTGTTGCTGCTGTTGTTGTTGGGGGGTAAGCATCTAGGTTCGTCAGAATCGGGATATACTGTTGGTTGTCATGTGTCTGAGCAGGCGGTGGCGGCCCCTGGGACGAGTCTTCGACACACTGCAGAACTAAGTCCAGGCTTTGACGATAGAATCGGGGAAGGACATGGGGTGTAAAGTCCTTTGCCATGGTCCCGATCCACGTTCCCCAGGCTGCTGTGGCGGTAGTTTGGTCCTTGGCGAGGAGTCCACTGATATGTCCCTGTATCTCCTCGGAACGTCTCTGTTGGTTCTGCAGCTGAGTGATGACGGCGCTTAGGTTTAAGTTGTCATCCGCACTAGTATCTTGTCGAGCAGGAGGATCTTGACGCATAGAAGACTTGTATGGAACACGAACTTAAGATTTCCCCTTTCGCCTGTAGTGTTCGCTCGTCTCAGGGGCGTTTTCGTCTTGCATATCCTCAAGGTCGGAAGGAGGCTCTGATACAGTTTCGTGTACTGAAAGCGTTGGTGAAGAGGCAGCCGTTGCAATACGAGGCTGCAGCTGCAAAGACACAAAGACAAAAGTGCATTAAGTACGATGTATCATATATGTACGAACATGTTACATTCAAAATTACACAAATTATACTTACACCGCTCGCAACCTTGCTCTTGTGTCTGCAGATGTGGGTGTGTAGGAACGTAAAATGTGATAGCAGGAACTTGTCTCTCTCTGTCGTGGCCTTGGCCGCCGACCCGCTTGGTTTCGGTGCCAATAACTTGCCAATCTTCGTCCGGACGCTTTCGTACCACACCTTCAGTTTCGTCCCAAAGTCACAGTCTTTGCCCATGTCAACTGCCTTCTGTATCCAGGCTGCCGTCTTCTTGGCAGTCTCTTTGTATTCTTTGAGGCCCTTGTCATATAAGAATGGATGGTCTCGCAGCCACTCAGCCATATCTATCTCCTCTTCTTCCGAGAGAAGTACAGCCTTGCTCTTGGCTTTCTTAGCCTTCGGCTCTTCTACTTCTTGGGATCTGACTTGGGATACTTCTTGACTCTGACTTGGCGGTGGAGATGGTGATCTGGGCGCTGGTGAGTTGGACCTGGACCTTATAGGAGGCTGTCTCTCTTCCTCCGACTCTGACTTCTTCTGTCCCCCTCTCAGATTGTGGAGGTGGCATTTTCACGGACATCTTCTTCTTTGCAGGCATCTCTCTGGTAAAAGTAAATCAAAATGACCTGATCAAATGCACGAGAACAATGAAAATTATCCTGCGAAAGGGGGTTTATACAGCATCGGGAGTCAGCCGGGAAAGTCCGAGACTCTACCGGGACGGTCCGAGACTCTGCCGGGACGGTCCGGGACTCTGCCGGGACAGTCCAGAACACTACCGGGATGGTCCGGGGTGATCCGGGATGATCCTGGTCCTGTCCGTAGTGATCCCTATTCATCCCTAACTCTGCCAGGTCGATTCGTGACTCACCCTGGATGGTCCTGGACTGTCCGGGGTGGTCCGTATCGACACCGGCTTGTTGGGTTTTTATAACGCATTGTGGGCAACAATACGCATCCGGGGCGGAAAAGTATCGCCGGATCATCCCGGACCACAGTTACGTCAATCCGGGATAATCCTGGGCTATAGATCCGGGACTATCCTATATGGGACTGTAGCTGGTGTTTATTTATTTGTTTATTAGGGTTTAGCGGCACTTTCAACAGCTAGCATCATATCATGTCGGACAATTGTGCTGATGGGGGGAGTCGAAGTACCAGGAGAGAACTGCCGAGCAATAGTGAGTAACTCTCTGGCTCTCTAATTTACCATCCTGACACAAACAGCTAGCACTGCTAGAAGGTAAGTGTTACGTTGACTTGTTGTACACCTATGGTCGACGTGCTGTATCCCCACGGTTCAGTTGCCTTCAACTAATGCTAACCCTGCGTGTGCGAGGCTGATAAATTAGATAGTGCAACAGTTACTCGGCATTGTTGAGTGCTTCCCTATGGGAACTATAGCTTTCTCTACCCGTACATTTGTACAATCTGATATGACCCAGACTGTTAAAAGTGTCATTACTCCACAATAAATAAACAAACAAAAAATGTGCATGTTTTCTTTTCATGTACAAATTATCTCGATAAATTGGAGGTGTTCCTTAGCAAAATGTGAGTAGTATATATATATTTTTCACTTTTGTCTTCAAAAATAAAGCTTGCGACCCCTCATTAGGTCGAGCGCGTCGAGCTCCATTGGAACGAGGAGTCGTAAGCTTTAATTTTGAAACAAAAAATAAAAATATATGAATGGTGGTAATTTTCGTGTATTGCGCTAGTTGAGTCGTTACGTTAGGTAAAGCGCTAAGTGGCAGGGGCGTATAGCTTATCGCCGGTAAGGGGGTGGGGGCAAGTTCAAACTAACTTTTAATTTCTGATTAACCTCATTTCTACCATTGTGGGAACCAAAACGGTTTAGTATTCAGTACAGCAACATATTTTTAGCCAAAATATCAATACCTTTCCTTCCATTTTGCTAAATTTTACCAAGAAAAGGCCTAAAACATTTTCCATCGAGCCGAAAATGTTCCGACAATTTTTTGGTGGGGACGTCGTCCGTTGGCTTCATGTTTTTGTTTTGTATTTTGTTTATTTTTACTGGAGTTTCAGGACGCTTTCAACAGCCAGGATCATGTCATGTCGGGCAATTTAACGGGTGGAGGAAGAGCTGGAGAATCCGGAGAGAACCACCGAGAAGCGGCGAGCAACCGTCAAGCTCTCCAACTTACTAATTCGACAAAAGCTGGGTTAGTAGCGGTTGAAGGCACGCAAGATGCTTACTCGTTAATAACGAGAGACGAGATGTCGTCTCACAGGTCTCGATTTAATCTGAATTTTTTGAATAAGAATTTACTATTCATTTGGGAATATTGATCAGCTGTTGATGAAAATTAACTTCGGACAGATATTTATTGAATAGCAAAATTTTGAAGTTGAACTGCAAAATGCTATGCTAATTCAGTTGAATCGAGCCCTGTCTCATTATAACGAGATGTCTTCTTGTTATAAGAAGAACCATTTCTCTTTATAACGAGAAAAATTCTCGTTATAACGATAAAAAAATTATCCTGTGCCCTAAATTAGCCACCGAACGATAGCAACATGCAACACCAGAGGTGAACAAAACTTACTGAGACGTACAGAGCACTGCAACTTCTGACACTCCAAATCTTAATTAGTCTGTGTGAAGCACCCATACTATTGTTGTTGTACAGTTTCTTTTTTTTTTTTTTTTTAATTTTCAGTCTGTGAAACACACAGACTATGGTTTCTGTATGGTTTCTTTTTCCTTTTTCTTCTTCTTCTTCTTCTTCTTCTTCTTCTTCTTCTTCTTCTTCTTCTTCTTCTTCTTCTTATTCTTCTTCTTCTTCTTCTTCTTCTTCACACCAAGTTGAGAGAAACCCTTTGCTTTGCAAAGAAATAAAGAACAAATTATCCAGTTCAATGCGTTTTGCTCTCTGACAACTTCAGTGTGGGTTCCAAAGATTTTATTTCAGTGAGAATAATGTTAACCCTTTCCATACTCACATTACAGCTATAGACGTCGTTCAAATAAGTGGCAGTGCAAATAATGTCCATGTCTGATTTCTTGATCGAACCTTTTGAATGCTGTGCACATATATGCTTTTTGTAGTTTCTTGGAGAAAATTATGTGATTCTTGTATGAATATCTTTAAATACTATTAACGAAAACCTATTTCTGATGTATTTAAAAATATTTCACCCCCAATATTAAGCCTCCACAAATTATCCTTGTATTTTGTTTACTTCTGATGCTTTAATTCCTTTCACAGAGACTTAAATTTACTGGGTGCAGTAAATTATGTTTCTCTTGTTTTCTTCTTGTTTTCTTCTTCTTCTTCTTCGTATTATTATTATTATTATTATTTATTATTATTATTATTATTACCATTATTATTCTCCTGTCTTCTGTCTTCTAAGCACTTCCTGGTCCGCACAAAAACTCGAAAACGAATCGCCCTGTCTCGCTGATTTTTGGGGGATATAATATTACTGCGCCCATGGAAATATTGCCCACTCCGTAGAAAGTGACCAGTCTACGGTGGCTATACTGAATTATGTTCGCAGGTCGAAAATACAAGTATGAGAATACAAGTCAAAAATAAAGGTTTTAAAATTTTTGCTGCAGCATGGTCAAATGTAACAAATGGTTAAAATGGTCTTCACCAATTACCATGAGCGAAAGCAAAATCGGTGTTTAATATAAATCAAGGTACATCTGGTATGTGTTTGCATGTATTTGTTCATGGGACTCAATACTTATATATAAGGAGTGCGGTGGTCCAGTGGTTAAGGTATCGGACTATAATCCGACAGGTACGCAGTTTGATCCCCGCCAGGGATAACTGCGTTGTGTCCCTGGGCAGGGAAATTTTATCCCGATTGCCCACGTGGGAGCATGGTGACGCCGTGTACTAAGGCGTACTGCACGTCAATGGTGCACTTGTCCTCCACCAGTGCTAACCCTGCTTGTGTAGAGTTAGTACGCTGGGGAGTTTGGACAGTTGCTCACCGTTGCTCGATGGTTATCTCAGGGTTCTCCTGCTTCCTGCACCCGTAAAACTATCCGACACGAGGTGACACTGGCTGTCGAAAGTGTCGCTCAACCCCAATAAATAAATATTTAAATAAATACTTATATAGTTATTTTGAGTACTTCTTTGACCCTTCGACCCCTCGTTTCCTGGAATGGTATCTCTCTTGTGTACACAGTGAGATTAGTCAGTCCAGTATCAATATACAGGGAGGATAAAATAATAACTGCAGTCTGCAGCCGACTTATTGTTTTATCATCAATGCCCCGTGTATAGACCTCATAATAAGACAAAAATAGGACGAAATTATGCCTCGGACCAAAGAATAGGTCGGGGGAGGGTGGTGGTGGTAGATATTTCCTGATGTTTATTGTTTTAATTACGTCCTAAATTCGATGAAACAAGAATATGGGTTTCTTTGAATCGATGTGCAAAGTCCTGATTTTAAAAAGTGTTTCTCTCATTTCAAGTCGACAAGGTTGTCGTTGTATTCAGAGTAAAGTGTGCGGTTTGTTGCCAAAATGTTAACAATTTTAAATTATTCCAGACAAGTTTGTTTTTAAGTTATATTAGGAAAGAGTAGTTGATACAGCAATTTTTGGATGGGTGAGAACATAACAATATTCGCATTATCAGGCTGGACGTTTCATGAAAATTGCAATTTCAGATATTTTTCTATATCATTTTAACGCCAATATACCAATAACATGACGATTTTGTAGGGCGTTATGGTTTATTAACGGCCCGACAGGAATGATTAATGAGACGAAGTCGAAGGTTGTTAATGGCCCGAAGGCTGTTAATCATTCCTGGGGGCCGTTAATAAACAGCGACGCCCAACAAAATCTTGTTATTATTATTATTACCACTTCTAAAATGGTTAAATCCAAAGGCTCTTCATCAAGTTCACTTGATTGTGACATCCCGAGTTTTCGCAATGACATTTAACCAAAACACATATGTCGTCTCTTTCGAGATAAACAAAACGCCACGTGGTCAATCACATGATAGCCTAATTTAAATATTTTTGTTTGCCACGAAAAATTCGCCTTCTCCCAAAATCTACAAACTTGGCACAAGACAAAAGTCAAAACACGCGTGTCGTCTGTTTTTTTTATAAACAAAACGTCACGTGCTCATTTAAATATTTATTTAAATACTCATTTGAATATATTTTGTTCGCCTCAAAAATATGGCTCGAATGACTGGCCTCCTCCTGAAAATTTTACAACCCAAAACTTGTAATGAGCTATTTACACTCACCTGAACTCTTCCAAATCTATTAATTCATGACCAAATGGTGAAAGTTCCCAAATGAGTGATATTCATTACATTTATACGCGCGTTTGAAACTTCAATCGGAGACGAGGCGTTTTCGAAACATTTATCTGGAGGCGGGCCGTTAACCAGGTTAATACACAACTTCCGGTTTGAGACTGCACATTATACACTTTTACCGTAAAGGTAAAATCTTTTTTAATCTGCTAGAGAACGCCCTGTGAAGTGGTCATAATGGATGATAATGGGAACAGGCGGTGGTTATTTTTTCGGACCAGGGGTCAATCCTATAAAAATCCTGTACTAAAACGCTATTACAAGTGTAATTCCTTATCCGAGTACACGTGTATTCGAATCGCCAGTTGTGTTTTGTAGGATTCATGTTTTCTTCCAGTTATAACTAAGCTACACGCGTAATTTACATTTGAGGCGAAGTTAGGATTGGCCATTATCCGAACGTGTAAGCTGCTACAGATGTAAGCGGCACCGACATTACAATGATAATCTGACTTTACTAGTGGTTTATAGGATTCAGTAAATTACAGACTTGTATGAAAAATACACTTGTGGTGAAGATTATACGTCAAAATTGCCATACATCACAATGGTACTCACTTACGTTGGTATGCATGTATACTTCGATTGTAATGTTCGCTATAATGTTTTTATCTTATTTGATGATTGGCGAGATATTAGTCAAGCTACAGCACGTGGAGAGGGTATTATCACTAAATCACCCGCAGAGTGGAGATTCCACCCGAGCAATAATTGCAAATTTTTTGCAAAGCATATTAATCACAAGCAAAGTTTCAGCCAGTGGACCTCCGGGTTTAACCCGGAGGTCCATTGTCTGAAACATTGCTTGTGGATTTTGTTCATATGTACAGAATTTGAAAGTGATATTTTGGGTGATAACTCCACTTCGCAGGTGATTTAGTTACAATTCACTCTCCACGTACTGTATATTTCGAAATTATAAATTGGTCGTTTTATCTACTGTAAGGATATCTCTGCGTATTTAACATTTATGATAACAAAGGACTCTAGATAAAATTAATTTGCACTCGATTTTTTCAAATGGTACATTGATAAAATAAAGTGTTGAAATTATGGTCGTATCAACGCCATTTCTGAGTATGTATGTTATTGTTGCCACGGTAAGGTACCGAAATAACAGATTATGCAATAGCCATTGATTTACTGAGCTATAAATTTCGTTTTTGTAAACGACTCCAAATGGAATTTAAATATATGGACGTTGTGAATCGTCAGAAAGCAAAAGACTTATCATAGCCATCTCCCTGTTCGAATATCACAAAAATAATACACAAAAATTATCTTGTATAACAACATTCAAGTTACAAAGTTTACTATTAAGCATCCCACGTTAGGTGTCCATTGGAGAATATGTTCATCGCTCGACTGCGTGGGATAAAATAAAATTCGAGATGCGAGAAAATGTGAGAAACCAGCAATTGTTGTCATGGAGAAGGGTGGATTGTTTCGATCTGTTGTTGTCATAAGATTAAGCTAACGTTCCTACGGACTTCCATTCCTTTTACACCGGCACCACTCCTGTTTATGCGAATCTGTTCATACCGCATAGTTATAATGTTTTTTTTTAAACTTTTCAGAGTCTTTCCACTAGAGGGACCAGTGTACTCAGACATGCCATATTTTGAGGAAATATAAGGAAACAAATGTGTGTGCTTCCTCACCAAGAAGTGAACAAAATGTGCATCTTTAAATTTATATTACTTTGGCACATACTTGGCTTTAGCGTTTGATGTTCAGCATTTGGTGGGCTGCAGCCCGATTTGGCCTTGGAATTTGATGGGTTACGGTACGATTATGATGTGCAATACCCTGTCTCCAAGGGTGCGTATTTTGCTCTTCGGAAGATGTCCAGATCTTCATTTGAATTTGTTTGGTTTCGCAACCCCAGTTTAAGATGAAGATAGATGCTGATGAGGAGAGAAAGTGACACAAATGGGATAACCCAAACAATTATCTGCATTTGTTTGCCATATCTCCCTCTTTACTTGGATATCTCCCGGGGGTCTTCTGTGGAATGCGATCAAAATCATCATGACAGAGGCAAGTTTGTATATTTTAATTAAAAGGCTGTAACGGCTAAGAAAATACTTTAACCAGGAAAGTAAACATATTGACGAACGACGGACGGGGGGAAGTTGAAGGACACACGGATAGCAAACAAACTTAGCCATGTTACCATTTTGCCCTGTGCACAAAAGGAACAGCTTTTCTCTAGAGAAACTGTTCTCAACGCTGCCAGACGCGTAGCCAGGAATGTTGTTTGGAACGTGCACTAAGTGACGATTGAGGATCAACTAAAATTTTGAAACATGAGTATCAAGTGAAGATCAGTGGTTTTATATGAGAAAATGTAATGCGTAAACGAACTCCAGCTGAAGAGAAACATTGGCATGAATTTCAACAATAACGCCCAACAGAAAATATAACGCATGTAATTTAGATTGGTTCCCAAAAGGTTGTTTTGTTTTTTATTAATACAATTGCTTCAAACAAAACAAACGGACTCTTCACCTTTGGGTTTGAACATCGGAATTTTAATACACTGTACATGTATGTGTAATAAACACAGAACGCGATATGCGTTTGAATCGGTGGGTGTTTTACATAACTCGTTGGAATGGCGTACGGCTTTCGCGAAATACTACGCCATCCATCTCTCGTTATGTAAAAAAATCGCCGATTCAAACACACATCGCGTTCTGTCTATATATGTGATTCTGGCAAAACTTAAACAGTGATAAGCTAGGTGTAATAAATAGAACCCGCAACACCAGGACCATGCAATTAGTTTCTGTAAAACGCCTAGGCACGGTGATTCTTTTTATATCAGAAGCTATAAAAAAGTATCAAAGTAATGCCCAGGGGTTCACGGCAACTTCATGCAAACGAGAACATTTATGTTTTAAAACAACTTACCCAGAGATATCGTTCTCTTTGTGGCGTTGCCACAGAGAGGACGATGTATAGGGGTAAGCGAGGTCTTCACTTATCTCGAAAATGTTTAAACAGTATTTATTTCCACAGTATGAAAGTACATTTTTTCACAATTCAATAAAAAAATCGAAAATGGTAGACAGTCACTCAAATGCAACTCCAATGTTGTGGGGAGATGCGTTTGTATCTGTCGCACCTCCTCTGGTTGCGCTCCTGGCTACTTATTACCTACTTATTACAGGGTTATCTAAAAAACAAGTGTGAAACGACGTTTATTCAATGTACAGAGGCAATATCTTTATGTGTGGATATGAGCTTAATAGTAGTCCGGCGGACTACTATTCCTAGAAATGTTAGACCTAGGACTATAATTCCGCGGAATAATAGTCCAGAGGGACTAATTTTCCTACGGACTTCCATTCCTGTTACACCGGGATTCCCTGACAAGGGGCTAGCGTTACACGTCTGGCGGGGGAGGGGTGGGGGGGGGGGTATTCCACGAAAAGCCCACAAACGCAACCCCTGCACAAAATCATACACTGTAATGCGAGATATCGTAAGTTGGAGATATTTCGACATGTTGTTACCCCACAACTATTGGCCGACAACTACTATAATTGATGGAAATACTCAATTCAGTCTTTAATACTGGATAAACTGTGTTCGCCTAGCTATGCCGTTAGCTCGGACTTGGGTGTGACTGTGTACTTTTTCCTTTTGTATTTATAAATTTCGGTATGATCTGGTCTATTACACCTTTAGATATTAGCTGTCGGCAGGTGCGTAGCCAAGATTCTATATTGAAAGGTGCTTGGATAGTTTTATCTCTTTTGGGGGGGGGGGGGGGTGGGGTGGGTGGGGGTGGGGGTGACGATATGTAGAAGGCCGTCGTAAGGGTAGGGAGTACTTCTCCCAAGAAAAATGTAATAAAATGCAGTGCCCATAAAGAGAGTCTGGGGCATTTATTGGAGACCATTCTGATGGTCGGCGGAGGAGAGGGGGCAGCGATAATTGCTAGACACTATCAGTGGTTACGCGACTGCCTGTCGTTGATGGACGCTTTGAAACAATGCAGCATCCTTCCCATCACTGATCCTACATTTGAAACTAGAAGTCCTGTCACTTTAATGCGCACTATTTTGATGTAATGTCGCGCAGAGTGCGCTTTTTTGTTCCTATCAAACTCAAACTTCACCATTAGCGTAACTCAATCTCAAAAGAAAGATAGCGTGTCCAACAATTCTTTTGAGATCATTAACATTCCTAACCTGTACTGGGATACGTGTATGTGTAACAATGGAAACATATATTAAACATCCACTACATATACATGCTGAAGGGAGTGGATTGCAACTTAATCAAATCGGCATATGTTCTCCACTCGAAATGTATTCATATAGAATATACCCATAGTAGCTTGGTGTACCAAATGTTCATCACTCGTGGTGAAGTGGTGTTAACCGCGAGCCTTCGGCGCGCGGTTAGCACCACTTCATCACGGGTGGTGAACATTTGGTACCCCAAGCTACTTTGGGTATATTTTATTTATACCGTGATCGTCAGATTATTAAGAGTTGCTTTTATTTTTTCTCGATTTTACTGACCACCAAACTACATACGAGCGAATCTGTTTTTGTTTACACGAACATCTTTGGGCAGTACTTCGGCTGTCAATTTTATCGCCGAAACAAAATGAAAAATAAAAATTAGCCTTTTTCGTTTTAATAACATAATAAAATACTATTTCGAGTTATGTATGCTTTATTAACATGAGACAATGCATGTTTGTTAATTTTTGGTGTTTTATGGGGTAAACACATTTAAAAACGTAATAAATGATCGCCACTTCCATTTCACTCTTCGCGAGGCGACGTGCGATAAATGTAGACAAGTTTGCATTCAGGTCGACGTCACCAAAGGTCAACGAGGATGTAGTTCTACTGTAGGTGTAAATTTTAACTATTGAAATCCCATTGTTGGCGTGTTCATCACGGTTGGTGTGTAAAGCTAAAATTTATGTCATAGGCTTTTCATATATAGTAGAATATGTAAGCATGGTATAGATAAGTGTTCATAACAGCACAAAACCCCTTGTAAACGTTATCAAATTGAACACCTGGTGCAATCCGGTGGTCCGCGTGATGAAAGTTTGCAGGTGTTCCTTGTGGTTTGTCCTCCGAAATTGTAAATAATTACTTGGTGAACAATCGATCTATTTATTAGTTATGCTCCCTCCACATACTGTAGTCTCAATATTTTGTTTCTGCTTGATCGGTTCAGTTCGTGATTTCACTGCGACCTCGTTAATAGCACACTATATACTGAGTCAAAAAAGTATAATAAAAACAAATGTGAAAAAATAGCATAAAGGTTGAAATATAATAGTTCTAATGTTGCATGTTTCTGGACAAGAAGTCGTGCAATGAGTTTAATGACATGTTGTTGTTGTCCACCCAACCGTATACAATTTTGCTACGGATTTCAAAATAGCACGTGCTACCCGAGAATGTCAAATTGAATGGGTGACCGACGATTTTCTTTGTGTTATGTTGTGCTAGAGAGCCTCGTTTCTTGAAAAAAAACACGCTAGTCTTTGTCTTCCGACATGTTAAAAAATGCCAGGGTTAACCGAAAATCAGTGCCATTGGTATGCATGAGGCTGGGATACCTCCAGATGAGTTCGCTGCTGAGATCGGAGTCAATGTGGCCACTATTTACCGTCTCATTGGAAGGTATAGAACCACTGGATCTACTGCCAATCGATCACGTTCAGGTCGCCATAGAGTTACGACCCTGCACATGACCGACACATCAGGACGTCTCACTTGCGGGATCGCTTCCTTCCGGCCACGACGACAGCAGCAATTACTCCTGGTAGAACTAACAATAGAATCAGTGCACAAACTGTCCGCAACAGATTCGCTGAACACGGCATCCGCAGTAGGCCTCAATACCACGGGCCAATCCTTATCCAACGCCACCATTCAATCAGAATGAAATGGGTGCGTCAGCGTGTTCGCTGGTCGCAGCAGCGTTGGTGCACAGTTCTTTTTAGTGATGAATCACGATTTTCTCTACTGCGCGCTGATGGTAAGGCAAGAGGGTATCGCCGACGAGAAGAACGGGTTTCTGGTGCTTGCGTGCGGAAATGCGACCGTTTCAGTGGGGGTAGTGTAATGGTTTGAGCAGGAATTTCCTCGCACCATCGAACGCACTTGATCTTCATCGATGGTAATCTGAATGGACAGCGATATAGGGACGAAATTCTTAACGCTGTTGTTGTCCGGTTGTTCAACGGTAACGTCGGATTGCAGTTATTCCAGCAAAACAATGCCCAAATGTCACGTGGCGCGTATATGTCGTGGCTTTCGCGAGGACCAGAGCATCGAACTTCTTCCCTGGCCCCACTTTCGCCAGAACTGTCGTCAATCGAGCATCGTTGGGATCAATTGGACCGTCGGGTACAACTTCATGATCTTCAGACATTAGGCGATTTACTCAATGTTCAAAGGCAGGAGTGGAACGCAATACCACAAGGTGACATCCAGAGACTTATCAGGTCCATGCGCCGTCGATGTCTTGCCATCCAAGAGGCAAACGGCGGACATACACGCTACTGGCTGCATATGTGAACTTTTCATTTCACCCCATGTCTGAATTGCGGCGTCCTGGCGGGACGCTGGCAACAGTAAGAACATGAAATTATGCAAATTCAAAGCAGCTAGACTCGAAATATGAATTTACAATAAATTGTTTGGGACCAAAGTCGATGATACTAATTGCTCCTCAAAGTTTATTATACTTTCTTTTTTGACTCGGTATAATTTGCATTGTACAGCGCAAACGCTCTTGTGTATTAATCTGTAGTAAGGGGCGCATTAACTGACGAACATTTTATGTGCTAATTGTGACAGAACTCAGAGTTTCAACTGCACCTGTCGTTGTTTTGAATATAGCGAGGTCTTTCCACTGACGTTAGTCGAACACACAACTTTAGAGCTGAAACTCACTCGATAACCGCTATCTTTGTGCCTTGTTCATTCATAATCTAATGCACTGAGCTCCGTGGACATGGGTGTCGAGCAGAAACGAGGAGTGCGTGAGGAAACGATAAAACACCCCCTACTTCAGTTCCATGGTTTCAGATTGAGTGCACCTTATCCAAATGTACTTGAATTAATTTATTTATTTAATAAGTGTTTAACGCCACATCGGCATCTAATGCTATATCGTGGAGATAAAACAGTGTGAATTGTAAAAGAGATTGCAATGGAAGGGATAAATAAGTAGTTAAGAATTAGCCGCAGTAGTAACCTCCCCTGGTGATAACTGTGTAACCTGACCACGACTGGGCATGCGAGTTTCAATTCTTTACTGTCCTCAATTGAAACAAATTAAAAAATATTGCTCCCACCAGGCCCGAAACAAGAAGGGGATTGAAAAGCGAATGGCACCGCCCTTACGTCTATGGTAAAGTTCCGTTGTTTGTCGGAAAAATTATCAACTGCTAGAACGGCACCATTTCTATGAGGCAGTAATTGAGCGACCAGTTCGTTGGCATGTTCGTCAATAATGACGGGTTCCCCACTAAAGGCTAGGATTCGTGCGAGCTGCATGAAAACTGCTGAATGGCCCTCGGCCTGCATTGGACAATCGAGTAGTCATGCTGATATACATGAAGAAATCCGTTTATTATTAATATTTTGAATGATTACCTCCCTTTTTATTGTTTTAAATGAGTAAATTGAGTTGAGTTTCAAGGTCGTAGGCCTATCGACGGTCATCGACCTGAAACACTGTCGGAAAATTTAAATATCGAACCACCATATCCGAAAATTGTGAGATCCTCTCTTCAGGGCTGGCTGCAATTAATGATGATTCGTGGAATTATATTGATAAAAAGTGATGTATCATGCTTTTGGACTTTACCTTTTCAATTCATCAAAACCCAATTCAGACCAGTAGATCTACCGAAGTTTTCTTTCTTATTTTTGAGGTACGTATGATCCGTATTCGACATGTCACTTATGTACCGATTAAACATGGAGACACTGAGGTATCCGATCAAACTTTTGAGGTTTGTGGGGGTCATATTATTAATAGAATACTTGGCGATGGAAAATATTAATTATCTTGTGAACGCTTCATGTGGAAAAAAACGCCACTCACGGCAATTAACTTGCGCCACACTTTTTGTTCGCTATCATAGAAAAATAACATTTTAGGATTTTACAACCAGCAATAAACGAATTGTTTTTATGGCTGCCCTTAGTGATGATTTGCGATGTTGACCTAGGCAAGAAATTTGGAATTCTTCGCCTCTGTTCTGAGTGGGGCATTATTTGTTTACCGCATTAGCCGTTCATTCTTATTAGTTGGGTTGACTATAATATATATATTTATATTATAGTCAACCAGACGGATCATCGGATAATGGGTTTCAAATAATATATATAACTTTGTCCCTAAATCCCGATAAATTCTGTCATTTGAGTGGACAAAATAGACGAATAATTAAAATGAAACAACTTGAGAAAAATAAAATAAGAGCAAACATCGTCCCCTGAGTACCAATGTGTTCTGTGTGCCAGTAGGCTGCCAGTAGGCACATAGAACACATTGGAACTCAAGGGATGATGTGTCAACAAAATACTATTCACTCGTTTCCTAAACCACCCAAGGGATGTAACTCTATCTGTTGTCTTCTGCGTTTAAAAAAAGAAAGCAATTATTCGCGCGTTTTGTCCAACTGATTGCTGGGTGTGAGAAACGTGTCCACAAATTTGTTTCCACTGTGTTTCTGTTGTGTTTTCAAACGGGACAAAAACGTTATTTCTACAAACGTATGGTATATGGAGATTTACTACTCGGATATCTCATTTAAACACCTCGTCTGTGGGTCGGTACATAACATACATAATACATCCAGGTATTAAATCTCCATATACCATATATGTTGGCATCATACCTCGTGCAGAGCAATGACAAGACATAGGCAGAATATCAATGAAAAAACGACTTGCCGATGGCGAACATATGGTCATGTAACAGCCTGCGGCTCGGTGTTTGAAAACCGACATCAGGTTTTAAATCTCCATATACCATACATGATGGCGGAGATAACTTATAATATATATATATATGCAATAAAAAAGATTGATGAGCAGGAAACGTGATAGATGATGTGGACGTAGGAAAAATAACACCTTTTCGATCAATGATAATATTTTCACGTGCTTTCGATCTTGTCGGTCTTCGTCGGGTGACAGTATGGTAAACAGCAAAATACAAATAGTAAAATAAAGTTCAAGTGACACAGCGTGTAATAACGTTTGACGTTACATAAATGCTGGTGTCAAAGTTAATGGATGAATTATACGGAAAGAATTGCATGAAAGTTGACGTAATCAGAGCCACGCGGACAAGAAACCAGCATCTCTATTTATTATTTCATTTGGGCTGTTACATGACCATATATATTTCTGCTCAACAGTCTTTCCACGAGTGTCCGTCAAATTTCCCAAGAGAACTTGAACTAGAATATCATATACGGAGTGTCCATGCAGGTTGAAATTTTTCGCCACCGGCAAGTCGTTTTTTCATTGATATTCTGCCTATGCCATGTCATTGTTCTGCATAAGGTATGGCTGTTCAAAATATTTATAATAGAGTTACCCTCCTTGAAAAGTTGCTCTCGGAAATGATGCAATCTCCGAAAGAGCAGTACCCTAGGGAAAGTATATTGTTTCAATAAATGTTTGAAACATTCTACTGACATCTTGCATTATTGTTGAATATTCAATACAAATAACGGGATGATTTGTTGACTTTTTGGACCTAAAAAATACAATTGACTATTGGTGTGTTTTTGCTTTTGTTTCCTGACAAAATATGTGCACGTGACCAGTACTTCCCTTCTTGTCGGATTTTCCCTCTTTATTGTTGCATGACCCCCTGTTTTCGGGTGACAAAAAGTTGTCTGAAGGGCTATACTTGACAAAGATATTTGAATGCCAAAACTAAAGTGATGCAATCATATTGTCTTCACCTGAACGGTATAATGGTCGCATATGGGAACTATTTTGTACTGTGATATCATATGATTTGTAGATTTCACCAATGCAAAGCATGTCCGGACAGCGAGCACGCGTTAACCCTTTACCCAACACAGACGATATCAAAATTTATTATTTTAAAAACAATTTTTTTTAAATTTTCAAAAAAATTCAACAAAACCATATCATGAGACCCCTCGTTGGAACGAGCTCGACGAGCTCGTTCCAACGAGGGGTCACATGATATGGTTTTGTTGAAATTTTTTGAAAAATAATATCTTTTCAACTGCTGAATTTGCATATTACGCGGGTGGATGCGGGCGATTCGTTGGGTAAAGGGTTAAATAATACACTTGATCACTCGATCTACAGGAAAAAGTACCCTTTGGAGTAATGTGATTGCCCGATTTACAGGTGATATCGGAAGATGAAATGAGTTGCCACGTTCGGCATCGGCTAGTGTTACGTGGTTTAGTTTACATAACGAGGAGTGATGTGACATATTCACTAGAAACCATTTTTTGCTGGAAAGTTGATGGTTGCTTTGGAGCATGTATAGGTTTCTCCGAGAACACACTTTTAAGGTGTTCATCGTCATCGAGAATGTGTTGAGATTCTCGAAGAAATTTCTTAATTTTCTGAGTAGCTGGGTGGCAAGTCGCTACCAGAGGAACGCGTGATTTTTCATTTTAACTTTTCTAATTTAGCACATCCTGGCGATCCCGTGAGAGGGTTTGTCGAATTCCTTGATGGTCGCGCGTCATTCAATACCGATTTTCTCAAAGGTCAATTTGAGCCCAGATAATTGTCGATCACAGATTTCGGTGTCTGAGTTAATGCGGTGATATCGAAGGGCTTGACTGTACAGGTCTCTGTACGTTGCGGATGGAAGCTTCTGGAATTTAAATAACACAAGCGGGCGATAGGTTTCCCGTATATTGTGCTGCTTGGCGTTCCATTATTTCTGAGAATTTTGATGGCTGGGGAATGCACAGAGTCTGAAGACTATTCCATGGTAAAGTTCAAGTTCAGAATGGCAGAGTTAATTTCCTGATAGAATGTTTCTGGCGCCGACGACTCATGTCATAAAAATGTCGTCGACGAATAGGAGATAATGGAGAAACGTTGTTTCAAAATCGGACATATATATATTTATTACACGCCTGTTCTTGGAAATCCTTATCTACAGCAACACTAAACCGTGCGAAAAATAAAAATCTGTTCTGCAATTGCATGGAACGGAAATCGTTGACGGACTATTTTATAAAGAAGCTAAATTTCATTAGAATTTTTCTACAAATCGTGTACCGCAATTACAATTTCAATCCCTAGCGATAGCTAAAAGTAGTCCCCTGAGTTCCAATGTGTTCTATGTGCCAGTAGGCACATAGAACACATTGGAACTCAGGGGACGAAAGCGTAACACAGGTTTCCCATCACAAGTTTGGTTGGCGACAAAATGTGGTCTTTTTGGTGATAATTATCAAATGAATTGTTGAGTGTCGTTCTAATAAGTGTTTTATAGGCGCGAAGGCGTGTAATAAACACAGAACGACACGCGTGTGTGAATGGGTTAATCGATATGGCACTTGTACCATCGCGGAAGGATAAAACTCGAGGCCTTATGCCTCTCGTTATATCCTTCCGCGCGCTGTCACTCCAGCCACATCGACTAACCGATTCACACACGCGTGTCGTTCTGTGTATTAGCGAGTTGAGGAGCCATAGAGTACATCTTACCATTGAAGGAGAAATAAATTTGTTCCAGGGTGAATTCTGCAAGTTTAGCCGTCGTGTATGAATCAACAGTTGTAAGCCTACTGATGTGTGAATTTAACGAACGTCTCAATGCTTCTATACCATCTTTTTGAGCAATATTTGTATATGTAGTTTAACATAGAGTACCACAGGTATAGATTGTTCAGTTATGTCCTTTATATAGCTATCGGCAGATTGAGCTAGACGCTTGAGCTCCACATCAACAAAGTTCGAAATATTCTCCGATAAGCTAACACGAACGGTCGACCAGGAACCCCTTTCTTGTGTACCTTGGGTAATGTGGAGAACTGAGTAATGCGTGGTTTTTCTACAATGTATGATGAAGAAACATTTTACCGTGTTACATATGTATTTATACCGTGATTACCTATTCTACCCTATGTGAAAAAGCCTATGACACAAATTTTACTTTATACACCAACGGTGGTGAACACGCGAGCAATAGGGTTGCAATAGTTAAAATTTACACCAACAGTGGAACTACATCCAAGTTGACCTTTTATGACGTCGAATGAATGCGAACTTGTCTAAATTTATTGCACGTCGCCTCGCGAAGAGAGAAATGAAAGTGGCAATTATTTATTACGTTTTTAAATGGGTTTACCCCATAAACCACCAAAAATTAACAAGCATGCATTGTCTCATGTTAACAAAGCATCCATAACTCGAAACAGTATGTTATTACGTTACTAAAATGAAAAAGGCCCTGTTTCTTTTTCTATTTCGTTTCGGTGATGAAATGGACAGCGGACCGCGACGCTCAGGTAAACAAAAACAAATTCGCACGTATGTACGGCTGCTACTCAGTAAAATCGAGAACACAATAATAGCAACTCTCAATAATGTGACGATCATGGTATAAATTAAATATATACAAAGTAGCTTGGTGTACCAAATGTTCACCACTCGTGGTGAAGTGGTGTTAACCGCACGCCAAAGGCTCACGGTTAATGCCACTTCACCACTCGTGGTGAACATTTGGTACACAAGCTACTATGGGTATATTCTACATATATGATGCATGATGTAAAAACGTTTTGTCATGAAATTGCCATTTTCATGAGTGTAAATCAAGCAAAAGAATCTCGGAATCAAACACGTTGTGTGAATTCATGTTTTAAATCTTAATAATCTGCTATCTGCTGATTATATGCACCATGCGATAACTGGCGACGATGCTGAAAACCCAACGAATACAAATCACGCAATCACAATCAAAATCAAGAATCCAGTATATTCTTATAATGATGACGTGTACTTCATTGCCACAATTTCTTAATTATGTCTATCCGACGAGTCATCAATTGCCTGTCGCTGACCAATTTTTTTTTTTAGTTAGGTTTAATAACTTCCTTGTTTGTCGTAACATTACCAACCCAACCCGTAAAAAGATCCTGCTCTTGCATTACGCAGGGCAAGGTTTTTGCTATGCTCATGCGAGTTTAGTAACTGAGTCACGTGATCCGGATTCGACCCATGATAATTTGCAAGCTGTTGATGTGAGCGTGGGTGATATTCAGGAGGATGAATATTCCATTTCCATAGGAAACTGAACAATTATTTCTCTCCTAAAAAGAATTTAACCAACGAACGGTACAAGTTCGGACAATGCACACAAAATACCGATACAACAATGGACAAAGGATGCAAACCATACGCGGTTTCGTCAGTTAGCCAAAATATGTGAGTTCCATGACTCCAATGATGAGGTGAAATCCGAGATAATATTTGGCACTAAGGCCAAAGAAAATTAAATAATTCATTCTCAGGCATTTTTTTTTTTTAAAAACGAATGAGGGAGGGCTATTTTTATTTATTTTTTTTTATTCCTGACAGAAAGGTCGCCGATGCCTAATATCCAGCTGTGAGAGCCTAAAATTAAATTAATTTATTTATTTATTGGGGCTTAACGACACTTTCGAAAGCAAGTGGGATTCGAACCGAGGACTTCTCTGCTTGCAGCCTACACCTCTTCCTACTGAGACACCGCCCCCACCTAAAATTAAACACCAGAGCTTCCATGTTGATGCTATATCACTGAGAGTTTTTTTTTTGTAACAGTAATCATACAACTCAAAATCAATATAGAACAACTAAAATGGAGATCAAAAATAATAAGGAACTTTTTTTAACTTGTTGTGTGCTCAAAAATGGGGGTCCCAATGCAAAAGCTAACACTTTCCTTACCCATGTTTTGTATTCAGTTTTTTTAACTTGTTGTGTGCTCAAAAATGGGGGTCCCAATGCAAAAGCTAACACTTTCCTTACCCATGTTTTGTATTCAGTCACACATAAATAATAGTTTGTTTATACTAATTTGTTTATTACAAATTATTGGAAAGTGCTTGTTTGGCACTCTCCAATAGTTTGTAAGAAACCATTTTTGATGAACAAATTCAGACCACCAAAACTAATCTAGCCTTCAATCAGTTAAATAAATATTTATTTTGTACATACTTATAAAATTCTATCAATGTGTACGACATATTGCATTGCAAATCGCGATGTGATCCCGCTAAAATTACACCATATGATAGTTTTATACATTTTGAATTTTGCCTCCGAAATAAATATCACGAACGCGAGCCGAAGAATCGAATACACCGCTGTCTGAGAATCAAAAGATTAATTTTCTTTAGCCTAATTCATCAAACTTGGATCCGTCACCCAAATTTTCGACGGGACATGCCTTCAGAGAACATTTTATAGTTTGCCCGAGCGCTTGAGTTATCTGAGTTTCAGGATACGGACTGAAGACAGTGGCGGCGCCAGAAAGTTTTTTTTTTTTTTTTTGGGGGGGGGGGGGGGCAACTAGGGGGGCAGACTCCCATGAAGGGGGGCAAATACGTAAAGGATCATATCATTACTTTGTTATGAGGTAGTCCAAACTTGGACCCAAAGTCCGTAATATACTTTTTTTGGTTTGGTACGTCCTATGGACGTACCAAACCCAAAAATTATATTACGGACTTTTGGTCCAAGTTTCGACTAAATGTAATGGTAATTAGCGGTCCTCCTTTCAAGAAATCCTGGATCCGCGTCTGGTGGGTCTGTGCGTGAGCGAGAGAGAGAGAGAGAGAGAGAGAGAGAGAGAGAGAGAGAGAGAGAGAGAGAGACTCATAATGCCCGTCTGTCATAATGCGAAATCCATGATTTTTTTTAGACAAGGGATATGGATAGACATGCCTTTGTTGGCTCATAACTTAATTATAACTTATAAGTATCTGCATCCGAGTCTTTAAATCTCTGCTGCCTGGATGTGTTCATCAGCTAGCCTGAGATTTTGGGTTAAGTGTGTATGGGAAATTATTGGGAATAAAAAAAGAGAGGGGTGTGTGTGTGTGAGAGAGAGTGACTGAATGTGTTTGTGTGTGAGGGTGGATGGAAATGCATGTGAGATGTTGGGGGGGGCGCGGGGGGCAAAGCCTTCGTTTGGGGGGGGGGGGGGGCAAATGCCCCCCCCCCCCCCCCGTAGCGCCGCCACTGACTGAAGAAACAAATACATGTAAAAAGATTGCTGCATCTAATACAGGGCAAAGTTTATTAAATGTTGTTAAATTGATGGGGGAACAATTAATTATCTACAAAGCTTTGGACTAAATCAAATTCCAATTCTACAGTACGTGGAGAGTGGATTGTAACTAAATCACCCGCGGAGGGGAGTTATAACCCAAGCTATAACTTTCAAATTTTATATATATCGACAAAAAAACACAAGCAATGTTTCCGCCAATGGACCTCCGGGTTTAACCCGGAGGTCCATTGGCTGAAACTTTGCTGGTGCTGGGTATGCTTTGCAACAAATTTGCAATTGTTGCTCAGGTGGAAGCTCCACTCTGCGGGTGATTTAGTGATAATACACTCTCCACGTACTGTACGTGTTGTTTTTGTGGCGGACCGTATCCACACAAAAATACAAAGATAGTAAATGCCTGGAAAAGGGCAAAATGTGTGGATTTTGTGGCAACGAGAATCATTTTTTTGCATATGTGTCATAAAAATAAACCCGCAAGACAACAAAGAAGTGTATGGCCTAATAAGCATTTGCAACTGAATCATATTGGGAGCGCGGTGGCTCAGTAGGTAGAGGTGCAGGCTGCAAGCCGAGAGGTCCTCGGTTCGAATCCCACCTGCGACAACCGCGTTGTGTCCTTGGGCAAGACGCTTCGTCTCCATTGCCCGCGTGGGGACAAGGTGGCGTTGTGTACTAAGGCGTACGGCACGTCGATAGTGCACTTGTCTTCAACCAATGCTAACCCTGCTTGTGTGGAGTTAGTATGTTGGCGAGCTGACAGTTGCTCGCCGTTGCTCGGTGGTTCTCTCCGGGTACTCCGGCTTCCTCCACCCGTAAAACTGTCACGGTCATGATTAGCCGTTGTGCATAACTATGTGACCTTAAAACACCAATAAATAAATAAATAAATAACTGAATCATAAGATACAAAGTGAAAATGTTGTTTAGTGCAGTGAATCTTCAAACTCGGATAGTGACCGTGACTATGTATTTTCTGCAAATCATTTAACTGAGTCTAGAAGACCGCATAAGAACGTGACTATAGCTGGTGCAATGGCGCCGGTGTTATTAGATTCTGGAGCATCGGTAAATATCATGAACGTTCAATCGTTGGACTATGTACCGGAATTTGACAAGGTCAAATCGTCTGATAAGATTTATTCATATCATTCATCTTCACCTTTCCCAAAACAGGGAAATTTTACTGCACTTGTAGAAGCAAGTAATAATTGTGTGGCAAAATTGTATGTACTTGATGGTAAAAGTGAACCATTTTTGTGTTTCCAAACTTCTCAGAATCTACGGATTGTGTACAGTATATCGGGCAAATGTGATGACATTACAGAACGGTATACACATTTATTTACTGGGGTTAGGCAACTCAAAGACTATGAATGCGGAATTCATAGCGCTCAAAATGTCCCAGCCGTTGCGCAGCAATTCAGGCGCATCCCTTTCCACGTGTGGAAACAAGTCGAATTTCAGTTGGATGAACTTGTACGCGAAGTCATATTTGAAGAAGTACCGGACAAAGCTACTCCTTGGGTTTGAACAATAGTAATGTCACCTAAGCCCAATGATTCAAATAGAATTGCACTTGTTGATATACGTTGCGCGAATAAGGCCATCATTCAAGGCGAGGGACTATATTGTAAAACACTCGTGCGCATTCGCGCACTCGTGTTTGTACAACGTCCCTCACCTCTCATGAAATATTTCACGAAACCAGTCCAATCAAGCGATTACTGTCTATTTGAGGTTTGGTAGGACCGTTATTCAATATTGTCTCACATTCGGGGCGTTTCTGCACTGTTACGCAACTAAAGTTTAATGTATCTGGGCCCTTGTTCCGAATCCGTATCAAGGGCCCCTGATACAAGCGCGTGATTCTGCTGTTGCCAAAACAACTGCATTAATACCATTTTTCGATCGCTTCGCGTTTTTCCCTTCTAGCGGGGGAGGAATTCGTCACATACAGGTGAATTGTGCACTTGGTGATACCTTCTTGAAATTTGGCACACTGTTAGTGTAGGCTATGAGGTTCTCAAAAACGATCGGCTACAAGTTGACACCGACCGGTGGCGACCAGTAGCGGCACAATCCAAAATGGCCGCCAGCGGCTGAAGGGAACCTCCTTTTCGACGGTCTACCGACTATACATCCGATTGTAAGGGCGCGAAAGTGAACTCTGATCCACGCACGTGTTGGAAACAGACGTGGGAGATGATGTAGAATAAAACGAGATTCTCTATACGGACGCATCAATTTCTTGGAACTTGAAAAGAGCGTTGTTTCTCCGGGATCAGCGTCATTCAGGCAAACCTGAATGACGCTGATCCCGGAGAAACAACGCTCTTTATGAAGCAGTCTCTTTGCCATACAATCTCTTGTTTGGCGTAATTCCGCAAGCAATTCTGATTTGTCTGTCGAAATTAATTCGAGAACGCGATTGTTCACAAAAATCATTCACAGAATGAGTGAGAATCCTCTTCGTGTACGGACTAGTACTGACTGGGAACGTTGTTGCTTTTGCCAGCAAGACAGTTCCAAGAAATTGATGCGTCCGTATAGAGAATCTCGTTTTCATGACGCCTATAAAGCTATTGAGGAAGACATAACGCGCTTCCTAGATAATGGCGTTGAGCTTCCATATAATTTGACCATTGATTGTTTGATGAGAGAGAGTGATGAGTGTATGTCGATGTCACTGTTGACGAATAAGGCAATATATCATAAGACATGCCGTGACAGTATTCGGACTCACATCGTACAGCGCGTGCTACACAAGCGAGAGCGAAATGAGGCAGTGGCATCCTGCTCCACGCTGAGTCCTAAAAGAACACGGACAAGTTTTGAATCTGGCTGTGACAGGAAACTGCCCCAGTGTGTTTATTGTCACAAACGCGAAGGTGACAGCAGTGAGCCTATTTGCAGATCAATGTCTGATAACAATAAACTCAAAATTATGGCAAAGGAAGCCGAGAACTGGGTTGTTTTTTCTCGGGTCAATGCAGCATTTGATTCCGCTGCTAGTGATCTTTACTATCACAAAACCTGTTATTGTAAGCTTGCCAATGAAGCACGAGCGGCTAAATCTAAAAAGTCGAAGAACGCCGAACATTCCGCGTCAGGCCTGCCCTATGACCCTCTCGTTATGGCAGAGCTCATAACATTTGTTGAACACAACGATTCCGCGATGAAGCTTGTCGATCTCAAGAATCTGTACAGTCGGAGGTTGAAGCAAGTCGGTTCTGATTGGCTTAGTGAAGAAATACATTCCACTCGATTCAAAGAACATTTGTTGCAGAAATTGGGCGATGGCTGGGACGCCTTCACACAGGGTAGAGATGTGTTTATTTCAAGTAGGTTTCGAGTTGGCTCCTTGTTGTCCGAATCTTTAACTCGTATAGTGTCTGAGGAAGAGGCAAAAAAGATATTTGATGTGGGTCTTCTTCTGCGTAAACACATACTCATATCTCAAGCTCCTTTCACGGGATCATTTTCATCTTATTGCTTGAGCGAGCCTGTACCCAACTCACTCCTGACTCTTCTTAGAGTTCTACTTGAGGGCACATGTAGTATACAGAACTTAGGCGATGATGAGACTGTTAATGCCAAGACTCGAGTGGCTTGTACTATTTCACAGATGTTGATCAGCAATTCAGCGAAACGCTCCGAACATGCACAAAATGTTCACCAGAGACGTGACAGAGAAACTCCAATGCCTCTTTATGTGGGTTTGAAGTTGCATGCCCATGATCGTATGAAAAATCTTATCAGAGATTTTCATCAAATGGGACTCTCTGTCTCTTATGATCGCGTAATGGATGTTCGCAGGAGTTTCGCGAGAGCTGTTTCACTGCGGTTCAAGAACGAAGGTGTTGTAGTCCCAGCTAACTGCAAACGTAATGTTTTCTCGATAGGAACCACTGATAACATTGATGTATCTGGTAGATCTGATATGCATGGTACGTCCATCACACTCATTGGTCAACTGAGCAGGGACAATGTGGGTACTGATCCCCCACCACTGAGTTTAGATGTTCCAGAAGACACACAAATTGAACTCCCAGACGACTATGCATTTGTTCCTTTCGTTGAAGACTTTGTTGGGGACATCAGGCTTGAATCTCCAGATGAATGTAATGTACGGCCCAATGAATATGCAGATTTGAACGTGGGAGAGAATGACTGGTTGTCTCATGTGTCACAGATCAGCAATAAAGGGAAGGTTGATGGCAGCTGGCAGCTTGATGAAGTCCCTGTGACCTTTTCAGGCTTCTTTTCAAAACATGAAGATCAAGACAATGTCAAACCTCGTGCAGTTATTGGGGTATTCCCTGTTTTCAGTGAGCAGAAAGCGGACTCACTCAGTATGCAGAAGCATGCTATGTATGTGGTCAGGGAAGCTACTGCTTTCGTAAACCCCGGCCAGATACCTGTCATTGAAGGTGACTGTCCGTTGTATGCCAGGCAGAAAAAATGTCAATGGCTGTTCCCAGAGGAGATAGGTGAGGATCGAATGGTGTGTATGATTGGATTCCTGCATCTTGAAATGTGCACCCAAGAAGCTGGTGGTAAGCTTATGGGTGGTTCTGGTTGGGAGCGAATGTTTCACCTCGCAAAGATATTCACACCCGGTGTAGCATCATCCCTACTTGGTGGGAAACATGTCAAGAGGACGCGACAGGCATATCTTCTCACTCTAGCTTGGCTTGAGATCCTCAGAAAGAATGCTTATGAGATTTACTGTCAGCAGACTGGGCCCCATGAGTCATTTGAAATGTGGGAACAGAGGATTCTTTCACAATCTCCAACTGCGCGCTATTGGGGTGAAATCGTTCGGAACTTTCTCTTGACAAGCTGTCAATTCGTTCGGAACCAACGAATCGGTAACTGGCCTGGTACACTGTGTTCTATCGATGAGTTGTGCAGTTACTTTTTTGCCCTAGGACATACAAATTATTGTCGGTGGGTCCCCGTATTTCTGAGAGACATGTCTCAGCTACCCAGGCGGCATCCTTCAATCCACAACAAATTCATGGAAGGCCATTTTGTGGTCCAGCGTAGTGAGAGGAAGTTCAGTATGATGGGTTTAGATCAGAGCCAAGAACATAGTATCCAACTACTCAAAGAAGACAGTGGTCCAAAAGGTCTCTATGGCCAGGCTGAAGAGAAAGTCGTTATTGAGCTTTCAAGGTCAGAAGTTCTGCGTGTTATAGATGAGTATGAATATGCAAGTTTCCACACAACATCATCAGATAACACGGAACACCCGGAAAGTTCGGTATCAGAGCAGAAAAAATTTCTGAATCAATTGAAATCTCTCCTCGATCTGGTGAATCAGGGACTCATTATCAACCCTTATGATGAAACTAGTGGTCAGCTGGTGACATTAGATACTGGTGAATATATGGACCCCGAAGTTAGTAAGAGTTTACGGTCATTACCCGAAAGGGGCAAGCATTTATATTCCACTTTCTTGAAGGAAAGGCTTGTGGAATGCACCGTACCCCTGAATGATGTTATTCCCAAGGCAAATATATATACCTTCCTTAACCCACCCCCAGCCAACCTGGACAAAGGCCGAGACAAACTCATGTCAAGTAAAGCAACTGCCGCAATAGTTACCCAGATGTTCGTTTCACTGCAAGCCCGGCCTGATTCAAACATGGATGAGTTTTTCATGCACGAGAATGCACGTGATCCGCCAGCATTATCCGATAGAGGTAAGCTACGGAGTGGGACAAAATCTCAAATTCTCAATTGTTTACCAGCTATTCCTGCACAAGGGAAGAATTCAGCAGCTAGACAAGCTTCAGTTGTCATCTTGGATATGCCTGCTGTAGTCCATGTAATCAAACCACAGAAAGCGGATCTGTTTGGAGAATATGCTCGATTGCAATTATTGCCATACATCGAATCTCTGATTAACACGAACACCACAAGGGTTGATGCGATCTATGACTGTTACCCCGAAGGCAGTTTGAAGAATCAGACGCGAGCAAAACGCCTCGGTGAGACAGCAGTTAGGTTGATACGGGTGTCCGAGAACGTCCCTTTACCTAAAGGGAAGAATTGGCAGGCATTCTTGAAAGTTAGTGAGAATAAAGACGAATTTTTCAAGTTCCTGTCTGCTGAACTGCTGAAATTAACATCAACATCCGAGTACCAGTTGTTAACGACATCAGGAGAATATGTACTATGCAATAAGGATGTTAGCTTATGTGACATATCTCCATCGAACCACGAGGAAGCAGACACGCGCATGATGCTTCATCTCAACCATGCAGTCTCACAAGGTCACAAAATAGCTTTTCTTCGCACGGTTGATTCTGATGTCGTCATTCTGTCTTTGCACCATTTCGCAACATTCCGTGACCTTGGACTCAGTGAGCTGTGGATTGGGTTTGGAATTGGAAAGGCATATAAAGATATGCCAATTCATGAGATAGCTTCACAACTTGGACCTGATTACTGTAAGGCCCTGACTTTCTTCCACGCCTTCACAGGTTGTGATGTAACATCCAGCATGCTCGGCATTGGGAAGAAGACAGGATGGAATGCATGGATGAATTTTCCCGCATCAACTGAAATGATGATAGAATTGACTGAGAATCCGCAAGTCTTTTCAGAGGATTCCCCTCATATGCAGCATATCGAAAAACTCACCATACAGATGTACAGTAACAGTTGTGTCAGTACACGTGTCAATGATGCGAGACGGCATATGTTCACACATGGCCTTAAGTCTATGGAAAACATCCCGCCCACCAAAGCAGCTCTGTATCAACATGTAAAAAGGGTAATTCTTGTGTCATCTTTCATTTGGCATCGTGCTCTGCAGAAACACTTATGTGTGCCAGACCCATCACAGTACGGATGGGAGTGGAATCCACGTCTCAATATTCTGGTCCCATTTTGGACTCACCTAGGAGACGCAAGTGCTGCATGTGCACTGATGCTCCACTGTAGTTGTGCCAAGGCCTGCAAGGGCAATTGCAAATGCTTGAAAGCTGGATTAAGGTGCACACCTTTGTGTAAGTGTGAAGGTGGCTGTTGTAACAATATTGAGTAGTATACTGTCATGTTAGGACCAGTCATCTCCTATTCTGGTATTTTTTTTTCCATTTTCGGCCAGTTAACACATGTCATGTTTCTAGTTGAGTTGATTTTGCTAACAAATGTTCATCCCATGTGGCTTGCTACATTGTCCGGGGTATAGGAATACAGTTTTAGATTTCGGAAAATAGTCTGTTATTTACTGCACAAGACGGTGTTAATTCATGCATAGCATGATACAATATCCCCAACTATTTTGCCTCTGTACAACAGTTGATACCTTCGTTCACCCGTGTGTTCATCTATGGTATCCTTGTCTTTCTCTGGCCATAGGCCACATGTGACTAGTCAGTTCCTACTCCATAGCAAATCAACTTGGAAATCCTTCATCTTGTAGCGCACTCATGTCTCAATGAATCCATACCTGAGTTGATCTAATAAATCTAACGTAAGGTATCAAATTGCCATACCGGATCATATTTCGATAAGTTATTCGCTAAAACATTTCGACCACTCATCGACATCAAAGGTCATGTTTTGGCTCCCAGTGGTGGCTATATCTCTATATCCCTGGTAAAGTAGCATACCATGAGGGATGGGCATTAAGTGTCGGCAACATTAATCCTGACTTGGAACACACCACATCTTAACTGGCCGAAAATGAAGAATACTACTTGTAGTCAAAAAATATTCCTGTACCTCGAATGACTGCAAACATACACTCACCCCTTCTAGTCCCATTTTGCCAATGTTCTATACTGGCAAGATAACATTGTATAATTAACAACGGGAACTAATGCATCCCGAGTTCATTCCAGCACTGCCCTTGCTGGCAGACGTGTCGCTATGGTGTTGAGATTGAACCAGAACTCCTCTAGAAATTTGATAGTTTTATTTTCTTAGAAAATAAATCTATCGAAAATGCCGGAAGTTGAGAATAGACTGTCACTTTAATTGGATTATCAAATGTCCAAGTATCCCCACTGCTGCATACTATCGAGTACCCTTGTTCATGTGTTGACAGGAATCTCTCATACCATGTTCATTTGACCATTGCATTCCCGAGAAACATTCAACACTAATTTATCTACGGACGGACGATCATACTGACAGTCAGACACACAGACGCACACATCGACGGAAATTCTGATCCCATTATCCATTAATCTTCCCCCCAACTTGTTCCAAGGGCTTCACTCCATCATTCACATCAATTACAGCACATGTATGGTGTTAGGTTTGGAGCTTCAGTTGTGCGATCGGCGAAAATAGCTTTTTTTCGATCCGCTTGGCGGCCATTTTGGATTTCGCTGCTAGTGGTGGCTAGAGGATGGTGCCAACTTGTAGCCGATCGATTTTGAAATCTCTGATGCCTACCCTTACATCATGCCAAATTTCAGGAAGGTATCACCAAGTGCACAATTCTAGCGAATTCCTCCCCCGCTATTCAGAGAAAACAATATTAGGTGAGTCGAAGCCGCGCCAAATATTGTTTTCTCTGAGCCGTATATGACACTGTATCTGCCAACGAAACGCCCTGTAACGTATCTATTATGCACGGCATGCTTAAATGTCACCGAGGAAGTTAACTCAACGAATAGTTAAATTATACGCACTTTTCGGCATCTTGGGCTGGTTTGTAGCCTATTATTGGGATTTTCCTGAACGCTCGAGTCGAGGCTTTTCTCTTGAAGTTAAAGGATTAGCTTTCGCTATTAAATATGGAAAACTCCACCTCAATAAACGATGAATGGCATATTTTAAAATATAATAAACCTTTACACCAAGAGGGATATTTAATTCACCTGTAATTATTGCAAAAGTAACAACCAAATTCACGTTGACGAAACACACAGTTGCTTCACTTCGCAAGACAGTATTCAGTAAAGTGAATCCCAGTGACGTAATTTTCTCCGAAGTGTAACGTCATCACTGATCTCAATATGGAGATCTACGAACGCTATTCTATTTTTCAATTTGCGTCTTTCCATCGATAAGGCAAATGAAAAAGTTCCTCTTAAAATAGTTTTATAACACATTTTGTGGTTCATATTGTGAGATAAATTTATCATCGCCACAGTGTTGTGTGTGTCCGGAAATTCAGATCAAGTCTCGTTGTAGGCACAGAATCGCATTTCGACTCACCCTAAAGGGCTCGTCGAAATACTGTTCTGTTCCTACAACTCGACTTGATCTGAATTCCTGGAGACACACACTGTGGTGATACTATGTATATACCAATACGTTAGAGTTGTTCCTTTTGATATCTTAATCAATCGGGGCGTGGTGGCGTCGCGATAACCGGTTTTCGTCAGATAACCGACGTTTAGCAACGTCGAACGCGGTTAGTAGTTGGATAGGTGACCATTTCAGCGACTGATTCGCGCTCCCTCGTTGCGTCATTGGGCAAGGCACTTAAACCCGTTTGCCTACATGGGTGCACGATGACTCTGTGTACTAAGGCGTACTGCACGCCGATGATGCGCATGTCTTCAACCAATCTAACCCTGCCTGTGCTTCAGTGCGGTGTTACGATGTTGGGGAACTGACAGCTGCTCGTCGTTGCTCGGTGGTTCTCTCCGGGAACTCCGGCTTCCTCCACCCGTAAAACTGTCACCGACACGATATGCCCTGGTTGTTAAAGTGTCGTTAAATCCTAATAAATAAATAGATAAATATTAAAAATAATCTCGAATAAAACACTTTGTTTAAATTCATGTTCTATATCTTAATAATCAGCTATCTGCTGATTATATGCACCATATCATAATTAATCATCAAATGACATGTGTTTGAGTTGGCCGACTGATGTTTTGAAGTGCACATGTACTACGCAAGTAATATTTGTTATTCTCATTTCTTCACCGACCGATTTCTGCGTTCGAAAACAGGTAACAAACAAATAGAAACGTGTTTTCTCGAATCCGAAAAAGTAACTAACATATAACTAAAAAACATTTCAGCCTCCAGCGTATGTATCTCAGGCATTTAACTCGTACGGAAGGTGCTTTAGTTCGTTTTTCAACATCATTCAAGTTGAACGTTAATTTTCGATTGCGTTGCCAGTATATAACCTTAACTCCTACCCAAGCATAAAGAACCGCTATGTCCTT
This sequence comes from Pictodentalium vernedei, assembly GCA_031216915.1. Lineage (NCBI taxonomy): Eukaryota > Metazoa > Mollusca > Scaphopoda > Dentaliida > Dentaliidae > Pictodentalium > Pictodentalium vernedei. The sequence continues at coordinate 53,265,237 of CM062297.1, forward strand.
AATTCTCGTACACCCATCGGTCAAGCAATACCCGTACCTCTATACGCACTGTTCTAAGATCAGGCGGAACTGTCCCGCTGTTCTAAGAAACGCGGGAAGGTACATTTAAGTTCAGACTTACTATTTTAGCTTCCACAACGGTTGTGTTTTGCGAACAATAACAGGGCTGCTTGTCGGGATGAGAATAAATAATTATTGGCTGAAAGTAGATACTTCAGAACTACGGATCACGTAATTTGTCTCTTCGAAAAACGACTTCGTACCTCAACAAATATGAATTTGACAAAGAAATTAAAAAAACTGCTTTGAAGCAGCCATGACCAGATTTGATGCAAACTTAATCTAAATATAACTCAAGACATCATTCGTGAAAAGGCGCATTCAATTTACAGGGTGGGGACGCGGTGGCGTGGCGGTAACCAGTTCTCCTCAGATCAACGAAGTTAAGCAACGTCGAGCCCGGTTAGTCCTTGGGTGGGTGACCATCTGAGCGGTCGGTTCGGCCTCCCTCGTTGAGACCTTGAGCAAGGCTCTTAATCCCGATTGCCTACATGGGGGAGAACCCTCGAGCAACGGCAAGCCACTGTCAGCATATATATGTAAATTTGCACAGGTTGTGGGGACGCGGTGGCGTTGTGGTAACCGGTTCTCGTCAATCACCGAAGTTAAGCAACGTCGATCCCGGTGAGTCTTTGGATGGGTGGTCGTCTGAGCGATCGATTCGGACTCCCGCGTTGTGTCCTTGGGCAAGGCACTTAACCCCGATTGTTCACATGGGGCACGATGACGCCGTGTACTAAGGCGTACTGCTCGTCGATGGTGCGCATGTCTTCAACCAATTTTAACAGTGTGGAGTTCCGATGTTGGGGAGCTGGGAGCTGCTCGTCGTTGCTCGGTGGTTCTTTCCGGATACTCCGGCTTCCCCGTCCCGTATAACTGTCACCGACATGATATGACCTTTGGCTGTAAAGGTCGTTATACCCTAATAAATAAACAAATAATTTACAGGGAGGAAAGTGGATTAAATATTCCCTAATTATACATATTTCAGTTTAGTTTAAACATATTTTATTTGTCAAAATAAACAAAATAAACAAAAAGGATTGCACAACAAGTGCTCAACACTTAAAACACGTCCACACATATTTCAGTGGCAGGAGAAAAACAATCCTGGCCGGAATATCAGTCATCGGCATGCAAGGTGTTAAATGTACTGAGTCCATGAAACGGTTCCATTAAGGCACGTTCACTCTCTACTATTGATAATGTACTCAGAACAACAGCCCCTGATATACTTCCATCATGTTCTCTTTCATTATGGCGACAAAGAATTTTGTCAAAACTTCAAAGGCTGTGATCGATATAAAATATCGGTTGTTTAATTTCAGTGAGACTAAGCGGGGTTCCGTTATTACTCACTTTAAAAGGATATCACGACATTAACTTTAAGAAGTTGGACTATAATACTTTCAATGAGAACTTTCACCGAACTTTCACCGAAGCTGATTTTTATTAAGCGCACTATGGTGCGTATCAGTCAGTAATCGATCTGGTGGTATTCAGGAATTTGAAAGATCTTTCAGCGTGCGTTGTTACACCACAAGTTTATGAGAACCGACCCTGAGGACGGGAACTCACTAACACCCTGTCTTTTATACTCAGAGTAACATCCCTTGGTATTTTTCCATCACATTTTCTTTCAGTATGACGACAAAGCTTTTTGTCAAAAATTCAAAGGCAGTGATGGATACAAAATATCTGTTGTTTCATTCCTGTAAGACCAAGTCTTGTATTATTAATGTGTAAAAGCGTTCTGTGTCATTACATTCTTGAAATGGAAATCACAACATTAACTTTGATAAGTTAGACTACAATGCGTGCAATGGGAACTTTGACGCTAGTTGAGATTTTATTAACCGCGCTTTTGTGCGTAACAGTCTCCAATCGATCTGGTGTAATTCACGTATTTGTTTGAAAGATCTTCCAGCGTGCGTTGTTACACCTCAAGTCCACGAGTACCAACACTGGGGATGGTAACTAACTTTTGATTCAGTCAAGGAAACGAACGGACTCGGGTGTACTCAGTGGTAGAGCTGTAGGTTAACCGAAACCGAACCGAGGTTTTTAGTTTTTTTTAAAAACCGAAACCGAAACCGTCGACATCCCGTAATCTAAGGTTTTTCGTTTTTTATTAAATACTCTCTTGCAGAAGAAATTCACAGAATGTAGCCATCCCAGAGTTGCGAGAGTACCCAGAATTTGGGTACTCACACCACTCTGGGAAGGCTACATTCTGTGAATTTCCGACACTTCAGTTTAGTTGTGTTTGCAGCTTTCCTCAGGTTGCGTGTCGGTGTAAGACCTCGAAAAATGGCCAAGCACAATAAAAGTTCTGTATATTTAGGTAATTATTATATTGGCCTTCCTGATTCTTCATGTATTATAGCTTATTTCGGGCATTCATTGAGTTTCACTCAATTTCACTACCATTGAATTTTACTTGGCCTCATGAACAAACCGAAAACCGAACCGAACCGAGGTTTTACTCCACCTGAAAAACCAAAACCGAAATTTAAAAACCTACAGCTCTACTTAGTGGACGAGGGAAGGGACGTCGTGTAGATGACCAGTTGATGGTAGTGGGATGTGGGGGGGGGGGGGGGGGGGGATAAAAAAAAAAACAGAGATAAAAATTGTTTGTTTAAAAAATTCATTCTGGACACCCTGTACTCGAATTGCCTATGCAATCTTGCCGTCTCAGTGGTTGATGCCGAACCTGATCAAAAAAAAAGAACAATGAAAATACACAAATATAACACATAATTGTACAAATATATATTCCGATGGTCCAGAACTGTAGTCCGTGAAAACTGAATGTTGCACGAGAGCATCGAAACGCCAGAATGATTGCTATCCACTAAACGACCCAGTTTCGATGAACCAAACAACATGCCAAATCCGTACTACTCGTTTGACATGCATACAATGGATCATCAGCCACCCGATTAAACTGCACCTTCCATATGCGTGCGAAGACATTGAACCTACAATACAAATGGTTTCCGTTACAGTTAAAACTAGAAGTCCTGTCACGAACTGTGCGCTTATCTTGACCTAATTACGTGTAGGAATTGCGCGCAATTGCCATTTCGAATGTCATTCAAAGCACGGCAGGTTTTCCTCGTTACTCATAGCAAACATAGGCAATGTTTCTGCCAATAGACCTCCGGGTTACCCGGAGGTCCATTGGCTGAAACATTGCTTGTGCACAGGCCATATGTACATAATTTGATAGCCTTACTATGGTCATAACGCGTAGATTAACGCGCAGGTCGACGTGCTATTTGTGCGCATTTCATGACAGGACTTCTAGTTTTAACCCAGATTAAAACTTATGCCCAGAGCATCTGACCGCCTATTCGGCGCTCTTGGAATCCAGGTGACAGTTAAAATTTTCAGTACGCAGAGAGAGAATATCGAAAAATACTGTGTTGTAAATCAGTCTTTGAACTACACTTGCACATGATAATGCGTAGATTTTGACTATCGGTGAACCACACGACTCGCCTGTGGGCCATAATAGAAGCCACGGTATGTAGACTCCTTTGCACCGCCTCATCTTCACGCACAACAGAGCTCATTTCTCTTTGACTGTGTCTCATGTACCCAGTACTTCAGTGCGTACACTTTAACGGCCAATGCCATCTCAATCACATCCGATTCGGAGGAAAACGAAGCTGCAGCCCCGTCACAGTCTTCAGAAAACACTTTGATATCACTCAGCATTTCTGTTGCATTATACCTGCAACACACGGAACCTCTTCTGGGGGTATCAAACATAAAATCGCTTTCAGTAGGCACCCACCAGAATACGAGGAACATCTCTAGTAGGACCATTTTTCGTTAAGCTGATATAACAAGAAAACCCCTTAGCGGATCCATCACTGTAAACCTGTATATCAGTGGTCTGCTTATCGGATATTTTCGTAGAATTTATCACAGCTACATTTTTTCTCCACTACTCCAGCTCTTCGAGAGCCCTTCTAGACACACACACACGAGCATCCCAGTGTGCCACTTGTTTTATGTACCGACATAAAAACCGCGCGTGCACTTGCAAAACCTTACACATAACAAACTGAATGGAAATGATATGACATACATACAATCAGGACTAAAGATCTCGCCGTAATCCTGCAGTTTTGAGGAAGTGACATCGTAAGCATTGTGTCCAATCTACGAATAAGTCACTTCTTTGGTCAGTAACCCTTGCTGCTCCGTTTTACCAGTACCAACCCAGACCTATCCACCTTACATGTTGCCTTGGACTCTAATGGAACTTGTTATCTGCAATCAGAAAACCAAGACTGATCAGATCCTTAAGAATTAAATCACTCAAAGTATTTGTCGCCATTTCGCTGTCCTAACTTGCAATTCCATCATCCAGGGACATTATGATTCTGTGACCACGGGACCGCCAATATTTCATAACCGCTCTTAATAATTTGGAGAATATAAAGCCATCCGTGGTCAAACCAAATGGTAATACATTAAACGCATAGTAAAATGTACCATCGTTATGTTCCCAAGCAAAGCCTAGAAAACTGATATGGAATGGGTGTATGGCGATATGGTGATAAGAGCCTTCAGATCGAAAGTAAACAGCCATTCAAAAACATGAAATAAAACTGTACCCAATTAGCATCTTCGAATCGAGTTTTGAATTTGTATAAAGTCGGATCAAGTGCCAACAATATACCTCAAGTCTGGGTTTTCCATCCTTATTGAATGCAACCGTCAATGGCTCAACGACAATAGGTGTTTCAGCAGATAAAGATGTGCAGTCAATAGCAAGTAACCGATCACTCCCCTCTCTGACATAAGATGCATTCTCTATCGCAGACTTGTTATTTTTCAGTACCACTCCCCTGGAGCGTTCTTTGAATGGTACTATATAGCCACACATGACAATTTCTAAAACAGATGGATTTGCGCCAATGTCAACCCATCGCTGGAAAGCGCTATTCAACCTTCCCACGGACGGAATTGCCGTTACGATTTCTGAGTGAAAACTCATTATGTTCCCTTCTAGACGTTCGTTTGGTCCCGTATCAATGCACAAAACAGCTTCCAAAGAAAAGGACTGGGCTCTTTATACCCATCCATGTCGCCCGACTGTGTATTGTTCACACAAAAAGGAGAGGAATAAAAAATTATCTAACTGAATACTTAGCTTATTATTGCTCTGGAATGTAGCAACAGGTTGAACACTCCTTTCAAAACAGAACACTCTATACGCCAAAGCCCAATTTTGCCGCAAGAAAAAACAAGCACCAACCCCCATCGTATCTGCGCCTACACGCATATTAAGGAGTCCATCTCCTCAGGGGCTTGCGGTTTATTTGACTAAGCTATCTCTTAATTGCTCTCTGCTCTGTCCGAAACAATCGACGCCCATCGCCTGAATCCTCCGGAAAAACATTCGTCTCGTTCTCATGAACCGTAGCCCTACCACCTTCCGTAGAATCAGAAGCTTTTATCAACTTCTGCCTGTGTTAAACTAATTGAATACCTTAAGCAATCATTTCCCTTGCATTCGCGGCATCTTCAGAGAGAGAAAAAAGTATCCCTTAAATTGCTGTCGGCTTCTTTGAATTTCTCAAAAACTTTAACGCCATGATTACACTGATGCGCTTTGCCATTCGTCCGGTATTTGTGAGTGTCTACCTTCAAATGCTCTATTTTGGCAAGCTGTACATCAGATAGTTCCTTCTGAGAAATCTAGATTTCTTTTTCGAAATTTGAAAAGCGACTTGATACTAACTGAGCTAACTTTTGCAATAAACAACTTTCAGAATCCGAAACTGCTTTTTGAACTTGTTTTGAAACTAAATTATGTAAAAAATCCGTATCCATAATTGCCGGTCAGAAAGAAAACCAAATTGAATGTTGCACGAGAACAGCAAAACGCCAGAATGATTGCCGTCCACTAAACGACCCAATTTCAATGTACCAAAGAACATTCAAAATCCGTTCTACCCGCTTGCCATGCACACCTTGCAACAGAGGTCGCTCGATTAACCTACATATGCGTGCGAAGAAAATGAGTCTCCAAGACAAACATTCATGTCGCGAAAAAAAATAATAATTGCAGTCTGCAGCCATCTGGCTGCAGACTGCAGTTATTATTTTATCATCAATGTCCTGTGTCCAGACTAGGGCTGTCGCGATTATTCGATTAGTCGACTAACCGTCGACTATTGAAGTAGTCGACGTTTTTTTTATTTTTAGACGATCGTCGTTCATTTTCAAGGTGGTACACGTCTACTACACGTCGGGGCTAAATTGCATTGTTTTGTGAGGTGAATGATCAATGAATGTGAATAACTTTAAATATCTAACCATAGTTAACATTCATATACGGAAGACTGTACGACTGTCACTGACTGTGTAAGAAAGAACACTCACAGTTACTCGTGAAGAATAGATTCTTCTGAATTTCTCCAGTCTTGTACACACGAATGCACCCATTGAAAAACCCAAAGCACGGAAGTGACAAAATTATGACGAAAGTCAGAACGTCAGATCACTTCTCAAAGTTCGGAACTTCAGACTAAGATCCAATTTTAACAACGGACGAGGGAATGCATAGATCTCAATGTTCAAAATTTCGAGAAACTTATTGCATAAAGGAAACATATGCAGGAACGTTCTTTGGTAAATTCATTTTAATTCATCGGCTTCAATCTAGTTCAAACTTGGACCCGCAGTCAGTAATATTATTTTTGGGGTTGGTACGTCCTACAGGACGTACCAACCCCAAAAATTATATTACGGACTGTGGGTCCAAGATTGGACTACATGTAGCTTCAGTCGGGACCGATTTGTTGTTCCCACAACCCCACTTCGCCTGAACACACTGGTGCCATTGTCATTTTCAGAGTTTTACGAACAGAAGAATGATTTGCTAAAAAATCATGGGAAGCGACTATTAATCGACTAACCGTCGATTACTGGTCACGATTAGTCGATTACAAAAATTAATAGTCGCGACAGCCCTAGTCCAGACCTCTTATAATACTACACAACTGAGTCGAAATTATGCCCTGGACCTAAAAATCTGTCTTGCGAGGTCTAAGCGTTAAAACTGTACTATTGATAAGGAAAAGTGTGAGATCGATGGCGTTATAATGACCTTAACTGAAGAGTATTCATCATTCACGCACGAGACAATACCAAATTAATGTACATAGCCACCCTAACTCTTTTTCAGTGGGTTTGTTTCATTATATCTTTGTAACCTTTTGGATTACTATTCGAAAGACTGCGTTTGAGCTATTTGCTATGATAGACAGTATAGTTGGTTTCTAAATTCCAGACTGGTCCCCGCGTTTCTATTGTTAGTTTCGATGCTTAACAATGCATAGGTGATAGTGGTTAAGAATCAGTTTGTTCCTTCTAATTGCAAGTTGACGCACTGACGTTTTTAAACCTTGCGCGAAGTTTTCTGCGCTCAGAAATGGGAGGCTCTGAGGCGAGTATGCTGTTTACATTAGTTGTGCAGTTACTTTATACTGTCTTTCCTTGCCACCCAGTGACCAGTAGAGAAATGATTTTCAGTTCTGATGTGAACATTGATATCCGGTATGGTAGTAATTCGGATGCTAGTACCAACGCTCGCACACGAAGGGAGTGTGCACTTCTTTGCCTGCAGAGCAAATCTTGCTTGACGTTCCGATATGTTGACGTTGAAAAGAAATGCTACAGGTCAGAAGAAAGTGGCGAAAGGATGTATCACTCCTCGGAATGTAAGTAGATATGTTAATATAACCCAGATCTCTGTGATCTCAAAACGGACATAGACTTTCGATCGAATCGCGACTGGCTCGCGATCCCGTAGCATTCTGGAATCTTAGCCATCGCAAAAAGTACAAGATTGGTGAATATCGACGCTGCATTCATCTGGTTTGTGTTTATGTGGTCTTGAGTATGCAGTATTTTATTTAAGAAATGTCGACCCACTGTTAAAGTGTGTCGCAATGAGATCGCGATCTGACTGACAAAAATGCCAGTTTTGTGACCACCACGCTATTCATGCTTCCCTGGAAATTCTTAAGGTAATGTAATTTCATCATCAAAAAATCAAAGCTTCCTCTCCAAAAGTTTTATAAGCAATACGATCCAAATTTATTCCAGTAGCGTTCAGCGTACTGATAAAATTAAATTGACTGGGTTACATATTTTCCTAAATATAATTATATTGCTAAGAAAATTAAAATGATTTGCCTAAGCGAAGTAAAGAAAACGTAATGCAGTTAAAACTAGAAGTCCTGCCATGAAATGCGCACAAATAGCACGTCGATCTGCGCGTTAATCTGCGCGTTATGACAATTGTAAGGCTATCAAATTCTGTACATATGGCCTGTGCACAAGCAATGTTTCAGCCAATGGACCTCCGGGCAACCCGGAGGTCCATTGGCAGAAACATTGCATGTGTTTGCTATGAGTCACCAGGAGAACCTGTCATGCTTTGGGGCTATTCGATATGGCAATTACGCGCAATTCCTACGCGAAATTAAGCCTAGATACGCGCAGAGTTCGTGACAGGACTTCTAATTTTAACTCTAAGTCCGAGAAGTGATTTTCAAGTTATATTCATTTTTTTTTTTTTTATATTTTAATTTTCTGATCCTACCCATCAAGTGGGGTCTTTTGCCTTACTTCCGATCTCTCCATGTGTCAACTGCAAAATCTTCGTCATTAGTTTGCTACCGAATATAAGTTTACTGCCTCGACTTCCTTCAAATTTACTTTCTTTCGGGACACAAATAGTCAGTACTTGTGCAGTCAAGAACACGATCTCTCGTTGCGCTTCGGGTACAACCCTTGATGAAATTCCAGCTTATGGGACATAGAACACTCTAGTACTCAGGCGACGATATATATACAGTTTGTTGTGTTGTTAACAAAACAGCTTAATCGTTATTGTATCAACCAAGGTGATAAGTAACCTAAATGCAATAATTCACACATGTATAACAAATTTCTTGAATGTTATCAATACCAGCATATTATGGTAGACTACCATGGGCACTCCCTACCTCCCTCTCTCCCCCCCCCCCTCTCTCTCTCTCTCTCTCTATCTCGTTATTGTATCACCAATAACGGTTATACAATGACGGTTAAGGTTGTTTTCTTAACAACACAACAAACTGTGTAATACGTAACAGGGCGGCGGAATGATTTTGAAAGTGGGGGTGGGGGAGGGCTGGATCGGGCGATGGATGGTCGTCGTACGAAAATGTTAAATTCCAGGGTCCCAAAACTCCCATTTCTATGCATCTGAGCGGATATTTTGAGATTTTCTGGAGATGTATTTGCAAGATTTCACACTTTGAGAGCTGTTAAAAACGTCGGTAAAGCATACAGGTGAGGTCTATTTATCAGCTTTGATCGTAACGACCAAAGCTGATAACAGACCTCAACTGTATGCTTTACCAGACGTGTACAGCAGCAATTATACTGTCTGTGGATTATCTTGTCTGGGGTGGATTTGGTACTTGTATGCCTGTAAGATTACGATCTACTTCAGTTAACCGATTTATTAACAGACTGTATACATTTTAGAGTTTGCTGCCACTTACTGCAAAAAATGATCCGAAATCCATCGAAACTGAACCAGTACGAGAGAAACATAGCTGGTGAAAATATGGGGGAGGCTCTGGATCCGCCCCTTGTTTCACCAGTCATTGGTTGTGTTAAAATAAGCATACAAGGCGAGGTCTATTCATCGTAATGACAGTCGTGGAGATGCACGAATCGATGCCCGTTGACCGGAGGTGGTGCCGTTGTTGGTTCAACCACCTCCGGCAAGGGGAGTCGAAAGAGGTTTTGGGGAGGGGCGAACGAGACAATGATGCGGCAATATTTAAAAACAATATTTTTTTTTTATATTTTAATAATTTCAATTACTATGACGTTGCATATTTTTAAATAATCTTAATTGTTATGACGTAGCATATTGTTAAATAATTTTAATTACCATGACGTCATATCCCCCCCTCCCCATCCCCTTTTAATGTCGAACAGTGCTATGATGGAGTAATCCCCTCTTTTAAATTTTGCATGCTATGATTGCCCTAACAATTGGCGTATATATTAATAATTTTCGTTAAATAATTTTTAAATTAAATTTAAACGGCATAACAAGCTGTTAATTCTCGTTAAAGAATTATATAATTTTAAAACATTTAAACGGCCTAACAAGTTGTTAATTTTCGTTAAAGAATTTCTTGCAATTGTTTATCGATGGAAATGTATCAAAAAAAAACGATACAGTGTTAACCAGCCAATAGAAAGGCACGCCCCTTTGCAATGGTCACTGTACATGTCAGCCAATCAGAGTGCAGGAACTCGTCACGTGCACCCGTCAAATAATGATTTCTGATCGACTGAAAATGTGAAGAAACTTTCATATTTGTGACAAGACCTTTATGACAATCTCTGCGCATTTATATATCAAATGAAACTGATAATTAATTTTGAGCCCGCATTTCAATATTTGAAGGGTGTAAAGAAATAGCATATTTTCTGCAGACATTCTGTTAAATTCCGCCTCAGATTTATTCATGTCGACACAGCTGGTTCACAGTTTTCTAACTTGTACAAACCTGTAAAAAATTGCTTTAATTTTGTGTTCAATTGAGTAAAACTGGTATTCGATACTTAACCCCTAGCACACTGGTTTTGCAAAACTTTTCTCTAATCACTCTGTTTTTCTCTTGTTTAACTAAGAAATCAATCAATTATATTTTGTTTGACAGAGCTCACTGAGCTCTGTCAAACAAAATATATTTGGTTAAATATAAAACTGCATTATGGGAAATATTTGCTGCTGAATAAATATGCCATTTTGACATCAGTATGCAGAGGGTTAAGGGCTGCCATAAATTTTCACCTGTTGTCTACACCACTGAGAGATGTTATGATGCTCCGATTGGCGTGTGTAACGGGTCTAACTACCCCACCCTGGCCACCCTTTGCGCACTACGAGCACAAAATTAAAATTACTATACAACGCTTCAAATGATTCTCTATCTCTCCCCTCCCACCGCCCGCTTTCAGTTTATCTCGATGATACAGTACGGGTCGAAATTAATTGTTCAAGCATCATATTACATCGCAAGTCGAAAGGAAATCTGATTTATTGAACCATACTGCAGCGCATGTGAAAATTAATTCCCGTATACAATTGTTAAGCACGTCCCTACTTGTCATTCTCAGCAGCTATGACTATAGCGTAAGACTTTGAGGTACAAAATTCGACACCTTTCTGTAAACACAGACAAATTTGACCTGATGTCTGATAATATGAGTAAACATTGAAAATCGCAGCGTTTTAGATCAAGATATATTTATTATGTTACTCTCTGTCATTTGAAATATTTTCATTTTTTTCTATATTTTTTTTCCACACGTTCCTCCAGTTTCTTGTGTATATATACTACTTAAAGTTTGCTAAGCACCACATATCTGACATATCATTGTGGAATTTTCTTGTGACACATTTGCGATATTTTTGGTGGATATGCTTGAGGAATGTATTGAGATGGGTTACATTAGCCCAGTGTTTATATCAGCCCTCTTGACAGGCAGACTTCTCGTGACAGTCATGGAAAGCATGTACCCCTTGATTTCCATGATGTTTTCGTGTACTGTCTAGATGTACCTGAAATGTGTAGGGTATTCAGTCTTGTAATCTGATGATTGAATATGGCGAATGCAAATGTAAGAAGACATTTCGTCGCCTGAGTGCTAGAATGTTCTATGTCCCCTATGGGACATAGAACATTCTAGCACTCAGGCGACGATTTGTCTGAAGCAGAAATGTGGTGGACTGTAGGGATGGTGGAACAAGTGGCTACCCATCGTCAGGTTGGTGAAGCCCTTGGTGTGCACCATACGGTGATCACCAGATCTTGAGCAAGATTTCAGCAGTATGGTACACTAGTCCGACGACACGGTGGTGGCACAGACAGGGCAACATCTGCAGCTGATCTCACCCTCGGGACAAGATATTTGGTCCAGACACTCGGCAAGCCTCGTGTCTGGCCCAAATATCTTGCCCTCGGGTGAGATTTTCCCATCCCACATCCGTACGCATCAGGGATTATAATATCCCCATCCCTCAGCATGGGATAGATGAAATATCTCTTTGGCGTATCTTCTTGTCTTACTTCTCTTCATCTATATAATCGTTACTAATTGCTGCCATTAATTCCTCATCATACAAAACTCTGGTTCAAACATCTCCACCATGCCTGGTAACGCCAATTTCCCTGATTGCGTTCTATGAATAACTGTGAACAATTCGATGTAAACATGTTGCGCCGAGTAACGTGGCAAGGGGTGGGGTGGGGGCAAAACTCGAGCTCGTTCCATATCGGCCGATATCGCCGATATCGGCGACGCTGTTACATCAGCCGAGTTTGAAGCCATAACGAGCCATATACAATTCTTGAAAATATACACTACTCAAAGTTTGCTAAGCACTAAGTATATCAAACTACCTGTTTTACGTTTTAGTTGAAATATTGTTATGAAAAGTGTATATATTTCATATTTAATTATATCTTTAATTATTTAAGCACGGCAATTGAGATTTTGTTTGTGTTTGACCTTATTTTTTACCTTTTGAATACGATAACCCTGGAAAATGGATTTTATTGGTAAAAGGGGATTTTTTTTCAAATTTGCCAAAAAGTTGACTTAGCAAACTGATATGGGTTCAATTTCGAGTATGAGACCCATTTATTGTTAATTACAGCTTGACAACGCCTTCTCATGCTCCCAATCAGGTTCCAGATGGTCCTTTGTGGGATGTTGTTCCATTCTTGGACCAGCATGGCACCAAGCTCCTGGACACTTCTTGGGTGGACTGGACGGACTGAAATTGCAAGCTGCAACTCATTCCAGACATTTTCGGTTAGATTGAGGTAAGGGGATCTTGCTGGCCAGTCCATATGCTCAATCCCGCCCCCCTGTCAGTACTCCCGGACAGCATGGGCAACATGAGGACGGACATAATCGTCCATCAGGATGAATCTATCACCCACTGCACCTGCATACAATTTGACGTGGGCATCCCGATCTCATCATTATACCGCTGTGCAGTCAATGTACCACGGTCAAGGACACAGAGCTCTGAACGTCCATCCCAGCTGATGCCGCCACAGACCATTATTGACCCTCCACCACAGCGGTCATACGCAGCAATGTTGGCTGCATGGAATCACTCACCTGGTCTTCTCCATGCCCCAGAACACCTATCCGTGTTGTCTATGCAGTACCTTGACTCATCTGTAAAAAGGATAGGTCGTCAATCTTCTCTGGTGCATCCAACGTGATCCATGGCCTATTCATATCGTGCCTGGCGATGGTTCTGACACAGCTGAATGCGAATACATGGTCTTCTCGATCGGAGACTACCTTCCTGCAACCTCGCCCGGGATAGTCTGCGTCGAAACATTTACCCCGGATGCCTTCTGAATGTCGCTGCGAAGCTGGGTTGCTGTGTCAAAGCGGTTCCTGCGGGCCTGAATGATCAAAAACTCGGCAAGCCTCGTGTCTGGCCCAAATATCTTGCCCTCGGGTGAGATTTACCCATCCCACACCCGTACCCATCAGGGATTATAATACTCCCCCCACCATACAGCGGTTACGTTAGCCAGAGGTAATCGGCGGTCACGTGCTGATATAATCAACTCATTTGGTATTCGTTGTTTTGAAAAACTAATGACAACATTGAAAGAGCATGCAAATGTTATGTATATACCATAGGTATATACCACGAAATCAATTAGGAACGGTGGCATTTTGGGGTTTAAAGAGTTTTAGAGCATCAAACTTTGATCACACGGCATTCTGCTGACGTCAATATGAATTAGTTGGTAGCAAGAAACTTGATACGATATGCATAACGTCATAATAACGTTATAAATGTATAAAGTCACGTGGGTGGGGTGGAATACATCTGTCTCTCCCTGCTATCTCACCCGGGACACACGTATGTTACACATGCAGTAGGGGGAGAAAGATACATCCACGACCAATGAGTAGAACAGTAAGTTGCATGAGCATTATCTGGCTTTCCATGACATCATGGGGGCCCGGTGTGACAAAAATCATCTTAGCGTGGTGTAGGGGTGGGAAGTGAATACCTCGCCCGATGAGGAAAATATTTGAACCAAACACTCAGATTAGGTTTACACTCACCCCAATAGGGCAACTGGTCTTCATAACGACGTCCCTGGTCAATTAAAGTGACAATGCTTTAGTACAGTTCTTGTTCGTTACATATTCTATTCTGTGATTCCAATTCTAATCAGATGTTGGAGATCTATACTCTATACGAACACACACACCCTCTTACCTTCATTACCTTTCTAAGCGATAAGGAGGGGGTGGGGGCGTTCAATGACTAAGTGTAAAGGGGTGGGGCAATATATTATTTTTTTTGCCACTGACTGGGGGAAAAGACTTTTCCCCCACTTCACTGTACCTCCTGCTGAATTTAAAGTTTTAACCCATTGAACCCATGTTTCCTGGAATGGTATCGGATTTGTGTACAGTTACAGTGAGATGGGTCAGTCCAATACCAATATGTAGGGAGAATAAATTAATACTAGGGCTGCACGATATTCAAAACTGAATGCCGGCGTCGGTATTCAAAAAAATACCGCGGTATACCGGTATATCTAAAACTGTTCAGAAAAAGGAACATAAGAACCATAGCCGAGGCTTAAGGAATCAAAGTCGGAAAGAATTAGCATGTCTTGATGATGCGGTTCGAAAAACTTTCACCCAAGGCAGACGATATCAAAATATTTAAAAAAAAAGGTTATCAGATTTTCCAAAAAAATTCTACAAAATCATGTGACCCCTCATTGGAACGAGCTCGTTCCAATGTGGAGTCAAATGATATAGTTTTGTTGAAATTATTTTTTCAACTACTGAAATTGTATATTACGTGAGCACATGCAGACGATTCCTTTGGTAAAGGGATAATATTATTCACTCGGGGCTACAGTTAAAAATCTCAAGACATCTTGAAAATTAAATTATGAGGAAATAAATAATGACGATAAACCGATATTTTTGTAATTGCCCCAGTATTCAATCGATATTGGTTTGAATACCGGGGTATATATAGACAATATACATATAGTATTTTTTATATCTGGTTTATACAACGAGTTGAAATATAGTTAATATTTTCGAGGCTCTGCCGAGAAAATATTAACTATATTTCAACGAGTTGTATAAACCAGATATAAAAAAAACACTATATGTATATTGTTTTTATCTGATAACAAACAGCAGTTTCAATAGTTGAGGCTTATATTCACTTTTATGCTCATTCCCACGGGCCTCCGTAGAAAATGAGACAAAGCAAACGCGATCTTTTGGTTGTTGCTGTCCAGGCAAAACCACTTGTTGCAGTTGATCTATTATTCATGTCTTTTTTTAGCTCTTCCTGGCGACGATGATAAAGTGTATTCAATCGAGAAGTTTCCAATTTCCATTATTTATGGTCTACTTTTGTTTTTGTTTACAATTCGTACGAAACGTTTTTTTTTCACGTAGCAGACGAACGTGTAATTGGAGTAGTACTTTGATCGTGGACGTAGACGTAGCTATAAATAGCGCATTACAATTACTGACAGTCTAGTAATTTCTACAGAAGGTTTTGAACGAAGTAGGTTGTAATTATTTCTTTATTTCAGCAAAATAAACTGAAAATTTACATGTTTATACTTATAGAAAATATGTCATATACATTTCGATTAAATTTCACTTGCTCCTTCAACGTAGAATTCAAACTTGCATTACGAAGTTTATGAATGAATGAAAATGGAATCGAACGAGGTCAAAGGTTGTTCGCATAAATTATAATTATATACAACACCCGTTGTATATACTTCAAGTATATACAACGGGTGTTATACTCTATGGTTATCAGATAAATCGGTTTATCGGTATACCTTGCAGCTCTAATTAATAACTGCTGTCTACAGCCGCCTGGCTGCAGTTATGATTTTATCATCAATGCCCAGCGTGTAAACCTCTTATAATAAGACGAAAACGGGATGAAATTATGACTTGGACCGAAATATCGGTCTTGCGGGTTCAAAGGATTGTATGTATTCAATGGTACGAGATACAACGCGGACACTGAAAAAATATGTTTGATAAACCACGCGTGGAATCGGACCAACGCGTAAGAACATCAAGTAAAACGTATTTGACCGAGAGGCGTTATAAAACAAAACAACGTCAAGCAAGAATATAAACCGACCACAGAAGATGATGTTTGTTTTTAAAAATATCAGCTTTTGTCGGCACTCATTTCATAGACAGAACAGCATACGCGTTCGAGCTGTCATTTTTTACCACAGGAGATCGATTTTGGCGGAGGAATAATATTGAACGAGAAGCCGTAGGCTGCGAGTTCAATATTATACCTCCGCCAAAATCGATCGATTGCGGTAAAAAATGCCAGTTCGAACGCGAATGCTTTTTGTATTTATTGCACGCCACAGTTTACTAAAAAAATATTAATCGATTTTGGCGGAGAGATTATTCTGAACTCGAAGCCTCTGGCTTCTTGTTCAATATTATCTCTCCGCCGAAATTGATCTCGTGCGGTAGAAAATGAAAGTTCGAACGCGTATGTGGTTCCACATTTATTGCACTCCTGCAGTTTACTGAAAAATATTAAAAACACAAAGTATTGCCAAATATAACCGTAACAATAAAAGGAAATAGTAAAATAGTCCGCGCACGTGATCCGTATTGTTCAGGAACAATACAAAAGATATTATCCCTCCGCCAAAATCAATCTCGTGGGGTAGAAAATGAAAGTTCGAACGCATATGCAGTTCTGCATTTATTGCACGCCTGCAGTTTACTAAAAAAATTTAAAAACACAAATTATTGCCAAATGTAACCGGAACGAAAAAAGGAAAATAGTCCGCGCACGTGATCCGTATTGTTCAAGAACAATACAAAAAAAATATTGTAAGCTTCAGTTTTTGCTGAAAAAGCGTGTATTTTATGAAAATAAAAGCATAGTGGTGCATTAAAAGTTTATCCGTGGTATTAATACAGGGCACAACTCCTGTAGAGTAAGGGGACAGGCATCAACGACTTCTACTGGCTTTTTCCTCTGTATTTCACAGAAAAAAAAACTTACACTCGAGTCATTGATTCTAGCCCCCATCTCCATATTCTATCCTCCTTGTGCCCGTTATAATAGCCCACAAAAGAGGGGTTTCAGGTTTCCACGCACTTGAGTACCATGGGTTAAATTTAAAGGTTTAAGTATTCAATGAGAGAAGCGATAACTATTGTAACTGATAGTAGAAATATCACGGTGAGACTGTACATGAACCAGTTCAGGGATTTCAGCCATGAATATACCAAGGATTTAGGTGGGGTGGAGAACTGCTATAAGAACATAAATGAACAGGCGTTGGTTCATCGGGGATGATTTTTCGCTTTCCGTTTCCAGATTTTTGCCCTGCTGACAAGGGATACATTATGTGGGTGTACCCGGAAGTGAAGTTCTGTTTGAAGTACCATTCCACACCGTCAGACCATGCGACTGCAGAGGATGTGTGTGGACGAGTTGGCGGACATCTTTTGCTGATCCAGAGTGAGGAAATGCGCGGCCATGTCACTTCATCTTTAACGAAGATGAACGTCGGCACAGGTAACATTGCGATTAGTCTGTTTCTGTCAGAAAAAGTTTGTGTTTCCTTTGCTACACGTAATCTATGACCATTTGCGCTGGAAGCATCGGACAGGGGGTGGGGGGGGGGGGGGGGCTTGGCTGTCCGTTTGCCCTAACGCTAGGGACAGAGAGGGATAGTGCGACCCTTTCCACCGGGAGTGCATTAGTTGGAAGGTTTTACTTTACGCGAACTGTAACTGAGGAACTCTTACATTGTTACCTTTTAACACTTTACCCAACGAATCTCCTGCATCCTCCCGCGTAATATGCAGATTCAGCAGCTGAAAAAATAAAATTTTTCGAAAAATTTCAACGACACCATATCATGTGACCCCTCATTGGAACGAGCTCGACGAGCTCGTTCCAATGAGGGGTCACATGATATGGTTTTGATGAAAGTTTTTGAAAAAAAATTAACAAACGATATTTAAATTAATAAATTTTGATATTGTCTGCGTTGGGTAAGAGCTTAAACGTATTTTACGTGTGTCATTGTCAAAATGTGAGGGCGAGGGTGTATCATGTGTAATGACGGAGATCGGTCGATACTCACCTATCAACGAAGCTGTAAAATCGACTTGATGATTTATAAAGATTCAGATCGTCACATGAGTGGTACACATACGTGATGGATTAGCATATTGATGGAGCGTTGCTTCTCTCAAGGGACACTGTTCCACTGCCCTTCTTCATAACAATGGTAACTCAAAGTAAATAATTAGAAATACACCCCAGGCCCAGGGATCAGTTAGGTGGGGATGAGGTAACGGGAATATTAATCAAAGATGTTATTGAGACCAATTGACGCTCAATCAATATACGTTTGGAAGGTAATTAATATTCGAGGTTATATGCAACGAAGCACGGTTGGGGTTGATGTAAGACCAAAGGTTTCAGATTTCAAGACTACTGCTTCGACGTCATATAAAACACGTTAACAGGAGAAGAATCAACTTCAAAGGTTAACTGATAGAGTGCTAAATTATTTGGGCCATCAAAATTTGTTCATATGTCTTCCCCTTGTTGAATTTATGGGAGATTGCCTTTTGGCACTCTCCCATAAATTGTAACAAGGCAAATCGATGCAGATGAAATAATTCCACTTCACTTCATATACGAAGTACATCCACTGAATATGAAGCCTTCACAATACGGCACCTGCACCTCAAAGTAAAGCCCAAATATGGGCTTCCATCACTCTACCAGTTAATGATAATAATCTCGAGAACTTTGCACTGTTTTTTTTTCAACAAAGGACAGAGGAAGGGGGCAGAAACCTGCGTGAACGTGGGTAGAATTTTTTATTTTGCAGATTATATGACCCACCCACCATTTCCTGCATATTTTGTTCATTACATTTTTGGGACCGACCCCTTCTCAAACATTTTTACATTCAAAACGTTGGCACTCGAACACACGCGTAATGCACATATGCAAAACGCTTTCACCATAATACAGGGTAATTTAGGAATACCCAGGGGATCTCCCTTCTAACACCATAATTTATGTCCCGCTTTAGCTTTGTTGAGAAAATATCTGCACAAACTCCTGTGAAGTCAGTAGATTACTCCAGTAAATACCGTCAAGTCGAACATATATAATATAATGTGACATGTACGTGTAATGAAAACATTACATTGTTCCGTCAAACATTATGCTGACTGACATGCCCTCTTCCTAGTATTTGCGCAGTGGCGCGTCAAGGACATGCAAAATAAATGGAGTCAGGTCAAACAGTGGGTGCACCAATTACCATCCGAGCTGCAGATCAGCCTGTCCCGGGAAATTGTTTTCGAAATTGGAGATAAAAATCGCAATTGTTTTGTTTTTGTCAACGCAAACATTTTTGTTGAAATAAAAACTAACATTTTAATTTTTTTTATTTTGAAAAATCAGTCCCACCTAGCTATTATGACTCATTAGACAATATTATATATACTATGCTTCATTTTAAAGGATGCTCCATAACAAAATCAACTCGAATATGAATGAATTCTGTTGTGAATGGATATTTTAGTGGACTGTAGGAGAAAATTGTCCGACATGTTTTCCGTCCGTTTAATATCGGACACCCACTTACATTTTCAAGTCAGCTTTTGGTGACATTCTCCAGTATGTTTCACATTTAGGGGGAGGGGGTAACTTTTGTTAATAATGCTTCTAAATGGACTTTTATGATCAGTTGGTGACATTTTGTTACTGTTTGAGACACAAAAGATGCAAAGGAAACAAAATACGTTAACTGTTTACGCACATTTAGTTTTGGCACTTGAGCACCCACCCACCTGCACATATGTTCACGCCCTCCACCCCAATCCTCAAGAGGACGGCAACTCTGAGAGAGTTATGTGTGTCAAATAAATGTAGAACAACATCAGCCAGATCAAAACCAATTTTTCGAAAGGACAACTCATCGCTTCTCAAACCATTATTCGTGAGAACAAAATACAGATCAGACGCATGCTGTAGCACCACATAGGCACGTCAGTGTCGTTCCACGCCATATATTTGTCCCTTATATCAAAAATGTGTTCTTCCTTTTACGAGAAGTGTACATGTACTTTAGTGATCGCAAATCGATGTCTCTCCGATCGGCTCGAGATCCGATTGATAAACTAGGCTATGTAAAACTCTTAGCCGTGGTTAGCTTTCGAACGTTCAGCTAAATTTCCCATTCAGTTAAAACTCGACTTTATTCAAAGTGCTTCAATCAATCTATTCTTAACCTTTGAAATCTGGTGTTATTTTCCATGGCAGTTCCATAGCAGTAATTAGAAGGGTCCATATTCATTATTTGGTGTAGCACAATCAATATTTTCAACGTGTAGTCTCGGGGCTGCATGTTGAAAATATTAAATCCTCTACCACACCCATTTACTGGACAGCCATCCTATGTAATGACGTTATTACGTATCATATTCCTGGAAGGGAAAATGGGCCGCTAGGGTTCATAAGGTTAAGCTTCTCGAGTCAGTGGGCATTCGTTTCTCAGATTTTAGGTTTTGTGTATTAAGATGTGGATATAGTTAGATACTGGGAGGAGCTCTATCATTTTCCATAAACATACTACACGATCATGCTATGATATTAGAACGTTACTTCTCATGTTCTGTCGGTAGATAGTACCAGAGTTTGTGTGATTTCTGAAATAAAACCTGAAGCAGCTTCGCTGCTTCAGGTTTTATTTCAGAAATCACACAAACTCAGGTTTTTCCACCGATAGAACATGAAAAGAAATGTTCTAAGTATTTTATTATGCCTAAAAAAATAACTTTCATTGTTAAGCGTTAACTGCAACATGCCACCAGTCTTGTAATAACAATTTAGTCGAATCCAAAAACATGACGTCATTTCGAATGAATGACGTCTCTTTAGGAGTTTCCAGATCACCAAATTCGAAAATGACTTGTCGCAAGTGCCGTCGCTTTGAGAGTTTCTATATCACCAAATGCCAGTGTTTACAACTGCATCATGCTGTTCATGTTATAATTAATTATTAATGCCTGTGTGATAAGTGGTATAAATTAATGGAATATAAATTCATGCTTCTTGGACGACGACAGTTGTTAGAATTAATCGGAGTGAAACAATGTATTTTGAACTTGAGGCGGAGGCTCAGTGAGGTCGAGGAGTACTAATTTTGAGAAAATATAATTGATTAAGTCAAAACTCATATTCAGGATTCACTGAAGTGGTAAATAACACGAGAGGTTTTAATATTTCTGATTCTTTTGAAATCATTGTTTGCAGTTAAAATTAAAAACTTACTCACTGAAGATGACATATTTGTTAGTAAGTTTGTGTCTATCGGTGACGAAATAAGTTAAACGGACAACATTACGTGTACACTCCATACGAAAAAATTATCCAAAAATCGACTGAGTGTGTTATGTGTAATTACATAATGTCAGACGTCCACTCACTAATCAGTGTTGATTGGACTGTATTGGAAAAAATATTCGCCAATTAACATATTAATTTCTGTTCACTAAATCATTTTTTCTGTACCTGATACATTTTGTTTGTGAATTTTGTATATCAAATAAAATCTTCAAAGGTGAAAATCGGTTCGGTGAATCCAATTATTTTGTGTGATAAATTTGACCCAAAAATGAGAATTTCGCCGATCACGAGCAACGGTGTGGTTCTTTCGTAAATTGGATCTACCTTGCATGAAATATTCTGAAGTCATTGGAGACTGGCGAACAAACTCAGGGGGAATCCAAATCATATATCAGCAAAAATTTTATTTTAATATGAAAACAAATCGAAAATCTCACGAATTAACGAACAGATTTTTTCAATTCCTATATTAAACCGCAGTGCAGAGTTCTGGAAATGAAAGATATGGCATTTGTATCTGAATATTTTATTAAATGTAGGCTTTAGAAATTTTCTGACTGAACAATATAATTGCTAATAAGAGACAGTCTCTGAAAGATTTTTCTCGCGAAACATTAATGGGTTGTGTAATCCTTCTCACGTGACCGCACTAAAACAGCTTTTCATACCCGGTCGTTTCTACACAAATGACGGGGTATTAACAAGTGCGGTTTTGTATGCAATGTACACGTGAGAAGGCGCCAGCGTTTTGTGTTGGGAAATTCCAATCAGAGCGTGCGTAATCGACGCTGATCAATGGAAGTGGAGCTTACATTTTCTTTGTTCTGTTGTCTCCTGGGAAGAACGTTCCGATAGTACCCGTGTTTTGCCCTCAAACTCCAGTACTATGACTTTTAGAAGGTGTCAAATTAACCCATCACGGCTGATGTTACAAACGTGAGTCATAATAAAAATAGTTAATAAATCACGGCTCAGAACTATATGTCTCTAAAATGAGTGCCGTTGCGATAAAAGATTATGTAAAGCATAGTGTGCACATAACGCATATGTATCAATACAGAAGCGGGAGCGCAGTAGCTGAGTGGTTGGAGCATTGGTCCTTAATCCGAAACGTCAATGGTTCGAGGCTGACCCGCGCCATCCGTCCTATGCCCTTGGGCAAGGCACTTAACCCCGCGTACCCATGTGGGGGCACGGTGGCGGACTATGCCAAGGCGCACTGCGAGGCGATGGTAAACCTGCCTCAGCAACTGGTAACACAGCTTGTGACTGTTTTCTCCACCTGTACCCTTGTCCGACATAATGTGCCCTTAGCTTTTATAAGTGTCGTATCCCAATAAACAAATAAAACAACAAACTAACTACTGCTACATGTATTACTACCACCACACACATGCGCCACTGGGCGGAGAGGCGTTAACATAAGTTGCACGACGTGCTTGCCAAGCCCTTGTAAAATTAATAAACTCAAAACTTAAAAACTTACCACCACTATTTCCACAATAAATATCACTACTGGCTTGGTCCCGCGAACACCACCAGCACATTCGTGGGAATTAGGCAAACATTATACTTACATAACCTCATCTATAGTCTTTCTATGCTTGTAAAATCTGGGTTTTTTTCATCGTATCAAGGCATGCGAGCTTTTACAAAATTCCCCACTGCCGTCTTACCACATGACCCTTTACCTCATCTGGGTAGTGTTCGGTCACGTTCCGCGGAGTTCACCCATAGAATTCCCTTTCATGCATGTTTGTGTTTGCAGTATCCTTTTTCGTCGTACGGGGATGTTAGGTTTATGAGAAAACCTTTCTCTTAGTGTTTTTCTCTAGTGCCCCACCCTCCCCACATGACCTCATATAATGAAAGATAAACTAACACGCCCGGGTCAAAACACAGTATGCAGTAATAATTGGCGGGATTTGATAAATTGGCACGGGCAAATGGAGTTATATTATTGGACATTTAAGACTTGGACGAAAACAGATATTTTGACAGTCAAGAGTAGCTCGGAGTATATCAAATACTTGCATGAGAACAGCTGAGAATAGCAAGAAATAGAGTCTGGGTGGGCAGAAAAAAAGAAAATCTTTGAAGAATCCTAAACCAGATAAACTGGTAGTTGGGGGTCGTTTATGTTAAAGGACTCTCAGTACACATCGTATATATTAAAAGTCTGTTCGTTTTATAGCACTTAATTCCTTTTATCCAAGATGTCGACCTTGTCGAGTGTTTTTTTCAGTACTATTAATCATTGGTATGGTCGTTTTCGGTAATGCGCTATACCTCCATCCAATCAGACGTCCCCTCCTAAAATACCCCCACTATACTGGAAACCTTCCAGTCCCACAGCAACTACGAGTCACCGTGGGAACCATGATGACGGCCCCCTGAAAACAACATATTCGAGAAAAACAAGTTTCGCCTTAGCAAACATGCGCAATATCGGAATGGTAATCACGCCATAACATGGCCGCTCTTGCAGGCTATATTAGCAACCCGCGTAATGTCCGCAATGCACCGCTGCATGACGTCACTTCCACAGTCCGGGAATGGGGCCAGCAGTCAATATTTGTCTGAACCCTGTTATACCACTTTGAAGAAAAATTCTGCATCGCACGTGATAAAGGAGTTGTTTGTTAGGATTTCGTGAAGCTTCGAGATTCGAATCGATTTCGAATTTTAAATTTCGGTTCGCATCGATTGTATATGGACTGCCCGATTCAGTTTCTTTTCGACGACTTTCACGGGAATACAGATGGCTTGGTGACGCCTCGTAAAACGTATAGTTGGTATGGAAATAGTACATCAATAATGCTGAAAATAAAGACTGAGTGCAATTTTTTCCATATTATTAACTGATAGAGTGCTGGAAGCCCATATTTGGGCTTTATTCTGAAGTGCAGGTACTGCAACTTAAAGGCTTCAAATTCAGCGGCTGTGCTTAATATTATCTTTGAAGTAATATTATTTAGTCCATTAAGATTTGCCTTGTTACAATTTATAGGAGAGTGCCCACAGGCACTCTCCTATAAATTGTAACAAGGCAAAGACATGTGAACAAATTTTGTTGGCCAAATAAAATTTAGCACCAGTTAACATCAGTGAGATTTAGCGGTCTGGGCAGCGAAGGCCAAACTTACCATCCAGTCCGAGATATTAGACTAGTCAACAAAAGATAGATAACCGTTTTCAACAACAATACCGAAACTCTGGTTGAAATACTGCAAAAGCATTTCAGCTTACAATCAAACATATATTTTGTCTGTATTAACTCCGCAACTGTCGTGTATCCGCCCCCTGATACAGATGATACAGAAGCACGTCCGTTCGCGTGAGTTCCATTTAGTTCATCCGTACGAATAAATAGTTCGTTATATATTCGTCTACATTCTTGATTTATCCCCAATATATTGTAAGATAAAATGATTATTACCATAATGTGGATGTACAAAATATGTATTCGAGTCTCTCTCCGCGTTCTAAGGGTAGATCACGACTCATCGTCTACTCGTCGTGATCTGCCCTTAGAACCCGGATAGAGACTCTGATACATACAGCCTATCACCACAGTGTGTGTCTCTGGAAATTCAGATCAAGTCGAGTTGTAGGAACAGATTAGTATTTCGACGAGCCCGCTAGGGCGAGTCGAAATGCGATTCTGTGCCTACAACGAGACTTGATCAGAATTTCCGGAGACACACACTGTGGTGATGATAAATTTATCTCACAATATTGACGACAAAATGTGTTTTTAAACTATTTCAAGGGGAACCTTTTCATTTGCCGTATCGATGGAAAGACGCAAATTGAAAAATAGAATAGCGTGTTCATTGATCTCCATATTGAGGTCAGTGATGACGTTACACTTCATAGAAAATTACGTCACTGGGATTCACTTTACTGAATACTGTCTTGCGAAGTGGAGCAACTGTGTGTTTCGTCAACATGAATTTGGTTATTACTTTTGCAGTAATTACTGGTGAATTAAATATCTCTCTTGGTCTAAAGGTTTATTATATTTTAAAATATGCCGTTCATCGTTTATTGAGGTGGAGTTTCCACATTTCATAGCGAAAGCTAATCCGTTAACTTCAAGAGAGAAGCCTCGACTCGAGCGTTCAGGTAAATCCCAATAATAGGCTACAAACCAGTCCAAGATGCCGAATAGTGCGCATAATTTAACTATTCGTTGAGTTTATTTCCCCAGTGACATGTTAGCATGCAGTGCATAATAAATACGTTACATGGCATTTAGTTGGCAGATACAGTGTCATATACGGCTCAGAGAAAACAATATTAGGTTCGGCTTCACCTCACCTAATATTGTTTTCTCTGAACCTGAAGGGAAAACCGCGAAGCCGTTGTTTTGGCAACAGCAGAATCACGCGCTTGTATCAGGGGCCCTTGATACGGATTCGGAACAAGGGCCCAGATACATTAAACTTTAGTTGTGTAACAGTGCAAAAACGCCCCGATTGTGAGATAAATAGTTTCTACATCCACATAATGGTAATAATCTCTATGCATTCAGTGGTGTTAAATGTTTGTTTAGGGTCATCATTTCAAGAATTATGGATAATTTTCCCATACACATTAATGAACCTGCGTTCTAGAACATTTACCGTGAAAAATAAGAAACATGGAATTTTATCTCTACAACTGACCTATCTTCAATGTGACTTGACGTACTCTCCGTTTTTATTTCTACACGAGACAACGCACGTAGCATGTGCTCTTTGAATAGTACATAAATTAAAACTTTGAGATTTTTTGTTTGTTTTTAATTTACCAATCGTGAAGTTTGGTTTAGAAAGCAAAATAAATGACATCTTCCAGGGAAGGGGTTGTCGTAAAGCGTCGAAAATATTCCTATGCAACGCCAAATAGTCTTTCCTTTTATAGAGCAACAAACTACTAGGAGGTGAATGCATGGACCTGGAGGAAAACAAATGTGAAAATTGAAGAGGTAAATCCCTTCATACTCGTTTAAAAGAAATGGATTCCCCAGAATCACAAAAAGTCAGGAACAAAAAACTAACATCCTTCTTTAGGCATTTGTCAACGTTGTCCAGCCATCGAGCACCATGTGTGGATTTAATGCTATTTCCACTATAATCCAATGATATAAAACAATTATTATTATAAGGAATGATCGTTTGTTTCTGTCTGTTACTAAATGCAGTATTAATAATGCAATGTTAACGTCTAGAATCCACTGCTCTCTGACTTACATTATTACCCCGCATCACAGGTGTTCACACTCTTTGTTTATTCTATGACATTCACAGCTCAACTCAACGGAGCATACTGCCTGTGCTCCACAGACCGGCACACAAGGCAAGCACCTCAACAGGTCACCTAGATACTGAGGGGATTACGTAGTACTTGTGAACGTTCACAGCTGCCGTATGATGCAACGCGAGTGATGAAATAACAAAAAAAAAAACAAAAAAAAAAAAAAAAAACAAAGGCCCTTGTTTGGCCTTTGTTTTTGGGGTCCATAACTCACGAAATAGACAGAAAGAACCGATCATTCCTTATAATTAAACATGAGGGTCAATAAATTTAAATACTCTCTACTTTGTGGAGTTAAAATAAAAACCAGATCGCATCATGCTTCCTAGTGATAACTGAATAAAAAAGGCATAGTTTTCTAACAGTTTGTTTGTAATAACGATACCTTTCGCAGAAACAAGGTCTTGTGTCATTTAACATATTACTGACCAATGAATTGTGTAAGTTAAAAGGAACATCATAGGCCACGCCCACACAAAACGTCAGTCTCTTTTTTCACTTGACGGGACGGTACTGTCATTCAAAGCAACACTGAGTTCATTTAATTCTGATTTTGGCCATTTTCACGTTAAAACAATATAAGCATGCAGAGGTACTTTTCCATGCACACTGTTCAACTTACTTTTTCAGACAGACATTGGCGACGTGGTTTAGGGATTGCGTAAATGCGCTTTCTTTTTGGTTCATTGTGTTATGAACAGACAAAAAGGAAATACTTTAGCCGATCATTTTGCCTGCAAAATGCAGTCACTCCAGAGTGGATACAGATTGGCAATGACAACGTGCAGCAAAAACTTTGATCATTTTTAAAAGATTGTTAACTTCCTTAAGGCATTGTGCAATTTTGGATAGCCATAGAGCTGCAGGCGTTAGTATTATTATTTTTTTTTCTTTTTTATTATTACTATGATTATTATTATTATTACTATTTCTACAATTATTAGGTTTATTATCACTACAAAAGCGCGAAAAATCGTACCATAAACTACATTCCCAGTAGTTTTCTACTCTTCAACTGTGAGACCACAGATGTCGAGGAAAATAATAAATGTTGAGGTGCGTCGGGACGTCGACCCATCGGGAAGGTGTGTGTAAAACTGACTCGCCCTGATTGCTGTGAGTGTAGTGCAGACAAACAAAATATTTCAACCACATCATCAATGAATGGCTTCGTTGAAGTGGTGGTTTCTTAAATAAAAACTTGTGAATTGTTGGAAATGTAGTTGTGGATAAATATATGATTATATAATTAGCACGTGCCGTACCCCCCCCCCCCCCCCCCCCCCCCGCAGTCCAATTATTTACTCTAGAGTCACACGAAGCTACATGGTCAATACAAAATGTTTCTGTTGCTAAAATGACGGTGGTTGAGGGAATTAATTGGACTACAATCCCACTCCCTCGTTAGACACTCTCCGTAAAACATTGGGAGAGATTCTGGGCAGTAACGCATCAAAAGAATTAATTTACAATACTGTTTGTTCTTTTAATTTTCTTCAAAGCATCAGTGTCGCAAAGTAACAAGTTATTTGGCATTGAACAAAACTCAGAACTGAGCGGACGAATACAGTAGTTATTCAATTTGGAAAGCCTGATAGTGTGCTGTGAGCCTACAGTAGAGTCGCCATGGATTGGTCGTAATCCACACGTGGACAGTTATGTCCACGCACGTGTTTACAAGGTAGCAAAAATCATCATCAGCAAAATTTTAATTAATGAAGCACCGGGTTGCACCCGGTGCTTCATTAATTAAATTGTTGATGATTATTCCTGTAATCAGTGTTTGGAATCTAATATTACTGCGTCCGTGGAAATATTGCCCACGCGTGGAAGTAACCTGTCCACGGCGACTGTACTGTAGTGTGAGGTAGGCAATTATATTTCCAACCTTGTTAGATTTCATCATATCAACCCCATAATTTAGATATATGTAAGGCCAAGAGAAGATCAATGTGAAATGTCAAATATTTGCATTTTTGAGAGTTCTGATTTTCCTCAATAACTGAATGAAAAGTGTTGAGATATCTTCAGGCGGGGTTGTGTTTATCTACGTTCGTTTCAGTCTTGAAGATACCTTTACACGACATTTGGGCAGTCGAAAACAGGTACAATTATATAACTAGCTTCAATACTTGACTTCTGTAACACCAGACGTGGGTGCTAAAGTTGGCGCCTTCTAAAAAGTCACAACATTGGAATCTTTGACAAAAAAAAACGTTTACTATCGGAATGTTTTTCACCGGACAAGCGAGTTAGTAAATTCCACTACCATTGATCAGTGAAGATTAGTTTTATCTTCGAGTGGTGGGAGGGGTAAAGGGTTTTGACCTCAGACACGAGGGTTTCCGAATTGCAACAACTTCACAATATTACTGTGTAGTCTGTCAATATTTGTTTGTGTTGAGTAATCTAGAAGCTACTCCTCGTGACGTAATTCGTTCTAAATGCCGTCACAAAATGGAATCTTTATATCTGGAAAACATTGTCTAATGTTTGGATTGCATGTCTTATTAAGACAGCACTCAACGAGGGTGGAGTAGGGAGGTCTGAAATTGACGACGTGGATCAACGACGTGAGTCGGATTTCTTCCTGTATTTCAAGAGCACACTGAAAAAATGGAAAACCCCAACAAGGGTCGTTGATTCTTGTCATCCTTACTCTACCCGAGTTGTGCATTTATAACACAACTAAACTGGAATTGAGCGAGTGAAGGTGCTTTTTGAAGACAAATTTTACCTTCGATAATCCGTGTAAATCTAGGAATTTATAAAGAGTTTTATGCATTTCACGAAAAACAAAGAACGACCGTTTATTTAAAAAAAAAAAAAAACATTATTGACAGCACTGCGCAGACTCATCGACAGTGACTGGCACAGGTACGTATCCATGGTGCCTGCTAACAGTCATCGCTGTTCGAAGTCCAATATTTCTTTGCAAAATAAAACGTATAGCAACAAGCATATCTAGAATACCCTTACATACATTTACAATCACTACCTGAAAAAGGGTTAACAAGGCACTTTAAAGGTTAAAAATCACTTTTAATCTGTTGAGTAAACTGTAAATAAAATGTTCGCTTCAGCATAAAAAAATCAATAAAATCGTAAAAACAACAAAAAAATTTTGGGACGACACATCATATTTTCTGTCAATTTTTGAACATATTTAATGTTTTAAATCGATAAACACGAGAGCTGTAGGTTAACCGAAACCGAAACGAGGCTTTTAGTTTTTTTAAAAAACCGAAACCGTCGACATCCCGTAATCTAAGGTTTTTCGTTTTTTATTAAATACTCTCTTGCTGCAGAAATTCACAGAATGTAGCCTTCCCAGAGTAGTGAGAGTACCCAGACACTGCCAATGGCAGTGTCTGGGTACTCTCACTACTCTGTGAAGGCTACATTCGTTGAATTTCCGACATTTCAGTTTAGTTGTGTTTGCAGCTTTCCTCAAGTTGCGTGTAGGTGTCAGACCTCGAAAAATGGCCAAGCACAATAAAAGTTCTGTATATTTAGGTAATTATTATATTGGCCTTCCTGATTCTTCATGTATTATAGCTTATTTCGGGCATTCATTGAGTTTCACTCAATTTCACTACCATTCAGTTATGACTCTGGACATAACAATGAGTTTTATTGAATTTTACTTGGCCTCATGAACAAACCGAAAACCGACCCGAACCGAGGTATTTCTCCACCTGAAAAACCCAAACCGAAACCGAACAAGAAATTTAAAAACCTACATCTCTAATAAATACGGTACCTTGAAAATACTTTTGTTACTCTTATTTTGTATTAAATTACATTTCTGAAAATTTTATGCGTGTGGAAGTGCATCAAAATAGTAATGGCGGCTACTCACCGAGATCACATAATATCAATGAGTTACCCCATTCGGCGGAACCCTTAGACGGTATTCCAGCGTTCTGATTGGTCAAATTAACTTTGAGGCATAGTAATTAGCTTTGTCTTGTCTTCTGAAGAATAACAATATTTTACAAGGATTCAGGACATTGCATGTTGGTCAAAATTTATCAACTAACATCATTGGCACACCAATGGTTGCGATATGTTTGGGCATACGTGTTTGTGTCAAGCATTTTTATCTTTGGTCTGCAAGTTTCTTTAACCCCGAATTCCTCAGATCACTTTCACGATATCGACTCCCACATTCAAATGGATACAGATGCTGCAAGAGCTGGGAGGGTTTGATTTTTCAGACACGGTTCGGTTTCGTTTCAGGAAAAAAATCGGTTTCAGCTCAGTTTTTCTCTGTGTTAAGAACGTATATGTAAACAACACTTTAGGCACCTCAACTTGGCAGAAATCCCCAATGCTCCGTACAATACCATTAAAAGCCCTGTATGTAAGTATCTCGATTTGTGTCAGCCTAATGTTCCTTTAATCATTATTAAGGGTTCTAGAGGAACAGTCGATACGACCTACTGAGCCAACCCCAACCCCAACCCGTAAATTAGGATAACAAATGAACAAAGTTTATCTAATCTATATTGTTTTATTGTCACATTTGCTCCCTTTTGACTCGTCCGGTGGTCGAGACAATAAAGGAGAAAACGTGGCATTAGAACACGACGTATCCGCCTCTTTGTCAGATAGACTAAATGACGTACGCCAATAGGGACCACTAATACAGTTTTCTCGAAGTAACATAGTAGATTAATTGATGCACAAATACAGTAAAATCGTTCTGTCGGTTTCTGCTAGGTTTTGCTCTTGGGTTTCCGGTTTTCCGGAAAAAACCGGTACCGATCCGGACAATCAAGATAAAACGTCCAGCTCTAGCCGCTGTTGACTGAAATATGTTTCTACATCATTGCTGGCTGACTGTGGGGCAGTTAACAAAGATGTAAAAATAGTTTCAAGATAAATGCGGGTGGGAGAGTTTTCTAACACGAATATATTTACGTCAACTTTTTCAAAGCAATATAACAGTTGAAGTTTGTGGCTCAATAAAAGGTGAAGGGTTGATCTCGAGTTTATGTCTTTTCCGTGTTACACGCTATTTATCTCACAATCGGGGCGTTTTTGCACTGTTACGCAACTAAAGTTTAATGTATCTGGACCCTTGTTCCGAATCGGTATAAAGGGCCCCGGATACAAGCGCGTGATTCTGCTGTTGCCAAAACAACGGCATTAAATTAATATCATTTTTCGATCGCTTCACGGTTTTCCCTTCAGAGAAAACAATATTTCGCCTCACCTAATTTTGTTTTCTCTGAGCCGTATATGACACTGTATCTGCTAACCAAACGCCCTGTAATATATTTATTATTCACGGCATGCTAAAATGTCACTGGGGAAGTTAACTCAGCGAATAGTTAAATTATGCGCACTTTTCGGCATCTTGGGCTGGTTTGTAGCCTATTAATATTATCTGGATTATCCTGAACGCTCGAGTCAAGGATTCTCTCTTGAAGTTAAAGGATTAGCTTTCGCTATGAAATGTGGAAATCTCCACCTTAATAAATGATGAACGGCATATTTTAAAATATAATAAACCTTTACACCAAGAGGGATATTTAATTCACCAGTAATCATTGTAAAAGTAACAACCAAATTCACGTTGACGAAACACAGTTGCTCCACTTCGCAAGAGAGTATTCAATTAGTGAATCCCAGTGACTAATTTTCTCTGAAGTGTAACGTCATCACTGACCTCAATATGGAGATCAATGAACGCTATTCTATTTTTCAATTTGCGTCTTTCCATCGATAAGGCAAATGAAAAAGTTCCTCTTAAAATAGTTTTATAACACATTTTGTGGTCAATATTGTGAGATAAATTTATCATCGCCACCGAGTGTGTCTCCGAAAATTCTGATCAAGTCTCGATGTAGGCACAGAATCGGATTTCGACTCGCCCTAACGGGCTCGTCGAAATACTGTTCTGTTCCTTCAACTCGACTTGATCTGAATTCCCGGAGACAAACATTGTGGTGATAATCTGTATATCTCGCATATAATTGGAGATTTCGTTTTTAATATTATAAAGCATGTATTTGGTATCAAAGCGATGGTGGCGTTTTCAATAATGTCTTGTCGTGTTCTTTTTAGCATTACTTCAATTTTTATCCAAATTCCACATGTTAGCAGCTTATATTTGTGCATACTTTTATCATATGGGAATGGAATTCCGTTTTGAATGCCAACACTCTCTAATTTGCTGCGTAGATTTTTTTCAGAACTTTTCACCTTTGTCAGTTTTTGCTTTTTATCTGAACTGTGTTCTGTCTGGACCCGAGGTTACTTGATAAGTTGGAATGGTAATACTATTTAATCCGAGTATTCCAAGTAATGGTTGATTTCAATATAGTGTCAAATAGTGACAACAAATTCAAAACATAATACAGTTAGATTGGCTTATGACCTCACATCGGAACGAGCTCGTGATAAGTCATAAGCTATCATTTCGTGGGAAAAATTAAATGTATACTTATTCAAAAACGTTTTGATCAAGGTTCGTCTTCTCATCTGAGTATGTGAAGAGTAAACAGTATTGCCTACGTTCTCGGTTTACAACTGTTTGACACTAGGGCGTATGCATCTCCAAATATCGTTTTAAATCTTTTTGCCAATAGCTAATCAAATAGATTTGGACCAGGAATCATTAGCGTTAATGTCTGGTACATTTTCTGACAGAGGTTTCACTCATACACATATATGCGGAACGGAAATCGTTGACGGACTATTTTTAAATGGAAGCGAACTTTCACTGGAATTTTCACCAAATCGTGCGACGCAGTTATAATTTGAATCGCAAGGTGAGCGGAAAACCGTTCCCTGAGTTCCAGTGTGTTCTATGTGCCAATAGGCACATAGAATACATTGCAACTCAGGGGACGAAATATTAACACGGGTTCCGCTCGCAAATTTGGTTGAGGATAAAATGTGTTGTCTGTGTTCATAGTTGTCAAATGAATTGCCGAGTGTCCTTCTAATAATTGTTTTTTTGTTGATAGATGTCAATTGAATTTCTGAGTGACATTCTAATAATTGCTTTTATAGACGTGATGGCGTGTAATAAACACAGAACGACTCACGCGTGAGAATGGGTTAATTGATATGGCACGAGTGCCAGCAGGGAACGATAAAACGAGAGGCCGAAGGCCTCGAGTTTTATCCTTCCGCGATGGCACAAGTGCCATGTCGATTAACCCCTTCACAAGCGTGAGTCGTTTTGTGTTACACGCCTTCACGTCTATAAAAGGAATTATTAGAATGACATTTAGAAATTCAATTGACATCTATCAACAAAAAAAAACACATTTTATCGCCAACCAAATTTGCGAGGGGAACCCCTGTAACTATTTGGCCCCCTGAGTTTTAATGTGTTCTATGTGCCTACTGGCGCATAAAATACATTGGAAGTCACGGGACTATTTTCAGCCCACCTAGCGATTCAAATTATAACTGCGTTGCACGACTTGTAGAAAATTCCAGTGAAAGTTCGCTTCTATTTAAAAAGAGTCCGTCAACGATTTCCGTTCCGCATCTATGTGCGGAACAGATTTTCATTTTCCGCATGATTTAGTGTGTTGTTGAAGATGGGGATTTCATAGAATAGGCGTGTAATAAAGTCAGGTATGTAAGTTTTATGATAAACAAAAATAGTCAAAGCAACGTTTATGGAATCACTGTGTGTTTGTCCAGGTTAATGTAGCGAAATTCAGTCTACACTGGCAGATATTATGATAGGTAAAGTGTTAAAAGTGTGATTTAAGCGTCTTGTAAATTATAATAGATCATTACAAGATTACTTGAATGTACTCAGAAAACAGGATATATTCGTATAGCATAGGAAGGTATTAAGTTCTGTTGCACTAATAAAACACAGGAGGTTGCTGAGATTTGCAAACCTTGACATTAATACCTACCAATCACAACACTCACTGTTTTAAGCAAAACACCAGATGCACTTGCAATGGGTGCAATATTGTTAAAGTATTGGAACACTTTTGACGAAGGTGGGATAAAGCTCCCTATAACGTCAATTATACCCAAATAAACCAAACCTGTACCTTGAAAGTGACGACTCTCGGACGTTTTAGAATTTTAAATTGTCAAATTTGGATGGTTTTCCTCCACTGACAGGGATGAATTTTAACTTGACACGTCATGGCCAAACTGTTCCATTGTTCTGTCAAATCAAACCTGATTTGCAGAACTGGAACAATCGCGTGATGGTTAGTTAGCTTAACTCGGTATTAACTGGATCTGGCTTAACTATTCCGTACTCATCTAATAGAACATCCCATTGAAGCTTCTTGTCAGAGTATGGGGACGGACTGGGTGAGTCACTTCTTTAGCTTCATTGTCAAAGGGTGCCTCATATTCACCCGATCTGCTCGAAGTCTCGAGATGTTCGATCGGCAGGAATTACGCAAATTCTGATCAAGGGCAGTCACGTTACACTGGGTATAAAAAAGCAAGCAGATGCAAGATCAGACACTCTAGGGTCATCGCCCACAACCGACGTACTTGTGCTAATCAGAATCTTGGTAAATTTGTGGCTGGACAGATTGTGAATGCCCTCACAAATAACTACTGTCACTCCAGTTAAACAAACTTCTGTAATTCCCAGTGATAATTTGTGTTGGTGAATATTGGCGACAATTGTATAAATTTAACAGAATAAATTTACTTAGAGAAAAATACTTGCTTAGAGTTGGAGGTTTCCAATTTATTTACTTGCGTGCTGAACCGTCCATTAGCTGAACCATTCAATTATTTGCCTGGTTCCTGAACAGATATCGAGGACCAACCTTTAAAAAACCTTTTCAGAATTCAAAGACATTTGAGGGAATTGAAGTCTTTGAAGATACCCCACTCTGTCTCATTAAACCTTGGGGTTCATTTACTAAAACATTTTGTAAATTTTAATAAGAAAAAAGAAGAAAGGTAAAAGTGGGAACTACACGTTGCAGTGGTTTTAGTCAAAAGTTACTCTCCAAGCACCTCTTAGAATGATGTGACTGCACCCGTTTCTTTGAGCTCGTGGTCCCAATATTATTCAGACATTGCAAAATAGTGTGGTTGTTGGGTGGACCTACCTGCCATAAACTCGCAAAAAGCGGATGTTGTGTCAGTTTGTGCAGAAATGTCAACTGTATATCATATGTAAAATCCACAACGATCTGCTTTGAGGTAGTACTGAAATGATTAACCTGATAACCGGTTTGAAACCAGTTACCTACCTAACCGATTAGAAAAACAGTCAATCGGTTATCCGAAATATAGATAGTGATCGTCATTCCACGGTTAAAACGAAGTAAATCTGTCGCTTTTTTCTTTGGAATAGATTACACCTCGGAGCCGCGTTGTATATATTGAGAAGTTATCGACTTCGGCGTTCAAGTCTTCGTTAATGATCGACAATTTCCGTGAGTACTGAGTAATCGCAGGAACTATTCCGTATTATGTGTACAAACGAACGTTGTCGAATTACCGACAACGTTCGTTTGTAGACATTCTGCGGAATAGCTTCTGCGAGTACTGCTTATGAAGCATCTCGTGGATCAGTAGTACCAAGGGCCATCAAGAGGCCTACAGGGATATGTACAGCCTATGCTATTCTACCGTTCTAAACTACCAAGCATTACCCCCACCCCCACAAAATCACTAGGTCTACCATAACGTACAACATATACCAGCCATATAATAAAACAAAGCAATCGGTTGGTTAATAATACCATGCACTAACAGGGGCCTATAGGTGTATATACCGCCATACTATAGTACCGTTCTAAACTACCAGGCAGTACCCCTACCCACAATATCCCTATGCCTAGCATTGCATACTACCTATACCAGTCACAGGATAGCATAAAGCATCAGGTGGATTAATAGCACTAAGGACCAGCAAGAGACCTATAGGGATATGTACAGCCTATATAGTATCCTCAGATAAGTATCCTATAAAAGGTATCCTCGATAGGTATCTTCGAATAATACAATACCAGGCCATGGGTATCCTCAAATACCGAGATGAGGCTAAGAGTCGTAATAAATTATGCGTCATTGAGGGATTTTTAATGGTTCTCATAACCTCAAAATTCAATGAGGCTATGAGGGATAGTAAATGAGGACTCATTGAGGGCTTTTACATGGCCGTCATGGCCTCATACGACAAAAAGGGATTCCACAGTCACAGGCATTTTCCAAAATGGGATTCCATAGGATATACCTGTTAAATACTGAAATGAGGATAAGAGTCGTAGTAAATTATACCTCATTGAGGGATTTTACGAGGTCCTCGTAACCTCAAAATTCAATGAGGGTATGAGGGATAATAAATGAGGACTCATTGAGGGCTTTTACATAGCCCTCATGGCCTCATACGACAAAAAGGGATTCCATAGCCACAGGTGTTTTGCAAAAAATGGGATTCCATGGGATATGGCCATTCGATATAGTCTTTTGTTATACAGAAGGGAGATAACCCTGCATACAGGTTATCGGAAATCAAGCAATCTAATTGGTTAATTATAATTTATATAAATGATCTAGATAAATGAAACAACAAGAGTACTTGGAATAGGGTCAGAACTAACAAGAATAGACCAGAAATTGCTAAATATAGTAATAAGAAGTGAAGTTGTTCTAATTAATAGGCTCTTCTATTCTACTGGAGTGTACTCTAGAATAAAGGAACATGCCTAGGTAGATGTAGACTATTCCATATATAGAGAGAAGCAGAGAATTCTGAAATAATTCGAAATAATACAAGTTGTCGGGTTGTTTGTGGTAATTATCCAGTAAAGTCGTTCCAGAAAATACTCCGATTCAATCGAACATACCCTCCGAACATACCCCGTCTTATTGCAGAAAATGGGTAACATAGCAATCACGTGCTACCATAGACACCAAGATGGCGGCCTCCAGTATACAAAATGGACGACGGAAACACGTATCACCCTAACAACACGCGCTGCGCATGCGCACTCACACCACGTATCACTATGGAGATGACGTCACAACATGGCCGCTCACGCGGGTTACCATGACAACACAACATGGCGCCACTGGGTCACGTGACATGACGTCACTTCCGAGGTCATCCACCGAGGTCATCCAACTAACCCCTGAAACATACTACTGACAGTTGCTCGCCGATGCTCGCCGTTGCTCGGTGATTTTCTCCGGGTACTCTGGCTTCCTCCACCCGTAAAACTATCTGACACGAGGTGACACTGGCTGCTGAAGGTGTCATTAAACTCAATTAATTAATTAATTAATTAATTAATTAATTAATTAATTAATTAATTAATTAATTAAAGTACGTTGTACATCGGACTTATGACCTGGTCCTTGTTGAAATCTCTGCCCCGAATACTTTTTGTTGCCATATGAATAAATTGCTCGCCCTTTTAGAAACAAGAAAATTGTACAAGGAAGTTATGTAAGTAGTACGTGTATTGATACTGGCCCCACATGGCGGGTGGACAACACTAGTACGATGTCCGTAGTGGCGTAATAATTGGGAATGAGATTCGCTTGCTGATTCGATTCGGTTTCGAATTTTTTGCTTGATTTGATTGATAAATCGATTCGAGTGAAAAATCGTAATTCACTGGGCCCAACAGTGAGAGGTTATAAGCTATTTATTTAGGCCAAAATGAAAAGCATTATAAATTCCAGAAATGTCTTTGCACTTTGTTTATCCATCTACCATTCTTCTTGGTCAACGTGGGAAGTCAAGACCAAAAGCTTTTCTTTATTTTTCGATGCAGATGAAAATTTATTGTTTCTGCAGTTTAGTATCCCATCTGCTATTCGTCCTAGGTAATATTTTGAAGGCCGAATGCTTTATGGGGTTTGAAGTATTTGAAGAGTTTCGCTTTTCCATATGATGCCAATGTGTCTGCCTTGCCTCAGTTTGTTCAATAAAATATTTATTAAAATATCGTCCAACTTACGTAAAATTGTGTCGTGAATTTTATAAAGAACTACAAACGGTTTTGAATTATATTTTCTCGTTTCAGCCGAAATTTATTTGGATGGAAAAAAGAATCCCGATGACAGTGTTGTGGCTTGGAATGGACAACTAGTCTCATGGCTGAAATGGGGAAGCAGTAACCCTGGCGGCCCAACAGAAGCATGTATAATTGGAAGCCTAGACGAAGGCTACTTACTCAGAGATACACGGTGTTCAAACAGAAAACCATTTCTCTGTCAACTCGACATATGAGCATCAATGCATTAAACAATTAACTTGTGACAAACGTTTTCATTATCATTCAATGTTATGAAACCCACACCCGTTCATACATGCACCACACCATCACTCACGGAAACTCCAAAAAAGTGATAATAGATGCAGGGATCATAATTATGAGTGGATGACACGCTGCCTCTCCATCCCCCAAATGAATTTCCATTGAATATGCCCCCGAAAACGCTCGAGTCGCGATAAAAGACTTTTTACAAACACCATGTGTATATAACCCTTTTATCTACACCCCCACCTCCCCCACTCCCGTAATAAAACAAGTTTTGATTAACAAATGCAGACCACTAAAAATAATCTAGCCTTCAACCAGATAATCACTAATATGAAAAATATCTGGTTATTTGTACTTTCCGACGTTTGACGTCACATTTTGAAAAATGTTGAAGAAACTGAATTCCCAGTGACGTTTGAACGTCAGGATAATTAAAGTCTCGAAGGGTGAAATAATCTCATTTGAAAAAGTGTAAGTTACTAATTTTTACTCTTTTCCGTCAAATTTTATTTTTACAATTCAGTAAGTTTAATTAATGGCCTTCTTTTTTATTCAATACATTTCGATAAATACGCCCCGTTTTATTTGTTTCGATCCGCGGCAGCGATAATTAGTTATTCAAAGTGTTGAATGAAATAGTACGTCATGCAAATGAGATGGGCGTGAACGTTGTATTCTTGCGATATCACGTGACTTTTATTCTTACTGCAGTAACGATAAAAGATTTTTTATTGACGGCGAGTTTTCGATAACGATAAAAGATAAAACGTTACTGTTTTTACGTATAAAGTAGATAAAATAAAGAAGTTTGAAGTCCTGCACCACGATTACTGCAGTTGTGTTCTCACTGTAGATTTTTATCGTACGTCTTCTATTGGCCGTCTTTTGTCGATCTGAAAAAAATTGAAGGCTGTTCTCACTTTTGACTTTTCGTCGCCGGAGTGCTAGAATGTTCTATGTCCCATACGGGACATAGAACATTCTAGCACT
This sequence comes from Pictodentalium vernedei, assembly GCA_031216915.1. Classification (NCBI taxonomy): domain Eukaryota; kingdom Metazoa; phylum Mollusca; class Scaphopoda; order Dentaliida; family Dentaliidae; genus Pictodentalium; species Pictodentalium vernedei. The sequence goes on from CM062297.1 coordinate 53,305,407, forward strand.
CAGGCGACATTTTGTCGTTCGATTTTTCTCTGGAGGCTGGTCAGACGTAATCCCTTCGACAAATCGAAGGAGTCTTTCGATACAAGAAGTTGAAATCAAACGAGTTTGATTGATTCGACAAAACTCTTATCAGTCAAAAATCGAAAAAAATGTCACAAGTCTTGTGTGTTCTCACAATAGATTTTCGTCGATCGACACCAGCTCTGTCGTTTACTGGAAAGACCGCACGAAAAATAATCTATACCGCGAAAACAGCTTTAGTGTATTTATCCACAAACAAATTCCCTGAGTATTTCGTAACTATAATCACCACTGACAAATATTCCAGCTACATCATCAAGGCATGCTTTTAAAGATATAGCGACTATATAGCTTGACTATTTCTGCACTAGGGACTTGAGTAATGGCTGGAGGGTCAAATTGGGTTTCCGCCCCCTCTCTAATCGGTCATCTTCACGACGACCAGTGGGGATGAGATGGGGCGCAAATGTCCAAAAACACACGACGGACCTATCATCAACTGATCCACAGAAAGGCTATTTTGTTGATTTCCATTCCTTGAAGAGTGCGATGGGCGATATTAAAAGTGTGTGTGTCTGATGGGTGTGGTGGGGTGGAGGCGAGGTGTGTTTGGCTTTTTCTTTGAATCACTTTACATCATGATTCCCACACCCGCCCATACATACCCACAGTTACTCGCACAAACCATTGGTCTAAAGGAAACTCGATAAAAGTGTTGTGAGTGGAAGAGAGGCGCCGCTATCCAACAAATTATCGATGAGTGCGATGGAAGATGTAAAAAGTGTGTGCCTGATTGGGGGGGGGGGCAATAAGGAGTGGTGTGGGCTTCTTGAGGAGGGATGGATACGGTCGATAAATATGCTTAAACCCTGTCTCGCGCCAAACATTATCGTAGAATATTAACGTACGAATAGTCTTTCTCTTTCTGTGTGAAGCTGCCATCTGATCAAGGTATCCTCCTTTCACTTCAAGTATATTGCAAACCAAAAGCCAGCTTTCGCGTTTGATGATCTTTAAAGCAGAAGAGATATTTGGAACCGGCCTTAGTTGTAGTTTTTATTCATTAACTAAATGCAGTTAAATTTGTTAAGGTTTTCAGTAAACAAATTACAGGATACTGACACATGTGCATACTCCTGTACCTTTAAATTCATCGGACGATCGAGTGGTATTTCTGTAGAAATAAAGGTTTCCCCTCCCCCACCCACCCCACCCCCAGTTCCCATACCTGGAAATAACCCGCGAACTATCGTTTAGGTTACGTGTGGGTTACATCAGTTATAAAATACGTCAGCAAAGTTACGACAAAGAAATACAACATAACTTTTAGTAAATTCCCACTCTTGCATGTCTTTCCACCTTAAATTAATTCCCTCCAAAATTAATATCAACAAATAACGTGCGATCATGCTGAAGCGAGATCGCACGTTAGTTATTGATATTTATTCCGGTGGAAATCCCGTTACGACGTAAAACAGCATGGTCGGCAAAGTAAAAACAGAGAAGGCGAAGAAGCATCACAGCATCCATTTCCTTTGGGTTATCATCATGATATAATGATATATAGCGTAATCCGCCAAAGGGTTACGATCTAAGTTATTTATTTCTGCGCCTGCGTTCTACCGCCTATGCACTTGACAATACCAAAGTACTGTGACCACAAAAGATGCCAGATAATTTCAATCGGATCGCGAATAAGTCGCGTTCCTAAGAAATGGTCTACTGGTTTCTCTTCGTAAATCACAGTAGAATATCAGAGAGGAAAGGGGGGGGGGGGGAGGGGCATAGCATCTGAGATGCTAAGTGTCGACGTCACAAGCATTGATATGGGACGGGTGGGGGTTCCTCCAAGAAAATTAGATCAGATATTAATGAAGACTTCTGGCGGCTTTCGGGAAATCACTTTCTTTTTTAGCCGTCAAAATGAAGCCTTTCAGAAGCATGTTTCAAAACATTTCCAAGTTCCGCAATGAGTGTCCAGTGACCTGGAGTAATACCTTTTTACTGCACAATTCTTTATAACGTCAAGTTGATTTAATAAAGTTATTACTAAAATAATCATGCAGTCCAGAATTACAACCGTTGGTCAAGTGCAGAGCTCCTTTCACGATACAGCTCCCTTCTTAATGTAACGTGGACGAGGGAGGGGGTTCTGGATAAAACACCCAAAACAGACAATCCTCCCGGTAGATGGAAAGATTTGGTAGAGTGTATTAAATGTCCTCGAGCGGATGGGGTTAGAAATTGCTTTCAGCTACAGTTGTCCCTGCTCATTTAGTATACAAACTTCATTTTCAGTTGCGCAAATGAGACAAATGTTTCCTGACAGTCTCTAGCTGCCACAAAATCATAACTCGCTACGCGAGTTATGAAGCTTGTGCTGACAATTTTCGGTTTATATCGCATAAACCAAAGAAAAAGAAAACGTTATTTATTTATTTATTTATTTATTTATTTATTTATTTATTTATTTATTGATGTTTAAGGTCACATATAAACAGTTATTTCTTAAATAAATTAATAAGTATTAATTCATAGCTTTCATTGACTCAGCCACCGATCACGATTTAACAATAGCTTTCTATATGTGGAAGTTATAATCCAGTAACCCAACACCGGCTATGATAGTTATTTATCTATTGGTGTTTTTAAGGTCACATATTTCTGTACAATGGCTAAGCATGACCGTGACAGAGTACCCGAAGAGAACCACCGAGCAACGGCGAGCAACTGTCAGCTCCCCAACATACCAACTCCACACAAGCAGGGTTAGCATTGGTTGAAGACAGGTGCACCATCGACGTGCAGTACGCCTTAGTACACAGCGTCACCGTGCCCTCACGTGGGCAATGGGGGTGAAGTGTCTTGCCCAAGGACACAAAACGGTTGCCGCAGGTGGGAGTCGAACCGAGGACATCTCGGCTTGCAGCCTGCACCTCTACCAACTGAGCCACCACGTCCCCCGTAATAGTAATTATCATTATCTATTGACTAAAGTGATTTTTTTTATTTGATTGGTTGATAGATACGTGGTATGAGACCATACTCATTGAACCCCACGATACGTCCGCCCAGCAACTGACAGATTTCCCATACCCAGTGGAAGCCTCGTTCCGAAATCTACAAATTGTCCATACCCCGTAGAAGATGCATCATTCCAGTTTTACAGTGTACATGTATTATATTTTAATTTGTTATCTCCAAAATATAGCTCATGACCCCTTATTGGAATGAGCTTGTCGAGTACCCTCCAATGTGGGGTTCATAAGCTATGTTTTTGAGACAAAAAAGAAAAAAAGAAATTCAGTAATTTTTTTATACTAGTCATATCGGCATATTTTCACAAAAACTCTTTTGCACAAAAATTCCACAGAAACCTGTATGGCTCAACAATGGAAGATAAAAGATCTCATGCTGTGTGTATTCAAACATGAAATAGATTGTACTTCTAAAACGGAAAGGCAATAGATAAATTCGTTACCCCGTGTGTGATCACGTGGTACGGGGTTTTACCTACCCGAAGCCAGCCGTATCCCATGAGGACGAAAGGGGGTGAACAAGAGCGAGGTAGACAGAATAAGTGTACCGAAAGGCCTCATGGGAGACGGCTGGCTTCGGGGAGGTAAAAACCCGTACCACGTGATCCGATACGGGGTAACTAATAATTAATTGGCGTGACTTTAAGCAATAGCAAGGTTAGCACATAATTTACGATGAGAAGGCCGTGCAGTTCACAATCGCAATCACTATGCTTTGCCGTGACAAGTTATCAAAACTTGACAGGAACAAGTACCTTTAAAGGCAAAATATCTTCAGGCATATACTTTATGCATTAGACAATTCTCTGTAGAGCATTCAAGGCACTGTGTTTGAGGAACGGAAGACCAAGAAGAACCAGTCGTTGGCCATTATATACCCCGAGACCAGACCAAACTGAATAAGTTTGAAACAACACGAACTCTACTTGGTATTTTGGTCTCAGCTGTAGCACCAAATAAGGAAAGCGATGCTACGTCACAGCTTTCGGGGCTCACGTGATCGGTAACTGTGTCACGGTCCACTTTACAAAAATCACTCAATGCAGTGTCGAATATTGATCGGAAAATGAGAAAAATATACCAAATTAAAGCGAATTACTCTTGGATATATACAGATAATGTGCATGTCCTGTGATTTGTATCAGATTCGAGGTGGTGTCCAGAATGGGATCTCAACGAGCCGGCTTTGCCGGCGAGTTGTGATCCTATTTTTGGACACCACCGAGAATCTGATACAAATCACAGGACATGCACATTATCATGATAATTCATTTATCTAACAATTCTTTCACATAAACAGATTAAATCTTAAGCCTTTACCCAACGTAACGGCCCAAACCGGCCAATGCTATTCTCAAAAAATCGCCATTTAATTTAAATTATTTTTTTCATTTTTTGTCTCAAAAAGGTAGATTATGACCCCTCGTTGGAACGAGCTCGTCGAACCCGTTCCAATGAGTGGTCATAACTCATGTTTTTGAGACAAAAAATGAAAAAAATTAGTTATTCAAGAATTTTTTTCGCAACTGTCGTCTGCTTTTCATGTTAGGTAAAGGGTTAAATTATTTTTAAACATTTTTGGGACACAATGTTCGGTCGATCACTGAAACGCACATAGAATAATGTATCCATGTGCCTGTTATGATAGCACGTAGCGCTACCGGAAACGAATCGTCTATTTGATACGGAATCAGAATGAGTCGTCTATATGACACGGAATCGGAACACATTATGTGATACGTACCGTTTCTCGTGGTTTTCAGGCCCAAATCTGTATGATTGTTAGATAAATATTTTTCCTAGTAAAGTGAAACTCGGCAACTTAGACATGAGCGGGAAAATGGATTGACGAAGGTTATTTTATGATTAATTTACGTTTGAAGCAGACAAGCCGGAAACCGGTTCACATTAACAGTGAAAACATAGAAACAGAAATATCGATGAAAACACGGCGATTAACAACAGTGGCGGCGCCAGAAAGTTTTTTGTCGGGGGGGGGGGGGGGGCAACTAGGAGGGCAGACTTCCATGAAGGGGGGCAAATACGTAAAGGATCATATCATTACTTTGTTATGAGGTAGTCCAAACTTGGACCCAAAGTCCGTAATATCCTTTTTTGGTCTGGTACGTCCTGTGGACGTACCAAACCAAAAAATTATATTACGGACTTTGGGTCCAAGTTTCGACTAAATGTAATGGTAATTAGCGGTCCTCCTTGCAAAAAATCCTGGATCCGCGTCTGGTGGGTCTGTGTGTGAGAGAGAGAGAGAGAGAGAGAGAGAGAGAGAAAGAGAGAGAGAGAGAGAGAGAGAGAGAGAGAGAGAGAGACTCATAAAGCCCGTCTGTCATAATGCGAAATCCATGATTTTTTTTAGACAAGGGATATGGATAGACATGCCTTTGTTGGCTCATAACTTACTTATAACTTATAAGTATCTGCATCCGAGTCTTTAAATCTCTACTGCCTGGATGTGTTCATCAGCTAGCCTGAGGCTTTGGGCTAAGTGTGTATGGGAAATTATTGGGAATAAAAAAAAGAGGGGTGTGTGTGTGTGAGAGAGAGTGACTGAATGTGTTTGTGTGTGAGGGTGGATGGAAATGCATGCGAGATGGTTGGGGGGGGGGGGGGGCATTTGCCCCCCCCCCCCCCCCCGTAGCGCCGCCACTGATTAACAATGGCATATGACGTATTTGCCCTATATTTTACAAAAGTAAAACTATTACGAATTACAAAAGGTAAATAACAGGAAAGAGTTTGATAATGAATAGACAGAAATACCGGAATTACGAATTACCGATACCAATAGTCGTATGATTACACAAAACATCGGTACACCTAAAAAACACAATAATATGACAAAGTGGAAAATACGATGATAATATAAGTAATATAACGGGGCAGCACTTGTCTATAGCGATCTAATATTTTAGGCCTGGCAAATTTAACCAGGAATGTTTAAACCTAACAATATTAACACTAAAAAGATAATACATCTTTTGCACTTAAAATGGCGAATCTAATAGTAGTAATACAAATTTCAATTTCACTGTTCTCAATGGAATCAGAAGATTGAAGGGGTTGGGGGTGCGGTAACCGACACTTGGACACAAAGCCTTATTTTTAATTGTTTCCCTTTGAAAGGGAGTATCAAACCAAAACAGTAAAATACATTCTTTCAGGCCTTGTTTGGACCGGGGAGGCTTAACCCAAGATTCCTGGGCACCTGGGCAGAAAAAATCCTCAAAGTTCTGAGGCCACAGCCCCATCCCCGGTCCTGAAACTTATTATCTCTTATTATCTCTTAAAATCTCTAAAGGCGTTGGCGTTGGAGAAGAATGATGTTAAAAACAATGAAGTTCCCACTCAAAACAACAATGAATTTACTTTTCAAAGGAATAATGCTGCCACTTCTGGTCGTAGATAAAGTTGCCACTGAATTCGTATGTAGATTTGGGATACCCAAAATCGTAGCGGAAGTTCGGCGCTAAACCTGCAGACCAAAACAACAACAATGTTCGGAAAACTGTACTCAACCTGCAGATCAAGCCGAAGGGGTGGACAATCAGAAGACAAGAACGATGTTCAAGAGAATAGATAGAGTTAAGACGAATGCTGCCAGCACTCAAATCACGAAGCATCTTGGAGACAGGAATATACTATAGAAACCAATTCTGCATAACCTGGTAGATATTTCTCAAGAACCCTGTATGACAGAACATTGAAAGGAGATCCTGAATCAATCAACAATCATATCATATTCTCCATTAAAATAACCATAATTTAAAATTAATCTTGTTGTATTTTTCCCCCAGCGTTAACAAGTCAGACCACAAATTTCTCTGTCCTGGTAATGTTAAAAACACTATAACTAATTACAGGGAGGTTAGAACCGAACTCCCGCTACAATTTTGGGGGCTCGTTCGGGATATGAATCCGGGACCTCTCGCACACAAAGCGACCGATTTACCATAGACTAAGAGATCCGGACCAACCAGGCTGGTTGGTAAATGGCCTTTATACCTCGACCGCTACACAACCAAAGAGACGCAAACTTGGATCCCTCCAAGAACACTGTACAGAAAACAGAGGATTTAGTGATGGACCAACTCAAGATTGGAGCCCCACAGCGCGGAGTGATGGACATACCTGCCAACAATACGCCAGAAATCAAATCAGCCGAGAAAGTCAAGCTTCAAGTGTTCAGCAGGCTAGCACACAGTCAGACTCAAACAGTGGGAAGAAGGTCCGTAAGAGAAGTCTTTGATCAGATGGTTGTCAACTTCTCCAGAAAGACGATGATTACATTCCACTCAGACATGAAGATGTCTTGGGGAATTGAAATGTAAATGAATACAGTTGTTATATTCCGTGATTGTAACCAAAATTTAATTTTATATATTGTTGCGTTTTTTTCATCCGAAGTACCACAGGTTTCTACGACAACTGGTATCCATTAGTTATTTTCCAATAATACATTACCATGTCATAGGTGTCCTCCAATAGTTCATCACCATGTTATAAATATCCTCAAATACCCGTATGTGTCTGCGATGTGCGCATGGTGTGCATTAGCACATGCTCACAATATGTACAAGCGCACAGTACCCATCATGCATCATATTAAAATAATTAAACCTGAAATTTAAATTTAAAAAATAGGCTTTTTCAATTACAAACGACTGTTATTAGATGAGCGAGAGGGAGGTGGTGAGGGATTGGAGGGAGTCGAAATTCTTTGTTAGTTGGGGAGGCCATGTTTGAAATTATAAAATCAAAAATTAAACTTGAAATTTAAATCGAAACTGATTTGATCATGTGAGTACCCATCAGGCATCATATAACCAGGGGGATGACGTCATGATATGGCCGTGGGATTTTTCTAAAAATCTAGATAAAAAACACAAAAAGCAATTAAAATAACAAATTAAAAAGCTTAAAAAAACCAATTACATTTGTTTTTAAATTAAAGAAATTAAAAATATTTTTAAAAAATAAAAAAAATAAAAAATGACGTCATCGGTTCCTCCGACTCCTCCCTCGGCAAATGGGAGTTGCTGAAGCTCCTATACACTGCTTATTCCAAATTATACATATTTCGGTGGCAAGAGAAAAACAGTATCGCGCAAGAATAAGAGACATCAGCATATAAGGAGTTACGGGCGTTGAGCCAATGAAAAGGTTCCATTCAGGGACGCTCACTCTCAGCTACTGATAGTGTACTCAGAGTAACATCCCTTGATATTATTCCATCATGTTCTCTTCATTATGGCGACAAAGCATTTTGTCAAAAAGTCAAAGGCTGTGGTCGATACAAACTATCGGTTGTTTAATTCCAGTAAGGCTAAGCGGAATACTATCAATCTGTAAAAGCGATCCGTTATTATCCTCTTGAAAAGCAAAACACAGCATTAACTTTGAGAAGCAGGACTGAGAACTTTCACCTATGTTGAATTTTACTTACCGTGCTTTTGTCCGTAAAAGACAGCAGTCGATCTGATGGTATTCAGAGATTTGAAGGATGCGTTAGCCTGCGTTTTTACACCACAAGTTTATGAGTACGGACACTGAGGGAGGTAACTGACTTACGCCCTGTCTTTTGTTCAGTTAAGGAAACCTGCGGAGTCGGGTGTATTCATCACACGAGAACAGCGAGATGACCAATTGGTGATAGTTGAGGTGGAGGTGGGGGTGGGGGGGGGGGGATGAAACCAGTGCTCAAAATAACTTTTTTACTTTGCGTAGCAAAATGCTACACATTTCCAAAACATGAATAGCATTTTATAAAATGTACATAGCTGTTTTTGTATACCAGAGTTATGTTATGCTGTTTTGTTTTGAATTCTTCTAAGTAGATAGAATAGTTTCCATCCATTTCTGGACATTTCCAAATGATCTGCAACACATGAAACATAAACTATGTTTTTTTTAACTGAACTGCCTTTAAGGGCTGCATGGACTTGGATATTTTCAAATGGCATCTTGGTTGTTTAATAGAGTTCTCAAAATGGAAATTGGGATTTTTAATTTGATGGGCTTGAAGTTATTTTTAATGGACATTTTATGCAAAATGTTGTAGAAACAGGAAGAATTTTAACCAATAGACTTCATCTTACATATGAAGTTGTTAATGATGCTTGATGGAGAGTTAATCTGAGTTATGCCTGGAATGTTCCACAATCAGAAGTAAAGCATCAGTGAACTAGTTTTCAAATCTATTCGAAAATTTCCATTTACATTTTGCGATACAAGATAATCAACTGCAGCCTCATAGGCTGCAGTTGATTATCTTGTATCGCAAAATGCTACACATAATTGAATATTGTGCAGCTTTTTGCATGTTTTGTATAACAAAAAAGCGACGCGACACTGCTTATTTTGAGCTCTGGATGAAACCTGATTTGTCTCGACTCTAATGGTCTAAGTTTTGTTGAAGGCATGTCTTGGTGAGTAAGGCCCAGGGAAGCTTCAAAATTCGATTCGAATAGAAATAGTCCCCATGATTCGATTCAATTCGATTTCAATCGCGCCTATTAGAAAATTTCCGAATCGTCGAGATGTTCTTCAAATCCTACAGCATTCTACAAAGTGTCTCCTCTTGAGTTCAGGCACAACTTTGAAAAAAACTTCAAAAGACACCCCGATGATGTTTTATAACACTCCCTGACATAGAACAAACAATGGAAGAAATTCAACATACCCTACAAACCACCCTACACCCGGCTACCAGACTGACAATGGACCAAAACAAACACTCTATCCCCTTCCTGGACATTCTAATCACGTTGGAAGAGGAAGTACTTTTAACAGACATATACCACACACCAACAGACACTAAACAATACCTGCACTTCAGATCCTGTCATCCCGGCCACACTCTCAGCTATTGATAGTGTACTCAGAGTAACCTTATAATCTGGCTCGAAGATTTGCACAATAGTTACGACTTCGGAGTTTAGAACCGAACGATTTTACGAATTAAGAGACTCTCTCGAAAAACAAGGATATCCAACCAACTAGATAAGGAAAGGTATTGACAGAACAAACTCCCTAAACCTCGCGGAATTGAAAACTCCAAAAGAAAAGAATCTGAACAACGATATTCTCACTTTCATAACTACTTTTAATCCAAACAATCCTGAACTCTTTCGCTTTTATCCTATACAATTTGGACTTGGTAACTGGTAGTGTGCTGGAAGCCCATATTTGGGCTTTACTCTGATGTACAGGGACTGTAATATAAGGCCTCGTAATCCGTGGATATGCTTCATATTATCTTCGAAGTGAAATTATGTAGTCTGTGTAGATTTACCTTGTTACAATTTATGGGGGAGTGCCTACAGGCACTCTCCCATAAATTGTAACAAGGCAAAGACATGTGAACAAATTTTGATGGTCAAAAATAATTTAGCACTCTACCAGTTAAAGGGCATTGAACGGATGAAGAAAGCACTGGGGAAAAATACAACTAATCAAATGTAATAGACAACCAGCATATCTCAAACAAATTTTAACTGGGGTGAAGTTTAAGGAAGAAACGAACACCCCAACGCTCTCTATGTGCAGGGATAAACGATGCAGAACCCGTGAGGTCCTAATCGAGGGAAATTCATTCAAATTTCAAAATTCCACCTCCCCCTTTGTTGTGAAAACACACCTCACATGTGCATCACCATATGTCCTGTACGTTATATAGTGCTCGGGCTGCAAAGAAGAGTACTTTGAGAAAGTAATAACCTCAGAAAAAGAGTCTCTTGCCATAAAAAAAAATCACATTAAGGGCCTATATGAGTAAATAATAAATATAAATCTAAATACATAATATATAAATATATTTTCTATGAATAAGAAATTCTCACCTCTCATATTCCTTAAATTCAGATTAAATATACACAAATTATACATCAAAATAAACGTTGGGATGTATAGAACTCGAAACACATGTGTAATCAGCTCATACAGTCGACTGTAGGCACCACTGGTTCCTGGAAGTCTGCTACCGTATTCGCACCAGAACTGATAATAAAATAATATTTCATCAGGACAACTTGTGGCCAAATGTGCTTCATATACCCAAGAACAAAGCTAGGCATTCAAAACACTTTCGAATACAACGATGGGACTGCATTTTGAAAAAGGACAACACTGTCTGCATTTTTTTATTGAAGATGGTTTCCATGCTCGACAGGCATGCGCAAATCACTCGTTACCACGAATTTCCATCGAAAAATAAAATCATAATTCTAAGAAATTTCCACAGGTATCATGATACCTTGCATTGAATATGGCAACTGTGCAATCTCTATCTAATAACAGTATACTGTTTGAAGGCGATCTTTTTCATTATTTGATTTTAGACGGCGTTGTTTTTACATGCTTTTTCTGTCCGATGACGTCGGCCGGAAATCGAAAGTATACCATTCGTAAACTAAAGCAAACGCTTTGGAGTTTTCCCCAATGCAGCTCTGTCGCCGTGTTTTGAAGAATGTTTATCCCCTAGCGTTGTTCTTGAATACGTAAAGCACATTTGGCCACAAGTTGTTTTCGTGAAATATTATTAAATTATCAGTTCTGGTGCGAATTCGGCAGCAGACTTCCAGGAACCAGTGGTGTCTACTGTCGACTCTATGAGCTGATTACACATGTGTTCGTGTTCTATACAGTCCAACCTTCATTTTGATGTACATTTTGTGTATATTTAATTTGAATTGAAGGAATATCAGAGGTGAGAATTTTCAAAATAAACAAAATTTCATTACTTATATAGGCCCTTAAAGATGGAAAATCAAGAAAGTTTTATGTGAGTGAACACATTGACGCCTGTAACAAAGGAAAAACCCAGGTTTTAAAATTCTCCCATGTTTTCAGTGTAACGGTGACAGAACACTCCTAGAGATGGAACGATTCTTCATAGATAAGTTCAGGCCCAGTTTAAATCGAGGCTAAAAGGAAGTGCTCTGTCAGCTACAAAAACACTCACAGCCACCCACGACCATGAACCGTACCGAATGCAGACCCGCCAGCGGCCCCGATGCATAATAACATATATCCACGGTGGAATTAGGTAGTATTATGCTCCGGCGAGACTTGAAGAAGATCCAAGGCTGCCTCCACCGCGCTACGCCCGTAAACGATCAAATAAACAAAACCTTTTGCAGGACAAATTGCGAGTTGGCTTGGGCCAGTTCAGTTCTGCCTACGCGTCAAAGCGACTACCCTAAATTAGAATTCATTCGTTCGGGAGACTGTCAGTAACAGGAGCGGTGGGGGGGGGGGGGGGGGGGGACAACCCTGGAGTTACCAATTCCCACCTTACAATTACTCATTTAATACCTTGACACCGCCTGGGTTTCTCCGCGCCAGTAGAAAATCACACCTCTCTCAAATCTTAATGTTATCAGAAGAATGACAAGTAAATATTTTTAATCCCGCACTTTATTTTACAAATGTTTAAAAGAAAGATCACCTGTAGCTAGTTTTATTTCTGAAGAGATGTATATATCAAAATATATCAAGTAAAATTATCTTTGACAACTACTTTGTGTTAAGTGTGTATTTTCTGCATAGATGTTATTCATATTTATTTAGGGTTATAGACGTCATTATTACCACTTTAGCGGGCGTTCTCTAGTACATTAACAAAGTTGAACATGGCATTACAAGAGCGTAACACTCAACTAAAAAGACCACTTGACGAGTGTAACAGGAGGAGAGATAAGTGCGGGAGCCGAGGTTCGAACCGTCGACCTCTAGCACATAAAGCGACCGATTTACCACGAGACTAAGAGACCCGGACCAACCAGGCTGGTTGGTAAATGGCCTTTATACCTCGACCGCTACACTACTCTCCCCTTCTTTTGAGATTCACCCACCGTGAATCTCACCCAGATTCCACCTCAGAGCGGTCGAAGCATCCACCATGCTTCACCACCACCAACTGCTGAGGATCGGACGAGCCCCCAAATGTAACTGGAGGAGAGATAAGTGCGGGAGCCGGGGTTCGAACCGTCGACCTCTAGCACACAAAGCGACCGATTTACCACGAGACTGAGAGATCCGGACCAACCAGGCTGGTTGGTAAATGGCATTTATACCTCGACCGCTACACGTGTCTGGCCGTTAATGAGTGAAACTCTCATTAACAGCCCGACACGTCACGCGATTTTTGTTCCTTGTTGTCGTCCACTCGGAAATGGAAATGGCTTCAACTTCAACAATGTGATTTTATTTAAATTATTAAATATGTAAAATGTCCAGTAAGGTTGGCCCATAAGAACAAGCATCTGTATATATGTTAGTAAGTGTGTATAAGTTTTAATCTTTTATTCCTGACTTAAAAGCAGCAAGTATGGTGTCTGTTTTAAGTTTTCTAATTTCGTTGCAATTGAAAGCGTACCAGTGCCGATCATGTGATAATTATGTGGAACCAGTTTGTTTGACAGCAGACGATATTATCATCTCGTCCCCGGAGTTCCAATGTGTTCTATGTGCCAGGAGGCTGCCAGGAGGCACATAGAACACATTGGAACTCAGGGGACTATCTGTCGAAATTGAAAACTGTCATGTAAGATATAGGGTCAAAACTTTCTCAGACTCCCAGTGGTAATAATAGTAATAACATGACTTTGTCGAGCCTTGTGGTTTATTAACGGCCCAACAGATGTGAATAACAGCCCTTCAGCTTATTAACGGCCCTCGACTTCGTCTCGGGTCTTTTATAAGCTGTCGGGCTGTTAATAAACCACAATGTCCTCCAATGTCATGTTATTGTTATATTCATGTTCTTTAGGATTTGTCAAATTGCCGTCATGCTCGGGAGATTACTCCCTTCTAAGCGGCTTTCGTTTTTGTCTAATTCATATCCCGTTACTTAAAGTACCGTACCAATGTATATCGCGTCATGGGAACGTGCAATTTAGCGTTACGCTTATGCTGATTGTTAAATGAGAATTAAAAAATGTGCAAGATTGGCGTACGTCTTACGGGTCAATTTATTACCTGGCAAGTGGCTGCCGAGCTCCTGATCACAAACCCAGTTATAAAATCACCGTTTCATATCTTCCTTGGGTGGCAACAAGTAAAGATATGTGTCGCGTTTCACGTTGTTTTTCTGTATGAAAGTGTAAATTATGCACAACGATATCGTTTGATATCTTCCTTGGGTGGCAACAAGTAAAGATATATTCCGCGTTATTACGCGCAAAATTTATTCTCGGCTTTAGAATTACGAGTCTTTTGTCGTTTTTCTCAACCTCGCCCTGGTTTCAGAGGCAAAGGCAAGTTCGTATACAGGATTCACGCAGCCAAGCCCTCCTTGACACGAATCATTCAAACGTATTGTTCTCCAAATTTAAGTGTATTGCGTGCAAAATCACCGTATCATATCTCCCTTGGGTGGCAACAAGTAAAGATATGTTCCCCGTTTCACGTTGTTCTTTGCATTCAAGGAGCGGAACATATCTTTACTTATTGCCCCCCCCCCCCCCCCCCCCACACCCAAGAAAGATATGCTACAACAACGTGAAACGGGCCTGTGATCATTCTATAAATACATGCCCAGAACCCCCTTGTAAATAAGGTCGAGGTCACTCCATCTCAGTTAAAATCATGAATTATTCATGTTCTGTTATCCAATAACGTAGTGGGGTACACGAGAGACTTTTTAAACAAATTTGTTATTATTAAAGTTACCTTGTCCATTCAAGTTGCTTTGTGCATTTCATGATGTCGGGTTTGAGCTATGGCCAAGGTCTTGTTTCAACATATACGCCATTGTGATAATTGTCGGCAGCGTGGTCTGGTGTTTGCGGCCGTGAGAGTTTGTTCAACCTCGACGCTTCGCATACTACTCACGAAGAGAAGTCAAGATAGTTTACACAGAGTTGTTTATAAGTATTTCTTTATTATTAGTTTTATTTCAGGAAAGTTTATTATATATTTAGTTTGTATGTGGGAAGGGTTATAGGGGTGAAATAAGGAAGTTTATGTGATAGGTTTTCCCGAGTTTACATTTATTTACTTTCGTCGCCTTTTTCATGTGTTTGGTATTTTCTGATTTCGGTCATTAGATCCTATAAATATCTGTCAACATGGACGGTAAGTACTCGACGGGTGTCCAGACGGAGAGGAGTATGGGTATTAAAAGGGGCCAGGGGGAGGTGAGTCGAGGGGGTGCGGGTGCAAGTGGGGGAGATTGAGGATACACAGGCGTGCAGGCAGTGTGATATGAGCTATTGTGGGTCGGCCAATGGATAGTAGTGGGGCGTGTGCCAACTGTAGGGATATCTTATAGTTGTTAGAGAAGTGTGTTGGGTTCGAGTGGGAAATTGCGGAGGGAGGTTGGGGAGAGCCGGTGTCACACCAATGAAGATTACCTATGATGGGAGAGGTGGAAGGAGGACGGAAGGTCGTTGTGGACTCAAGGAGGAGACAGGGCGGCAAGAAACGTGGGAGAGGAATGCTTGATGTGGGGGTGTAACCGAGTAGGGGGATCTAGTAGGAAGATTCGGTAGGTGGCACCAGGGCAGAGCTGCGTAGAGTAAGGCCAGAGTCGGCATAAGACAGCCAATGTTACTAGGCGGTTCAGTGTGTTAGATTCCGATACCCCTGTAGATGAGAGTGAGGGGGGCATTGAGGGGAGAGAGGTGGCTGCTGAAAATAATAGGCCAGATGGAGTAAGGTGGGCGGTGAGGAGGATTACTGTGTTGACCTGGGGACACCCTTTATCGACCATTGGGGCAACGCGAGCATGTACGGGCGTGACGGGCTGCATCTTAGCAGGACGTGGAAACGGGTATTGGGGGATAAAATTCTACTGGTAGCGGAGCCTTTTCAGGAGAGGAACGGGATGAGGCAAGTATAACAAGAGTGGACACAGGTGGGGTGAACAAGAGCGAGGGAGACAGAATAAGTGTGCCATGGCTAGCGGCAGGAAAACAATGAGACCAGTAGGCAATAACCAATGATCTCGGTGGGTTATAACAACATTCAGGGTCTTCACTGGAAAGTAAGTGAAATTGCGACATTGGTCGCGGCAGAGTACTTTGATGTCATGGGATTAAGCGAGACGTGTGTAAGTCACGAGGAACGGGTAGACCAAGTAAGGGGGTGCGTGTGGATAGGTGTAGGGCGAACGGAATATCAGAAAAGGGGGGGGGGGGTAGGCATGTACATTAACGAGGATTTAAAACCCTCGCTGATCATAGACCTGGAAGATGTCAGCACCTCGGCGGATGTATCGAAAGAAATTGGATGGATAAAGATCAATCCGAGAAACAAAAGTATTGCCCTTGGGATTGTGTACTGTGCGATGGAGGGAAGCAAACCCGAGTGGAATTACTCAATATACTCAACATTAACCCTTTGCCCAACCTGAAAAGCAGACGACACTTGCAAAAATAATTCTTGAATAACTATTTTTTTTCATTTTTTGTCGAGCTCGTTCCAACGAGGGGTCATAAGCTATGTTTTTGAGACAAAAAATGAAAAAAATAATGAAAATTAATTGGCGATTTTTGAGAATAGCGCTGGCGCTGACCGGTTTTGGCCGTTACGTTAGGTAAAGGGTTAAGGTCCAATATCACAAAACTAGAAAACGGGGGGGGGGGGGGGGGGGGGGGGGGGGGGCTCGGTATAATTCAGATAGGTGACTTTAATGAACACATAGGTGATAAGAAAGAAGGCATAGAGGGCGGGGACACGAAAGTCAACAGGAATGGAATAAAACTGTTGAACTTCACAAATGAGCTCGGTCTGAAGATTCTGAACAGGGACGCGAGGTGACCTGGGGAAGGAACGGCAGAAGATCAATAATCGACTATATTCTCACATATATTAATTTATGTAGGGGATGGGGGGGGGGGGGGGGCGATGGGGAAAGAAGTGGATGATGAGGGTGAAATTGAGGTGGATAATGATCATAACTTGATTACAGTGACGATCGGGGCCAAAAGCCTAGTAAAAAGCAAAGGAAGCTTCAAGGAGATTTGGGAACTCAATAAGGATGCTGACTGGGTGAAGTTCGGAGAAAAATTGAAACCAAAGCTTGCAGCCGTACACAAGGGTGCAGTGTCCAGAAGATGGCCGATACCATAGTTGCGAGCTCAGTGGAGGCAGGGAAGGAAAGATTAGGGTGACAACACGGGAACTTGGGTAAAGAGTGAACGAAGAACTGAAAAGGGCCATAAAGGGTAGAAAAACTAAATGTGCTGCATACAGGAGAAGTAGAAAACTTAAGGGGGCAGAAAGCAACGAGGCCACGGTAGCAAAGGAAGAATGCCAACAATCACGAAATAAAGTAAATAAAATTAAAGACGATAATCGGAGAGTCGATAAGAATGACGGGGGGGGGGGGGGGGGGGGGGTGGTCGAGTTCGAACGTATTTTGGAAATAGGTGAATAAACGTAACAACGGAAGTAACCCACAGAGTATTAAAGTAGATGGCAGAGTTACAGTCGATCCAGATCAAATCGCATCAGAACTCGTTAGGCACTGGCAAAAGGTAAACGATAAACGATGGGGCATGGGAAACCCACCGGAGTGTCCGAACCAGGTCGAGGAAAATCTATCGAACTTCTTGTGCAGTGAAATTAAAACGGAGGAGGTGCGAAAGGTGCTATCAAAATTAAGGAATGGAAAAGCGGGAGGGGTGGACGAAATTCCTAACGAGTTTATCAAAAAGGGGGAGATGAACTCTTGGAAAGCCTAACTTCCCTATTTAATTTGGGCATAGAAAAAAACAAGATGGATTTTTGGGAGAGATCCGGAATGGTTTCCGGAAGGGAAGGAGAGTCGCTGACCACCTTTTCACGCTATCCCAAATGATACAATCCGCGAAAGCAAAAAAAAAAAAAAGAAGATGTTTATGGCCTTTTCAGATGTTAAAAAGGCATACGATAGAGTATGGAAGGAAGGTATTTGGCGCAAGCTTGAGGCTCTGGGCTTGGGAGGCGAGTTTGTTGAAATTATGAAATCATTATATAAACATGTACAGAGTGAACTTAGCCTGGGTAACATAACAACAAAACGTGTTCCCATGGAGACAGGCCTAAAACAGGGGTGTATCCCTTCGCCATTTTTTTTTTTTTGCATTGTACATCGAATGTTTTGGTGATGAACTTATGTATAGCGATGAGGGGTAGCAGCTGGGGACTTGAAGATCCCAGGGCTATTTTTTTGCAGACGACATGGTGCTAGTGTCAGAAAGCGAAGAGGGGCTAGCGAAAATGCTGGGAAGTGTTGGGAAATATGGTAGCAAATGGAGACTCGAACTTAATGAAAGCAAGAGCAAAGTTATACCAGTGGGCCGCAAAGTGGACCACACTGGAAGGTGGAGAGTGGAGGAGTTCTGTATTCCGTAAGGTAGCAGCAAACTTCTTAGTGTAGGAAAGACAGGTGACTACGAGTATCTGGGGGGTAAATAATAAACATCTCGGGAAGACTGATTCTGAAGGGGAGGCGAATCCTTAACCAAACGAAACTTATAGGGAGAAACAGTTTCAATAAGGTTTTCGTGGGGAAAACCATTTGGGAAATGGCGGGTCTGCCAAGTACAACATATGGTACGGAAGTGGTACCCCTAAACCAGACGGCTGTAAAGAGCTTGGAAATCCTGTAGAACGATGCAGGCCGATGGATATCTGGGTCGAATAATGCCGCAGCACTAGAAGCAATCAGGGGTGAGCTTGGGTGGATGAGGATCAAGGACAGGATAGACTTATTGAAACTCGGTTATCTTAATTAATTGGTAAATCTCCCCGAGAGCCGATGGCGTATTTTCAACTCAAATATCAAGAGAGGGTGGATGGCCCAAGTGAGGGAACTAACAGAGAACTACTCATTGGAGATCTCGGACCTAGACGTAGGGGAAAACCAGAGTAAAAAAATCGTCGGAGAATGGGTCATGGAGGATGGTAACCTTAATTGGCGAGAGGAGGTCAAATCAAATAGGTCTTTGGGTGGCTTGAGTGATAAAGAGAAGACTGGTTTTGACGACTACCTTGATGGCACTTTTGGGGAGTCACTGTTGTTCAAGTTGAGGTCGCGGTCCCTGGATCTGAGGGGAAACATTGGGAAAAACTGTGAAAAGGAATGCCAGATGTGTAATTTGGGCGTGGTGGAGACCCTGGGACACTTTCATCTAGAATGAACAAAATACCAGTCTAAAAGAATAAGATTCACTGGGAGTATAATTAAGAAGTGGGATGGGAGAATGAAGGACATGTGGTTAGTGGGGGACTCAAAAGAGAGGGTTAATATGCTAATCGGAGAGACTGGGAATAATGGGGCAAGGAATGTCATCAAAGCAGTTCGTCTCCGAGTGTTGGGAGAAGAGAAGAAGTCTAAAAGAATAAGATTCACTGGGAGTATAATGAGGAAGTGGGATGGGAGAATGAAGGACATGTGGTTAGTGGGGGACTCAAAAGAGAGGGTTAATATGCTAATCGGAGGGACTAGGAATAATGGGGCAAGGAATGTCATCAAGCAATTCGTCTCCGAGAGTTGGGAGAAGAGAAGAAGCGTGGGAACAGGGAGGCAATTGGGAGTACAGGGATAACCAAGGCCTTTTCATTTGAGAACCGCACCAAAATCAGCGGCCGGCCAAAGTGTTGTTATTATTATTATTACATAAGCTCCAAACAACAAACCTTAGACCCCGTTGTCGTCAAATCACCACAATAACAATGTCAACGAGAAGAACACAAGTTCAATGGCATATTATCGAATAATAATAAATGTGGTCGAACGGTTATAAAATGTCCAGAAAGGACAGAAGTCATGACGTCGACTGGTTCTCAACAAGACACAGTTAAAACTAGAAGTCCTGTCATGAACTGTGCGCTTATCTAGGCTTAATTGCGCGTAGAAATTGCGCATAAATGCCATATCGAATGACATCCGAAGCACGGCAGGTTCTCCTGGTTACTCATAGCAAACACAGGCAATGTTTCTGCCAGTGGACCTCCGGGTTACCAGGAGGTCCATTGGCTGAAACATGGCTTGTGCACAGGCCATATGTACAGAATATGATAGGGTTACTATGGTCATAACGAGTAGATTAACGCGCAGATCGACGTACTATTTGTGCGCATTTCATGGCAGAACTTCTAGTTTTAACTGCATTTATAACATGAGGATTTTTTGAAGTTGTAAAACAAGGAGGATAGCTGTACACTCAATGAATACAGATTACAACATTTACTGAATCTGGTGGGAATTATCATCGTTCACCTTTTCTCCACACAACACTGTGAAATCTCCTCCATCGGAAAACAAATGCGAGAATACTAAATCTGAGATGACATTTTCGTAATTCGGTTTCTAATTCGACTCGACCCGGTCGCGATCTAATCAACAAAATTGACACTTTCATGATAACTGCACCGTAGGCCTGTGCGTATGGTTATCTATATACAGTTAAAACAAGAAGTCCTGTCATAAAATGCGCACAAATAGCACGTTGATATGCGCGTTAATCAAAATATGTACAAATGGCCAGTGCACAGGCAATGTTTCAGCCAATGGACATCCGGGTAACCCGGAGGTCCATTGGCAGAAACATTGCCTGTGTTTACTATAAGTAACCAGGAGAACCTGCCGTTCTTTGGATGCCATTCGATATGGCAACTGCGCGCAATTCCTACGTCCAATTAAGCCAAGATAAGCGCACAGTTCGTGGCAGGACTTCTAGTTTTAACTGTAGGTATCACAGGCTTTAGGGTTTAACAGTAACAGGAACGGGAATTAAATTACACTCAGAATCGAGAATCGGGAAATGTCCCGAACAAGCTCTCTAACAAGACGCATTTATTTGCGTGAAAATCAACATTTTTTATTGGCAATTTGGCATCTCCATACGAAAAGTTCTTTTCCTAAGAGAAGTGTGAAAACCCAATCCCGCTTCCAACTCGTCTTCATCTTAGAATCGCTAGTTTTATAACCATTACATCATGGCTTCAACTTTCTCTTCACTGCCGTCACCAGTCTCCTCTGCTTTAAGAAGTCGATGGATATCGAGAAATATGTTATAGATAATTTTCGATAATTCACAGGCTAGCATATAATGCTTATTCTCATGTACAATATGAGGAGTCAGAATACATATGTCTGACAATTTGCGTCATTGGAAGCGATTTAAGGGGATGCTAGACCCCCCTTGATTGCCTAAAGAAGTTAGTAAATTTAACACTAATCGTATGGGAAGATCATATAAATATTGAAAAATCGAAATTTTAGCGAATTTGTATCATCAATGTGCGCATCATCTCACAAATTGTAGGCGTTTTTCTATTGTATAGTATAAAAACACAGAATCTAGCTTTTTACCCTTTTCCCCAATGTGTTTGAACGATTGGCTATTATTTTCTGTTGAAACCCCATTTACAGATACGAAAACGTCCTTTTCACCATATTTGTGATGTCCTGCAATATTTTGTTTCCGTTCATTATGTCAACTGCGTTCACATTATGGCATACAATACAGACACTGTCCCGTCCATTAAATTAAAAATATAGGATGTGAGATTTTTATTATTTTCCTAGGATGAATAATCGCTTTCAATTGACTGTAAAGACACAATCGCTAAATAAAGCGCCATGCCTTGGACAAACAGCCATGGCAAAGGATGCACCCAACATCCAAGGTATATGAGAGCGTGCAACATCCAGGTATAAGCGCACGTTAAACATCAGGGGTATAAGGTTTGAACGAAAGCTTTCCGCTTTTGCTCGCCTCGAATTAAAAAATCGAACCAAAAACCCCGAAAATAGTCACAAATATCATCAGATTTCCGACTATTCAATCATAAAAATAAAATAATAGCAAATAATTCATCCCCTAAGTACCAATGTGGTGTGCCATTAGGGGACGATATGTCAACAAAATACTGTTCACTCGTTTCCTTAACGACCCAAGAGATGTAACTCTATCAATTGTCTGCTGCGATTATGAAAACAAGATAGCTATCACGAAATTGGTCCAAGTGATTGTGGAGCTGAGAAATGCGTCAACAAATTTATTTCCACTATGTTTGTATTGTGTTTCAAACCGGACAAAAATGTTATCTTCGCCAACATGTATAATATATGGAGATTTAACACCTGGATGTCTCATTTAAACACCTCGCCTGCGGCTCGGTGTTTAAATGCCGACATCCAAGTATTAAATTTCCATATACCATACACGTTCGCAGAGATAATTTATAATATTCTTAATGATGGATTATCTGTGAACCAGTTGCTTCTAAACAGATTGCCATAAAAGCCACGTTTCAATGTGTTACCTTTAATAAACGAAAGCAGCAGACAATCCGAGAGCTGTCTGTTGTTTTCGTTTGTCAATAGTAACAAAAAGAAACTTGGATTTGTTTTCTATTGATGTTTTTTTAAAAACTGCTAGCTTCTTAACTGGTCACTCCTCTAATATGATCTTCTAATAATTTCAAGGGAGATACCTCTACCGAAAATCGATTATCCTGACAATATTATTCAGGGATGACTCTTGATTCCAAGGCAATATATCGATGATGAGAGATGTTGCCGACGAAACAAGAGCGAAACTATGATACATATTATTTTACATAAACAAAATGATGATGATGGATTTATTTTCTTAAGCTGTAATGTTAATAAAACCACGAGAAACCATACGTATCACATAATGTGTTCCGATTCCGTATCATATAGACGACACATGCTGATTCCGTATCATATAGATGACTCGTTTCCGGGAACGCAACGGGCTATCACAACAGGTGCATGAATACATTCTGTGTGCGTTTCTTTGATCGACTCAGCTGATCGCTTACAAAATAAAACAGAATTCCTTACAATTAGCGACAGAACCGTTAATAGCCAATGTGCCCCCCCCCCTCCCACCCCACACACACAATAAATAGAAACTGCACAATAACATTTTACACACTTGTTAATTAAAGCTTATCATCATAGGAAGTGACACTAGGAGTGAATAATTTTACAACGCACCATTGAAAACAAATTTGCTGTGACCGCGTTACTCATTGTTTGTTAAAGTGCACAACAATATTGTTCCATACAAAATGTTTTTTTTTAAACTTTTTCTCGCCCAACATTATGTCCCAAAACTGTATTAATAACTTAGGATTTAATCTGTGTATGTGACGGAATTGTTAGATAAATGAATTATCATGATAATGTGCATGTCCTGTGAATTGCATCAGATTTTCGGTGGTGTCCAGAATGGGATCACAACTCGCCGGCAAAGCCGGCTCGTTGAGATCCCATTCTGGACACCACCTCGAATCTGATGCAAATCACAGGATATGCACATTATCATGATAATCTGTATTTATCTAACAATCATATAGATTTGGCCTGAAGACCACGAGAAACGGTACGTATCACATAATATGTTCCGATTCCGTATCATAAAGATGACTCATTCTGATTCCGTATCATATAGACGACTCGTTTCCGGTAGCGCTACGGGCTATCATAACAGGCGAATGGATACATTCTATGTACGTTTCAGTGATCGACCGAACATTATGTCCCACAAATGTTTAAAAATAATTTAACCCTTTACCTAACATGAAAAGAAGACGACACTTGCAAAAACAATTCTTCAATAATTAATTTTTTTTGTCTCAAAAACATAGGTTATGACCTCTCGTTGGAACCAGCTCGTTCCAACGAGGGGTCATAACCTATGTTTTTGAGACAAAATATGAAAGAAATAATCAAAATTAACTGGCGATTTTTTAGAATAGCGTTGGCCGGTTTTGGCCGTTACGTTGGGTAAAAAGTTTAAGATTTTCATCTGTGTATGTGACAGAAAATTTAGACAAATGAATGATCATGATAATGTGCATGTCCTGTGAATTGCATCAGATTCTCGGTGGTGTCCAGAATGGGATCACAACTCGCCGGCAAAGCCGGCTCATTGAGATCCAATTCCGGACACTGCCTCGAATCTGATAAAAATCACATTATCATGATAATTTGTATGTCTACCACACACATGCTCGTAGAGTCCATCCTATTAAATGTAATTATGACGTATCGTGTTCCTGGAAGAAAGATGGACCGCCCGTGTTCAAAGGGTTAAGGGGTGCATTTTGTCGGCATGTAGGCAAGACTGCGCAGCATCTGCGCATTGGTTTAACCAGTTTGTCTGTTTGCTTGTTCATTAGTCTGTAACGACACTTTTCTTTTAACTGTAGGGCATATATCGCATCTTACAGTTTGCAAGTGAAAGCCGGAGAACCAGGAAGCCCCGGCAAGAAATGATCAGACGTTCCAACTTTGTAACACGACACAGGCAAGGGTAGCAGCGGTTGAAAGCGAATGTCATAGAATGAACAAAGGGTGTGAGCACCTGTGATACGGGGTAATAATGTTAGTCAGAGAGCACTGCGGTGGATTTTAGACGTTAACATTGTATTATTAGTATTATTTTCAATTTTGTATTAAACGCACACATTTTATGACGTGTCTTATTAAAGGAGTTCGAATCACATGTTTCAGACATGAAAAATATGTATGTTTTCATTCTTATTCGCAATATTGAATTCCTGTTGTGTTTCCAGTCGAGAAAAAATATTACCTTATCGAGTGACATTATTACAGAACTGCTGCTTTGGGGCTTGAGTACATAATTAAAATCACTGATGGTCAGAGGCGTAGGAAGCATCTCAAATTGGGGTAGGTTGGGTGGGGCGCTGCCATAAAACGCCCCCCCCCCACCTTCACCTTGATACACATCCGTTGCTGTACATGCTCCTTAGTTGGGTGGTAGGAAGTCAATATAAAAGCTACACTTGGCGCACTCACGCACCTCTAGATTAAAAAAACGCACATTTTGTTCACTCCATATTCAACAAATTTCCCCATCAGGAAACATTTACATTTTTCTCGACGTCAAAGGCCACGGCAGAGACAAATCACCCCCTTTCCTGCTAATCTCCAATATGATTGCAGTGATGGGTTGGCAAAGATAGTGTTGACCTAAATTCTCTCTCTCTCCCTGGACAAAAGTTGAGTGGAGAGGGTACCCGTGCCCAACTGTCCCAACCCGGTTGTAACGTCCCTGTTGATGGCTGGACGTTCTTGTTTTCCGAAGATGTACCGTTGATAGCATTTCCAGAACAACACACAGCCTTCTCTGAATGAAAACGTCACATGTAACACTGTAATGATAAAACAAGGATTAGCTTGATGAAGATATTTATAACATAATTTACAAATTGTTTGTTTGTTAGTTTAAGTGACGGCTCCAGGAAGTGTTTAAGGGGGCGGGACTATTATAATCCCTGATGGGTACGGGTGCGGGATGGGAAAATCTCACCCTCGGGACAAGATATTTGGGCCAGACACGAGGCTGTGGGATGGGAAAATCTCACCCGAGGGCAAGATATTTGGGCCAGACACGAGACTTGATCCCGCACCCGTACCCATCAGGGATTATTTTTCTCCCCCCACAGTACAGCGGTTACGTTAGCCAGAGGTAATCGGCGGTCACGTGCTGATATAATCAACTCATTTGGTATTCGTTGTTTTGGAAAACTAATGACACCATCGGAAAGGGCATGCAAAAGTTATGTATATACCAAAGGTATGTACCACGAAATCAGTTAGGAACGGTGGCATCTTGGGGTTTAAAGAGTTTTAGAGCATCAGACTTTGAACACACGGCATTCTGATGACGTCAATATGAATTAGTTGGTAGCCAAATACTATGCATCGCGTCATAATAACGTTATAAATGTATAACGTCACGTGGGTGGGGTGGATAATCTGTCTCTCCCTGCTATGTCACCCTGGACAGACGTATGTTACACATGCAGTGGGGGGGGGGGGGGGGGGGAGAAAAGTTGGGCACAGGTTTCCCATGAACGGGGGAAGGTCCGAAAGTGGCCTTTTAGGATCATAGCATTAAAACACTGCATGCAGATACCATTGACATTTGCGCGAGTTCCTATGGCACGAACAATTATTGGATTTATTGCACGCCTGTTTTGTGTAATCCCCATCTACAGCAAAACTAAACCACGCGTAAAATGAAAAACATTTGTGCGGAACGGAAATCGTTGACGTAGGCACATAGAACACATTGGCACTCAGGGGACGAAATAGTAACATGGGTTCCCCTCGCAAATTTGGTTGACGATCAAATGTTTTCTTTTTGCGGATAGTTGTCAAATGAATTGCCGAGTGTCCTTCGAATAATTGTTTTTATAGACGTGAAGGCGTGTAATAAACACAGAACGACACGGCCTCTCGTTCGATCCGTCCTCGCTGGCACTCGTACCATATCGATTAACCCATTCACACACACACGTGTCGTTCTGTGTATGTCTGTTTTGGTGGTGGGAGAGAAAGGGGATTCTAAAAAAAAGTAATGATTTCTGTTTTCAAATGAAGTCTTCTGGTGAACTTTGGGCAAATCTCCAACTTTGTTTGGACGTTGAAAATGAAGAAGCACTTGTCCATAAAGCGATAATTGTAAAAATACAGAGTGAGAGTGTTGGTGAGAGTGCGGGTTTTTGAGGGTGGATGTGTATATACGTGGTGGAGTTTCAAAGTCTACGTTCAAGGGGCAAATCCTCCTCCCTGCCCCACCCCTCATTAATGTGTCCCCTCACTTGCCCTAGGCCGTCGACCCAATCATCATGCATCTTGATATGTGTGTTCAACGCAGTCCAGAGAAAGTCACTGGTGGTTTTCAGATTCCAAATAAGAAGGCAAAGGGCTGAAATGGGTGAAAAGGTAATTTACTTTTAGAAGTTTTATTTTCATTTCCCTTGATTTGAAATGGACTACTTTGCCATCCTTGTAAAGAGAAACAACTGGTCTGTATTAAATATATTGAAAGAATAAAAAAATAAAGGTTTTATTTACTTCAACATTCGACCTTATAATCTCTCTATAGTTCGAGGTGGGATGCATGTAGGTCTTCTGAGAGACACAGTCATGTTTTGAAGGAATTTAGAATATTGACGTCTGATCTCATGCCGTGAATCGAACTTTCGACAACTCTTCCTGGCAATGAAGAGTCCAACACCTGAACCACTAGTCTACTGTACACCGTCAAACCCAATGGCTTAGATCTTATAATACCAGAACGTTTCTTTTCATGTTCTATCGGTCGCTAGTGCCTGAGTTTGAATGATTTCTGAAATAAAACCTTCAGAAGCGAATGCTTAAGGTTTTACTTCAGTAATCACACACACTCAGGTACTATCGACCGATAGAACATGAAAAGAAACGTTCTAATTATTTTATTATGCCGAACAAAAAAGTAGCTTTCATTGTTAAGCGTTAACTGCAACATGCCATCAATCTTGCACCAATGTAGTCGAATCCAGAAACATGCTTTTGGTGACGTCATTTTGGACGAATGATGTCTCTTTAGGGGTGTCCAGATCACCAAAGTCGAAATGACTTGTTACAAGTGCCGCCGCTTTGGGAGTTTCTATATCTCCAAATGCAGTGTTTACAACTGCATCATGCTGTTCATGTTAAAATTCAGTATTAATGCTTGGGTGATAAGTGGAATAATGGAATATAAATTCATGTTTCTTGGACGACGACAATTGTCAGAAATAAGAGGAGTGAAACAATTTATTTTGAACTTGAGGCGGAGACTCAGTGAGGTCGAGGAGTAATACTAAACTCGTGGAAATATAATTGATTGAAGTCACATTCGTGATTCAATAAAGTGGTGAACAACACGTGAGTTTTTAATATTTCTGATTCTATTGTGTTCATTGTTTGCAGTTAAAATTGAAAACACATCCACTGAAAATGACATATTTGTGAGATATTTGTTGGTAAGTTTGTGTTTATCGGTGACGAAAAAGTTAAACAAACACGGAGCCAGCGTTTGGTGTTGAAAAATTTCAATCAGCGCGTGCGTAATCGACGCTGATCAATGGAAATGGACCTTACATTTTCTTTGTTCTCATGTCTCCAGGGAAGAACGATCCGATAGTACCCGTGTTTTGACCAAACACTCCAGTACTATGACTTTTAGAAGGTGTCAAATTAACCAATCACGGCTGATGTCACAGACGTGAAGCATAATAATATAAGTTATCTCGGCCAACATGTATGATATATGGAGATTTAATACCTGGATGTCGGTTTTTTCCCGTTCGAAACACAATAGAAACACAGTTGAAACAAATTTGTGGACGAGTTTCTCACGCTCCCCAATCACTTCGACCAAATCTTCAATAATTGTTTTGTTTTTACAAACGCAGAATGAGTTATATCTCTTGGGTTGTTGGAAACGAGTAAACAGATTTTGTTGAGATATTTGTTCTTATTCTTATTTTCGTCTGCAATGGGGGTCGCGGGTCGGGGTAAGCTCATTACAGAGACAAAACTGAAGATATTTGGGGACACGTTTGTTTATTCGGCATTAGATATATTAGATACGTTGTTCCTGTTGGACAGGTTAGGGCGTGACGAATCACGATTTTTTATTTTTATAATTTTTCTTATTTTATTTTTCTCAAGTTGTTTGAATTAATTATCCGACTATTTAATTTATAAGGGCCAAATATGATCGAATAGTCAGAAATCTGATGATATTTGTGACTATTTTCGGGTTTTTTGGTTCAATTTTTATATCGAGGCGAGCGAAAGCGAAACACTTTCATTTAAATCATAAACCACCAATGTTTAGCGTGCTCTTAAACCCTGGGTCTTGCACGCTCTCATATACCTTGGGTGTCCTTCATATTATCTTGGAAGTAAAATGACTTATTCTCCATCGATATGCATTGTTACAGTGCTCTCCCATTAATTGTAGCAAGACAAAAATGTGTGAACAAATCTTGAGGCTGGGAACAAGTTTAGCACTCTAGCAGTTAATCATCAACAAAAGAACCTGATCGGTAATTTTCCCATTGAATTGTTGTAAAGAGCTCAGACATATCGATCCGCCATCGCCGTTCGGCTGATGGGTCGATATGTGGCAGCACCCTGTTTAGCTGGCTTGTCCAATGTGTTGATGTTAGGTTGCCAATAATCGCTGTTTTTTTCCAATATTCGCTGAAAAGGTTCCCGTGGGTTGGATTCTTCACCACCCGACTCTGCCAATTCTTTTGCTAGTATACATAGCAGAAAACTCATAGGACGTTTTTCAATAGCAAATAGAGAGGGATATGTGTCCCCTCTTCAAGAGCTTTTTTACATATATCAAGGGCAACGGGACTATAAATTATGAGTATACGAACCAGTGCTCAAAATAACTTTTTTTCTTTGCGTAGCAAAATGCTACAAAGTACCAAAAAAATGAATAGCATTTTGTAAAAAATACATAGCAATTTTTGTAAACCAGAGTTATGTTATGCTATTTTGTATTGAATTCTTCTAAGTAGATAGAATAGTTTCCATCCATTTCTGGAAATTTCCAAACGAATGATCTGTAACACTTGAAACATTTACTATTTTTTTTTTAACTGAACTGCCTATAAGGGTTGCATGGATTTGGATATTTTCAAATAGCGTCTTGGTTGATCAATAGAGTTCTCAAAATGGAAATTGAGATTTTTAATTTGATAGGCCTGAAGTTATTTTTAATGTGCAATTTATGCAAAATGTTGTAAAAACAGGAAGAATTTAAACCAATAGAATTCATCTTACATATGAAGTTGCTAATGATGCTTGACGGAGAGTTAATCTGATTTATGCCTGGAACGTTCCACAATGAGAAGTAAAGCATCAGTGAACTAGTTTTCAAATTTGTTTGCAAATTTTCATTTACATTTTGCGATACAAGATAATCAACTGCAGCCTAATAGGTAGTTCAGCGATCTGAACGTAGTGGCTACCCCTCTACGTTCAGATTCTTCCCATTCAATCCTATAGAAAAAGTTCCCATCAAGCTTTTATGGGAACTCAAAACTCGAAATTAGGAATATATATCAAGCTTTCGCCCTTATTACCGGCTGCAATCGATAGTACACGTATTTCCTTACATTTGGGAAGAGTTTATTAATCCAAACTAGGTTTTATCCTTTAAATGTCGTCATTTGTGTACTCGTGAGGCGGCGACGGAGATTTCAAAATCGGTCATGTTGTTGTTTAAATATAAAACAGTAAAAACGATAACCCGGTAATGGCGCCGAAACGAATAGACCTTTTCATCGATGCGGAATAGGAAATTCGATCCCAATTGTGCAGAATGGGTTTGATAATCTGCTCTGTGCAAATGCGACCGAGTTTGATGGCCTCCTCTGCGCGAATGAGATCGAATTTCCTACTCCGCATCGATGAAAAGGTCTATTCGTTTCGGCGCCATTACCGGGTTATCGTTTTTACTGTTTTATATTTAAACAACAACATGGCCGATTTTGAAATCTCCGTCGCCGCCTCAAGAGTACACAAATGACGACAATTAAAGGATAAAACCTAGTTTGGATTAATAAACTCTTCCCAAATGTAAGGAAATACGTGTACTATCGATTGCAGCCGGTAATAAGGGCGAAAGCTTGATATATATTCCTAATTTCGAGTTGTGAGTTCCCATAAAAACTTGATGGGAACTTTTTCTATAGGATTGAATGGGAAGAATCTGAACGTAGAGGGGTAGCCACTACGTTCAGATCGCTGAACTACCTAATAGGCTGCAGTTGATTATCTTGTATCGCAAAATGCTATACATAATTGAACATTGCGTAGCTTTCCTGCAAGTTTTGCATAGCAAAAAGCGACGCGACACCGCTTATTTTGAGCCCTGATACAAACACACGTAAATGTAATATTCAAATAATCTTCCATTTTACAAACGCACAGCCAATAGTGCTTGTAAGGTGGACGCCACTGGGTAAATCATGGATGGGGGGGGGGGGGGGGGAGGGGCGGTGAATTTCCAGCTGATAAAAACTCATTGTAGGCAATAAACACTGGAATTACACGCACAGTTTCAGTCCACAGACCCTTTGAATGCACCCAGGAGTCCATTGTCTGAAGCTCTGCCTATCTCCTTCACGTATTGGCTAAGATATCTTCCTTTTTGTACAAGTGGAGGCC
This sequence comes from Pictodentalium vernedei, assembly GCA_031216915.1. NCBI lineage: Eukaryota > Metazoa > Mollusca > Scaphopoda > Dentaliida > Dentaliidae > Pictodentalium > Pictodentalium vernedei. The sequence goes on from CM062297.1 coordinate 53,336,484, forward strand.
CCCCCCCCCCCCCCCCCCCCATCCTCGATTGTTCCGTTGGTGCTTCTTTTCCCGTACTGTATATGTTACTTGGATTGGTCGCTGCGTCTGTTGTTTTTTCAGTGGTACAAATGAAGGGGGGGGGGGGGGGGAGAGTTGAAGGCTCCCGCCCCATAACTAGCCATTTTGCCTAATAAACTTTCTGGCTCGGGAATAAACCTACACACGTGTAAGCAAAATTTGATATTTTGGCTTAAATATACATTTTTAAACTCATTTCATTGTTAAGTAATCCAGTTTTAGAGGTACAATGTCTGATAAGCTTTCTACGAGATAAAGTGTGTTTTTGGTACTGTATGTAACGCAATTATTAACGACTATGACGAGGGTGAGCACCATTATCTAAAATTTAGTGCTGATGTTGCAGCATTCTGTATATATCTTTTTAAAGCAACATTTGTTGTGTTTCTCTGTTCTCGTGCATACATTTCTTAAACTTTCTTCCATCTCTGACACCACCTGGAAAGCCAACTTGGACTCAAACTGTAACCATCACCTTGAAACCAAAATACGGGTTAACAGCAACAAGATCCGAGAACCTGACATATTTTATTATCCTGGTGTTACCTAACGTATAATATCTAGGTTTATCGTGCTCGGATTGATGCGTTCAACACTGTTGTCCACAATAGCCGCATTAAACACAATTTGCAGACGAGTCAAATTGTATGGCTTATCCTATTTTGCATGCGTCTAGACGGTCTCGATCTCACTGGATGTTTTTATTTCCATGACTTCCTGTTCCTCTACCACGAGTTTGCACGAGATAGAGGAACAGGGCAGTTATGGTCGAATCCCGCATCTGCTAGTCATGTTGAGTGTTGTGTGACGACTCTCGCCAGGTCTGTTAATTACAATATGGCTAATGCTGTTATGCGAGCCACTCTTCTACATATACCCCAAATATGTATCATTTCTGTTACAAGTCTATGGTTGTTGGTATTTAATACGATAATTTTGTTATCCGGTATTTAGAACATAATCCAGGCTCTGACAGTGAACTCAATCAGTAAGGATAGTATATTTAAAATATGTCATCTCAATACACCGAGTATCAAACCCAGATATTATAAAGCGTGAAGCTCTGTTCTATGATATCATCCCTTCAGAGAGACATGGCTAAATAATAGTGGCCCAACAATATCGCACCTCCTACCTGGATTCCAAGAGCCCATACGCAAACATCGATTATCGAGAAGAGGTGGGGTGGCGGTTTATATCTAAGAAGGCATTAGCTTTTGACGAAGACCAGACCTGAGAAATTTAAACATTGAATGTTCGGGCTGAAGTACTGTCAAATCATGGTAGATCCCTCCTTTTAGGCTTGTTCTCATAGCCTCCAAACAGTTCACAAGAAACATGGGGAGGAGGGGAGGGCTGAAAAATGCTTAAACATAGGTGGAAATTTTTATTTTGCAGATTTTTGACCCACCCACCCTTTCCTGCATATGTTTGCAATAGGATTTTGGGGGATCCACCCCTTTTTCATACATTTTATATACAAAACTTCGGCCCTCGAACACCAACTCGAAATGCGTAATGAACACTGATTCAATGCATGTCTTGATATCTTCAAACGTGTTCCAATTTACCCTATCAGATGCATTCTTTAAGACTTAGCAGATTCACATCAGTTCACAGAAACACATTTCTGTATCGCTTGAACCCTGTATGCGCCCGGGTATAACAGGTCCACGTTTGGTAGCCAGATTGTTACTGCACAGCAGCGATGATCTGGCTGTTCATATAGACATTTTACTATATTGATGTGGTAAATTCTCAGAAATTTGTTTTATCATTATACTGATGTATCTGTGTGGATAAGATTGCTAGTTCCTCCCCAGTGGTTGGTGGATCCGTTAGGCCATCCAGTGGATCTGTTTGAGTAAGTCCACCTTCATTCTTTAACACCGTTGTGATATAGGCATCATATAGCCATAGTTGTTGAAAGCGATGTAAAGCCCCAATCAAACCAGATAAGAGTCAGTCAGACTGAATGTATAGCTCAATATACTTAAAAATCTAGCTTCTCGTTTTTTACCTTACACATAAAACTCAGTTATTCTTTTTCCCAGAAAACTTTGATTTTAAATCAAAATTAAATAAGCGTTTTCTCGTTTAGATATTCTGATATGCAGAGAAATGCACTTCGAACGGTCTAGTTTATGTAAATCGTGACATAGGCACTGCAAAAAATATAGGTTCTCTGTGGAACCAAAACTGGTCCTAATCTTGTCCCTGAGATGGAACCAGTTCTGTTTAAACAGTATTTATTTCAAATCAAATAAATTTACCAAGATTAGCATTCAATTTGAACAGAATATTACATGAACTGAAGTAGATTCAGCAGTAAACCTGGAGCTTATTCAACGCAGTCGCCAAACATTTTGAAACAAAGGAGATATGAACAGGTGGCATATCGAGCCAGTTTTGGTTCTGTATAGAACCAAAACTGGTTCGATATGCCACCTGTTCATATCTCCTTTGCCTAATAATGATTTGAGACAACCTCGTATACGCTCTAAACTTACGACTGAAACCCTCTCAATTTATGTTTAATGCTGTTGATATTTAATGTTAATCTTTATAAATTTATTTGATTTGAAATAGATACTGTTTAAACAGAACTGGTTCCATCTCAGGGACAAGATTAGAACCAGTTTTGGTTCTAAAGAGAACCTATATTTGTTTCAGTGTGCAGGGATATGTGAGCGATGTGCCCATAATTAAATTACTGCTGCTCATATCGTAACCTTGTATATGTTGCAAATATTGGTTGCCTAAAAGGAAACTTGTTTTTGTTCTAACCCAAGAAGAGCGAACCTCGTCGTTTTGTTTTTGTTATGGCATCTACAGAGTAGGATAGCTACCAAAAAGACATTTTTTGTTTTTTGTTAAATCAGACTTTTTTGTGTTTGTTGAAATAATTGGTAATATTTTTAATTTTTTTCAATTTGAAAAACCAACCCCACCTAGCTATTATGACTCATAATACAGTATTTTATGAACTATGCTTCACATTAAAGAATATTCCATAAAAAAAACCCTCGAATATGAATGAATTATGTTGTGGATGGATATAATGCTTCTAAATATATGTAGGCCTTTATGGTCAATTGGTTACATCTTGTTACTGTTTGGGGCACAACATATGATATAACGGTGAAAAAGGAAAACAATAACTATTTACACACATTTTTAGGGGCACTTGACACCCACCCATCCCTAACTATGTCCACGCAATTTTTAATTTTTAATTTTTTTAAATATTATTTCCACGTCCATTGAAAACCCAAAAGACTCCACCATATCTGATTTAATTGTTACTGGAGAATTTAATTATAATCAACTATTCCGACCAAGGAATGACTTTGCAGAAATTACAAAATATTTCAACCTCACACAGCTTGTGAACGAACCGACGTGTTTTACTGAGTCATCGGCATCGTTGATCAACGATTTTGCCAATAAGCAGCACAGTGACAGTGTTATCCTGTGAAGACCTAGATCCGTATATTCTGGACTCGTTACCATTCACCCATCCTAAACGAGAGTGACTTTGTTAAGCAAGCACCCACTGCATTTAAGCGACACGCCTGTACGTATGAATTATAGAGGTTGGCGGTTAACCGAAAATTCGGTTCGGTTTCGGTTTTGTTAGCAAAACTGAAACCGAAATAATTGCAGAAAACCCGTCGTTTCGGGTTTCAACCTCAGTGTTGAAAAACTCTAATCAGGTTTTCATTTTTCAGAACAAAGAGAGAAACAACCTGAAGGCAACCTTGTTTTCAGAGTCGCGATACCCCTTTTTCAAAACATCGCTGCACTAATTAGTATTGCGTTCAAGTGTGGCATTTACCGCGAAAATAGATGACAAAATTACCTCTTATGCATCGTGTTGTAACCGTTCATCTGTTTATCAAATGCGATTTCCTTTGTAGAACTGGAACTTGTCACTTATTCCACATTTATAATGACAAATATAAGCCAGCGTTAAAATCACAGTTGAAGTTTGATGGAAATTTAGGATTACAGGTTACAATGGCCTATGTGAGCGACTTTTAGTTTTACTCGATAACTTTTTTATGGTCGGCTTCATTTTTTTAGGGTGTGTCGAACCCCAAACACGGGTACTGGGGGTGGGAGTAATTGTGCGACAGACTAGAGGAAAAATAATTTTTCTCAAACATGAAACTATTGAGAAAATTTATGCAAATACATTGTGCTCAGGAAACATGTGCTTTACTCTGGAAAGGGAGTCGTCCTTGCGACACTGGTTGGCGCCAAATACATCTTATATGCGAATGCAATGTATTGTTATGTTTGTACAAAGTAAACCGAAACCGAAAACCCGACTCTTTGAATGAAACCGAAACCGGAACCAACATGAAATCTGAAAACCGCCCATCTCAAATACATTAGGAAATTACACCTACCTGAATGTTGCTATCGAGAACGAGATGTAATTTTCAATAATTCTAAACAGGATAACATTGTTAAAGATTTTACTGCAAAATTTCTACATCTGGAATCCAGACACATCCCAAATAAACATACCGTCTGTAGGCACAGTCATCCAAAATGGTTTCACAATCAATTGAGATTGCTGACCAGGCAGATGAAACGGCTGTATTGAATTGCTAAACGTAGCGGTCACCCACACGCGTGGACTAAATACAGGTGCAAGCGAAACGAAATTGTCTCAGCAGTTCGGAGGGCCAACACGTGATATCTGATAAGAGTTAAAAATACACTGCGAAGGCCTAAAGACATAGCTTTCATTATGGTGGAAGACCCTAAAATCGTATATTTGAAATTCTTCTCCTGGGATTCCTACCATTACTTACTAAACCAAAATGCATACGTCGAGCACAGAGAAGGCCGATGTTCTCAGTGAATATTTTTTGCTCAAAATCCGCTGTGGATGGTTCCACTTCTCTGTTCAAGGGACTAGTTTAACAATTGACAGCATTACCGTTCATCGCGCGGAGGTTCTTACGACTCTGAAATCGATCAATCCAACCAAAGCGTTTCCTCAAAGGGTATAAAAATTCATTGTGCGATCAACTTTGGGATCTTTTCAATATCATTTTAAATAATTGTTATTTTCCGGCCCTGTGGAAAAGCGCTAACGTTTTGCCACTCCTCAAGAAGAATCATTTCAACGAAGTGACCAACTGTTGCCCGATTTCATTGATTAGCTGTGTCGGTATTGTATTTGAGAAATTGTTTGTAAGTGCCTCTGGACATTTAACACCGACAACAATGTTCTTAGTCAATTTCATACCTAGCGACCGGACGGTTATCCAGCTCATCGATAAATATGACGAATTTTATCATGGTCCTGGATGAAGACGAAGAGGTTACGGTTCTCTTCTGCGATATCAGTAAAGCACCTGACAATGTATGGCACTCTGGTTGGATTTACAAGCTTGAGAAAATCGGAATAGAAGGGGACCTACTGGGCTTTCTGAAACCATACGTTTCTGAGTTGCTAGAGCATCGAGACCTCATGATGGAGAGTTGTCTGCCCTGGAGTCCCTCGGGCGTCGAATCTTGGGCCCCTTCTGTTTCTGATATACATTAATGACATTACTTAAAATATAAATAGTTAACAGTAATATACGACACTTTGGTGATGATATGTCATTTTATTACACACCAATGCTATGAAATCTAGGGCTGTCGCGACTATAATTTTTTGTAATCGACCAATCGTGACCAGTAATCGACGGTTAGTCGATTAATAGTCGCTTCCCATGATTTTTTAGCAAATCATTCTTCTGTTCGTAAAACTCTGAAAATGACAATGTCACCAGTGTGTTCAGACGAAGTGGGGTTGTGGGAACAACAAATCGGTCCCGACGGAAGCTACATGTAGTCCAATCTTGGACCCACAGTCCGTAATATGATTTTTGGGGTTGGTACGTCCTGTAGGACGTACCAACCCCAAAAATAATATTACTGACTGCGGGTCCAAGTTTGAACTAGATTGAAGCCGATGAATTAAAATGAATTTACCAAAGAACGTTCCTGCATATGTTTCCTTTCTGCAATAAGTTTCTCGAAATTTTGAACATTGAGATCTATGCATTCCCTCGTCAGTTGTTAAAATTGGATCTTAGTCTGAAGTTCCGAACTTTGAGAAGTGATCTGACGTTCTGACTTTCGTCATAATTTTGTCACTTCCGCGCTTTGGGTTTTCCAATGGGTGCATTCGTGTGTACAAGACTGGAGAAATTCAGAAGAATCTATTCTTCTCGAGTAACTGTGAGTGTTCTTTCTTACACAGTCAGTGACAGTCGTACAGTCTTCCGGATATGAATGTTAACTATGGTTAGATATTTAAAGTTATTCACCTTCATTGATCATTCACCTCACAAAACAATGCAATTTAGCCCCGACGTGTAGTAGACGTGTACCACCTTGAAAATGAACGACGGTCGACTAAAAATAAAAAAACGACGACTACTTCAATAGTCGACGGTTAGTCGACTAATCGAATAATCGCGACAGCCCTAATGAAATCCCCATCTACAGCAACACTAAATCATGCGAAAAATGAAAATCTGTTCCGCATAAATGTGCGAGACTGAAATCGTTGACGGCCTATTTTTAAATAGAAGCGTAATTTCTCTGGAATATTCTACAAATAGTGCAATGCACTACGATGATTTATTTTGAACTGCAGTGTCTGTAAATATGTGTCACTGGTAGAAGTAAATGTCGTTTTGTATACATATTGCCATTCGTCTGTGCTTATATCAAATCTAAGCTCATCGCTCCATTTTGCTTCGGATTTTCTTGCAGGTACAGCTATCTTGTTCAGGAAAAGTCCTTAAAATCTTTATTAACTTTGGCAGCTGACTTTAAGCGGGATACTAATGCATTCTCCACAACAGCAATTTTTTGTGTACATTCTTAGATTATTTTTTTCCAGTTTTGGGGTATTGAATTTATCAATCCCAAATATGTAGTGAAAGGGATATCTAAGTTGTATTTGGTTTTAAATGCGCCATGTGTTAATAAATTTGTGTTAGAATCTACAATATCATTTATAAAAAAAACACACCAGCTGCAAACCATTTTTCTAAATGATAGCATGCATTATTTAATTTGATACTTTTATTATAAAATATTGGTTGTGATAAAATATCCTTATATGTTGATATATAATAGTCTTGAAGGATTGACCCCGAAATTACAACATTTCGCCAGAATGGGGGCATTGATTCTGATATTTTTTGTAGACCGTCTTTTGTAAAATGCCAAACATTGTTGAATCCAAATTTTTCAAAGTTATCAAGTGCTAGTGTTTTCCACTGTGATGAATTTTCCGGGTCTAAGAGCTTCTTAACCCAACTAATTTTTAATGAATTACATAGGGTTTTAAAGTGTGGGATTTTGAGACCACCTTTCTCCACTGTATTTATCATGGTAGAGCGTTTGATTTTGTCTTTCTTATGTGACCAAATGAATGTGAAAACCATTATCTGGAGTTTATCGATAATCCAATCGGGTGGGTTGGGATGGACTGTGAGAGAGTGTATGATAATTGGAAGAGCAAGAGTTTTTAACACCGTAGCTTTTCCAACAAGGGTAAGATTTCTTAATTTTTATCCATGTAATTTGTATTACTTAAATTGTATTTTATTCCCCAAATGGTAAACTCTTCACCGTGATTCTATTTTATCGGTTTGTCCGTTTTTAGTTCCACACCGCAACCCTTTCGAGGACCGATCCATGCTATATAAGTTTTGTCAAAATTTACTTTTAGACCTGATAAATGAGAAAACTCGTCAACAATATTTAAGGCTGCGTTGAGTGATTTTTGATCATCGTCAAGAAATAAGGTGTTGTTGTCTGCATACTGGTTAATTATATATTCAGAATTGTTTATTTTTATACCATTTATTTCCGGGCTAAATTTTAACCTATCACTCAGTATTTCTACACACAGGATAAACAGGTGCGGAGAGAGTGGGTCCCTTTGTCTTACACCTCTTTCCACACTGAAAAACTCTGAAAGATGACCATTGTTTAAGACACAGCTGGAAACGTCACTATAGAAGGCCTTAAACCAATGAATGATTGATGGACTGAAATTGTAAAACTGTTTCTGTTGATAGCTGTCTTTGTTGAGTGTCCTTCTAATAATTGTTGTTACAGACGTGAAGGCGTGTTAACAAATACAGAACGACACAAGCGTGTGAATGGGTTAATACATATGGCACGAGTGCCCGTTCGGAAGGATAAAACGAGAGGCCGGTGGCCTCTCGTTTTATCCTTCCGCTCGTGCACTCGTGTCATATGTATTAACCCATTCACACGTTCTGTGTATATACTTTATTGTGGAAAATCCGATTCAAGCTGATGATGTAATCAACAGTGGTTTAGAAACAATTTAAAACTTGGCTATAACGTGGTTGGTAAAATTTAATTCACAAAATACGGCAAGTTTGGTTATATCTCGCAAAGGTAAATGCACAAATAACTAAGGTAAGTAACAACAAACACTTAGGTGTTATATTAAACAATAATTATACATATAATAATCGCATTGATCATATTAGCTCGAAGGCCAGGGCACGAATAGATCTGATGAGGATGCATAAATTTGTTCCCGACAGAAGTGTACCTGAGAAAATTTATGTTTGCCTTCGTCAGACCTCTCTTAGATTATGGAGACACAGTGTGAGACAACTGTACCGAAACTAATTCCGCTGACAAAGAGCCGATTCAACTAGCTGCTGCTAGAACCGTCACTGGAGTAACCATGAGCTCAAGTAAATCCATATTATATACGGAAACATGTTGGGTTACTCTTCAGAACAGATATCGGAAACACAAGCTCATGCAGTTCTTCAAAATGAACCACGACATTACGCATCCGTATCTCGCAAAGTGTCCCCTGTTATATCAGAAACCAACACAAGCCATGTGTTGCGCACCAGTGATAACCACCGCGTCCCCTTATGCCGCACCCAGCTATACCAGTCTTAATTTATTTCCGATGTAACTGATCTGTGGTGTAACCTTCCGACACCTGTTCCACAAAGTTGATCGATTAGTAATTTTAAGAGATTCCTAAATAGTAATAACCAACGACCATCCTTATTCTTTAATGATGCTACGTATCATGCGCCACAGATATGCCATTGCAGACTGCGCTTGTGTTGTGGTAATCGCAATTCTAATCTACATACAACCAGCTGATATTGTCGCCTGTCAATGTGGTGCAGTCGCATTTTCTGACCATTTCTTGCTGTCATGTCAGCTCCACTCGAATGACCGGTCTGCCCTATTGGGAAAATACTGTTTTCTGTGAATCTCACAACCATACTGTACATACCAGAGAACTTAAGTAAAGATGCAAATCGCGTTGTATTTGAAACGGTGCAGGAATACATTATGGAAACGAAACACTTCAAGAAGACGAATCGTATTCCTGACATTATCGAGGCGATCTGTGGCTACACTTTATTACAAAACAGCGTTGGTTGTGTGTACTGCGCCGTTACCACTCTTTAAGATTCCGCCTTAAATATAAAGTCTGAATCTGATCTGTTGTCGAGTAGGTTATAGCTCTTCTTGTTATGGCCGTCGACGGTATGTATGCTGTGTCAACTCAGTGTCAACTCAGTGTCCTCTTACCGTTTTCTGAACATTGTTCGTCTTTCGGCATGCTTGTGTTTGATTTCCATTCTTGCTTCTTCTTATACTGTCTTAAATCTTATCTCATCACTGTAATTCCTTTCTTCTTCCACAGTATTTTTCTATATATCTAAATATCTTTAAACGCACATTTTAAATAATTTGCATTTAGTTTTCCGCCGGAAGTTCCGGTGATACTAACTTTGTAACTGTAATCAAAGACCTAAGGGAGACGACCAACATAAGCATCACGCATTCAGTCGAATCCTTGCATTGTAGTGATTTACCTTGTAATGTTTAGGTATGCTGCATTTACTGTCTTATAATTATATCTGTATCTTTTCTTTATTGTAAATCATATTTTATGCAATATGCACAGTGCTGTCATCAATAAACGTTGGTTGTTTAAATGAACTCAGTGATGAGCCATTGGATTAATTCAAGGTTAGATTGTGAAGCGAGATGTAGTTGGATATTGAACATTTATTAGTTCCACGTTGAACCATTTTGGTTTGACATTGAACGATTTTATGGTTCAATGTTCAGGGTCGTGTATGGGAATTTCAAAGTTAAATCCAAAGTGCACCGCCCCCACCCCCATTGTAAAACTGAATTTTTTATAGACATCACTGTGTACACTATGGTGATTTTGCCATAGAGCATCCAGCGGGGGTGTTATCGGGAAATCAGTGTCAAATGTAAGAAACAAAATTTTATGACACACTGCCCTCAGAATATCTTTTTTAATCTCTACTTTTCAATAGGAAAATAGGAATTTCAGTGTTAAGATGAGAGGAATACATTTTACGCCAGACTATCCTCAGGATATCTCTGATTGATGCATCACAATACCCATTCAATACAAACAACAACAATCACCTACAGTAAGTGTGATGGAACTGTGTTTCTCAATTTTACGCCAGACTGTTTTCTACTTCTCTGATTATAAAAACAAAACACTCATAACCAACAAACATTCAATACCAAAACCAACAATCACTCACAGTACATGCGATAGAACTGTGTTCTTCAGTTTTACGCCAGACAGTTTTCTACTTCAACAAAACACTCATTATCAACAATCATTCAATATCAGTACAGACAATAACTCACAATGATTATGATGTAACTGTATTTCTCTATTTAATGCCAGACTGTTTTCCACTTCTCTCACTGATACAACAAAATACTCCTTACCAACAATCATTCAATACCAATACCAACAATGTCTCACAGATAAAAAGAAAGTGTGAATGGCATATAATGTGATGGAACTGTATATCTTTTTTGTGGGATTTTTGTGGGATTTTTTTAGAAAATCTCTTTGAAGAATGTGTGGGCCCTGAAAACGGCCGCCACTGGTACATTTATCAAGACATTCGTCTCATGATATCAACAAGATAAACGATGCGTAGATATAAGAAGAATTAGGATGAATCAGATTACCTTGTATCCTAAATGCACACGGCAAAAAAAATCTAATACCCAATACTTGGATTTTAGGAAACCTCATAGAATTCACTTAGACCCGGATATAGGTTACTGAATTTAACTTCCCATTTTTATATTTTCTTTCAGGTTGCTACGTAGGATGATGATACAGGTCAGCCTTTCTTACCCGGAACGTTTCCAGTTCATAACACCACAATCTTCGAACAACTCGTCGCCTGAGTGCTAGAATGTCCTATGTCCCCTATGGGACATAGGACATTGTAGCACTCATGCGACGAACTGTCTTCGCCGCATCTTCTCGTTCTTTCGTTTTCTTCTTCCACTCGCTTTTATCCATTCATCATCATATATTTCTTCGGTCCTCCACTTTCTCCACTATTCTTGATCTTGAGAAAACTTCACCTTCATTTTTCATGAAAGAAGAAATCACGATCACGTGACATGTTCAGTGGCTTTATAGCCAAGACAAATTGGCATTAGGATCAAAATATATCCAAATAATGGTCACGAGCTATTTTAATCATAATGCAGTAACAAATCAATCATTTAAAACGTATGCTATAACGTCGTTGGAGTAAATATGAGATTTACCAGCTGAAGATGATTTATTTAACCAACAACATCAGCCTGCCTGATTTTTCGCTACAGAGATACTAGAGCAAATGCGCGCATGGATTACTCTACAGCATGAAAATGAGGTCTGAAAAAAATTTTCCCTCCCTCAAAAGAAATGGCAGTCAGCAGCACTAACAATAGTCTGGTCGCCAAACCCCCGAAAATCACGAATGCTTGTTTTGGCGTATAAAGTTTATTTCTCGATGGATTTTGCAAATTTAGCCATTTGAGAACAATATTCAATCGGCTGACCATCTGTCAGCCTTGAGCAATTTTTTTTATAAAGTCTTGAAAAGGTAACCCTACCCCGAATTTGATACCAAATGTGAAAACACCTATATTTGAATATTCTGTAAATTCTTATTACTAACATGAAATTGATCGGTAAACCTTACTATTTGTACACTTGGCATGGTTTGTAGTATCATATACTCCAGAATTCAAAATTATATCGACACACAAAAATACAATATGGCCGCCGTGTCGGATCGTCATGTCGAAATGTTAACTTTTTTTCTCAGTTGCACCATAAATCGTTTATTCTGTGAAACAAATTGTATCTTAATTGTGCCAGTTCATGCTCTGCCATCATGGAGCATCCATTTGTGCTCATGATGATACCAAAATGGGCACCATGTGTTGAATACTTCGATCGATATAGCGCTTTCACCGAATGACACTATAACCAGACGGAGGCTAAAATTGATGCAATGCGTCTAACTGAGTTGACTGGGCAAAAATATACTTTATTCACTGCTGATCAACAGCTATATAAAGTAGCGTTGGATGTTCTGTGGTCAAATCACGATCACTTTGATTCCGAGGTTAGGCGGCATGCATATGTTAATGAGTTTTTTTGGTGCTATTGGCAACTTGATGGAGAACGCGGGTTTATCTGAAATACTTGAGTCTGTGTTCGGCGGAGTAGCCAAAATGCTAAGCGGGAAGAAGTTTCCTCAAAACATGCGCGCATTTCGGTTGTTGGCAGAAAAGCTGCTTAGAGATATCGTCAGTAGAGATGATGTTGTCTGCCCGGAAGATTTCATTGACACATTGAGTGAAATATCAGACCAGAGCAGGACTTGCAAGGTTTGGGTGGACTGCTTCATAAGACCAGTTCTTATAATGATGAAGTACGTAAGGGCTGAGAGGAAAGGGGACTGGCCCTTGCATTTGGCAACTGTAAAATAAAATGCTCCCTTACTTCTTTGCATCCGGCCATGTCAACTATGCTAGATATGGCTTGTATTATCTGAGGGACATGGAACGACTTCCACAAGAAGTGTTGACACAATTTCTGAAGGGATCACATGTGATGAGACATGTTGATGGCATTTGGAATGGCATTTGGAGCGATATGTATATCGAATCCACTTTCATGCGTTATGGCCATGGTAAGTCTGGCATCATTGGCATCACATTAAAACCAGAAACTCTGAAAGTGTGGGCATTAAGCCTTCACAATTGGGGTCAACTTTTGAATGGTCTCGCGGAGGTTAGGGAATCAGACGTCGCGAATCGAGCATTGCTCGAACACAAAGAGGAGATGACTGCGAGAATTGCTGCTGATTGCGCTGATCGTGTGGGACTTAGAAACAAACTCGCGACAATCATACACCCCCTTGAACCCAAGCAACACCCCGGATGAGATAGTCAATATTGTCAGTGGTCAGCATGCTAATCGCACTGTGAACTTGGACATGGCTGTAACACTTGGTAGACAGACGTTGACTGATTTCGAGAAGAAACTCCCGAGTGGGTTCTATTGTACTATATCAAGGCCCGTTGAAACAATGGCAGTTATGAAAAAGTCAGTCAAGTTGGGCAAGCACAAAACATGTGACAGCAATCTGATTTAATCTCGGGTGATGGGACTTCAAGCCAGCTCCAGGGAAATTAGTATAAGCGATATACTCTCATACGAGTTATCACCCATTCCAACAGCTCTTTTCAATGACAATGGTGACATGCGGATATCCAAATCTAAATCGGTCATGAAGTCTGATACCGCAGTTATGATTCCAAACACCGACATGTCTGAGTCTGATATCAATGTGTCAACGTGCACTATTATAGACGGGTGTGCACTTCTTTGGATACCCCATTGGCCTGCTCCCAATAAATTATGTCGCCCGAACGTGAACGATTTTGTCCAGCGATTTCAAGAGCATGTAAAGCGTCGGTTATTGGTTGGAGATACATATCTTGTGTTTGACAGATACAATGAAGTCAGTACTAAATGTACGACTAGGGCAAAAAGAAGTGGTGAAGCTTGTTGTCGGAAATTCACGTTGACCGCTACGTCACCATTACCTTATCAGAAATTGGTTCTCACGGTAACTGAAAATAATAAACAGTTGATAAGCATTATTGTTGATCATTTCAGACGTGACACACAGTTTGCTGTTGATAACACTCAACAACACGCGCTATTTGTTACTGGCCTGGACGCTTCACCCATTGAAATCGATAGAGGTATAGTTATTGAGAGGCGTGACATGGAAACTATGCACGAAGAAGCAGATAACATAATCGTTCAGCAAGCCATCAGAGCTGCTGATGACCACGACAATATCATAGTTCGTGCAGACGACACAGATGTATACACATTGCTTCTACATCACTATCTCGAACAAAACCTGTCATGTAGTATGCTCATGGAATCCCCAGTAAAGGGGAAGGCAGTTGTTGATATTGCAGCGACCGTTGAAGAACATATAAGTATCATACCAAACTTGCTTGCCGTCCATGCTATCTCTGGCTGCGACACAGTTGGTGGTGGTTTTGGAATTGGAAAAGGTCGTATGTTGAAAGTCTTGAGATCCGGCGAAACTTCTCTAACGTCCGTTGGTTGTGTCAATGCCCCTTGGTCGGAAGTACTTCATCAAGCTACACGATTCATATCTTCATGCTATGGTTGCAAGGATATGGGCACCATGTCAGAATCGCGAATCAGTATTTGGACATCGCAAATAGGCAAGAAGGGTGCCACAAAAGTTCCTCCTTTATGTACCCTGCCCCCAACAACCGAAGCATTCACAGAGAATGTAAAACGTGCCCATCTTCAGGTATGCACGTGGAAACATGCCTTAGACCCAGCTCCACCAGATCTTGATCCTAGGGAGTTCGGATTCGTCAGAGATGAAGTCTCGAAAACGTTATCACCCTTAACTCTACCAAGTGGTATACCGGTGGCCCCCGACTCTGTTTTGCGTATGGTACGTTGTTCCTGTTCCAGCAAACATCCTTGCAAAACTAGCAGGTGTGGATGCTATTCCTCTCACTTGGCATGCACAATATTCTGTGCGTGTAATGCAACAATTGAATGTTGCAATGAACAAACGGTTTCAGCAATTGATGTCACGGTGAATCAGTCTAATGATCCAGATGGACCGTGAGGATGAGGATATCGGTGACCATGTTGATCTTTTCTTGATAAATTCCAGATTGAATACTTAGGTAGATAAAACATCTCTCACTCTGCATCCCATCAGGCTGGCTATGTGACCATATTTGGGATTTCTGGTATTATTAGGTTCAAATCCAGTTTTGACATTTTTTTAACTCCATAGTCTGCGATATCGGTTTTTCTCCTGCTCATTTGTTTCCATTATTCCTCAAAATGTAGTTAATATCATTGCACTATAATTTTGCATAGTTTTTATGTCCAGCAAAATGTATGTTGGCAGCCAGGGCATACTGGTATAGACTTCATTCGCCAAAAATATCAAAATCCACAATTTTACTACTTTCGGCATCATTTTGGTGGAAATTCGGGCATTTTATAGTGAATCCAATGCGTAAATGATATAAATCGAGGTTGAGAACTAAATTGGGGAGACATCTCCAAGTCTACGAACCACAAGCCGAGTTTTCTAACAATCTTTGTGACTTCTTGTATTATATGGCAGAAAATCTTAGTTTGACGACTTTTTCACTTCATAGATTTGATAATCATTTTCCCGTTCATATACACCATTGATACTCTGATTGTCATCAAATATCATTGAGCTATCAATTTGCATCATTTATATGCGCGAGGAATGAATCTTGGACAGTCATTGGGCACTTATAGCAGATTATTTTGAAAAAAAATGGTAAAAATCCATAAATTTGCTACTTCCGCCGCCATATTGGCTGCCATTTCGGATTTTTTCTGGAGAAGTTAATGGTTAAGTGATGTGTTCGGAACCCTTCGGCTATTGGCATCTCATTGTGAAGATTCTGTCGCATTATTGTGAGATCTAATGACATCGGAGTAAAAAGTGGTATTTTACTGAAATTCGGGGTGGGGTATAAATTTTGGGGCTCTATAAAAAAATTGCTCAAGGCTGACAGATGGTCAGCCGATTGAATGTTGATGTCAGATACCTTAATTTTCAGAATCCATTGAGAAAAAAACTTTATACGACAAAACACGCATCCATGAACTGGCGACCGGACTACAAGCAAGGTGTACCAAGATACCAAGAAATGATGGAAAAGTTTCCCACTGCCAAGGAGACTAGAATATCATTCGGTGAGGTACAATATCTCAACAGGCCGAAACACTGGTTCGAACTCCCCGTATGGATTCAAAAAGAAGTGATAGTTGGGGAAAAGAAAACTGTAAGAGGGGTGTTTCACACAGGCGGGAATGCGTAGAGCGGATTGCGGCAGCACACTATTATGGCTTCGTGCCGGTGTGACAGGAATGATAGTCCGTAGGAAATTAGTCCCTCTGGACTATTAGTCCGCGGAATTATAGTCCTAGGTCTAACATTTCTAGGAATAGTAGTGCGGCGGAATAATAGTCCAGAGGGACTAACCTTCCTACGGACTATCATTCCTGTCACACCGGCAAGTTCCAGGACTCAAACATTCTTAAAAGGAGATTCTCTAGAAACACATTGCAAGTCTTTTATTTTGAAAAGACAAACAAAACCACCAGTGTCATCCCTTAATTTCCCTTAAAGATGTCAATGGGAATTTTTATGTTGTGCCAGTAGTGTCTGAACAACACATTTCACTTGCAGACAATTGTGATTGTTTTCATATCTTTTGAATAACTAAGAAAAGTCTCCAAAATCCTCGATAAGGATAAAAGTCTGTATCGGTGGTTATCAGATTGCCAGTCAGTATGATATCCATATTGCTAAACATAATATGAACAAAATTATTAAAGCGGGAGATTTGTGTATCTGGAGTTAAAACACTCCCGTCGTTTTTTTGTAAATTAAAATTGAACTTCAAGTGTAGATGCTGCAAGCTCTAACCGCTTGGTTGTTTGTCTTGGAATTAAACAAATCTATTGGTAAAGAATTGTTTAAAGATGTTATTGGAAACTGTTCAATTTCACCACCATTTTCTATACCGCTTGATGTTGGTTACACACAGTCTGGACCACGACTACTTCAAAACTGTTGTCATGATCCATCCATATAACATCACGATTTAATCAAATATATCAAGTGGTCTTGAGTGTCGTTTTACGTGAGCTCTATACGTCTTTCCTTTTTGAGATATGCTCTTAAACTAACTTACTACTTTTCATTCTGGTCTGTTTATACCTCAAGCAGATAACCCCGCTGATTTCAAATAATCTTTTCCACGAGTGAGAAAAATTTCTTCAGGTGCTTTACGTTTTCCTGAAAGTTCTTTTTCCATCTGTATACTATGTTTCATTCCTTCTCTGTCTCTAAAGTTCACTATTCATTTTTTTGCCATTGGTTGTATTAATGGTACAACTTTTTTCAATGATGTACGGAAAATATAACCTAATCCATACCCAAATTGACGTAGTATACCTTGATATACGGAAATCATTTTTTTTTATATAAATGTAATTTGTTACGTTTTCTAAAAGGCAACTTCACTACAGTCTTACCACAGACAAACTGAATAGGTTTACCAGTGTTTCCATTTATATTCATACTAATCTGATCAAAATAAGATTTTGATACTGGTACGTAATGTACATTATCAAATTCCCTGTGAATGTGTTGACACTCTTTCCGTGATTCAAAACATTACTCATAAAATAGGTGCACTAGTGTCACATAACATGTATAATCTGCAATGTCAGAATAAATAAAAAAGTTGATTGAAATCAACACTTAAATCCACATTAAGTTTAAATTCATCTCTTGATGTGTTAGGAAAAATGACAGAAAAAATATGTTTACATCACAATGTTTGTAATAAACTTAACCCTTTACCCAACGAATCGGTAACATCCGCCCGCGTAATATGCAAATTCAGCAGCTGAAAAAATACTTTTCAAAAAAGCTTATTCCAATGAGGTGTCACATGATAGGGTTTTGATGAAATTTTTTGAAAACTTTTTAAAAATGATATTTAAAATAATGAATTTTGAGATCGACTGCGTTGGGTAAAGGGTTAAAGAGATTTCAATATCAACTTTTTCCAATACTATTTCCTACTTTTTTACCCTGGATTTACAAGCTGTATACCACAAATGAAATGACACATCAAATATTTTAAATATATCATATGACTCGTCTGTTTTGTTCACTTTAAAACATTTGATATTTTGTTTTCGTATTAATCAGTGATAAATAAAGCCTTCCGTCAATTTCATTGGTCAATTTCAAAACTAGACAATTTGATACAACTGGGCCACATTTGCATAATTTCAGTAGGGAGAATTTAAGTTATCTGTCCTATTTAGGGTGGGTTATATTGTATTAATCTTTTACCTACAAGAAAAACGCCATTCATTTTATTTTATATTTTCACTTTTTGCTTCCAAAACATAGCTTATGACCCCTCATTGGAACGAGCTCGTTCCAACGCGGGGTCATAACCTATGTTTTGGAAGCAAAAAATTAAATGTTTTAGTCATACGAGGATGTTTTTACCAAGTGCTGTCTGCAACTCAAGTTAGGCAGTGGGTTAAAAAGTCATACTAAGTGGCTAATTTGTGCGTGTGTGTGTCATATGATAAATATAATATGAAATGAGTGTTTTTCTCATATAATATTTATGAAACTCGTCCGAATTTTCCGTTTGGGCTCGCCAGAGGCTCGCCAAAACGGAAAATTCTTAGACTCCTTTCATAAATATTATATGAGAAAAAACACTCATTCCATATCCTCTATATATCTCCATGTTTCTCTTGAATTTCTGATTCCATTGCATCTATGACCAAGACCACCACAATGTCTTTAGATACAGCAGCAGGAGTTCTTTGAATACTCCGATGGAAACTATGAATGTAACTATTCACTAAGATTTGTAACACATCAATGTATTTTAATGTACGCTTGTGTGTGAAATATTTCCGCGTACATGTTTTCAATACACATTGAAATCGTTCCGCAATACTTGCTTTTGTTTCAGGGTTTTCTCTCGTGATTAAAGTGAATATTTTCTGTCTTAAAAAATCACCCCATTTTTAAATTCTGAACTGTTAGCATACTGTGTTCATAATGATTTACGACCAGGAGTTTTCAAAATGGTCTGAAAAGATTTTTTTAATGTGTCTCCAGATTTACTATGGATAGGTAATACCCACGCAAATTTTGAAAATACATCAATGACAAAACTGAATTACGAAATTATTCATTGTAAGATTGCAAACTTTGTAAATCTGCAAAATCAATTTGCCATTGATGATAGTAGTCAGAAATCGAGTGATCGAGCTCACCGAAGTCCTTAGGTAATGTCTCGCGATTTTGGAGCATATTTTTTGGAAAAAAATACGAGCTCACTTTAGACTTCTCGCAAAATGATCACGCATACCAGGAGATGACACGCGACTTTTTCGAGTGGGAAATCGGATTGGAGATCAAATTGTCGATAGAGATACATCAAGGATCTGTCCCGTCTTGTCGATCGAATCTCGGAGATGAAGCAAAAATAAAATCTTAGAAACTATTAGAATGTCTGAGGAATGTCCAAGCTCAACCAGGTCAAGCCCAGTCTGAGAATTCATTGCATTTGTTTCCCATGATGACAGGGATGACAGAGAAGATACCGCAAATCCGAGTTAAAAAAAACCTAAGTTGGTGACAAACACCAAACCATGTATTTCTATTCGGCTTTTTGCTTGTTCCCTCGATCGATTTCATCAATTTCGCCGAGATCTCTCTGATACGAAATTACACATCGCGACACAAAAAGATAAAACGTGTAATATTTTGTCTCATCGAAGTATATCGTCGATTTGGCGGTGGTCTCTCTTGTATGCGGAACACAAGAAATCATCACAAAATGCAAAAACGTAATTTTCCGTCTGTGTTTTCGAGCGTGTTTACGCTTCACGAGGTCGATTCGGTAGAGTTGAGAGAAGAGATTTTCCCCTCCAATTCGTTCGATTGCGGTTTTGTATGTCTGTCTGTCCGTTTTGTGCAGTGTCTGTTCAACGGATGTAGTCGATTCGGCCGAGATCTCTCGGATGAGAGAGATTTTCAGCCGCGTGGCATGCAGAATGGCGAATGCTTGCTTGATGCCGCGTTCAAATAGGGAGACAATCCAAACAGAATGAGTGAAAGTATTATAATATCTTAGGCTGTCTGAGGTATCCTCTCGGAAAAACAAAACAAAACACTTACTCAACGTCTTCAAGAATACATTTGGAGGAAGGTACACATCACAAAAACAATCGCACACAGATATTTTACTTGTTGACCAGAAGCTCAACACTGCTCGCAGAAGCCACTAACTTTTGAAAACAAAATTAAGTTTACGATTAAAGAGTAATAACTTTCTTTGAATTGCAATGACATCATTGTCAGAGAAGACTATTTCACTTTGTATATCAGAAAAGGTAAATGTGATCCGTTTTGACAGTTGTTAAAACGCGACACATGGTTAAATTGATACACAGGAACAAACATCTCAGTTATAATACCGTTAGAGAGAGATTAGCGATTAAATTAGAACAGGTGGGTGGAGATTTATATCTAGGATTACATTCATTACGTTTAGGTGAAGCAACTGCAGCGGCTAATACAGACAAAAACGAGCGTTGCTGGGAGCGTCATGGTAGATGGCGTTCTGATAGCAGTAAAGGCAGTTATGTTGTCGATTCATTGCATGAAAGGTTGTCTGTAGGACTGCAATGATTAATCGTGATAAGCAGGAACCGCGATACACTGCTCACGATTCAATACGTATCGTTGTTAACTGTGTATCGCGATTCAAGAAATACAAATAAAAGGCAAAACAGTTTCATAGATTTTGAAAGCTGCAGCAGTGAAACGCTGATCTTGTTGCATACCAGCATTGACAGTGCTAAATATGCCATTAACACAAGATTATTCAGTTAATCAAAGGTTGGTGAATTCCTTCTAAATTGCTATTTATTTGATTAATCCATTATATCTTGTTTGACAGAGCTCTGTCAAACAAGATATAATGGATTAAATTGATTGAGCATTAAAAACCCCGGAAAACGGGTCATAAAATCAAAACCTGAAATAAATGTATGCCAGTGGTCTTCACATTGAGAAGTTACATACTGTTTAAAGAGTGCATTCAAAACTTTATAGTAAAAGGAAGCTACTAGAAATGATTACATGCAGTTCAAAATATTTGATAGTTGCAGTTGCATGCCATGGGAGATCATATGTATCATGATACATATCGTGTCGCGCAGATTGAATCGCGATACATATCGTATCGCCAGGTATGCATATCGTTTCAGCCCTAGTTGTCTATGGCTCAAAATCTCGGCTTGTAAACAAATTAATCATTTTCCAGAAATCATGAATTCTAGTTATTTTCAGTGATTTAGATTTTTATATGATTTTTTTACACATCATATTCCCTTCATCATGGCCCGTTCTTTGATTTTTTTTCTAGCTGCTCGGTCGGCCAGTTGACTAACATAGATTATGTTTTTACATTTAGCATAGCTAAGACTATTATTGCATTTCGTACAATAGCCGAAAACATTTCGTCCCCTGAGTTCGAATGCGTTCTATGTGCCTTCTGGCACACAGAACATATTGAAACTCAGGGGACGATTTGTCTTCATATTGTGTTAATCGTTTAGTTCCATTAGGTTGGTCCCTGCGACCAATGAAAACACGGAAATTGTTAGCTAGTTACAAAATTAGGAAACACTGACGTTAAAAACAATTTATTAGAACAGCCAATGGTTTTTCAGATTTGGTACATGTAACAGTTTGAAGGAGGCAAGAAAATAAGTATTTTAAATTCTAGACTTCGCCATTGCTTAGAACAGTTTAATTTGTATTCATGATCTTATCTGAGAATTTGTTGTCAAGTTCTGGGTGAAAAGGGTTTCTCTTTCTCTTCAATTATGTTTTTTCAAGTTTTAGGTCCATTAATTTCCTTGAGATGTACTTCACAATTGTTTATGGACACAGGTTTCGAGAGTTTTTTCCTCTAAAATAGTTTTTCCTGGGTGGCGTTTTATGTCAAGGGTGGGCAAACAATCATCACGGTAATGTATATTCTATGTGTTTATGTACAAAGTTGCATTTTGAATACCCAACGATTTTTGCGTACATAAAATGCCTTTCCGCTGGTCTGAGCTGGCTAATGTAGGGTAGTTGTTCAGATAAAGCATAGTTAAAACTAATAATAATTCTTCGGCCCTCCTCTGATTTGTTTCGATCCTCTGACGAGGAGGGCTACATTGATCCGGTGCGCTACCGTAGTATTCCTCTCCCACTCTCCCTCCTAATCGCTCAGCATTCTGTCCAAAACTGTTTCATATTTCTCCAATTTGCGCTTTCTGGATATCCTCAACTATAAAATTGACTCCTCTCCTCGTGTCATTCCTCACTCCCCAATTATCCTTCATCTGATTGTTTATTAGTATCCATCAATGAGTCTTGTTCTACTAGGCAAATATTTGGGGCATTCTAAAATGAAATGTTCCAGAGTGTCCGTTACACTTCAGTTACACATTTGGCATACCCTCTCCTCGTCTTTCCTGATTTTCACCCTCGACCGCATGGACTTAGACATCACTTTAAATAATAACACCCCCCCCCCCAAAAAAAAAAAATAAAATAAATAAATAAATAAATAAAACGATCGATCCAAGTAATCCCCAGAAGCTGGCACATCTTTTTATATATAACCCGTCTAAAGAACTTTTGGTCATAATTCCAACTCGCCAGTTTCTATTAAAACCGTTGAGCATCCTTTCCCATATAATGCTAATCCTCTGCCTCATACCCCCTTCTAGATCTTCAGGATGTATTATTAGTTACACAGTTTGTTGGTGGCCTAATACGGTATATATGGTGTCAGTTAATTCCGCGATGCGAAGTGTCCAATATGGAATTAACTGACACCGTATATACCACATTGGGCCACCAACAAACCGTGTAACGAATATATCTTACCGAAAGCTGCATCGATGCACAGAATTAATAACAACAGCGATCAAAATTAAATGAGAGAATTCTCACAATGTGTTCACGTTTCATTGCCTTGTTACAATTTATGGGAGAGTGCTCTCCATAAATTGTAACAAGGCAAATTCATACATACCAAACAGTTTCATTTCGAAGGTAACACGATACACATCCACAGAATTTGAATCCTTTTAGGTTGTCTAACCTGCACTTCAGACCAAATATGGGCTTCCAACACTCAATCTTTCAACTTGAAGCGTTTATCGGCTGCCGCCATTTGGAATAATCAATGAACAAAGGGGAGATTATCCATAGCTGTCAGCGTATATTAATCTATTCCCGCGGTTCGCTAGTATAGCGGGAAAACATTGTCTGGAAGTAACGGTAAAATGACTTTCGCGTGAATTATGGGAGATTGTATTAGCCAATCTATTTACGAGTTTTCGTTGGAAAGATGGGGAGATAATTCTGTCAGTATATTTAGTCAGTTCCAGTGCAGCCACCGCCATAGTAACATCTAGTTTTCATTAATACTGAAAAAGGAGTAACAATCTTTGTTTTTTTTCATATCAAATCATCCGGTCCGACATTCCCTCTCTTGAGGCGATTCGCAACATAGCTTCGGATGCAGGTTTCCAGATTCCAGATTGAATTTTTCAAATAGTTTTATCTCTGGTTTTTCCTGACTGGTTCATTCGTCCGTGACAGAGAGCTCAGTGTAGAATTTATTTTATGTTAATATTGTGTACAAGGCTAAAGAAAATCGCACTCAATAAAGGCACCGTCGTCTATTGCGGCACGGCTTTCTAGTCGGCAAACGATTTTGTTATGTTGTAATTTTCGGTTAATATTAGACTGATGTTGACAGGCAGTATTTGGTTTTATATGCAGTCTGCATGTGACGTCTTTGAACCAATGAGATTCCCAGATACTTGTAGGAGGTAAGATATAGAGTAATTCTCCATTAGTTTAAACAATATTTATTCCAGAAAGCAATGTTACACGTATTCATTACATAATGATAAGGATATAACAGAACTGCAAACATTTTCATAGTTGTACTCAGTATAGCAGAAACAGAAATTTCCATTAGCTCACTGCCTTAGCCATCCTCTCTGAATTATAGTTCTATGCATGTTTGAATGTCATTTTCACTATCTCCTGTCAGGGAGTTTACAAGATAATTTAGGTAGCTTAAGTTTCCTATATCTATTTTATCTTTAACCGTCATCCACCAGACTCCCTCCCCTTGACTGCTTCCAGTGCGTCTGCCTTACTTGGTCCGGTTATCCAATCAGCATTTTCAAATTTATGTTAGGTTTCACTCAATGATGTCTTATTGTATAGATTACTTTACTATCTTGCTGTTTTGATGGGAAAAAATATTTTTCGTCGTATCAACTTAAACATCATTTTTCTGATCTGCAGAGAGCTAACACAAGCTCGCTGCTGAATCCATTTTCCAAATCACAATTTATGTTTAGTTAAGGTAATTCCCGTTTGTACCTTATATACATGTTTAGAACAGGGCCGCAACTAACATTGTTTTTGTTTTTGTGCTTTTGTGGGGGAGGGGGGGTGGCGGCTGGGAGGGCGTGTAGGACGCCGGTGCCCGATGGCTTGGTCATAGCGCCCAACTGTGTTTGGAATAAACCCAATTGCTTTTATCAAACACTTATTCGCTACAAAAATACATTCGATTGATAAAGTACTTACATTGTTTTTTGACAGTGCTGTCAATTACACAACAGCTTAGTACAGTCCGGCCGTTGTGGACTGATCGCTTTCCACGGGTGGACAATATGTCCACGGACGCAATAATATTTGATACCAAACACTAATTACAGGAATAATCGTCAAAAATTTAAACAATGAAGCACCGGGTATAACCCGGTGCTTCATTGATTAAAATTTTGCTGCTGATTACTTTATTACCTGGTAAACGCTTGTGTGAACATCACTGTCCACGCACGCGTGGATTACTACTCCACGGCGACTTAACTGTACATGTGTCCGACCATCTGGATGCTTTCAACAGGTTATCTGTCAGCTGAAAAAATATTATTTCTCAAAAACATTCAACAAAACCATATCACGTGTCCCCTCTTTGTAACGAGCTCTCCACATGATATGGTTTTGTTGAATTGTTTTGAAAATTTACAAAAAAAATGATATTTAAAATAATAGATGTTGATACGGTCTGCATTGGGTAAAGGGTTAAGTCCTGTTGTCGTCTGGAACTGCTGTCTTTCAACGGGTTATCGTGTTTTCTTGCTATATTGTTAGAAAGGATAGTAAGTACCAAATCATTTCAGAGTTCCATGTTGGACCATGTAATCCAATAATCAATGTCAAACCATTATATTGCTCAACGTTGGGCCACACAAGCCTTTATTACACGTATGTTCTACAGTCAAAACTAGAAGTCCTGCCATTAAATGCGCACAAATGGCACGTCGATCTGCGCGTTAATCAACGCGTTATGACCATAGTAAGGCTATGAAAGTTTGTGCATATGGCCCGCGCACAAGCAATGTTTCAGCCAATGCACCTCCGGGAAACCCTTAGGTCCATTGGCAGAAATATTGCCTGTGTTTGCGATGAGTAACCAGGAGAACCTGCCATGCTTCGGGTGCCATTCAATATGGCAACTGCGCGCAATTCCTACGCGCAATGAAGCCCAGATAAGCGCACAGTTCGTGACAGGACTTCTTGTTTTAACTGTATGTAATTCCAAATCTGCAGCAACACTAAACCATGCGGAAAATGAAAATCTGTTCAGCACAAATGTGTGGAACGAAAATCGTTGACGGACTATTTTTTAATGAAGCGAAATTTCACTGAAATGTTTTAACAAACCGTGCAACGGAATTACAACTTGAATCGCCAGCGATAGCTGAAAATCGTCCTTCAAGTTTCAATGTTTTCTTTGTGCCAGTAGGCACACAGAACGCATTGGAACTCAGGAGACGAAATAGTAACACGGGTTCCCTTCGCAAAATTGCTTGGCGATAAAATGGGTTGTTTTTTGTTGATAGTTGTCAAATGAATTGCTGAGTGTACTTCCAATAATTGTTGTTTTATAGACGTGAAAGTGTGTAATAAACGCAGATGTGTACCCGATGTGAATGGGTTAATAGATATGGCTCTTGTGCTTCGCGGAAGGATAAAACTCGAGGCCGTCGATGTTTATCCTTCCGCGATGGGACAAGTGTCATGCCGATTAACCCATTCACGCGCGTGTATCGTTCTGTGTAATTGTTTTTCAACGTTGAGTCACACAAACCTTTTATAGTTCGACACTGATCTATTGATAAGTTCAACTCATACCAGGGTGGATTTGAATCATGCTGGAGTTGTTCCTTTACACAACGTAACGGTCCAAACCGGCCAGCGCTATTCTCAAAAATCGCCAATTAATTTTCATTATTTTTTCTATTTTTTGTCTCAAAAGTCATAGGTTATGACCCTCATTGGAATGAACTTATTCAAGAATTCCTTTTGCAAGTGCCGCATGCATTTCATGTTAGGTAAAGGGTTAAACGTTGAATTGATCCTAACTTCATGTACTGTTCACAAGGTTGTGATTATCTTTTTTGTATTATTTTATTACCATCCAGAGTACTCATGCCCTGTAGGATTTAAATTAAAAGGCACTTGTTCTACAGAAGGCACGTCTTTGATTCGCATACATTAGCCAACTTATTCTAGCCATGAGTTTAATTTAAAAAAAGAAATCCAAAATTATAATTGTTTTTTTTTTAGGCGAGTAGTACCTGGGAGTCATGCCTCATATCCAAGTTAACGCCCTTGACATTTGAGGTATGACAGTACTAAATATTTGAATTACAGTTACCCATCTTGAAAAGTTGCACTCGGAAATAATGCGATCTTCGAAACTGAGCAGCCTTGCAAACAAACTAGCATTTTAAAAAGCTTTTGCATCTTTGTACTGAAATCTTGCATCATCTCTGAATATTGTAGAGAAAAGGATGGGTGAGTTGATTAATTGTGGGGCCTAACAATACAACTGAGTCCCAGTGGTGTGTTTTTGCTTTGAAATCACTATTTCACATTGTCTCTGATAATGTAGATCCTACTGTGTTATTTTGACTGCAAAAATACAGAAATCAGTAGAGAATGGCACCACAAAATCCTACTAAAATGTACTGCAATATATACATAAATATGGAACGCTTTTAATAATTATAACTCTTTAATTTGATAACCCGTATTTTAATAACATTCCTGAAAATTATTATGGAACGCTTTTAAGAATTATAACTATTTAATCCGTTAAACCGTATTTTAGTAAAATTCCTGAAAATTATTACGCGTTGAGAATTCTGTTTCTCGGGATAATCCGCGCCAAAAGAGTTAAGTTACGTGGAGGTTACTTCAATTGTAAAATATGCGAATGAAATGCAACTTACAACAAACAATACAGGATAAAAAGACAGAACGCGATGTGTGTTGAATCGGTGGGTATTATACATAACGAGTTGGAATTGCGTAGGCATATTTCGCTCGAGCCTACGGCTCTCGCGAAATATGATTACGCCATTCTAACGAGTTATGTAAAACACCCACCGATTCAAACACACATCGTGTTCTGTGTTTATTACACAGCCCACGCATTAAAATTTATTTAAATAAACAAATTTTAATTTCGATGTTTAAACCCAAAGGTGAAGAGTCTGTTTGATTTGACGGAAGCTCCGCTGATCAAATGGATCGATAAAAAATCAAAACAACCTTTTCGGAACCAGTGTTTGTTGAAATTCGTATATCTGTTTCTCTTCGACTAACCTTACCATTTGCTGGCTATTACTGTTAGTAAAAATATAAGCACAAATTTGTACAGATTTGCAAAACAGCTGGAAGAAACATTTTAAAAAGAAGTTCGAAGCATGTCAAGATGTATGAAGATTTACCGAAATAAAGTTGGCCAATTTAGATATAACGGGATCCACAAAACGAGACGGCCACGGACTGGGTAATATTCCTGTTGAAAATGATTGGGTTTTTAAAACATATTATCTCAATTTGGGTTAACTATTTTTTTTTGTGAACTGACTTTATTTTACACTATGCAACAGACACTATAATTGTATAACGAAATCTGGAAACTTTTCGAAGCGTAACTAATGACTTGATGGGAAAGGACCTAGTATGAACGGTGGTGGGAAAAAAGTTCCGGCCTGTATATCACCCATTGAGCCGAGAATCACTAATGTCATAGCGACCTTCCCGTTAAATACAATGGTTTAAAGTTTAATGGATGTGTAATAAATTAAATTCCACATCTCGCATGCTTTGCCAGCAAGAGCTGTCTGTCGTTCCAAACTAACTCAACACTGAGCCTCTGAACAAACACGACACAAAGATTGTGTATATCACCCCAGAATGAACAGAGTGGCATGCCCCTTACATCCAAACAGAATGTCCGCTAAACTAAACAGCAGCCACTGACGCGCGTTCTCGTCAACGCGAGATCGTGCGTTTGTCATTGTTACATTTTTAGTGGGAAGTCTGTTCAGACTTTCCTCCAAATTCTGTTAAGACTTTGGATGGTTGACGTAGTAAAAATCGAGAAGTTTGCATTCAGGTCGACGTCAGCAAAGGTCAACTTGGATGTAGTTCCACTATAGGTGTAAATTTTAACTACTGAAATACCATTGCTGGCGTGTTCACCACAGTTGATGTATAAAGCTAAAATTTATGTCATAGGCTTTTCATATATAGTAGAACAGGTAATCATGGTATAAACTCTTTATTTTCAGGCCTGTAAATCACATACTCAATGAAGGCATATAGAATAAATAGGTACTAGGGAGTAGGCTTGCCGAGTGGTTAAAACTTTTATTCTCCGCGTGGTGTAAATCTGATTATCGGCCCTAGTGCCTATCTGTTTTATTCATACCATGCTCTTAATAAATAATCGACTTTGTCACTTAAAATGGATAAAAAACGACACTTTCTATCGCAAACACACGGGTTTGTTTCGTTTACATCTGCGCCAGTGGGCAGTACGTCCGGCTGTACTTGAATGCTTGTTTGATAGCTAGGCACATCGTCAAAGTTGACTGAATTTACCTTGCTTTTATAGTCAAATTATTATTAACAATTCTTATTATTATTTTAAATATTTAATTGTAGGCATTTTAAACTTAATACGTCATTGCACGAAGTAGTTAGTATCGAAAAATGTCAGGTGTTTGAATGAAACACCGCGAAATGTGAATGTATCGAAGTAAGCAAATTGCGTCATTTCAAGGGTCAAGTTGGATGAACTTCGACTACAGGTGTAAACTTTGTTTATACCACGATTATCTCTTCTACTATATATATAAAATGCCTATGACATAAATGTTAGCTTTACACACCAACCGTGATGAACACGCCAGCAATAGGATTCCAATAGTTAAATTTTACACCTACAGGAGAACTACACTGCAAAAAATATAGGTTCTCTTTAGAACCAAAACTGGTTCTAATCTTGTCCCTGAGATGGAACCAGTTCTGTTTAAACAGTATTTATTTCAAATCAAATAAATTTACCAAGATTAGCATTCAATTTTAACAGAATATTACATGAACTGAAGTAGATTCAGCACTAAACTTGGAGCTTAATCAACGCAGTCGCCAAAAAATTTGAAACAAAGGAGATATGAACAGTTGGCATATCGAACCAGTTTTGGTTCTGTACAGAACCAAAACTGGTTCGATATGCCAACTGTTCATATCTCCTTTGCTTAATAATGATCTGAGACAACCTCGTATAATCTCTAACTTACGGCTGAAACCCCCTCCATTTATGTTTAATTCTGTTAATATTTAATGTTAATCTTTATAAATTTATTTGATTTGAAATAAATACTGTTTAAACAGAACTGGTTCCCTCTCAGGGACAAGATTAGAACCAGTTTTGGTTCTAAAAAGAACCTATATTTTTTGCAGTGTACATCCAAGTTGACCTTTGGTGACGTCGACCTGAATGTAAACTTGTCCAAATGTATCGCACGTCGCCCCGCGAAGAGTGAAATGAAACCGGCAGTTATTTATTTCGGCTTTAAATGGGTTTACCTCATAAGATGCCAAAAATTAACAAACATGCATTGTCTCATGTTAAAAAAAAGCATCCATAATTCGAAATAGTATGTTATCATGTTATTAAAAAAGAAAAAAGGTTCCGTTCCTTTTTCTGTTTCGTTTCTACGATAAAATTGACAGCGGAAGTACCGCCCGCCGATTCTCATGTAAACAAAAACAGATTCGCACGTATGTACGTCTGCTGTTCGGTAAAGTCGAGAAAAATTAATAGCGACTCTTAATAATCTGACGGTCATGGTATAAATATAAGGCTCGCGGTTAACACCACTACACAACGAGTGCTGAACATTTGGTACACCAAGCTGCTATGGGTATATTCTATATTTAACCGCAGTGAACGCTTTACACCGGTAGCGGGGTTAAAAGCTAAAATTTAACTCACAGCCTTTTCACAGGTAGTTATATAAGCGAGCATGGCACAAATAGCGTAAGTTGCAAACGGGTTATGATGTAAACTCTTTATTTCCAAGCCTGTAAATCACATACTCACTGCAAACAATGCATTTGCATATAATTTCCAGCCTAAAATAGTGCTGCGTAAGTTCAAAACATTTCCACTTATATCAGGTGGATTTAAATTAACAGCTGTTTACTAAACGTTACTAGATTTATCCTTGCTACAGTGAACTATCGGGAAACGATTAATATTTTATGAGAATAGGTCGACTTTAAACACATCTAAATATAGAAAATAGTAATTGACTGTCACAATAACATAAGCTTATAACTTATCACAGACAATATAACAAACTCATAACAGATCACTCCAGATATACAGATCAATTTGGATCTGAACACTGATTACGTGACCCGCTCAATACTCATCACCATGGGGAATTGAATGGATGAAGCAATCAATGCAGTATAAGTTATCAAGTACCAACTATTACAAAAATAAATACATATATATAATTATCCATTACAGCAATATCATAGTATAATAATTATAACACTCGTTCATTTCAGAATATCATAACAGAGGGTTATTCATGACAAGACATTTACTAATGAATATAGTACATAACATACACTTTCAATTGGTGATTAATATATATTTTATTACACGCCTGTTCTGTGAAATCCCCATCTACAGCAACACTAAACCATGCGGAAAATGAAAATCTGTTCCTCACACATGTGCGGAACGGAAATCGTTCGTTGACGGACTAATTTTATACAGAAGCGAAATTTCACTGGATTTTTCTACAGACCGGGTACCGTAATTAAAATCTGAGTCGCTAGCGATAGCTAGAAATCGTCCCCTGCGGCCTCTAGTTAGATCTTCCCGCGCTGGCACTCGTGCCATATCGATTAACCCATTCACACACGCGCGTCGTTCTGTGTATTTATGGACACACAGTATTTTACTCCTGCACGATGCTGCTGAAATATCAAACTTGCAAGCCGCTTTTTTCCCATATACAACTAGGTATTTAATCAATTCGGTCTTTTTGACATAGCTAAGCTATAAAATAAAGTTAACCCTAAACGCTCAATCAACATTATTTATATCTAGGAGCAAAAGAGAGATCTTAGCAAATCTGAAAACTGATATTCTATATAATATTCGTCTAAATAAAGTTCAAAACAGTACAGGAAAAAAATAATTTTCACCTAGGTGAAAATTGTTTTTTTCCTGTGCTGTTTAAGCTTTATTCAGACGAACTTCCTTTGCTTTAGGCTCTTGCATCTCTCAGATCCAACACACTTGAAAC
Organism: Pictodentalium vernedei; assembly: GCA_031216915.1. Lineage (NCBI taxonomy): Eukaryota > Metazoa > Mollusca > Scaphopoda > Dentaliida > Dentaliidae > Pictodentalium > Pictodentalium vernedei. The sequence goes on from CM062297.1 coordinate 53,368,411, forward strand.
AGAATTGTTTATCAGAATATAGACCTTTTTATATATATACTACTCAAAGTTTGCTAAGCACCAAATATTTGACACATAATTGTGGAATTTGCTTGTGATATATTTGCAATATTTTTGGTGGATATAATTGAGGAATGTATTGAGATGGTCTCCAGTGTTTTCATTAGCTCTCTTGACAGGCAGACTTTTCGTGACAGTCATGGAAAGCATGTACCCCTTGATTTTCATAATGTTTTCGTGTACTGTCTACATGTACATGACATGTGTAGGGTATTCAATCTTCACTTCAACAGAAACCCTTGCGATTTAATGATTGAATATGGCAAATGCAAATGTATGAAGACATTTGTCTGAAGCAGAAATGTGGCGGGCTGTAGGGATGGTGGAGCAAGGGGCTACCCATCGTCAGGTTGGTGAAGCCCTTAGTGTGCACCATACGGTGATCACCAGAGCCTTGGCAAAATTTCAGCAGTATGTTACACCAGTAAGACGGCATGGTGGTGGCAGAGACAGGGCGACATCTGCAGCTGCAGACAGGTTTATTGATCCTTCAGGCCCGTAGGAACCGCTTTACCACAGTAACCCAGCTTCGCAGTGACCTTCATCCGGGGTAAATGTTTCGATGCAGACTATCCGGGCAAGGTTGCACGAATGTGGTCTCCGATCGAGAAGAACTTGTATTCGCATTCCACTGTCCCAGAACCACCACCAGGCACGATATGAATGGGCCATGGACCACGTTGGATGGACCAGAGAAGATTGGTGACCTGTCCTTTTTACAGATGAGTCAAGGTACTGCCTAGACCACACAGATAGGCGTTCTAGAGTATGGAGAAGACCAGGAGAGCGATTCCATTCGGCCTACATTGCTGAGCATGACCGCTATGGTGGAGAGTCAATCGTGGTCTGGGGTGGCATCAGCAGGGGTGGACGTACAGAGCTCTGTGTCCTTGCACGTGGTACATTGACTGCACAGCGGTATATTGATGATATCCTGGATGTCCACGTCAGATTGTATGCAGGTGCAGTGGGTGATAGATTCATTCTGATGGACCGTAATGCCCGTCCTCATGTTGCCCATGCTGGTTGGGAGTACCGACAGAGGGAGGGGATTGGTCCCCTGACCTCAATCCAATCGAACATGTCTGGAATGAGTTGCAGCTTGCAATTTCAGCCCGTCCAGTCCAGCCAAGAAGTGTCCAGGAGCTTGGTGCCATACTGGTCCAAGAATGGAACAACATCCCACAAAGGATCACCAGAAACCTGATTGGGAGCATGAGAAGGCTTTGTCAAGCTGTAATTCACAGTAATGGGTCTCATACTCGATATTGAGCCCATACCAGTTCGCTCCGTCAACTTTTTGGCAAATTGAAAAATTTCCACTTTTACCAAAAATATCCATTATCCATGGTTATCGTATTCAAAAGCTAAAAAACACTGAATCACACATGTATGTTCGCGTGGCAACAAATATGGCAATTGAGAAATTCAGAAGAATCGTGGAAAGATCAAACTTGAGACAAGCTATAGTAAAACAAACCATCACTTTTTAAACTGACAAAATATCATAATTCAATGGTAATTTGGTTGGTTGGGGTTTAACATCACTTTCAAAAACCAAGGCTATACTATGAGTGGGATTTTACGTCAATTTTATAAACTAAGGCTATATCACGTTGTTAGTTCCTAAGATGAAGGTCAAGCAGATACACTGGATGGCGAATAAAAACCGCCAACCCCTGGCGAGGAAATTGCAAGCACATCCTCACAGAAATCGCAATATCCTAATGAAACAACTTCCTTAGAATGTGCTAAATCCGTTTATTGAAAAGTCTATATGAACAGTCAGTCCACTGCTGTAGCGTTTTAATTAACAACCTGGCTACCAGAGATGTGTCGATTATATCCAAGACACCATGCGTGAGAGCTGCCTGTGCATCACAAATCGGGCTATTAAAGCTGGGCATATGATAACCCGATCAAGGAACAAAGACGAGATAAATGGCATGTGAATATTCAACAGGGTTCATCAGCTTCGCAAATCATATCTTCAGCGAGGGCCTGTTACACACCGGATGCAATGATATCGACAGTTCCCAACTCAAGGCAAATCCACAAGCTGACCCCCATAAACTACAACACTACAATATGCAACTTCTAGCAAGGAACTGACAAGCTCTCCCACATAAGGATGAGAGTATTCAAAATTAACAGAATATGACAAAAATAGAAGATTCTGCTATACCATGGTTCAGATCCCTAAATGGGGACCCCATATCTGCCATAACATTTTGCTTTACCAACCTGGATCTTGGAGCAAAGTTATGGAACTCTCATGGTCGAATGAGGTGGTCTATCTATCCCAGAAACATACACAGGGTAATAACTGGGGAAACAAGGAGACAACAACAGTAAGGAACTGTCAAACTTCTTCGGATATGGAACCGAGAAATGATAAATGATAACGTTTTCTTATCGCCAAATAAGCCTATAGATTTGAATAACCAAAGTACATGGCATATATTAAACAAATATCAGTTTCTAGTGTCCTGCAAACTATCATTCACACAAACCAGACTAAAACTACGCAATTCTGAGCTGGGGAAATACTAAGTTGTACCAACGTGGCTCCTGGAATGATTCTTAAGCACACGTGTCTGTCTCTATTAATGGTCAATAATGCACATGAAAAAACCCCCGTAATATTAGAGGTCACTATATCTTCAGGTGAAACCAACGGAGAAACGTGGACATGGCAGGGTTATAACCACAAGAGGATTATCAATTAATTTTTTCATTGTAAACAGTTGTTTTAGTTTGGACACAATAAAATATGAAAAAGGATTCGAGTTCATGATTTTGAATAACAGGACATCAGTAGTAGATCATGCACCCGACCCACATTGGTCGGTTCTCGTGTGACGTCATAGCCACGTGATCCAGTTACGTCATGTTTGGTTGTCGTGGTAGCCCGCCTGAGCGGACATCTTGTGACGTCATTGCCATAGTGATATGGGATCCTAGTACGCATGGACAGCGCGTGTTGTTAGATAAGTGTTTTCGTGTTTCGCTTTACGGAATCGGCTAGGAATCCCACTTGCGGAATTCCTCCCATATTCTGTCTGTATCTACAGATGTTTTACAAGGGATATAAACTATTTAATAAATATAGCATGGCTTTGAGTTGACTATGCCAAAATAGTGGTCCTCGAGGAGAGGATAGTCCCGACGCGTAGCGGAGGGACTATTCTCTTCTCGAGGACCAATATTTTGGCATAGTCAACGAAAAGTCAAGCTATATTTATTATATTAGATGTGTGTGTGTGGTGGGGGGGGGGGGATGGGGGAGGGTGGGGGTTCTTCATCGATCAAAGAGAAAAGAAAATGGTTCAGGGTTTAAACAGGTAAACTAAGTTAATTCTGCCACTAATAGTTCTGGGATAGAGAGGTAGAGAACCAAAACCCCAAGAAACACAATACCATTATTCCATTAACCCTCTCCCCGCCCCCAACACTACTACGAACATCACTTTCGATACACATATTTTTATTTCTCCAAACTAAATGTAATAATGTATATGGGACGAGATGTCTTGTAAAGTATTTACGCTTCAATGGAATTTTTTAGGCGAATTCGAATGTTACTATTTATAACCGTGCACTATTACCGTGCACTATTCTTTTTTCAAAAATGATAGTAGGTCTGTGCGATTTCGCTGACGAACTATCGGAAAATAGGGTGTTTCTGTTTAACCAATCAGAACGCGGGAAAGTCACGTGACATATAATATATATAAAATTGTACTCGCGGGGGAAAATGAAGCAATCCGATTGAACATGTTAAAGGCTTGACCGAGGGTAGAGTCGAGAACATGCCTGTAATGGTGCTACAGGTCAGTAGTAATGGTTTAAGACTGCAATAGTGGTAGAAGACTATAGTATTCGGTGTTTGTTGTATAAGCTAATCGTAGCACAGATGATGGTGACCATAGGTAAAAAACATTAGTGGTCTTTGAGCTACAGAAACCCGAAGCCCATTAGGTACTAGGTACCATAATTATAAAATGTATTCTCCAAAAGATACTCTCCAATGCCGAATCATCGTGTCATCAGTATCCTTATTAGATGAGCATGGAGTCACTCTTCAGACAATTACTAGATGGCGTATTTGCGCTATGGGATTCTAGTCGTTCGAGCAATCTGAGATAGACACCATTTCGCTGCTGTGCAATTTGGTAATATCCTGTGCTGAACCATATATTGGAGGGAATGGGGTTCAAGCGAAAACAATGAAAACGCAAATAACGTTCACGTATTTGTAAATTTAAAACTGTTATTATACAGTACGTGGAGAGTGTATTGTCGCTAAATCACCCCTGGAGTGGCGATTCCACCCAAGCAATAATTGCAGATTTGTTGCAAACCATAACAAGCACAAGCAAAGTTCCAGCCAATGGACCTCCAATGATATCCATTCCCTGTACATGTATGTGGTATCTCTGTACTGAGTACGGACTTATCGCACAGACCGTCAACACTTGGTTCCGTACTCAATATGGACCTGTAGCAGCGAAAGGGTTAAAAAGTCGGCAATAGTACCTGTAATGGTATATGGTTGCATGGGTAGAAAAAGACTATAGGATTGGGTGTCTACAACAGAAGCTGATCATAGGACAGACGATGACGATATTGGACAAGTTAAAAGTAGTAGTCTTAGAGCTATAGAACCAGAAGCTGATCAGGTATTATTAGGAACCATAATTATATTCTGCCAGGTAACCTCCAAAATGTTCCCAAAAGATATCATCCAATGCATAATTATCATGTCATAAGTATCCAAGATGAGCATAAGAGTCGTCGCATGTGGAGTCACTCTTCGGACAATTACTCGCTGGCTCATTTGCGCGATGGGATTCTAGTCGTTCGAGCAATCTGAGATAGTTGTCTGGCCCAAATATATTGCCCTCGGGTGAGATTTTCCCATCCCACACCCGTACCCATCAGAGATTATAATAATCACTAAATCACCCGTAGAGTGGACAAGTACAAGCAAAGTTCCAGCCAATAGACCCCCGGGTTATACCTGGAGGTCCATTGGTTGAAACATTGCTTGTGTTCTTTGCCCACATGCACATAATTCGATAGTGATGCTTTGGGTGATAACCCCACTCCTCAGGTGATTTCGTTTCAACCCACTCTCCACGTACTGTATAATCAACCCCAGCCCCACAAAAGATACATTCTATCTCTTGCGTGTGATAAAATAGGCATTTCAGCATGCGAGTCGAACGTTTTGCTTCTGCTGAGTCAAAAACCTAGGGAATTTGTTCTTTTGAACAAGTGTACCAAACTCTGTCACATGTCCTTAAATACTGGTCTTGGCACCAGTAGATTTGTCTACCCTATTACCTAATGAGTAAGCTGAGAGCTATATTATTCACCAAAATCAATAGACCATGCCATTTTATCCTAACAACGTTTGTCAAATTTTCTTCTAAATACTTATGTGGTAAAACATAGCCTTAAATGTGCGCCCCCCCCCCCCCCCCCCCGGTATGCCCTTTTTCATAAAAAAGAACTGTGAAATAATTCAAAAACTAATTGATGTTTACACAAAACACACTTGACAAGCAACTCATAAGAAACTAAGAGTGTATGCTATTAACTTCAGTTTCCACAAATATGCTGTACGGTTTTTCCAATTGTTTCTCATAGGCTGGGGGAGGGGACCTTGATTCAAGGAGAGAACAATATTTCACAATTGTTACTGTAGTCTTGTGCTGCAACATGGGAACTCTGACCATACCAGTACAGTTAAAACTAGGAAGTCCTGTCATGAAATGCGCACAAATCGCACGTCGATCTGCGCGTTAATCTACACGTTATGACCGTAGTAAGGCTAACAAATTCTGTACATATGGCCTGTGCACAAGCAATGTTTGGGTGCTGAAAGAGAAATAGTAAATTAGGCCTCACTGAGGGCTTTTCACATCGTCCTCATGGCCTCATATGACTAAAAAGGGGAGCTGAAGGCCAGTTGTTTACCAAAAAGAAATGCTGAAATTGGGGTGCCACGGGATATGGCTGTTAAATACCGAGATGAGGCTAAGAGGGATAGAAAATTAGGCCTCGGTGAGGGATTTTATCATGGACCTCATGACCACAAACGAAACGAAGCTATGAGGAATAGTAAATTAGACCTCATTGAGTGCTTTTCACATAGCCCACATGGCCTCATACAACTATAAAGGCGTGCCGAAGGCCAACCTTTTCCAAAAAGGCGTTCTAAAATTGGGGTGTCACGGGATATGGCTTTTAAATACCGAGATGAGGCTAAGAGGCATAGTAAATTAGCCCTTATTGAGGGATTTTTTCATAGCCTCATGACCTCAAACGAAATGAGGCTAAGAGGGACAGTAAATTATACCTCATTGGGTGCTTTTCACATAGCCGCATGGCCTCATATGACTAAAAAGGGGTGCCGAAGGCCAACCTTTTCCAAATAGGGATGCTGAAATTGGGGTGCCACGGGATATGGTTGTTAAAAATCAAGAGGAAGCTAAGAGGGATGGAAAATTAGACCTCATTGAGGGATTTTTTCATGGCCCTCATGGCCTCAAACGAAATGAGGCTAAGAGGGATAGTAAATTTTGACTTCATTGAAGGATTTTCTCATGGCCTCACACGACAAAAAAGAGATTTTCCAGAAGGCATCCTCGATAGGTGTCCTCAAATAATACAATACCAGGTCATAGGTATCATCAAATACCGAAATGAGGCTAAGAGTCGTATGTGCGAGTCAAACGTTCGAGTAAATACTCTATGTCTTATTTTCTCGATGGGATTCGAATCGTTCGAGCAATGACTTATCAGTAACTACTCGATAGATTCCTGTCACTAGGAATGATATAGGCTCTCGTGGAGGTTGTCTATCAGTTGGCTATAATCCAAAGGGTCCCCTCAGTACTATAGCACTACGTGTTACTATTATAAGCTATGGTATGGCGGTCCTAAAAAGAATTCTGGGGAAAATCCGAACCAGAAAAACTACTCTAGTTTAATCGAATTTACCCTCCCCCCCCCCTCTCCCTCGGGACCTGGGGACCACTCGGTACCATGGTATGGATGTCCTAAAAGGGATTCCTGAACAATTCGTAGTAAATAAAGTGGATTTTGGTGATTTGGAGGGATTATCGAGTTTATTTGGATAATTCTACGAATCGGAAAATTACTCCTGGAACATACCCTCCGAACATACCCCTATCCTATAAGAAGGTTTAAGGTCACATAACAATCACGTGGTACCATAGAAACCAAGATGGCGGCCTCCAGTGTACAAAATGGACGATGGAAACATGTATCACCCTAACAACACGCGCTGCGCATGCGCACTACCACCACATATCACTATGCGGATGACGTCACAAGATAGCCACTCACGCGGGTTAACATGACAACACAACATTGCGCCACTGAATCACGTGACATGACGTCACTTCGGGGTCCCCCACCGTGGTCCCCCAAACTAGAGGTGATACGTGCGAGATATACTACTTTGAACACATTGGAACTCAGAGGACGATTTTTAGCTATCGCTAGCGATTCAAACTGTAATTGCGGTGCACGGTTGTAGAAAATTCCAGTGAAATCTCGCTACTTTATCAAAATAGTCTGTCAACGATTTCTGTTGCGCACATATGTACGGAACAGATTTTCATTTTCCGCATGGTTTAGTGTTGCTGAAGATGGGGAATTTATAGAACAGGTGTGTAATAAAAAGAGGAATGTTTTGTAATATTTCAGTTCAGTCAACAGAGAAAAGACGAAATGTACCTGCCATTTTTGTTTTTAATGTGGTCATAACGGTACGATTTGCATCCTACCCAGCAAAGTGGAGTGTTGTCTGAAAACAGTTACTGGGTTTTTATAACAACAGAGAGTTGATCATCCATGACACTGACCAGACTTGCTTTGACACTACAGGGTTTTTTTCCTGGGTATCTGAGACAAACACTGCGTAGAACATCACCGGCTGGTGCAGCCAATCATAATTTGTTTTTAAGAAACTCCTTGTTATTAGCATGAGCAAGATGGTTGATGTTTGTTAACTTCATATAATTATGCTTCATTTGCATATTTACAGAAATCTTACAAATGTTTCTTTCAGGACACAATATATAAAAACCTCAGGTCTCAGCTCATACACACCAGAAAAAAAATATAGAACTGTTCCACACGACAATATTCACCAATTCTTTCTATTTACATTCCCTTAACGCACAGAAGGTCAACAAGGATATTACTTTGTCCATGGAACGACTATCAGTGACCCACAGCAAAGATGCACTGAATAATGTATACTACCCAAATTTTGCTAAGCACCAAATATTTGACACATCATTGTGAAATTTTCTTGTGACATATTTGCGATATTTTTGGTGGATATGATTGAGGAATGTATTGAGATGGTCCCCAGTGTTTTCATTAGCACTCTTGTCTGGCAGACTTTTCGTGATAGTCAAGGAAAGCATGTACCCCCTGATTTTCATTATGTTTTCGTGTACTGTCTACATGTGCATGCCATGTGTAGGGTATTCAATCTTCAATTCAACACAAACCCTTGTGATTTAATGAAGATTGAATATGGCAAATGTAAACGTAAGAAGACATTTGTCTGAAGCCGAAATGTGGCGGGCTTTAGGACTGGTGGAGCAAGGGGCTATCTATCGCAAGGTGGTTGGTGAAGCCCTTGCTGTGCACCATACACTGATCACCAAAGCCTGGGCAAGATTTCAGCAGTATGGCACACCAGTAAGACAGCATGGTGGTGGCAGAGACAGGGCAACATCTGCAGCTGAAGACCGGATTTTGATCATTCCGGCCCGTAGGATCCGCTTTGCCACAGCAACCAGCTTCGCAGTGACCTTCAGAATACATCCGGGGTAAATGTTTCGACGCAGACTATACGGGCAAGGTTGTACTAATTTGGTCTCCGATCGAGAAGATCATGTATTCGCATTCCGCTATCCCAGAACCACCACCATATGAACGGGCCATGGACTACGTTGGATGGTCCAGAAACGATTGGCGACCTGTCCTTTTTATAGATGAGTCAAGGCTTCTGCCTCGACCACACAGATAGGCGTTCTAGGGTGTGGAGAGACCAGGAGAGCGACTCCATGCAGCCAACATTGCTGAGCATGACCGCTATGGTGGATGGTCAACCATGGTCCGGGCGGCATCAGCAGGGATGGACGTGCAGAGCTCTGTGTTCTTGAACGATGTACATTGACTGCACAGTGGTATATTGATGGGATCCTGGATACCCACGTCAGATTGTATGCAGGTGCAGTGGGTGATAGATTCATTCGATAATGCCCGTCCTCATGTTGCCCATGCTGTCGGGGAGTACCGACAGATGGAGGGGATTAAGCGTATGGGCTGGCAAGCAAGATCCCCTGACCTCAATCCAATCGAACATGTCTGGAATGAGTTGCAGCCCGTCCAGTCCAGCCAAAAAGTGTGCAGGAGCTTGGTGCCATACTGGTCTAAGAATGGAACAACATCCCAAAAAGGACCACCAGGTACCTGATTGGGAGCATGAGAAGGCGTTGCCAAACTGTAATTAACAGAAATGGGTCTCATACTCGATATCTAACACATACTAGTTCGCTCCGTCAACTTTTTGGCAAATTGAAAAATGTTCTCTGTTACCAATAATATCCATTATCCATGGTTATCGTATTCAAAGGCTAAAAAATAATTTCAAACACAACTAAAATCTTAAGTTCTGTACTTAAAGCGTTAAAGATATAATTAAATAAACAAATATATACACTTTTTATAACAATATTTCAGCTAAAACGTAAAACAGGTAGTTGGATATACTTGGTGCTTAGCAAACCTTGAGTAGTATATTATTTAATATTATCCTTGTTATGAAATGAAATTCTGTTGTTTTCCGAGTAACAGTTTACACTGCCGATGGAGAGCAAGCGTTGTGCGAGAGTTGGCAATTCCCAAATCTAATAAGAGTTTTGGCATGCCGACGAGAATGACGAATAACAATATTCGCGATATACGGACGATCAGCATGATATCAACAGCAACTTCAGACGGACGGCTGTCATTTTACAGATATTTTTCTTTCGTTTTATATTGTTCTGTTGCACTATTTCTCGTTTATTGAAAAAATACCGTTTAAAAATACTGTGGAGAGTAGGGTCAGTAATAGAGTAATCACACAGCCCTAAAGGGCTGTAGGATTACAATATTACTGAACCTCACTACAAGTTTAAGTAAGGCGTGACAGGAATATAAGAAATAGAAAAAAAAAACACTTTCACCATCTGTTGATGCTCTGTAACTTTGTTTTGTCATTATATCAATACTGTGCGCATAAAATACAGACAGTATCACACCCACTAATATATAATATTATATCTCACGTGACCTTCTGTGCTCCTGATTGGTCGAATGCTGCACCCCTATTTCGTGTAGTTTGCATCCACAGAACTGACCAGGCAATACACCCAGGCACTACACGTTTTCTATTTTTAGCACACTACTATATCAGTTTTCTTTTCAAACTGCGCGAATAAAACTAATCAGGCTAAATTTAAATATCGATTCACAGAGGCACAACATCCACAAAACGACCCGGAAAGAAATCTTTGTGGAAAAATGTATCGCCTTTCCATTGTTGAAGTCACATTTTTCGAGGCGTTCATTTTATTCCTTGAGAAGATGATCCATATCTCGTTTCGAAGAGAATGATCCATACCTGGGTCCAACTTTCATGAGAACGCGTCCGGATATGAAAAATTGTTTGTTTCGCTGCTCATATTATTTCGCTATTTAATTGTATGTTTTGGGCAGTAAACGAATAAATAATGGAATTCAATTGAATCTTCGGAGTTTGTATCCCGTACTGACCCATTCGGTAATGTATATGTGTGACAAATGTGTGGCAATTATCAAACTGCGCTGTCAAATTTCGAAAATTTTAGTTTCCATTCGCGAGTTGCGCGATTCTAGAATATATAGTTCCGTTTGGGGGAAATGTTTTGTTTACCCTTGCCGACCGATTCAAAATCTGTCTTCTGCTCATGTCAATAACCCAAGTTAGCCGTGTTTTGGAAGAAGAAAATGTTTTTTAAAAACTACATGGTATTTTTTTCTATATAACGCTGGTTGGTAGGGCTGCTACCTTGGTAATAGATTAACAAATCGGACAGATGTTTTTTCTTGATGGGTGTTCGATATAATATAAGGATTAGTGCATGTCTTGTCGTTGACTACGCCCATATAGTGCTTCGCGGTGGGAACTACACCACCTCACTGGGCACTATATGGGCGTAGTCAACGACAAGACATGCACTATTCCTTAAATAGTCTAGAAGGTAAGATCCGCTAATGTTTCTTTGCTGGGAAGAATAAAAACGTTTAAGTTACTGTAAAAGCACATTCGCCAAACAAAGAGCCAAAGTGGAGGTTACAAAGATGCTTCTAATAGCTTGCAATAAAAAGAACGAGTGTCCTTTTGTAACTTTTTATAAACGAAAACAACAGACAACATCGGAAGCTTTCTGTTATTTGCGTTTATCAAAAGTAAACAAGAGATACCTGTCTATATTTTCAAACGATGTCATGGGGATTTCTAAACAATTACGTGCTTCTTCCCTCATTTAATAATATCAAGGGAGATAATTTTATCAAAAGTCGATATATACTCTTCCATAAAGTAGGGGATATCCAAACTGATGTTGATATTTTCGGAAAAATGGTATTTCATAAGCGTGATTGGACACATCAGTATGTTACCAAGTTTAGTGTGGATCATGAATATCACCGGCCAACGAAAACTTCGTGCCAGTTTTTCGCCCGAGCGCCGCGTTAATGTCTGTGTGGTACGTTTTGAATTTTTTTGTTTTCGAGGTCTTTTCGTTCTTTTCTTGGTATAAACTCGTTCATGAATAGTTTCTGTTCAAAACGTAACGTTTGAGGTATGCGAAGTCTGACACATGACGAACGTCTACGTACCGGTGGCATGTTGGTAGCTGGCAACAGACTGACTGTAGTAGCTCAAATTCTCAACGTTACTCAATTGGTGATTAGCAGGTTGTGGTCACGCTCCTGTCAGACAGGCAATATTGATGACAGACTTCGGTCAGGTAGTCCAAGGGCGACAACTGCTAACAACCAGGATCGTTTCATCCGAACCACAGCATCACGTAACCGCCATCATAGTGCCTCATAAATTGGACAGCAGCTGCACCGAGCGACAGATGCGCGAGTCAGTGGTCAGCCCATCCGAAATCGCCTACAAAGCTGGAATTTGTACTCTCGACTACCTCGAATAATTCCACGTTTGACTGAACGTCACATCGCAGTAAGGTGTAATTGGTATGGAGCACGACAGCGCTGAGACAATGGAGCAATGCCATGTTTTCCGATGAATCGAGGTTAAATCTCGACTTCCACGACAGGCGTAACAAAGTGTGGCAGCGGCGGAACGAACGATACCATGACGTAACCGTTAAGCAGCACGATCGTTTTGGTGGTGGATTGGTTATGGCGCAGGGAGGCATAACCATGACAAGCAGAGCAGCATTACATGTCATCCAAGGGCTTGTCACGGGGCAGTACTGCCGTGACAACATGTTCGCAGCTCATTTAGTGCCATTTACGCGACGTCATGGCCGTCGATTTAGTTTCCAAGATGACAATGCAAGGGCACACAGGGCCCGTGTCGCTACAGAGTTCCTCCAGGAGCAGAACGTCACTACACTGCCTTGGCCAGCACTTAGTAAAGACCTTCCACCTATCGAGCACGTCTGGGATATGCTTGGTTGGCGCCTTCGACAACGCCAACATCCCCTACCAATGTCCAGGAACTCACCGCTGCAGTGCAGGAGGAATGGAATTGCATCAGTCAAGCTGATATTGGACGTTTGGAGAAGAGTATGTCGCGTTGGATCCGCGCTTATCTCGCGAACCTAGGAGGATTTACAAGGTATTGATGTCTTGGACTGAATGTGGTAAATTCTTTGACGGACCGTCCGTGTCTTCTACAGCTCGGTGCGTGAAACGTGTGTTTGTCAGACATCCAGCTATCAATGAAATTATTCACTAGATGTCACAGTGCATTGCCACAACTGTCTTTTGAGGAAAATATGAGTACATTTCTTCATATATCTCACTTTTGTCAAATATACCCTACTATTTTTGAATGCTATACATGACGAGATAAGTCATGGATGATTGGCATCCGAAAAAGTGCACTTTAGCTATACACACAAAGTGAAAGGAAATTTAGTTTCACGTGCTTAATCATTTTTCTAACAAGATTAGATACGCCACCACCCCCTACAAAAAAGAAAAACAAATCTTGAATATCTAAACAAAATTCATTTTTGACCCTCAAATACATAGACACTTATTGCAACGAGCTGTTAAAGTCGCCGAATATAACTAAACGATTCAATAACACAGAAATTGAAGACAGGAATACAACTAAATGATTCAGTGACGCAGAAACTAGGGCAGCAATACAGCTGTTTCAGTGATGAAGAAACTGGGGATGCGAGTATTTAACCCCTCGTCAAAACAGCCCAAATCACCCGTGCTGTCCACATGCGACGCATACCGCACATGGCATATTTTTCCCCAATACCGGGGATGTATTACGAAATTACGAAATGGGGGAAAGAGCAACCATCGCGAGCCGAGACGGTGTTCCCCTTTGGGTGTAGGGGCGAGCCCTCACAGGAAATATTTGAATATTTTTAAATTTACTACTCAAAACTCAATTTCCAGTTGATTTTCTACAGTGAATTGCATAATGCTGAGTGCCCCAAAAAGTATGCCGATTCACCTTCCTTTCTAGTTCAGAAGTGTGAACGTAGTGAACACAGTGGCTGTCACTGCCAGACATCTTAACTGCCTTTCTCCGTTTTAGGGAGATGTGATTTAAAAAAGGATGGAAATGTCATTCCGGCGAGACATGATTGAGTAACAAACCCAAACAAATGTACAAGAAACCTACCTAGGGCGTCACTTTTTTCATGTCATATTGTCTGTTTATATCCGTTATTATATTATATGGTCGCAGATATAGAGCTCCAGATACTCTTGTTGCCTGAAATTTGGAGACGATTCACGCTCTATCCCTTTTCAGCCGTCTGAACGTATTTGCTGCCCGAAGAGGGCAGCCACTACTTTCAGACGCCTGAACTACCTCTCCGTTTTCTGCGATTGGGAAGAAGGTGGGAATGTCGCTCCGGTGAGGCATGTTTGAGTTACAAAAGTTTTTTTCTTCTTCCCGGCAAAGAAACGTGCTCTCAACTTACCAATTACGTCATGTCATTCTGCTTTTTATATTATTGTATGATGCACTACACACAGTAAAACCGCGCTTCGTGTACCTTGACAAACAAATGCTCACTGTTTTGTATATTCTTCAAAATCAAGCCATTTCATGTCCAGAAATTGTGGGGGCGGCGTCTGCCATCAGACAAAAAAATAGGGTAACGGCGAGCCCCCATGTCCTCACGTGACAGCAATACTACACATACGCCACTGATTTGATTGCATTTGTGTCCAACAGTTGTTGTTTGACACACAGAGAGGAAATAATGTTACTAGGTCCAAGAACTTCTGCTGTTTTCCGAGCAGCAATTTTCACTGCTGGCGGAGAGCACGCGCTGCATGAGCACGTGCAATTCCCATTTCTGATAAAAGTTTTGGCATGTCAGTGAGAAGGACGAAACCAAATATTACTGACATAATGACGATTCCGATGATACCAACAGCAACTGCAGACCGACGATTGTCATTTACAGATATTTTCGTTCGTTTGTTCATACTGGTTTCGGCCTTGTTCACACTCAGTTCCTTCTTTACCTGGGCTATTTTACTTTGTAGTTTGGATGGTTCGTATGTCATATTTACCAGTGATTGTGAACAGATCACCGTGTGGTTAACGATTTCTGGAGTTGCTGTAACAGTAACTGTTTCTGGAACCAAAGTTACGTAACTTGGCAGCACCTGGGTATGATGCACTGTTACTTTATCCACTTGACTTACTGTAACTGTATCTGGGACCATAGTTACATAACTTGGCAGGACCTGTGTATGGTGCATTGTAACTATATCCACCCGACTATAGGTGTTATAAACAAGTATGTCGCTTGGTTCATAAACAGTGTGGTATTCCGTGACCACAGGCAGCGCAAACGATGTTGTGACTACAACCGTCGATGTCATGTCATAGCATAATGGTACAGAAGATAATATACCTGAAAATAAGCAATATACAATTATGGACTTTTGTGGTGGTAAATATGATGTGATATGAAACTGAAAAAATTATATTGACCGAGGCCATCCTCAAAAAAAAAAAACTTCTATTTGTCAATTAAGAGTTCAGTTATATCAACCAGAAATACTTTTATTTAACAATAAAGTAGTTATCAACTGTAGAATAACATAAAAAATAAACAGTGTTATAGACATTACGTCGATTGAAATAGAAATAGAGAGGGGAGTTCCAAAAGCTATATTAAGTAAGTTGATATTCACTGGAAAACTGGTGTACATGGATTTTTGAGCATCAGTCACGTGTATAAGATCCAGCCAATAGAAATGTGATTATGTATAAAGTATATAATAATTCAAGATATGAACAAACATAAAAATCTGTTAGAATTAGCTAAAATCTGTTAGAATTAGCAGGGGGTTGGTCGCTGGGAAAGTCCCTCCCTATCCGAACTCTCTAAGTTAGGTGAGGATATAGAAAGCCCAAACCACAATTAGAAATGTGGACAAATTATCTGTTTTTTCTGTTTCATAGGATAATTGCGTTTTGTCTATATTGCTATATATATTGCTATATCCCCATAACGAATCAATTTTATTTATAAAATAGCATAATATAGCCCAAATTAGGAGCGAAGCGTTCCCAGTCTTCAGGCACACCCACTTTTAGAACTGGGAGGATTTGATTTTTTTCAGATTCGGTTACGGTTCGTTTGCAGGAAAAAAACTTCCGTGTGAGTTTTTTTATGTGTAAGTAAATTACACTTCAGTTCTTGCATGAACGTTGCAAAGAATCCGCAATAGCTTTTGGGACACCACAAAAGCCTTTTCTATAAGTATATCCATTGGATTCAGCTCAACTTCATTTTTATCACCCCTACAGTTAAAACTAGAAGTCCTGTCAGGAAATGGGTGCAGATAGCACGTCGATCTGCGCGTTAATCTACGCGTTATGACTATAGTAAGGCTATCAAATTACGTACATATGACCTGTGCACGAGCAATGTTTCAGCCAATGGACCTCCGGGTAACCCGGAGGTCCATTGGCAGAAACATTGCCTATGTTTGCTATGAGTAACCATGAGAACCAGAGAAAAGATCATTGCGCGCAATTCCTACGCGCAATTAAGCCTTGATAAGCACAGGACTTCTAGTTTTAACTATAGGAGTTCTATGGGATCAGTTACGAAACCTATTCAATCAGAAAAAAACATAAATCAAGGTAACATATGAATAAGATTCATCTAATCTATGTTGTGTTCTGATTGTCACAGTTTCTCCCTTATTGGAACGTCTGGTAAACGAGTCAATAAGGGTGTAAGAGTGGCAATCAGAACACGATGTATTCGTCCCTTTTCCGGGTAGATTTAGTGACGAGAGTTCATAGTGGTCACTAGGCCATTACCCTTACAGGAGCATAGTTTCTTTACGCGCAAGCACAGTAAAACAGTTTGGTCTTTTTTTTTTGCTGGGTCTTGTTGTTCGGTCTTCTTGTTTGCTCCAAACTCCGGAACCGAACCAGAGCACCGTCCAGCACAACCCACGTTTCCTAAAACATTCCAGCAATTTTATGAATCCATGTCTGAGGGCCCCAAACCGTGTTTATGTACACTCACTATTATTTTGCTATAGGTATGCCCTAACTTCCTGAGTATTTAGGCCTAAAAAAGTACTCAAGGTTCTTTTTTCGGCAAGTAAAGTTAAGGATTTTACCCAAGGAAGACCATCAATCTTCCGTTAAAACAGGACGAGGTGAAAGGAAGCGGGAGAAAAATATTATGCCCCCTCCCCACCCCAATACTTCATTTTGCCTAACTACGCCCCTAACAAGGAACACAAACGCAAACTCTAACCCTGAAACAATTAATAAATGTGACTTTTCTTATCTTCAAAAGATTTGGGCATGTCAAAAGAAGGCCATATAAAGATAAAGCTGAAGATTGAGATTTTCATGTGGCCTTAGTCCTAACTGGGTTTCTTAAAAGCCATTTACCAAAGCATTCCCCACAACAACATTTGTACTACCAATAGGAGGAAAAAAATACAATAACATTTGCGATTTTGAAATCGCAAGGCGCATTTCAAAAGTCATTCAACGAACCACTGCGAACGCCGAGAACGCTCCTACCAAGAAAGAAATGCAGGAATTCTTCTTCCCTCATTTGGGAAAGGGTCTGGAGAACACGCATCTGGGAAATGTTTCGTCATGAAGGCTCCAATTGTAAATTTGGAGAGGAAACACTCAAAGAATAAGAAATATTATCTTCATATTGAACAGAGAGCATAAATAATTTAATACAGAAGCCACTACATGTGCAGTACATGCAGTTAGTGTTATAACAAACAATCGCCTGGAATAATGGCCAGTGTTCATTCTCTATTAAATAAATTGGTTTTATACTATGAAATGATGAAGATATGTTTGCATGTTGCGACACTTCGACAATGTACATTCAGTGGCTTCGCATTTGGAAAGTTCTGGTTCCTAGAAGCAACTGACAAGGTTCTCGAGATGAAACTTGCAAATGTATCTAATATCTGCCTGTTGCAGTAAAACGTGATTAAAGTCAAAATAAAGACTTCAAGAGTTAACAAAGAATTATTTTTTTATTTGAATGGGGACTGCGATTGGGAAATTTTTGGTTTGAATTATGAAAAATTATGTCAAAATGCTATTGGGAATGGGTAATTTATTCAGCCCTTTTATGTCACAAAAGCCTTAAAAGCCCTTTTTAAAACGAAAGATAATTGTTTGCCCGCCACTAACTGAAGTTAAGAAATTAAAATAGTTTCGCCCTTTCGGCAGATCTGTCGCATTTGATGTCATTGCATTCAGTATGTGATGTAAATGGGAATTAAAAAGAAACGAGTGTGCGTTTCAAATATTGATCCAGTTGTGGGTGAAATGGTGTAGCGGTATCTGTGGGACTTACGGGGTAGAGGTGCCAACGGAATGAGATACGTTGTTTACGTTATATGTCAGGAAGTTGGATGGTGGATGCTCAATATTTTTCCAACTGGTTATTCGGTATGATGAGTACTAAAATTTCCGTTAATTTCAACTTTACGCTGTGAAATTTAATTTCAGGCAATGTGGAGAAATATGGCAGTTAACAACCACAACTAATCTTTTTACCACCCGTGGCATTATTATAGTGCTATGAAAAGTAATTTTAGGGTTTGGGCTGTCATCAAATGGGAGGGAGTAATACATGTTGGTTGTGACGTCATATGTCCGGTATTTGAAGTAAAATTTTCAAAATGTTTTGAACTTTTTACGGAATGGCAATTCTACAAATTTCCTTCCTTGATTTAGGCCCTAAGCTATTCATTGTGCTGCATACTATATGGTCATAGTGCTATGTTATGGACTTTGGGGGTAGGGTTGTCAGCAAATGGTGCGAGGGTGTCCCTCTGAGAGACTTTCTCCAAGATTAGTGTTAGGAGCAGGGAGCGCGGTGGCACAGTGGTTATGGCATTATACTTCAAACTGGAAGGTCCACGGTTCGATCCCAGCCCAGGGTAACTGTGCTATGTCCTTGGACAAGACACTTGAACCCCATTGCTCATCAGGGGCACGATGGCGCTGCTTACTAAGGCGTACTACACGTCTATGGTACACTTGTCTTCAACCATTGCTAACCCTGCTTCTGTGGGGTTAGTACATTGGGGAGTCTGACAGTTGCTCGACATTGCTAGGTGGTTCTCTCCGGGTACCCGGGCTACTTCCACCCGTAAAACTCTCCGACTCGAGGTGACCCTAGCTGTCAAAAATGTCGTTAATTCCCAATAAATAAATAAATAGTGTATTATTTTAATCGACAAAATTGTACTTGACACAGTGGAATTCGATTTGATTAGGTGTTCAGCAATATTCCCTTCGCGGGTAATATTCTCGGGTACTATTTACGGCAATGTCTCCGCTCGGTCCGAGGTTCCCCGAAAATGATACCGGAAACGACTGAAGAAGAAGATTGCATGTTGAATTCTCTCATATTGATTGGCTTTGAACTCACCTATTCAAATTAACCATATTAACCACATTTAACCATTCAAATTAAATTATTTAGGGTTCCCTTATTCAGTATTTTCTCGTGACTAGTAGAATATGAAAGCAAGTATTAGTAACCAGTTGTTGGATATCAGGTTGTATTTCAACATTCATCGGACTGTGGGTGGATGGGAAAAAAACATTCAGAATAATACAAATAATATGATCTGGCGTGAGGATAACTTTGCAGATTACCTCCCTTGGAACCAATGTTTCCCTCGGCGTACGCCTCGGGAAACATTGGTTCCTCGGAGAGACAATCTCAATATTACCCTCAAGCCAGGTCATTATTTTTCTAATACTTTTATAATATTCTTCGAGTATTTCACATGGCTTTTCGGTTCAGGGAGTTCGTTTTCAAAGCACATTCAATGATAAGGAATTTTGGTTAGGAGCTTTTGGGGAATTTCAAGAACCAGTAGGCACTGAGTTTGTAGCAATAAAACCACTCGTACTGTATTTGAATGTCATCATTTCAGGTCATTCGAGAATACAAAAAAATGCCATTGGTGTGAGTCTTGTCTCTTTGTAATAATGAATAAATATTTATCGACTTCCTCATTTTGTTTTTAGAAGATGATACAGTATTATTAACACATCTTGCGTGTGATACACAAAATGCTTTAAATAAATTATCTCTCAGTTGGACTGAATAGAAATTAGAGAATAAACCTCAAGCAACAAATGAGAGATAAAACTGCGTGAGGGTTATTCCGTGAAAAAATAAAAAATTTAAAGTTGTTAAGTATAAATCTCTTGGTATCTCCCTCCATAAATTCGGAGCATTCAATCGAGAAATATATATAGTTCTGACCGATTAAACCTATTTTAATACAAATAATCTCCCTCTCTTTCTGTATTGCTTTCTTTCTTTCTTTCTTTCTTTCTTTGTTTCTTCAAATGTTTGTGGGTACGTGCCCAACGCTCCAGGTTACTATGTCCCTAGCCGCAACGTAATTTTATTTTAAAATTAACTAACCATCTCGTTGTTGTTTCGGCAGCCTATCGGGAGAGTTTGCAATGTGGTGACGATATTTTGCCTGGCGTGGTGCTAGATTATAGATGGTGAATATCATTATCTCCAAATGTGGTGTGGTTGGGAAGTGGACATCTCACCGAGAGAGAAGATATTTCACACAGATACCAATCTTGTTGAGTGTCTGTGTCAATTATGTATTCTCGAGGGCGAAAGATACCCATCCCACCAATCGATAATGATTTTTTCTTGCACAACATTAGAGCCCTGAGCAACATTAGAGCTTTGAGATTTGATTCGATTTCGGATCTCAAACTGCTGGTCGGTTCGATTCGAAATTGAATATCCGATTCGTTTCCACTGGAATATAGCTTGGTATCAGCCACCTTCAACTTACAAAACATATAGTTCTGATGGAAATGGTACATCAATAACATTGAAAGTAAAGGCCCAGACTAGTTTCCGCTATATTAGCACCAACAGGTTTGGCACCCCATGGCACCAGACATGATAATTCAAGTCTCACAAGTCAGTGAAGTCACTACCATTCTTGAA
Source organism: Pictodentalium vernedei (assembly GCA_031216915.1). Taxonomy (NCBI): domain Eukaryota; kingdom Metazoa; phylum Mollusca; class Scaphopoda; order Dentaliida; family Dentaliidae; genus Pictodentalium; species Pictodentalium vernedei. The sequence goes on from CM062297.1 coordinate 53,389,311, forward strand.
AGCAAATTCAATGTTACCGGCAATGTTAAAGATGAGCTATTGCTGGTGGCAATCCCTGTGCAGTGTCAAGTAAAGATCATTCTCACACCCGTTTCTGTTTTTGAACTACAATCCTTTCTGTGTAACATTCCAACTACATTATCAAGGCAGACCGTTGACGAAGACATGCATTGATGATGTAGTTGGAATAATTTAATCATTTGCCCCGCCTCAGCGTGATTGGTTGAAAGCATACAGCGTGAAAGTCGTCAAAATCGTATAATAAACCAAATCACGTCATGATTTGGAATGTCGCTACACGTTCGCACATCCGATCCAACTTTGAAGACTCTGGAAGCCCCGCCCACTCAATCCAATTGTCACCGTGAAGGTGTGACGGCAGACTGATAGATGGAAAAGAAGCTTGTAAACAAAGATCAATGATCGATTTTTCATTGCCTCCAAACAGCGAGAATATAATGATAATTTCTCGGGAACAATTGAATTTAATAAAATATACCGAAGTGGGAGACGAATAAAAGATCATACACCACAACATGATTTTGGGAGAACTTAAAAAAAATGTTTTAATGATATTGTTACGTGACTTGCTAAATATCTGTCGTCTGCGATCGAAAATCAAAACAACAAACAATTTGACAATGATTGACGTGACCTGTTTGTGACACACTTTCCTGAGTTTGACTGTTGTCTTTTGCGAAAATTAAAAGTTTTTCATTCACGTACACATAGTTTTTATATTTTAATATTACGGCTGGATTAAATTATAAGAAATAACTGTTGTTTTTCTTCGGTTCATGCGATATAAACCGAAAATTTTCAGCACAAGCTTAATCATAACTCGCTACGCGAGTTTTGAGGCTTGTGCTGAAAATTTTCGGTTTATATCGCATAAACCAAAGGAAAACAACAGTTATTTCTTAAATAGTTTAACAGTTGGAGTCTGAGCCACCATAGTCCGAGCTACTCAGGTTTACAGCACCGCCTTCTCCAGACAAGCAATTCAAAGAAGACCCTGATTCGATTCGAGGTTCGATTCGATTTCGAATAATAGAGCTGACTTTTCGCGGGAAAAACTTTCAAGAAAACCCAATTTTCCCATCATCTTTCCGCCACTTACCCATAATATATACCTATAGCCCCATGCGTACATATATCACTATACATGTCATAGTATACTATATATACAGTACCAACACCACTGGTCAGAACTAGATGTATGGTGCCGACAACTTGCACCCCCAAAGTTGCACCCCCAAAAGTCCGGTTCCTATGGGAATTTAACACTAGCCGCACCCCCAAAAGTCCGGGGAATGAGGCACGATTCATACGTGCTATACTACTCATATCCCCTGTCAACAAACAGAATAACGAATATGTCCCGTTCTTACACAAGTAAAATTGAATTGGAAAACAATGGTAAAAGTTAATACCTTACCGAAACAACGTCTGCTTTCTAATATTCGCTGTACCACAACAAATTTTAAAATTATTTGAATGAAGCGATTTCAGTTTATGTTACAGTAAATTAATGAAAAGAGACCTTATAATATAATCGGTTTCATAAATAATTACCCGTGTTTACATAACTAATCTTTTTGTAGGTAATAACGGTACTTTTGTGTGTATTTTACTTCAGTTAAATATATTTGTCTCAGTTGATTTCAAGTGAAAAAAGACATTGGGATGAACCGTTGCTCATGGCAGCGAGACGCTTTCCTTGACAGTGCACATAAGAATCGCTGACAGTAGACATATGCGCGTGCCCGGCGACATAAAATAAAATCAACGAGGCATTGACCAATCACTGCAAGGTATTGTGGTTGGTATCGGGACATGTGTTTATATCTGACTCATGGTTTGAACTCGTGGTATCAGGACTCACGTTTACCAATAAACTGTTTGATAGATACCGATCTCTGATCAGAAATGAAAATTAAAGCACGGCGGCGAATCATGATTTTTCGCTCTAACCGAATCTCGAATCGACTCAAGCAATATATTCCAAACCGAATGAAATCTCGAAGCGAATCCATTTCCCAATTGTTACGATACTTCAGTACATTGGCCGTGGACCGATCTTAATCCACATCTAGGCAGAGATGTTCACGCATGCGTTTAACAGGTAATAAAAACCATCTGCCTCAAAATTTTAAATAATGAAACACAGGGCTGTACCCGTCGTCTCAAAATTAAATTTTTGATGATTGTTCCTACAATTAATGTTTGGAATATTAATGCGTCCTTGGAAATATTGCCCACGTGTGGAAAGTGACCAGTCCACAGCGGCCGTACTGTACTAACTGGCAGTAGTTAGTTCAGGAACGACAACTCTTCTTACCTTCTGTATTGGGTGGACAGCCAACTGGAGGAATTGAACTTGTAACAGCGCAGTTAGTGGCTTCTAAACTGATGGTGTCAACTGTGCCTGGATAAAGAAAACAAACGGAATAACTTCAAGATAATTCCAGTGTCATTATGCCAAACTTCCATTTGTAAATTTTTTTGATCAAATCAACCCTTGTCCAATGACCGCACAACAGTGCAAATAGTTATAGCAATTATGGGGAGCGCTGACGAAACATTTAGACGTTTGCTTGAAAGGTGGTAAAATGTTACACAGGAACATCGCTAACACGTCAGCTTTTATTTTAAGAATTCACCTATGCTGTTTCCTTGAGAAAATGGGCCATTGGCAATGATCTGCTCCGAATTGTTCCAATATGCTGACGCGGTCAATCACGACATTCCACCAGCGTGAATCGTGATCACCAACTGCTCTTTGCCAATAGCTGGAGATATTGGGGTTTAGGGACAGTTTCGTTAGCTAGCGTGGTCACTTCGTGTCGGGCGGTTTAACGGGTGGAGGAGCCCGGGACGCTCAGGTAGAACCACTGAGCAGTGGTGAGAAACTATTAAACGTACTAGCTCCACACGAGCAGGATTATCATTAGTTGAAGTCGTGCACCATTGGCTTGCAGTACGCCTTAGTACACAACACTCCGTGCCTCTGTAAGGCCAATAGGGATGAGTGCCTTACTCAAGGACACGGTTACCCTTGAGATCGAGCCGCAGGCATATCGTTTGAAGTTGGAAACACTAACCACTGCACCACACTCTCCCGTTCATTACGCCACAGGTTCTCAAACCAAGTAGGAAGTCTTGGATACCCAATTGTTCCGTTGGATAGACAGAGGAATTACATCAAAGTGACCCACACAACTACAGGTCTGGTTCAAAAAATTAAAATAATAGGAAAATTCAATGTTATTAAAAATATTCTGGGCTAACCTTCATTACAATGCATTGTTACTCATTTAAGCGCATTATACATGTACATTGACTGAATAAGACATCGCAGAATATTTTATTCCCCGCAAACAACGGTACTGAAATGAGGAAAAATGGGCGTTTCAAAAAATTAGGATATTTTAAACACATGTTAATTTCTTCAATTTATTGTGATGTAGAAGTAAGTATTTTGTTTCTGTCTGTACCTTTGGTCTTAATCACAGCCCCAATTCAGTCAGGTATGTCTTATTCATTCAATGTACAATGTGCTCAAAAGTGTAACAATACCTTGTGATGAATGCTAGCCCGGAATATTTTTCAATAACATAGAATTTTCCTATTATTTTTATTTTTTGAACCAGACCTCCCTCCATGACCATGTGCGTCGGAAAAACTTATTGCCCGCCGAAAAAAATAGCAGGTACTTGAATACTAACATTTTCTCTGAAAGCTGTCAAGTTGATTTTTTTTTACCATTTTAGTCCATTGCCCATCGCCCACTACGCCATAATGTCAAAATTGTGTTCTTTGCATAATTCATGTTTCAATTTGTTCAAATACGTAAAAAACTGCCAATCACGTGTTCCTCTAAAGGTATTACGTCACATGATATGGTTTTGTAAAAATGATTTTAATTTTTTGGACACTGCTTAATTTGTAAATTACGCGGGGTTGTGGGGTTGGGGGTCTATTTGTTTATAATTATTCAGTAATCCCATGGATGATGCGGAGGGTGTTACCGTGTTGGGTTTATTCGACACAATAAGGACATGCCTTGCTCTAAGCCTTAACCCTGTCAACACTGTTACCTTGGGAGGTATGATTTTGGTCAATACTGTAAACGGCGAAATGAGCGAATCCATCTTGGTTTGTTGTGAGGTTCAGTAATAATTTAATCCAACAGCTCTGACGAGCTGTTGGATTAAATTATTACCGAGCCTTCCTTATGATTTTTTGCTCTCAATATCGACTACTCGTCCACTACCAATTTTTTCATCACGCAAAAATTTACGCAAAAATGTTCATTAACCCTTTACCCAACGTAACGGCCAAAACCGGCCAGCGCTATTCTCAAAAATCGCCAATTAATTTTCAAAATATTTTCATTTTTTGTCTCAAAAACATAGGTTATGACCCCTCGTTGGAACGAGCTCGTCGAGCTCGTTCCAACGAGGGGTCATAACCTATGTTTTTGAGACAAAAAATGAAAAAAATTAGTGATTCAAGAATTTTTTTTGCAAGTGTCGTCTGCTTTTCATGTCAGGTAAAGGGTTACATAAAGGGTTAAAGAAGTAAATTGTCGATTAAAAAGGAAACATTATACTCTACAACAATCTCGAGTATATTCTGGGCCTCTTTTTGCTGTTCTCGTAGCGTGACAGTCCGAATTTACGCCAGACAATAGCAGAGGCGTAAGAAGCATTTGAATGTGCGGGAGTGGGTACAAATTTATGATTGCTGAATGATATGGCTAGCTAGCAGATGCCGATGGCATCTGTCACGAAAGCCAGTGTCGTAAACTGAATGAGGGTGGTCTGGGAGGAGGGGGGGGGGTGGTCTCCTTCCAGAAACATTTAAAAACGAACGAATCAAATGGTCCATTCTGGCGTTTTTTGGGGTGAAAATTCTAGTGTTCTTTTTTAAAGCAAAAGTCGACTTTTAACAGCATGTTGCTAAGTTTTCAAGATGCTGGTACTTCCTTCCCGTGAATAATGCAAATTCTGCATCCAAGTGACAAACGATTTGCGAAATGTAAGCAAAGAAAATGTCGTATCCGCAGAAACAGATGCCTGATTATGCCTCTATAGGTCCATGAATACGCCACGGAGACCGCCAGCAATAAACTGAATGTGTCTTGAAACTGCATGCACACCAGTGTTGGCTGGTAAAGCAGGCAGTCAACACTGAAGTGAAAACATTTCCTAGAGATCGTAAGGGGTGGTATTGATAAAGTACAATTCTGGGTGACTAGTAGTTACTGCCAACCTTAAAATAAACATTTGACAGTAGCATAGCATTGGCGCTTTGTTCATCGCCTTAGGTTAAACCAAATGTCATCTAAGGCGGTGAACAAGCGTCACTGGGCTACCCTCGGTCCACCCATCGGGTGGTGAAATAATTTATATATGACTGATATCTCTCACGGTAACATCTGAAAATCCTCCACAAAGGAAAAATAGACCATGCCAAGACTTCTCTTAAGCCATGTCCAACGTATAGACTGTAAGTCCGGATTATATCATACACCAACAGCTGGAACTTTCATCGCGTATTCGACGAGCCTGATTCCAGAAGGCTCATGTGTATTAAATTTAAAATTAAATTAAAACTGGTCCTAATTTTTAAATGTTGTTAACTTTTTCTCACCACTGTAAAACATTTTGAAAAATAAATTTACTGTTTTTGGAAACTATTTTTTCAGTTGAAACATTCAAATATGATGTTACGAGAACTCCAAGTTATGGACATTGTGATACTGAAATCCCGTTAATGTGTCGGTGGGTGTGAGTGTGTGTGTGTGGAGGGAGGGGGGGTGGTGTTATGTGTGTGTGCATGCAAGTGAGAAAATGTGTGTGTGATTGCAAGATTGCAGTGAGCATGCGAATTATAAACATTATTGAGACCTATAGGCCAAGTTGGCCGAGTGCAATTTCCTGTTCAAACAACGTTTTATATTATTATGATGCACATGTCACATTAATAAAGAAATAATTACTTACTTACTTACTTACTTACTTACTTACTTACTTACTTACTTACTTACTTACTAACTTATCCATGAAACATACTGTGATTTTTTTTTTTGGGGAGGGGGGGGGGGGAGTGGGGTATTAGTTTATAATTATTCAATAATCGCATGAATGATGCGGAGGGTGTTACCGTGTTAGGTTTATTCGACACAATAACGACATGCCTTGCTCAAAGCATTTACCCTTTCAACGCTGACGTCCTGGGAGGTATGATTTCAGTCAATAATGTAAACGGCGAAATGAGCGAATCCATCTTGGTTTGTTGGGAGGTTCAGTAGTAATTTTATCCAACAGCTCTTTCGAGCTGTTGGATTAAATTATTACAGAGCCAAGCTTCAGATTTTTTGCTCTTCGTCTGCTACCAATTCTGTTCTTCGCTCAAACATTTACGCACACTGTGTTGAAAGGGTTAAGAAAATTTAAAACTCCTTGGAATGTGTAAAGATGTTCGAATCTGTAAAATATTTACAGACTTGAATTAAAATGATTGCACACTAACTCTTTTCGTACGAAACAACTTTCTGCAGAATATAATTCTAGTTCCGATTTCGAATTGGCAGTTTTATCTTTTACTAACTTATCCATAAGCTATTAGCCTGTATTAGGCATGGTATGTTACAGCACTGGCAATCTGGCAATATTCACTCTGTCATTACACCCAAATTCAATTCGTTAAATTCTGAGCTGAATAAAATTAGCAGTCGTCTTGCAGAAGACACTGAATCGATCAACAAACTCCTTTGCGTGAGCCAGGCTCTGCCAGCGGTTCATTTCTTTGAATGTTCCAGGACAGATTATGCACGGGCACCACGGTAAACGTGGAAGTTATGGTAGATGATGTGTGTAAAATAATGCCAACACACTAAATTAGTATTTAAAACGAGCAACGATGTGATGTTTTATTAAATTGTTACTCAGTGGCAAATAAAACTGCGGAATCAATGCTGTATTGTGTGTTACTTGCAAAACCAGAGACATGTGAGTTCACTACGAGGTCTATTATTTTCACCTATACACGGAAAAATGTGTGAGGGACGTTCACACCCCAATCCCCGGTTCATACGCTCCTGTGTGTTTCTCTGCAACACGCGTGCCGTACTAAAATAGACTTGTTTGCTGCATAAACTTACCTTTGAATTTCGCTTGAGACTTGGGCCCTTTTAAACTTCGAGATTCGATTCGATGTTTCATCTTAAGTTGGAATTCGATTCGATTCGAAATCGTCTGTCCGATTCGTTTCCGTTCGAATCTTTTCATAAGATTATAGCTGCGAATCAGACATCTGCATCGTTGTTCAAAACGAAAAATGCAGATGGAAATTGTTCATAAATAGTGCTGAAAATAACGACTCGGTGCAATTTTTGGTACATTAACATAAACAGCAACCGTACCTACCAATCAACTTTAATCCTTACTGGGTTATATTCGAACTATATCATCAAGGCATGCCTTCGTCGAAGGCATGACTTGATGATTTAGCTGGAATATCCCGCCAGTCGGTTCTTGGGCCATCAGTTTGAACAAATCAGGCTTGTAGCACCCCATCTTCACGACGCTCTTGATTGGATTCAAGTTTGATTTCTATTTCGAATAATAGACGCCATTCGATTCAAGATTCGATTCGAATCTACAATGTGTGATTGACACGGCCTTTATTGAGGTATTATACAATGTATGGGTAACCATTTTGCAACCAATATATAACTGTATATGTACTTACTTAAACCGTAGTAACAATCTTTCTGGCCCATGGTTACCACGGCCGTTGAGTTTATCGCTGTGTTCCTAAATAAAATGCAAATAGGCGCAAAATACATATTGCCCCAGCAGTAATCATCAGAGGCACATAACTGATCACAGTCGGTTTTACTGTTGGCGGAAGAGTGGTCCGTGAATGAGGTGAAGAAGTCAAGTATTGGACATTGTGTACCTAAAATGAGACACAAACAATTAACACTTTACCTAACGTAACGGCCAAAACCGGCCAGCGCTATTCTCAAAAATCGCCAATTAATTTTCATTATTTTTTTCATTCGTCGAGCTCGTTCCAATGAGGGGACATAACCTATGTTTTTAAGATAAAAAAGGAAAAATGTTTGTTATTCAAAAATTTTGTTTGCAAGTGTCGTCTATTTTTCGTGTTAGGTAAAGGGTGAAAGGGGTTCCAACAGAGAATATATAGAGAGTAATCGCTTGACTGGACTGGTTACGAAAAATAATTCATGAGAGGCGAGGGACGTTGTACAAACACGAGTGGGCGAATGCGCACGAGTGTTTTACAATATAGTCCCTCGCCTTGAATGAATTATTTCACGTCCAGTCAAGCGATTATTCTGTTTATTACTTTTTATTATTAACGATAATTATATTATTTAACCCTTCACCTAACGAAACGGCAAAAACCGGCCAGCGCTATTCTCAAAAATCGCCAATTAATTTTCATTATTTTTTCATTTTTTTTTCTCTAAACATAGGTTATGACCCCTCATTGGAACGAGCTCGTCGAGCTCGTTCCAACGAGGGGTCATAACCTAAGTTTTTGAGACAAAACATGAAAACAATTAGTTATTCAAGAATTATTTTTGCAAGTGTCGTCTGCTTTTCAGGTTAGGTAAAGGGTTAACAGAAAAACCTAGCAATAACTAACATTGATCAGTTATAATAATAAAATAATACTAATAATAATAATAATAATAATAATAATAATAATAATAATAATAATAATGGATTTTCTAGAGCGTAAAACCACAAATAGTGCTCTAAAACGCTTGACAGAAATAAATACACTTTTCTGAAGTAAAGAGTCACATCTGTTTTGGTTGCCTCTTAGAGAGGTTCAGGAGAATGCTTCAGTGAATAGGAAAGTTTTAAGATTTGTTTTGAAGACATCGAGAGTTTCTGAAATTCTGACACAAAATGGCAGGGAATTCCAGAATCTGGGACCCACGATGGAGAACACACGATCATGAGCCTGATAAGATCTGCTAAAAGGTACAAATAGTTGAATTTGTTTTTTAGATCTGAGACTGCGTGATGGTTTGTATTCAGTGAGGAGCTCTTTCAGGTAAACTGGAGCCAGTTTTTTGGATACATTTGAATACTAAGATCAATATTTTGAAATCAATTCTCTGTTTAACTGGAAGCCAATGTGGTTGTCTTAAGACAGGTGTTATGTGTTCAGAGCGTTTGGTACCAGTAATTATCCTAGCAGAAGTATTCTGAACTTTTTGAAGCTTCTGAGCCAGGCACTGAAGCAGCCCCACTAACACTGAATTACAATAGACCTCGTATTATAAAAATACGACCTCAAAAAGTGTCTAGCGAAGATTCTAGAATCGACTCAAATTCGAATCTTAAGTTGGTAATTGTTCGATTTGAAATAGGGCTGCACGGTATTTCGATAAACCGATATATACCGGTATTCAAACCAATATCGACTGAATTCCGGTGTAATTACAAAAATATCGGTTTATCGTCATTATTTATTTACCCACAATTTAATTTTCAAGATGTCTTGAGCTTTTTAACTGTAGCTCAGAATGAATAATATATCGCTTTACCCAAGGAATCGTCCGCATGTGCCCACGTAAAATACCAATTCAGCAGTTGAAAAAATAATTTTCAAAAATGTCAACAAAACTATATCATGTGACCCCTCATTGGAATGAGCTCAACGAGCTCGTTCCAGTGAGGGGCCACATGATATTGTTTTGAAGAAATTTGATGTAAAATAATAAATTTTGATATCGTCTGCGTTGTGTGAGGGGTTTTCGAACCGCATCCTCAAGGCATGCTGTTCCCACTGTGATGCCTCAAGTGTCGATTGTGGTACTTATGTTCGGATATCTGAGCAAGTTTTCGATATACCGGTATACCGCGGTATTTTTTTGAATACCGTTACCGGTATTCTGTTTTGAATATCGTGCAGCTCTATTTTGAAATCGGCTGCCCGATTAGTTTCCTTTCGAATATTTTAATATCGAAATAGGATTTTCATTTATAGTAGAATAGGTAATCGTGGAACAAAACCCCATAATGCATTCTCGAGGTTGATGCATGCATTCAGCACTCTGAGAAGTGGGCGGAGCCATAAACGTTGAAAGAAACACACTTTCAGATGTATCCCCTCACCATCCTATCTCCCTTTCAACGCATGGTCACCTGAGGTTGAAAATGGATGGTGCCATGAAGTTTGAAAGATGGCCATGCTGATATCGAAAGCGTAGCATGCCGTTATCAACTTAGAGCCTTTGAAAATCAAGTTGAAACTCATTGAGGGTCAGAATATATACCAATGTCTTTCGAGTTATCAAAGGTTATTGACTGCATATTGCAGAGATATTGGTAATCATTATTTAGAACAGTATATGCACTCCTTAAGTTCATATGTAAATTAAAATGCCCAAAAGGTGGACGTGGCCAAAAATTCCGAGAGGTAGACCCTGAGTCAAAATTTTGAAACCTGAAAACACTTGCTTATTCGACATATTGACCTAGGTCCAATGCAAGGTTTGAAATGTGAGTGGGGATGAGACTCGGTACAGAATTGCAGATTTCATTACAAATCATTTGTCATTTTTGCACAGTATACGCTAATGCATATCTGACGTCTTCAGTTAAAATACAGTTTTGATTCCCTAAAAGCACACACGTTAAATATGTGGTGCACGGAAGTTACTTCCCATTTCTCGAACTATTATTCAGATTTCTACATGAAAATCTTTAAATGCTTTTACGAAAACCTACTTTTGATTTTTTAACCCTTTACCCAACGTAACGGTCAAAACCGACGAGCGCTATTCTCAAAAATCGCCAATTAATTTTCATTATTTTTTCATTTTTTGTCTCCACACCATAGGTTATGACCCCTCTTTGGAACGAGCTCCTCGAGCTCGTTCCAATGAGGGGTCATAATCTATGTTTTGGAGACAAAAACTGAACAAAATTTGTTATTCAATATTTTGTTTTGTAAGTGTCGTCTGCTTTTCATGTCAGGTAAAGGGTTAAATATACTTTACTCCTTAAAATAAGACGCCATAAATGTTCTTTCTACGTCTGTATAGTTTAGTTTTGATGTTTTCACAATTTGCACGCAAATATCTATCTTTGCACACAGACTTGAAATTGCCAAACGCAGAATGTTCTGTTTCTCTTGTTTAATCACTCTATTTCTGTCCGTCTGCCCATCCATGTGTTCTTTCACACCACAGAAAATCTCTACTCAACGTACTCCATGTATAGATGTCATTTTATTCGTCTATTATTGAATTGTTCACAAATTTAAAAAAAAAAACATCGCTATTCACTACCCACCGGGGGCCGTCATTTGATGATTTTCAATATTAATTCGACATTTACAAATCTATACTTACAGAAAATACTAAACAACCTCACGCCCACTCTATCTCAAAATCATGCGATGTTTATAGCTCATGCCATTCAATTACCATTGAATTATTTACATCATGGTCAATCGCTATTTACCACCAACTATCATACAATGTTTCAGCATATCTTCGAAACTTTTAAAGCAATACTTTCTCAAATGACCATAGAACGGCACCTCAGTCAAACTCAAAGTCATATGTCATTTTTCACAATATGAAATTTATAGTACAGTAGCTGTGGACTTGTCGCAATCCATGCATGGGCAGTGAAGTCCACACATGCATTAATCAGGTGATAGAAATCATAATCGGAAAGATTTCAATTAATGAAGCACCGGGTTGTACCCGGTGGTTCGCTGATTAAATTTTAGATGATTATTCCTGTAATTAGTGCTCGGAATCTAATATTATTCCGTCCGTGGAAATATTTCCCACACGTGGAAAGTGACCAGTCCGCAGCGGTCGTACTGTACCACCTTCTCTGGTCCAGAGTTTCAATATTTTTTTCTAAATATTTGAAGCGGTACTGTCTGAAATTACTGCAGAACTGCATCTCGGTCTGGCTCACAAGCATGCCATGTATCGCGTTCATGCCATTTAATTATCATAGACCCTGAGCCCTGAGGCTGAAATTCAATATTGGAAATTTATGAAGCTATGCCTACAAAATTCAGAAATATAAGTGTAAAACGTCCTATCAGTCTAACCCGATATCATTCCACCTAAGAGCGAATGGCATTCAGTCATCATATATTTCTTTTACAAATACAAAGTCTCCTTTAACCCCCCCCCCCCCCCCCCTACACACACACACACACTCATAACCGCACTCTTCAACAAGAGTTTCAATATACCTTCAACATTTATGGAGCATTTTTTTTTTAAAATACTAAAACAACATCTTAGTCCACCTCAAAGCCATGCCACCTTTTGAGCTAAAATTTCAAGTTTAATAGATTTGTTTTCCATAATATGTAAAATCGCTATTTATCCCATAAATGACCATTTATTTGAAAAATAAAGGCCTTGGGTAAATTTTTTGCTTTATTCACCTAGTAGGGTGATAAATATTCTCCGTACGTTCAACACTGAAATAATTTATTCCCCTAGTAGCAACGGACTTGTTGACCTCTGGCTTCTACCACATTTATCTAGCATAATTAATAGTTCGATTGTTGATTTCTTTAAATCTTTTTGAAAGTATTACACAATGCCAGTAGAAAACACCATATAATAAAGTATTTTTGTAAGTTTAGCTCAAGTTTATAGGGGAATTATTTTTAGACAGAACTATATTACTGCGCCTTGTTTATTTTTGCCAATGTTGCTGGTCGATTGAATTGGACCAATGTGCTCCTCACTTCTCGCGGTGTTTTGTAACGAATTGTAGCACGAGTTTGCCGCGACTGCCCTGTAGAAGAAGATTTATGGGATAAACAAAATAAACGTATAGTGTTTTCAAGTAAAAAAATTATTCTACTCTTAGAATTAAGAATGAAACCGACTAGCCAGAGGCTCGTCAGTTTCATTCTTTATCCTACTTGTAGAATAAACGTTTTACTTGAAAACACTATACGTTTATTCTATATTTACTCCCCCATTTTCTACATCGTTTCAATATATCTTCGGACTTTATGAAGCAATATTGTAATTGGAAGAGTGCTGGAAGCCCCCATTTGGGCTTTTATTCTAAAGCACAGGGACGGTAACTTGAAGGGCTAATATTTAGTGGATGAGCTTCTTTAAAATTAAATTGTTTGGTTTGTGGAAATGGTGCTTATTATATTTTATGGAAGAGTTTTCCCATAAAATGTTACAAGGCAAAGACATGTGGATGAATTCTGTCAGCTAAAAATAACTAAAACAAATTACAGTAGAGTTGCACATCAATGAAACTCAAAAACATGTCAAATCTGGAGCTCATGAAATACAATGTTTATTATTTGTTTATTAGTGTTTATGGCCACATACTTATGCACAATGGTTAATCGTGACCGTGACATTTTTCCGGGTGGAGGAAGCCGTAGTACCCGGAGAGAACCACCGAGCATCGACGAGAAACTGTCTCCTCAACATTCTAACTCTGTTCAAGCTCCGCTCAAGCAGGGTTACAGCGGTTGAAGACATGTGCATTATCGACGTACAGTACGCCTTAGTACATCATGTAGGCATCCAGGATGAAGTGCCTTGCCCAAGAATACAACGCGTGTCGTCCAGGACGGGTGACATTCAATAATCGGAGAACTTTTCCATAATATGCGTAATGGCTTTTTATCCCCCTTTGAGACAGAATTTCAATGTATATTCTTCATTTATGAAGCTATGTCTTAACAAATATTAGTCCAAGAAAGTGAGTAGGATGGAAAATAATTTTTCTTCGGGGGATGGGGGGGGGGGGGGGGTGTCAATGCTGATGGGGCGTTGTATTCATGTAAAATGTATATATTTATATACGCAACCCCTCACCCTTGGACCCACTGTAGTTAAAACACTAACCTGCGTATTTATTTTGTTTTGTTTTTACTTAACCCTTAAAACCCTGGTGGTATCTTCCATATCAATTCAATGACAGCCGTTGGAAGAGGCCATATTCATTACTTGTGGGCAGACCAATTAATATTTTCAAAGTTCAGCCTCAGGGCTCAGGGTCTTCCCCACATATTCACTTTACCAACTATTATACTTAATGAATTTATAAAGTATCATGTTCATGGGCCGGAAAAGCGGCCTCTCGGGTTCAAAGGGCTAATCATTACTTTGAAACCGCCCTTTGAAATATTACTCTCCTTTTGAACTTTTCTATTTCTATTCAATAAAATTTTGAAGACCAGTGTGATGTATATTATGTCGGAAAATGCCGTTCGAGTTCCTGTCACACCAGGCTACATATCTGGCACCACATTCAGTCCGTTTTACACCATGTGTACTCTTAGTGAAATAAGGAAAGTCGCGAAGATGACAATGCTTTTTCGTCGAAGCCATGCCTTCATGATGTAGTTGGAATATTAGTCAGTCGGGATAATAGTTAAAACTTCTTGGAAATGTATTAACCCTTTGAACTCTAATGGTATCTTCCATTCCAGTTCAGTGGAAGCACTTGTACGAGTTCATATTCATTATTTGTGGGCGGACCAATTAATATTTTCAACGTGCAGCCCTGAGGCTGCACGTTGAAAATATTAATTGGTCTGCCCCACACATTCACTTACCAGTTATCATACCTAATGAATTTATAAAGTATATTGTTCATGGGTTGAAAAACGGCTATTTACAGTTCCGTTCATATAAAAGTTTCAGTATATGAAGATGTCCTTTCAGAAATCACTGTAGAACTACAACACACAAAAATAGTATTATTATTATCAGAAACACACTGCAATATCACACCACAATCGCGCACTCTCCAATATCGCCTCCCGAACAGTGGCAAATACACACATTTGCACCACGCCAAAGTGGATTTATTTATTTATTTATTTATTTATTTATTTATTTATTTATTAATTTATTTATTTATTTATTTATTGGGGTTTAGTGGCATTTTCGACAGCCAGGGTCACTTCGAGTCTGACAGTTTTACGGATGGAGGAACACGGAGTATTCGGAGTTTGAGTAGATACTGACAGGCAATAGCGACTAGCTGCATAAACAATGTTCACCGCCACACCCATAGAACATATGTCAGCATTGGTTAATGGGCGTTTCTCATTGCTTCCCCAGCCTCTACCCACTCATAAGAACCACACTGCAAAATCATACCACATTCGCGAACACTCCTACCCCATCGTCTACAAAACAACTATAAGCGCACGCATGCAGTCAAAAGAGAGTCGATATGGATGGACAATAGCGACGAGCCGCATACAGTACCCTCGCCGTGGACTGGTCGTAATCCACGCGTGGGAAATGATGTCTACACATGCGTTTACCAGGTAATAAAAATAACCATCATCAAAAGTGTAATTAAAAAAGCACCGGGTTAATTTGTTTATGGATCGTTCTTATAATTAGTGTTTGAAATCTAATATTATTGCGTCCGTGGAAATATTTATTGCCCACCCGTGAAAAAATGACAGTGGGTACCAGAACTATTTACACATGTTATGATCACTTTGTGTTGATCGAGAAACATAATGAAGTCGAGATGATGTTCTTAGTGGGTATGGCGGTGAGCCCTTTAGGAATACCATTGAAGCTTGATACAAGTTTCTCGATCAGCACATAGTGGAGATGAACAAATTTGTATTACTTTCCAAAGTGTGATTTACTGGGATTTCCGGGTTTGATTATACACGATAATTTCACAGGTGAATTATGCAATCAACAATTGTGTCATGTATCCGTGCTCACAAAGGAAGACGCTTTGCCGTGGATGTTATGGGGACTTCATTGTTTTTTGTTTTTTTTACCCTTTGCCTAATAGGAAAAGCAGACGACACTTCCAAAAATAAATTCTTGAGTAGATATCATTTTCATTTTTTGTCTCAAAAACATAGGTTATGATCCCTCATTGGAACGAGCTCTTTCTGAATCGAATGACCGCAATGGCTCATAGGTGTTAATGTCGCTGATACAAATTTGTATCAGTTTAGACGTTTTTAACTTGCATCATGTGAAAAGTCGATTGATTGTGAGATAAACAGACAGAACGCGATGTGTGTTTGAATCGGTGGGTGTTTTACATAACTCGTTGGAATGGCGTAGTCATATTTCGCGAGAGCCGTAAGTTCTCGTGAAATAAGACCACGCCATTCCAACGAGTTATGTTAATCATCCACCGATCCAAACACATATCGCGTTCTGTGTTTATTACACATATTGTGCATTAAAGGTCATTTAAACAAACAAATTTTAATTCCGATGTTTAAACCCAATTGCGTTGTCCGTTTGTTTTGTTTGAAGCTGTACTGATCAAATGGATCGATTAAAAATCAGAACCAGTCTAAATTACAGTAGTTATCTTTTATATTGGGCGTGATTGTTGACATTCGTATCGCTGTTCCTCTTCGGTTGGTTCCGTTCACGCCTAACCATTTGGTAGCTATTACTATTAGAAAAAATATAAGAACAAGTTTGGGCAGATTTTAAAAACAGATGGGAGAAACTTTTTAAAAAGAAGTTCGAAGCATGTCAGGATGCTCGAAGATTTGCAGAAATAAAGTTTGCCAATTTTGATATAGCGGCATTCGCATACGAGACAGCCTCGGGACAGGGTTAATGTTGTGGTTAGAAATGATTGTTTTTTTTTAAATATTATCTCATTTTTGGTTAACTTATTTTTTGTGAACCTACTCTATTTTGCTTCAGGCGTTTTCATTTTCACACTTCGCGCCAAACGATCGATAATTGTCTAACGAAATTTGGAAACTCGACGGGAAAAGAAGGAACTGGTATAAACGGAGCTGTGAAAAATGTTCCGGCTTGTACACCACCAGTTGAATACATTAACATTTATGTCATAGCGACTATTCTGTTAAATACAAGGGTTTAAAGTTTAATGGATGTGTAATAAAAAACTTTACCTAACACGACTTTATCAACGCTGCCTATCAAAATAATGATGAAGGACAATTTTTAATTTAATATTTTGCCTCAAGAACGCAGAGTATGACTTCCTCGTTCAGGTCCAAAGCTAGAATGGGGCGTAGGTGTGTGTGTGTGTGGGGGGGGGGGGGGAGGACGAGGGTTGAGGCGTCGGGCGTGACCATGTTTTCGGAATTTTTTGTTGTCTGTCTGAAAAATAGCTTGTCGCTGGAACGCCAGTAATGTCTCTCAAAGCTGCTAATTTGAAACAAACGTTGACAATTTGACAGAGCTTACAATTTCATTATGTAGAAAACCACTATGTTTCATACACGGGTTGAATGAAATCGTTCGTTGTTAGTGTTTGACAATCGAGTAGCCATGTACACAAAGCGCGTTATAAGTATCAAATATTCATGGACTCGAAAATAATTCGTTTATTATTATTATTAAAAAGAATTACTGTCGTTAAACGGAGGCAGTTCTTTACAATTATAATAATAACAAATATTTCGGGCCTGAATCGTACACTGTTGTTTTAAAGAAGTACATTGAGTTAGCTTTCAATTTCATACCGACGGTCAACGACCGGGGAACACCGTCGGAGAGTTTTAATGCTTGCCTCACCACTTCGGACATTTTTAGATTCCGGCTGCGGACCAGGCCTCGTGGGAGCAACTCGACGAACAAATTGCAATGAATGAGTCATAAGTTATGTTTTCTCGGCAGAACTATCTAACGAGTTCCAAAATTTGATTATCAATTACTGTGATTATCACTGTCGGAATATGGCTGTCATCTTACGTAGTGTGTCAAGTAAAAATGTGTACGCCTCATAAACGGATTATTTGTCAAAGTGTGATTTACTGAGATTTCCGGGTTTGATTATAAACGATAATTTCACAGGTGAATTATGCAATCAACAATTGTGTCATGTATCCGTGCTCACAAAGGAAGACGCTTTGCCGTGGATGTTATGGGGACTTCATTGTTTTTTTGTTTTTTTTACCCTTTGTCTAATATGAAAAGCAGACGACACTTGCAAAAACAAATTCTTGAATAGCTATCATTTTCATTTTTTGTCTCAAAAACATAGGTTATGACCCCTCTTTGGAACGAGCTCGACGAGCTCGTTCCAATGAGGGGTCATAACCTATGTTTTAGAGACAAAAAATAAGAAAAATAATGGAAATTAATTGGCGATATTTGAGAATAGTGCTCGCCGTTACGTTAGGTAAAGCGTTAAATAATATAATATCGCTAATAATGAAAAGTAATAAACAACTGGGCTGGTTAAGTGAAGTAAATCAATCGAGGCGAGGGACTTTACTGTAAAACACTCGTTCGCATTCGCGCACTCGTGTTTGTACAACGTCCGTCACCTCTCACGAATTATTTCACGTAACAAGGCCACTCAAACGATTACGCTCTATATCTTACCATCTCGGAAACCGACTTAGTGTTAATTACAAATTTAGCTTGCAATATCGTCGTGAGATATGGCTGTCATCTTACGTAGTGTGTCAAGTAAAAATGTGTACTCCTCATAAACGGATTATTTGTCATTGTCATGAATTATCGGTAACGTGTTCTGAGATTTGCGGCTCGGAGTGTATGTTAAACCGAGACGCGAAGCGTCGCGGTTTAACGTACGCTCTTAGCCGATAACCTAAGATGTTACAGTCAAATCATTAAAATTACGTGCATGTTCCAATAAGACCATACTGATAGACCCAAACCCACTTCATGAAATGAACAAGGCAACTTTTAACAATAACAAATTGAGTAAATAAACCTCTCGTGTACCCCACGACATCGCTGGACAAATAATCAATCAATCAGATAAAGGACAAAGTCACTCTAGCTTAGTTCAAATCGTAACCCGTAAAGAACACTTCATTCGGACACTATCTGCTACACGTCTACAACATCTATAAACAGGAGATTGTCACTCGGAAGTGACTATCCCCCGACGTGGCAATGACCTTGATCTGTGACCTTGACCTCCATCGAACAAAAGCAAATTTTGTACGCGACACATTGCCTCACCATAAGTAACATGTATGCCAAGTTTCAACAAAATCCAACGTAGCATCTCAGAGTTATGGAGCGGACACGACAATCTTCCTGATGGGCAGTTGACCTTGATCTGTGACCTTGACCTCCATCAAACAAACACAAATTTGTACACATCGTCTCCACATGTATGCCAAGGCTCAACAAAACCCAACAAAACATGCCAGAGTTATGGAGTGGACAAGAAAATCTTCCAGACGGGCAGACAGACGGACGGACGTTCTACCGCAGATGTACTTGTGAGGCGATTTTAGTGTTAGGTAAGGGGAAAATTGCGCAAATCACAAGTGGGTTTTTCGCACCTCACAAGTTGAAAAAAAACAGAAGTGGCTGGTGTACTGACGGTTTTATCCCCCAACCTCAAAAGTAGCGACTGTACACGGACGGGCACCTCGCAAGGCCATCTGCGGTGGCCCGGACTGACGGACAGGCGGACGGAAATTACAAACATTATATGCCCCCAAAACTTTTTTCGGGGATAAAAATGAAGCAGGTTGTAGATCACTATGTTGATGGAATAATTACTAAATGGGCAAGTTTCTTATTTCGAATATTTCGCGGGGTAACGTCAGACAGTAACATTATGGTACTGGGGCCGTAAACATAGAAAAAAACCTGGCGAACTCTCGTCCAATCAAAGGGCGGTGATGTTGGTCTTATTGGGATATTATTTGGTGTTTACGTCAACACGATTTCAAGGTGCTAAGCAATGGGAAACAATTTACTATGAAATTTCCAAGTCTCAAAATCCAATTTCAAATAAACATACAAAAAATGTACATCAAAATGAAGGTTGTGCTGTATAAAACACGAAACAAGTGGGCCTCTAACGCGAACAGGTGAAGGTAGGCATACACGGTTCCTAGTAGTTTGCTACGGTATTCATACCGGTACTAATAATAAAATAATATTTCTGGAGAGCATGCTTCAGATATCTTTAAACATTGTTAGAAATCTGGATCATTTTTAGGGTTTAATTCCGGGAACGGTAATTTTCCGGTTCTCGTTTTTGAAAGTCAGTCACGAACCGGTAATTTCCGGTGTCGTTTCTGAATATTAGTCCCGATACCCGGGAAATTCATAGATGGGAATCGGGAGTCAAAGGCTGCGTTCCGCAACCTTTCATTTCCGATTCTAATCTATGGAGTTTCCGGGCATTAGGCCTGATTTTCAGAAGCGGAAACCGGGAAATTCTCGTCCGCGAGATTAAACTATAGTTCCAACGGCGATGCTGGTCTCGGTTGATGTTGATATTCGCGGTAATCTCATAAACTATAATACGCCATCATTGATTCTATGGTCTATGAAGGGAGCGCGGTGGCTCAATGATAGATTGCTGGACTTCTATGCTAGAGGTCCCGAGTTCGATCCCTGCCCGGGACGACACGCGTTGTGTCCTTGGGCAAGGCACATTATCCTGGTAGCCTGCATAGGAGCACGATGACGCCGTGTACTTAGGCGTACTGCACGCCGATGGTGCAAATGTCTTCAACCGCTGTAACCCTGCTTGAGCGGAGCTTGAACAGAATTAGTATGTTGAGGAGCTGACAGTTACTCGTCGATGCTCGGTGGTTCTTTCCGGGTACTCCGGCTTCCTCCATATGTAAAACTGTCACGATCACGATTAGCCATTGTGCATAAGTATGTGACCTTAAACACCAATAAATAAAAAAAAATAATAAATATGGTCTATGAATTGTCCGGGTATCGTGGTTGACTCAAAACCTGGAGCCACTGTGCCATGAATTACCCGTTCCCGGGATTAAACCGTTATCATTTTAAGATGCAGCGAAAGAGTGATATACACATATAATTCGATCATGAGTGCCTTTAAGAAGAAAAAAATACGAAGAATAAAGTGTTCACATTCAGCACCGCGCAGTCCTGTCGCTGTATCTTGAGTTATTTTGAACTCCAAGCTTTGTTCTTGTTTTTCTGAAACATATTTGATCGCCGGTTGTTCTCATGGAATATTATTTTACTTTCATTTCACGTACCAAAAAGCGACTCATGGAATATTATTTTACAATCTGTTCACGTACCGCAAAGGGAACATACTTCAAGGAACCGTTGATGCGTGACATTTTAACTGCTCTAGGTAAAAGCATATATCGTTCGTATTTTTTACACGACACACTGCAGTTGAGTTACCGTAGAATGGTTGTAATCAATGCATGGGCAGTGTTGTCCACGTATGCGTTTACCAGGTAATAATAAACGTCACCAGCACAATTTTAATTAATGAAGCATTGGGTTGTCCCTGGTGCTTCATTAATTAAATATTTGATGATTATTCCCATAATTAGTATTTGGAATAATATTATTGCGTCCGTGGAAATATTGTCCACCCATGGAAAGTGATCAGTTCATAGCGGCCGAACTGTTCAACCTACATTTGCCGAGTATCCTAGATCAAATGTATTATCTGACATAAAACCCACTTTACATTAAATTCCCGTTTTAATGTAAAAAAAAAAATTAAATGTTTTTTTCACTTTGGGAAGAATAAATATACAGAACCGCACGTACGCGTGAACGGGTTAAGAATTATCGCATTGCTTTGGTCAGATATCATGAGAGACGAAGGCCGAAGGCTCTTGTGATTTATTTATTTATTTATTTATTTATTTATTTATTTATTTATTTATTTATTTATTTATTTATTTATTAGGGTTTAATGACACTTTAGAAGCTAGTGTCATATCATGTCGGTGACAGTTTTACGAGTGGAGGAAGTCGGAGAACACGGAGAGAACCACTGAGCAACGACGAGCAGCTGTCAGCTCTCTAATAGCCCAAGAACATTAGGTTTCACTAGGGAAAAAAATCGGAGAAAGCTGATTTTTTTCAGGGAATGTCGAGTACATGTCACTGAACGATTAGACAAAAGTCCCCTAAAATCCCAGTTGAGCTTTTTTTTCTACAGCCTTTTTTCGAAAACGCGTTTGAAAAAAATAAAAAAAAATCGCACGAACTTTGTAACCTCGAATTGATCCAACTGTATTTTTTGTATACGCGTATTTCGAGCTACATAATGTCTAATATACATTTACCTAGAGGAAAATGTGCATTCTGTGACAATTTCTGCGAAAAATTATTGAAAATTCACAAAAAAGTATCGGATTTACGCAAAAAATGACGATTTTCCTAACGGATTTGCCCAAAGGGTCGTAGTACAGAACGGGATGTTAGTTGGACAGACGATAAAAAATCCACCACCATTTGAAGACTTTTATCATTGCTTACAAAATAGACATTATGGAAGACCCCCTCTGCTTCTGGCCGAGTACCCCTTTTGGCATAAAATTCGTCAGCATGAGAACTCAACTATTTTCGGGCTTGGGACCGAACAGACACGTCTGTGTCTGGCAGCATTAGATCAATAAATAATATTTACAGAATGTACAAAAATCAATAAATAATATTTACAGAATGTACAAATCAATCAACATGGATTAAGTTACATTGACTATTATCAACGCTATATACAGAAATGACATGGCCTATATACATATTATTCATCGAACTCAGAAATTTCCGACAGTACAGTGTTTCTGTGGTTGTTACAAGAATCCGAACTGCAATTACACAAACCTGAGCAAGAGAGTCCTGCCTTCTTACACCCACACCTTTTTGTACAAGCACTCTTGCAACCACAACTGATCAGATTCAGTAGGTTATCGGGGGCACATGGCTTTGTGGCTGCAGTCGGTACAAGAAGTCCATTATATAGCGACCACCCCCAATCCGTCGGAGGAAGCGAAGTGCCCAGCCATTGTTGGACCTGGAGATAACATCTGTAGACATGTTGTTGTGCAGCATCGCTGCTTGGTGGGAGTGAGGCTAGGTCGATGGGTTTATTCAGTTTAGATTTTGCTACATAACGCTTGTAAGTGACATATCTATATTGGTCGACAGAGGAAACAGTTTTACTCCCGTATAAGATCAGGAGTAGTTGTTCCCCGGTAGCGGCTACTGCACTTGGTGTACTGTCATCCGCCAAAATTGTGTTGACATACTGTTGTGAGTCGCTAGTAACATCGGAGACAATTGTACTGAATACTTTCTTCTTACCAACTCGAAAGAGTGCAGAAGTAGTGTCACAACCACTTATAGAATGTGCTACAAGGAGGTTGCTTCTATGGTCACCCATTTTGGTTGCTATTTCACTAACTGAAACTAGTAAGTTTGGGGTAATGGAATACATCATGTGAATATTACATCCCGGTTGAACTCGAGAGGTAAGAATGACTAACAAGTCTGTGTCTGTTCCCACAACGACAACATTGTTGTCATCTTGAGCGATGTCAAGTGCAGTTTCGGCTATCAGTACATCAGCATCAGCCTCGGCCTGCTTGGACTGAATATTGATAGCAGATAGCTCCTGCATTAGAAGATCGATCAGTTGGGTTTTGTTCTTGGCATTTGCAAGGAAATCGGATTGGGGTGTGGTGGCTGGTAACTCGGGTGAGATATTGATATCAATGGAATACCTGTCTTTAGATCTACGGGCTTGTTCCATGCCCTTTGTCGACATTGTACAAGCATAACCATCAAAAACAACCACGACGTTCGCCCCAAAATGTCTCACTAGATAATTGGAATATGATGTACATATGTCCTTATATGACGACTGTTTAGGCCATACAACTGCCCTCAATAAAAATCCACCATCTACAACAAACAGAGAATGTTCTGGGATTTTAGTTTGCTCGGAACCGAATGTTTTGAGGATCTTACCGAGCGTGCTTTTCTGTGTCTTCCTCATTCCAGCAGAATCAAACAATGCTGGTGGTTTCGGGGCGAGTTCATATTTGAGATACTCTTCCGTCTCTGCTTGTGACTGAATAACACATGTGATGCGGTTGAACAGAATTGTGGGGTCAATCACTACCTTACTTCCACGGACTTTGATGCTATTTGCCATCGATGCGAAAGACTTCACAGTGTCAACACGTCGTAGTTTGATGCTGTTGAACGTTTTGCTTACAATATTCGATACGCAACATTCACAAATTTTGCGAACTTGGTCACAGTTCACAGTTTCGTCGGCCACAAGCCCGGTCGCTATAGAGACTAATTGTAGTGGATCTCTATTCTGAAAGGGGGAATGCACTCTGAGCCAGTTCAATAATTTGGTGATATCATTGGCATCAGTCAATTGTGAACTTTGACGGAGATCCCGATGTTGTTCGCCATGACCAGTGTGAACATGAACAAAATTTTCGAGAGCATTACATATCGGAAGGCAAAGAGGTAGTCCATGTACCCATTTCGCAACAGTGCTATCGGTTATTCCCCTGCCATGTGTGAGACCACCAGGGAGCTTGAACATTCTCATTAAACACTGCTCTATGGTCTGATCAGAATATATCCCGTCCCTTAGCTCATTCATCTGCTGCAAATAGAGATGAGAACTTTTTGCGTATGCAAAATGACCACCTGCGTGAAATACTGGAATCATATTGCGAACACAATATGTGTGGAGTTCCCAGTCGCCTGTGCGTTCTGCTCTCAAGAACAACTGGAGAAGACCTATTTGCTCGTAGTATTGTACCCAAAGCTTTCCTGTGCGTCCTACGGACGCATTCTGGAGCAGTTCGTGTAATTTTGACAGTACATTATGTGATTTAATCGAACATGGAAATTGAAACAATGATGCTATAATACGGTATTTGAATGAGAAAAGTCGATGCCGTTTGAATTTGAATTTAGGGGGTATGGTTAATATTTCACACGTATCACCAGTTCATTATGGAATAAATGACTATTGTTATATATCACTATAAAGCCACTGCTTTTCTGCAACTTTTGATATATAATTTAACTCCCAAAGTAGTCGTAGATTTGATTTAATGGACGTTGTGTACCGTTGTGTGTATGAAAACAATATTTTTTTCGTGAATATTTCACCATTGAGTGTGAGGATTGGTACAAAGTTGGTGTTGGGGATATGTATTCTCAATATAATTCAGCACGATATTTATGATTCTCACCATACTAAGGCGAATAAGAATGAGAAATATGGAGCTGGGTCGAATTTTTTTTAAAATGTTTTTTTTCATCAAAAAAACGCTATAACTAAAAAAGCTCAACTCGGAATAGCGGGGACTTTTCACACTTTATCCGCAATGTGTGTCCCGGAAACATATAAAAAAAATCAGCTTTCTCCGATTTTTTTCCTTACTTTCTCATTTTTATGTCTAATGTGCCTGGACTATAACTCTAAACTCTGCTCCGCGGCACAGGCAGAGTTAGAATCGTTGAAGACATGCGCACCACCGGCGTGCAGTACGCCTTAGTACACAGCGTCATCGTGCCCCCATGTAGGCAATCGAGGTTAAGTGCCTTGCCCAAGGACACTACGCAGGAGCGCGAATCAGTCGCTGAAATGGTCACCCATCCAACTACCAAACGCGCTCGACGTTGCTTAACTTCGGTGATCTCACGAGAACCGGTTACCGCAACGCCACCGCGCCCCCAGGTTCTTGTGATATCCGGGCCAAAGCAATCTCGTGCGATAATTCTTAACCCACTCAAACGTATGTGTGGTTCTGTATTTATCACACCCGCCCTATGTAACAACCTGTCTACACGAAAATTGAACTAGAACAGAACTTGCCAACTTGATAATTAGTGTTACTGGGATTCTGGTACTTCGACTGAGCAAACAACTCTCTCAATAAACATGACTGAAATGTCTCACAGTACATTCGAAACGAAATCTGTTCTCCACATCGACATAGACTTTTTTTTTTTTTTTGATTACATCAGTGGCATTTGCATATTTTCAAAATATTCACGCTTTTTTTCCTCTTGATACAATATATCAAATTTTCAGGTCTCAGTTCATATATACAGATTATCATGATGATGTGCATGTCCTGTGATTTGTATCACATTCGAGGTGGTGTTCAGAATGGGATCTCAACGAGCCGGCTTTGCCGGCGAGTTGTGATTCCATTCTAGACACCACCGAGAATCTGATGCAAATCACACAACATGCACATTATCATGATAATTCATTTATCTAACAATTCTGTCACACAAACAGATTAAATCTTAAATTATTAATACAGTTTTGGGACATAACGTTTGGAGAGAAAAAGTTTAAAAAATACCCACATTTTATGGAACAATATCGTTGTGGACTTTAACAAACAATGCGTAACGCGGTCACTGCAAATTTTCCAAGTTGCGTGCCTTGAAAAATTATTGACTCTCAATGTCACTTTCTGTGACGACACGCTTGAATTTACCACTGTGTAATATTTAATTGTATAGTTTCTATTTATTATATGTGTGTGTGTGGGGGGGGGGGGGGGTGTGGCTATTAATAGTTATGTCGCTAATTGTAAGGAATTTTGTTTTGTTTTGTAAGCGATCAGCTGAGTCGATCACTGAAATGCACTTAGAATGTATTCATGCGCCCGTTATGATAGCCCGTTGCATTCCCGGAAACGAGTAGTCTATATGATACGGATTCAGAATGAGTCGTCTATATGATACGGAATCGGAACACATTATGTCATACGTACCGTTTCTCGTGGTTTTCAAGCCAAAATGTCCATGACTGTTAGATAAATACAGAGAATATTACCATTATGTGGATGTACAAAATATGTATCCGAGTTGAGCTCATGGTTCTAAGGGCAGATCACGACGAGTCGAAGATGAGTCGTGATCTACCCTTAGAACCCTGAGCGAGACTCGGATACATATTTTGTACTTCCACATAATGGTAATAATCATTTTATCGTTCAATATATTGGGGATAAGTCAAGAAAGTAGACGAATATATAACGAACTATTTATTGGTATGGATGAACAAAAAGAAAAAAATGGAACTCACGTTAAAGGAACGTGCTTGTATCCGACCCCATGATACAAACATCTGTATCAGGGGGTCGGATACACGACAGTTGCGGAGTTAATACAGACAAAATACATGTTGATTGTAAGATATATACCATACACACACAGATCTGTTGACTTCACTTTTGTAATGGATGGACACAACAAAGAGAATAAGTGGCTAGAAAACACCGTTGGAAGTGAGTTTATTAAATATTTACATTATTAAAAGAAACATTTCTGCTCTTGGCTTATGCGATTTATAGTATAAAATACAAAAGAATTGAAAATGCATCATAAAATTGAATGAATAATCCTATTGCACAGTGCGTTGTTTGGTCATTCTTTCATATTGTTTCTGATTACATTCCCCTTCGGAATTCCCTGTTACTGTGCTCTCAGAAAGTAGATCTTCTGTTTCTTAGGCCATCTTTTGTAAAATTGCATATGGGCGGGCTGTTTTTATTTTATTTTTTAATTTTGCAATTATTGTTTTGCGATCAAAAGTCCATGTTCCTGGTTTGTTTTATGTTTTAGGCCTCATAATCTACAGAATAGCATGACTGGAGGTGCATTTGTCCCTTGAGTGCATCAACGCGTTGAAATGCTAAAGCATTACAACGCGTTCATGCAATCAAGAGACGACTTTTAATTGTTATTCCTTATTAAAATTAATACACACTTACCATTCGAAAGGTGGGGAGGGGGTGGGGGTATTCATTCGGATAACTGCGAAGGTGAAACACAGGGAGCTGAGAGAAGTGGGTTTAAACATTATTTTGTTATCGTTTGTTACCGAAAAAGAAACAACCAAGTATGGTGGTATTAAAATGCGTCAACTGGCCAGTAAGGGTCTTGAACCAAGCGTCATTTTGTTCAAAAGTGCACTGTTTACGTCAACCCAAATCGGAACTAAATCATACCTTCAACAGTCCCTTCGCACATGTAGGGCTTGGTAATGTCACAGGCCATTTTTCTTAATTTTGCTGGAGATTGACTGATATCAAACCAAAAGCATGCATCACTTGCAGTCCCTGCATCCTTATCAAATGCAACGAATGATTCATTGAAACCTATGCAGTTACTCCACTTATATTCAGAACTTCCATCGACGAACATGCCACCTGTGAAATCATTTCTGCAAAATAAAATGATTATAATATAAAATAGAACTTACTAATAGAAGTTAGAGAGAATGTAATATTACAAAATGCAACAAAAAAAGAGTAACAATAAACTAGAGAATATATTATTACAAAGAGCAACAAAATAGAGAGACAATAAAGTAGGGAATGTAATATGACAAAACGCAAAATTTTGAAATCAGGAAACCGTTGGAACCTGTAATATATGTGTTTTTTTTTAAAACCGGGGCATCGGTGCAGTTAGCAGTAAAAGGCTAAGACAAAATATTTCCTGGCGTCTGTATTTTCCTAGGAATGCTTCTGCTTGTTTTTAAACAAACGCCATCTGGTAGCTTGAAACAATTGGTTTATAACCCGCTCGACTCTACTAATCTCTGTGTAGTGTTTGTTGATATTCGCATTGTATGTATAAGATGCAGCACAATAAGCAGAAGAAATGCTGAAAAACTGTAATAAATATTTTTTCAGTATCAAAATATGAACGAGGAAAACGTTGGAAAATGTAGTAAGATTTCCCTATACTCGGCGGAGAAGGCTCGTCAAGAGTGGTACCATTTAACTCTTACCCCGCTGAGTATTTTGAAATATTTTTATCACATCTAGTCATGGCTGCTGTGAAGCAGCCATGACTAGATGTGATAAAAATTCATATAAATTCAACTCAAGAAATCATTGGTCAAACAGATAATCCATCATACAAGGGAGACTGTGGATAAACGTGCTCAAATCATACTTATTTCACAGGCAGCTATTCCTTGTCCGCGGCAAGAATATCCGACTGAAGCATGCAAGGAGTTAATACAGTGATGTAATTACAAACGTTGTCAATAATTTTCGACCGGATTAATACTGGTGATCAGGTTGCAGTTGGTTGTCCGTTTTCTTCCAATAACACAATAGAGTCTCACCTGTGCAAAAAATGCTATTTCTGTTTGTTTTGTTTCTTTCCGCCAAATACGCATCAACAGGTGGAGATGGGTGCTTTGACCAAAACTTTTACTGGTTAGAAATTGTATGCCTCAAACCACCAACTATTGGAAATATAGTGCACTATGGCAGTAGAGTAAATATGCCTATGGCATGAAGTTTAGCTTTACACCCCAACCGTGGTGAACACGTCAGCAATGGAATTTCAATAGTTAAAATTTACACCTACAGAGGAAGTACATCCAAGGTGACTTTTGGTGACCTCGCCCTGAATGCAAACTTTTTTTTTTCAAATTTATCGCTCGTCGCCTCTCGAAGAGTGAAATGAAAGCGGCAATTATTTATTGCGTTTTTAAATATTTAGTGTTTACCTCATAAGATACAAAAAATTAACAAACATGCCTTGTCTCATGTTAATAAAACATCCATAACTCGAAATAGTGTGTTATTAAAATGAAAAGGCCTCGTGATTTGTGCGTTTCTTTTTCCATTTCGTTTCGGCGATTAAATAGACAGCGAAAGTACCATCCACCGGTGCTCATATAAACAAAAACAGAGTCACACGTGTGTACGTCTATCTGCTCAGTAAAATCTAGTAAAATAATAGCGACTCTTAATAATCTGACGATCATAGTATAAACAAAATATACCAAAGTAGCTTGATGTTTTAACTGTTAACACCACTTCACCACGAGTGATGAATATTTGGTACACCAAGGTACTATGGGTATATTCTATATTTGTCCGCGGCTATTGAACGACACTTAAGCCCCTCCCCTTTAGAATTCAACCCCTCCCCCTCCTCTCTCCCTACTCCGCCTCCTCCTCCATCGGGGTGACAATTTTTATTCTGTACAAATCTATCAAAATCTTCCAAAAGTCATTTGAAATAAAAAAATGCAACCGCCTCTCCCGAGGGATGGGGGTTGGGGGTGGTTGTTTTTAATAGCAAGGCTCAAACTACTTCAAAACTCACTATAAAGCAAAAAAAACACATGCTGAATGGACACTCGTACCACCATCCTCTGGGTTTCTGATAACCTTGTGGTAGAAATACATAAATTTTAAATTCTCCATTGGGTTCTGTGTTAACTTTCAAACCCCCTTGGTGTCCCCTCTCCTCCTCCCCAACCCCCAGAAGACAAAATAATATTCAATCCAGTCTAATGACTTGAACTAACTTTACTTTAGGGTTCATGGTAGTGTAATACATGTACACCACATAGCAAAATATCCCATCTGGTGAACCTGAAGAATAGGACCTTTAAAGAATATTCCTCGTGTTGCAACTAATTTAAACTGAGAAGAGGACTGATGTAGGAAACGCGAATACGAGCACAGGTACTTGATGAGGACATACTGGAATCTGATCTCCTTAAGGGTGCTGTAAACTAAATATCAAAAAACGTCTGCAGGTGAATCCGAACATGTTTAAAGAATGTTCCTCGTATTGTACTATGCTGACATTTTAGCTCCTATATGGAGCCCAAATATGAACCCAGGGACTTAATTTAAAAAAAAAATGCATTTGACGCCCTTAATGTGTTGTATACCAAATATCAAAAGATTCTGATTGGTGGTTCTGGAGAAGATTTTTTTTAAAATTATACCTCATATTCCCCCAAGTTAAACTTCTGGCCCAGGTTGTGGTGTCCCAAATATTTAGTTAAGGAAATTATTTGAACAGGGCAGAATCTGTCCCACCCTCTCCTCACCTCGGCGATGCTTTATACGTTATATTAAAATATTTTGCCGATGAGACTTAAGTTAGAGATTACAAACAAACCATAGGTTGCAATTGTGGCTCCCGTAGCAACCCAAATATAAACCGAGGGACTTGATTGCTGAAACTTCAATCGTACTCCCTCAAGAGTGTATATAGAGGATATGGAATGAGTGTTTTTCTCATATAATATTTATGAAACCAGTCTAAGAATTTTCCGTTTTTGGCGAGCCTCTGGCGAGCGCAAACGGAAAATTCGGGCGAGTTTCATAAATATTATATGAGAAAAACACTCATTTCATATTCTATTTATCATATGATATTCACACGCACAAATTAGCCACTTAGTATGACTTTTTAACCCATCACCTAACTTGAGTTGCAGAAGGCACTTGGAAAAAAAAAACATCCTCGTATAACTAAACCTTTCATTTTTTGCTTCCAAAACATAGGTTACGACCCGTCATTGGAACGAGCTCGTCGAGCTCGTTCCAATGAGGGGTCATAACCTATGTTTTGGAAGCAAAAAGTGAAAATATAAAAAAAATGAATGGCGTTTTTCTTGTAGGTAAAAGATTTATGCAAAATAACCAACCCTAAATAGGACAGGTAACGTAAATTCTCCCTACTGAAATTATGCAAATGTCACCCAGTTGTATTTTGTTTAGCCAATCAAATTGTCCAGTTTTGAAATTGACTAATGAAAGCTCCCAACTCTAATTATGCAAATTATGAAAATGTGGCCCAATTGTATTTTGTTCAGCCAATCAAATTGTCTAGTTTTGAAATTGACCGATGAAATTGACGGAAGGCTTTATTTATCACTGATTAATATGAAAACAAAATATCAAATGTTTTAATGTGAACAAAATGGACGAGTCATATGATAAACCAAAATATCAAATAATTCTTATCTGATCTGTGGTATTCGAGAAGATTTGTAAAGATTATTCACGATGTTGCACAAAGTTACAAATCGGGCCCACATCGGTCACAAATGTTAATGATGCGGCTAATTGTCTGTTTTGCGTCGAGAACGTTGAAAAACTGAACAGATTTAGACTCTATCGATAAATCGATTATGTCTGTCGAATTCAATGAACTTTTTCTGCCCTGTAGAGACCATACACCAAACGACACTCGCGTGTGAATGGGTTAATCGATATGTCACTTGAGCCATCGCGTAAGGATAAAACTCGAGGCCTTGGGCTTCTCGTTTTATCCATCCGCGCTGACACTAGTGCTACAGTTAAAACTAGAATTCCTGTCACGAAATGTGCGCTTATCTTGGCTTAATAGCGCGTAGGAATTGCGCGCAATTGCCATATCGAATGCCATCCAAAGCACGGCAGGTTCTCCTGGTTACTCATAGCAAACACAGGCAATGTTTCTGCCAATGGACCTCCGGGTTATCCGGAGGTCCATTGGCTGAAACATTGCTTGTGCACAGGCCATATGTACAGAATTTGATAGCCTTACTATGGTCATAACGCGTAGATTAACGCGCAGATCGACGTGATATTTGTGCGCATTTCATGACAGGACTTCTAGTTTTAACTGTATATCGATTAACCCATTCACAGGCGTGTATCGTCCTGTGCTTATTATAAGCCTTTACGTCTATAAAAACAATTATTGAAAGGACACTCAGCAATTCATTTGACAATTCAACCCCTGAGTTCTTAGTTTAAACATATTTTATTTGCTCACAAAATCGCAAAAGGGATTGGAGTACAAGTGCTTACCACTTAGAAACACTCCTCTCCAATACATAAAGTTCATATAGGTTTACATGACAGCAAAACAACTGCAATACAATTAATTACTGAACAAAACTAATAATTGGGGAAAAACAAAACAAAAATACTGTCAAAAAAGCACAAAATAAGAGAGAGAAAAAATAATAATAAAATCATATATAACCCCTGAGTTCAAATGTGTTCTGTGTGCCAGTGGACACACGATTTGCAGAAAATTCCAGTGAAATTTCGCTTCTATATTTAATAATAGTCTGACAACAATTTTCATTTTCCGAGTGGTTTTAGTGTTTCTGTACATGGAGTTTTCATAGAACAGGAGTGTAATAATTATTTGTCTCAATTGCATCTACAGAGTTGTCGACAGTAGTCGCGTTTTGTGATGCGCAAAGTGCCAGCCGATTTTGATTGCCATATTGTTATTTAAGATCTAAAGTAGAGCTCTACCAAATACAGTATTTATTTATTTATTTATTTATTTATTTATTTATTTATTTATTTATTTATTTATTTATTTTATTCAATGGGGTTTTCGACAGCCAGGGTCACTTTGTGTCGGACAGTATTACGGGTGGAGGAAGCCGGAGTACCGGAGAAAACCACCGAGCCACGGCGAGCAGCTTTCAATCTCCACAACGTTTTACCTCCACACAAGCAGGGTTAGCATTGGTTGAAGTCCACGTGCACCATCGACGTGCAGTACGGCTGTGTACACAGCGCCACCGTGCCGCCACGTGGGCAATCGGGATTAAGCACCTTGCCCACGGACAAAACGCAGTTACCCCTGGCGGGGAGAGAACCGCGAACCTCTCGGTTTGAAGTTAAAATCCGTAACCAGCACTAACTACTGAGCCACCGCTCTCCCCATATTTTGTCGTGCATATTTTGGCAACGACTGAGGCAGGTTAATGGTGAGGGTCCTGGGGCGTTCCTTCGTAGGAAGACAACGAAAATGCACTTTCAAATCGTGACGTAATTTTTACAATACCGGAAGTACCAACCGGTAGTAGCTAGTTCAACAACGACAACTCACTTTTCGATAGACGCTATAGGCGTATTCGGCGCAGCAATCGAACGTTTAAGGCATTATAATTACATTGTTAATGCAGTTATACGTTTTGGGTCCAAATACTCAATTCCCATTGGTCAGCTGGATGAAAACGTCATGACCAAATGTAATTCATTTTCCAATGAATACAGTTGGTCGAACTTTGACCCGCATTTACGGTAGAGCGCAGTTGACAGAATGTAATTCGGGCGGTGTTTGGGTGGGTTTATAACTTTTAGCACCTCTCGCAGTGATCAGTGATTATAGTTTACTGATATGTTAAATAAATTGTTTTGAACATTCCAAGTTTCGTTGCGAAAGACGGCAATTTGACAAATTTGCGTCAATGCCGAAAACCGGCGCTCAGCTCAGAGTTGTGCGCTTTGTCTTTTGTGTGAGGGTGTTTTTTCGCCTCGTTCGTTCGTACATGTTTTATTTCGTCTTTCTGCATTGTTGTTTGGTAAAAAGTAGTTTGTACAGTTACGGAATGTAATTATAAGAATTGAATGCAATTTTTATAATCTTTATTGGAGTATGAACGTGTGGGAATGGGTATTCATACATAATTTGTTCCCATTCCCACACGTTCATGCTCCAATAAAGATTATAAAACTTGCATTCAATTCTTAAATGTTTGGACAAACATTAACAAGAAATCACGAGAAAAATAATAAGACTGGAAGATTCAAAACTTTAAATATCGTGATATATTTAGTTTAGACATATAAAATAGTGTGCAATTATCCGAAATAGTCAAGATTTCCAATTAATTAAATTTGCACCGTAAAGATAAAGCCTGGGGCAAAAATAGACCTTTCTCAAAACATCGGTAATTTCGCACCCAAAGGTAATAATCCAAAATTGGTTTAAGGTATCACGAAGCGATATCATTCGAATTTTGTAATATACACCTGGAATTTAATTAAGCACCCCATGAAATGTTTCGTGACAGTGAAGTTACTGTTACTGATTATTATGTTTTAATGATTGCATGTCCTGCAGTACATTTCGTATAGCGAAACATGATGTTTCGGGTTGATAGCGTACCCCAAATACATGCCCTCGACCCCGTGGAGCATGCTTCCCAAGAATTCCACAATAAACAAAATCATCCACATGCAATATTTGGGTATAAAACAAGATATTTGTCACTTCTTTTATCAATATATGTTGACATGGCAAGGAGGAGACTGTAGGAGTCACCAAGACGGCAAATCGTTGGCATGCATACAACAGGCATGTCATTCAAACCTAATGGAAGGCAACTTGGTAAAAGTCATTCTGTCATCAGCAGGACTTGTTCGAAAACAACAACAAACCAACGATGTTAAAGACCGAGCAAGGCCTGGGTAACCCCAAAAGACATCTCCTCGGGAAGATCGGAGTCTAACACGCCTATTTAGGCGTGAACCCATTGCTTCAAGGGGGGCGGGGGGGGGGGGGGTGTTGAGACGCCTTTGGCTCCCCAACAGGCGTTTGTGCAACAGAACTGTTCGAAGCCGTCTCAAAGCACTGTGTATGTAGTCCAGAAGGGCCATGAAGCGTCCAGCTCTGTCCGACCAGCACCAAAGACGACGTTTGGAATGATGTATGGCACGACAACATTGGAATCTCAAGACGTGGAGGAGAGCCCATTGGTCAGACGAGAGTAGTTTCCTGCTTCACGTCACGGATGGTCGCATGAAAGTGTGGAGGCATGGAAATACTGCATACGTGCCCTGGAACACCACACCTACTGTTCCTAATGGTGGAGGATTAGTAATGATCCGGGATGCCTCTCTCATGATTGTAAACTTGATGGATGTGGTAATCTCAGTGGTCATCAGTACACCCGGGACATTCTCAATCCGGTTGTCGTGCCTCATTTTGACAACCACCCGTTGGCTACTCGCCCTGTATTCATGGACGACAACATAAGGCCACGTCGTCCCCATGCTGCGAGAGCATTCCTTCAGAACAACGCTATTACAACACTACCTTGCCCTGCAATGAGCCCCGATTTGAATCCCTTAGAACACATCTGTGACTTTCTTGGACGTCGTGTGCAAGCAAGGAATCCGCCCGTACAGAATTTGGCGGATTTTGAAGCGCATTGCACGAGGTGTGGCAGCAGTTGTCTCTGGGCCGTATCAGAAGGCTGACTGGTAGCATTAGTAGGAGGAGGGGTCTGGTTGTCATCGTGTCACGTGGTGGATACAACCGCTACTGACGTCTGCACTGCTATATTGTTCAGGAGTTACATTTTTTGTCAGTAATCACCGGCATTGTTTCATCATGGACCGTTCCAGCACCATACATGTCGAGAGAACATTTTTCCATCAAAAACCTTACTGACAGATATGTGTAATTAGCGCCATTAAAATATAGCATATTTGCATCACTGCGTTAGCTTTCATTTGTCAATAGACCATTTTTTCCGCAAACAATCACCTTTGGCCATCTGAGAGATAACATGAAAGTTATGACAGTTTCTATTAACACCACTGCGAAAAAACAGGGGGTGCTTAATTAATTTTCAGGTGTGTAATATGAAAAATAATTAAACTCATCATAAGTTTTTTTCCCAGGAATGGGAATTTCACGCCTCCGTAGCTCATGGTTTTGAAAGTCAACCACGATACCTGGACAATTCATAGGACATGGTATCAATGGCTGCGTATTATAGTTATGAGATTATGGGGAATATCAGCTTATTACGAGACAAGAATCGCCGTTGTCACCATAGTTTAATCTCGCGAATGGGAAATTCCCGGTTTCCGCTTCTGAAGACCAGGCCTAAATTCATAGACCAGAATCGGAAATCAAAAGTTGCGGAGCGGGTATCAGGACTGATATTCAGAAACGTGAACCGCAAAATTCCCGGTATCGAGACTGACTTTCAAAAACGAGAACCGGAAAATCCCCGTTCTCGTGATTAAACCCTAATCTTGGCCAATTGTTACTTTTCGAAAATTTTAAGCTTTTTAGCAAGAGAAGTGACAAAAGATATAATATGGCGGCTATGGTTATCTTTGCAGCAATGTGATTGACAACGAAATGACTACAGAGATTACCCCCATCCAACGTTTGTCATAGGATAAAGAAATTTTTTTATTAATGGTAAAATAAGCACCAAAGTGTGGAAAATGAAGATAGAAATAGAAATTCAAGAATAAATGGACTATAATTTAAAATTGTTCCGACATGTAACTTTGTTTACAGCAGACAGCAGCAGTTAAATGTGCTCGAGATAGACACGAATGGTTCTCCTGTGTATTTTATTAGTTATTCGAGTGTTTTCCAGGGTGTATGGGAATTTACACCGGTTTGGGAAGTCATACGCCCTGAGGCGAAGCCGAAGGGTGTATGAGTTCCCAGACCGGTGAAAACTCCCGTACACCGTGGAAAACACAAGGATAACAGTTTTATTTCCAAGAATTTTGATTTACTTAATACTTTAACCTACAGGGTTGGAAAAAACTGACAGAAAATGTGTATATTGTAGGTCTCTCAATAAAGCCAGACAAATATGGATGTCATTGGAACTGACTCAATGAGCCATTTCCAATGGCATCCATGTCTGTAATATTTTATCGCATATGAATATTAAATTTCCTGTATTTTTATTTTTGTTCTAACATAACCGAGCAGAAGATATGAATTAATAATTAAAAATGGGTACTTTTTAGCCATATAGCCTGCTATTGTGTATTCTTGTTTTCACACCGTGGTTAATCGCGGTGCAAAAAGAGCTACTGTGGATTGCAAATTACACCGTACCTCTCAGCCAATCAAAACGCAGTATTTTACTTCATTTGGAAACAACAATAATTATCTATTAGCAACAAAACATATACATATATTTTTCATTGGTAACCACCTTTGATTAGAATTCAATTTTATGTATACGCATAAATTACTAAAATGGATGTTTCGATCGAGTAGG
The DNA here is from genome assembly GCA_031216915.1 of Pictodentalium vernedei. Taxonomy (NCBI): domain Eukaryota; kingdom Metazoa; phylum Mollusca; class Scaphopoda; order Dentaliida; family Dentaliidae; genus Pictodentalium; species Pictodentalium vernedei. Next base: position 53,426,717 of record CM062297.1, read on the forward strand.
CCACTAGCCTATTCGATCGAAACACCCGTTTAAGTAATTAATACGAAAATATATATATTTACTGCAGGAAGGGTTAACACGTCTTCTGAGTGTGTCGGCTGGTCTTGTGGCAAACATGTTTGTTTGGTTTCGGGCATTGACAAGTGAGCGTTTCGCGGAGTTCAGGTTGATTAATGAAATGTGTGTTACCCGTGCGTGGTTATTGTTTGTCACAATCCTGGCTGCATGCAGTGGTCTGGTCATTCGACGCTCAGACTTCGTGTAACCTGTTGTTCTGTTTGCGCTCACCCACCCAATCACATTTTTGCGGTATTAAAGGGGTTAAGTCCGTATGGCTGTGTATCATCGGTTAGGTTGATGCTGTATGTGTAATATTGATGTCAATTCATCTGTACATGTATGCGTAATATTTGTGTTCACAATAAATAGATATGGACGCTTAGACGATGAGGCTACACTCGTGCAAGCGCCTTCCTAGTTGCAAGACGTGTTTTCTCTTGTATGTGGTAATATTTTATGTTCGGTTGAGGGAGCGAATTAGAACATAATGAACAGAATTGTGTCCGCAAACAGATTACGTCCACAAAAAGTAACCGATTGTATCCGCAATCAGACTTGCGGATACATTCAGTTTGCGTTTTGGCGCATGTAATCGGTTTGCCGACACACTCGGTCTAAATCTGGGGGACGTAATCGATTGGAGGTCGGCCTGCGGTTATAATTGGGTCGTTTACGGACCAAGTGGCTCTTGATTTGTGAACAGTAATATGTTTGCTGACACAATCGGCCTTCGGGTCTTATTCGAATATATTTATTTATTCATTTATTTATTGGTGTTTAAGGTCACATACTTTGTCACAATGGCTAATCGTGTCCATGACAGTTTTACGGGTGGAGAAAGCCGGAGAGAACCACCGAGTATCAACGAGCAACTGCCTGTTCCTCAACATTCTAACTCTGTTCAAGCTCCGCGCAAGCTGGGTTACAGCGATTGAAGAAATGTGCACCATCGACGTGCAGTGCGCCTTGGTACACGGCGTCACCGTGCTCCCCACGTAGGCAACCGGGATAAAGTGCCTTGCCCAAGGACACAACGCGGGTCGTCCCGGACGGGGATCGAAATCGGGACCAGGACTTATTCGAAACAAACTCATGATTTTATTTGCTCGCGTTTAACTGGATCCGTTTCAACTTTCCCATAGCAGTTTATACGATGCGAAAAATTCAACGGATTGTCAATCGGTGGAAAAAAACACCACACTTGGAGCATATATGTAATGATATGAACCAACTTTTTGAAAAGTGCTCAAGCGCCAATAGTTCGGACAACTATGACATATGTCCAAAAACAATTTGTACAAGTCTGTGTGTCTTTAGTGGAGTTTTATATTATGACGACTGCTCGAAAAGAGCATTGTCTCTAGATATCCCGATAAATTTTGTCTTTTGATTGGTCAGAATGCCTTGGACAAATAGCCATGACAAAGGGTGCACCCAACATCCAAGGTATACGAGAGCGTGCAACATCCAGGGTGCAAGCGCACAAGAAACATCGGGGATATATGGTGAACGGAAGCTTTCCGCGTTTCCTCGCCTCGACATAAAAATCGAACTAAAAAAAACCTGAAATAGTCACGAATATGATCAGATTTCCGACAATTCAACCATAAAAATAAAATAAGAGCAAATAATTCGTCCCCGAGTACCAATGTGTTTTATGTGCCAGTATGCACACTGAACACATTGGAACCCAGGGAATGATATATCAACAAAATACTGTTTCCTCGTTTCCTAAACGACCAAATGGGTGTAACTCTATTTGTTGTCTTCTGCGATTATAAAAACAAAATAATTATCACGAATTTGGTCCAAGTGATTATGGAGCTGAGAAATGCGTCCACAAATTTATTTCCACTGTGTTTGTATTGTGTTTCAAACAGGACATACATGTTGGTGGAGATAATTTACATTATTTCTCGCCATTATACCTTGCTGATAAAAGGTTATATTTTCTCCCAGTTTGGCGTATTTTTACCCAAGTTACATCATCCTGACCCAAAAGTACCAAAACGTTCTAGGAGCACAAATTCGAATATTTGAAAATTTTGTGTGTTATATGGGAGTCAGGGAAGATTATATTTCCAAGTTTTCTCTCTATTTACAAAAAGGACAACGGAAGATCACAAAGGATAGAAATGTTGTACTGAGGATATCATACTACAATCTGTTAAACATTTTTTTTATTATTTGTGCAGATTATCATGATAATGTGCATGTCCTGTGATTTGTATCAGATTCGAGGTGGTGTCCAGAATGGGATCTCAACGAGCCGGCTTTGCCGGCGAGTTGTGATCCCATTTTTGGACACCACCGAGAATCTGATACAAATCACAGGACAAACACATTATCATAATTCATTTATCTAACAATTCTGTCATATAAACAGATTAAATCTTAACCCTTCACCCAACGTAACGTCCAAAACCGGCCAATGCTATTCTCAAAAAATCGCCAATTAATTTTAATTTTTTGTCTCAAAAACATAGGTTATGACCCCTCGTTGGAACGAGCTCGTCGAGCTCGTTATTCAAGAATTGTTTTTGCAAGTGTCGTCTGCTTTTCATGATATGTAAAGGGTTAAATTATTTTCAAACATTTTTGGGACATAATGTTCGGTCGACCACTGAAACGCACATAGAATGTATCTATGTGCCTGATATGATAGCCCGTAGCGCTACCGGAAACGAGTCGTCTATATGATACGGAATCAGAATGAGTCGTCTATATGATACGGAATCGGAACACATTATGTGATACGTACCGGTCCTCGTGGTTTTCAGGCCAAAATCTATATGATTGTTGGATAAAAATCAATATCAAATATGTGAGTGTTGAACTTGCAATGAACAACAGGTGTGAATTCCTAATTTTATGAATAAAGATCATACCTTCTGCTTTCAACTATATATGATAAAAATATATGAGTTGTGTGTATAAATGGTAAATATAGGACTATTGAATTTTCTATATCTCCTATTAATTTTGCAGTCGTTTGTTCTCCGAAATCTGTTTCAAGTGTGGGTCCAGATGCAATTCTTTGTCGAATGTGGTGTTTTGAGCACCAAGTAACGAGCTGAGCTGGAGCGACTAAGTGACTATTCGAATATCCGTTCATGAAAGGCAAAATCCGAATATTAAATTTGGCAATCAAATATTAGTTCCCGACTTTTGTCGGCAAAGAAGCATCTGGTATGGTCGAGGAATCGCGAGGAAGCAATGGTCATAATATAAACATGATATTTTAGAAACGTGCCATGACAAATTTTCAATTACACCATGACCATGACCATGTCAACTTATTTATCGACTTAGACGCTATAATGTTGTTTAATCCTTTACCTAACGTAACAAGAAAAACCTGCCAGCGCTATTCTCAAAAATCGCCCGTTAATTTTCATTATTTTTTTTCATTTTTTGTCTCTAAAACATAGGTTATGACCCCTCATTGGAACGAGCTCGTTCCAATGAGGGGTCATAACCTATGTTATTGAGACAAAAAATGAAAATGTTAGCTAATCAATAATTTTTTTGCATGTGTCGTCTGCTTTTCATATTATGTAAAGGATTAAACAAACAAAAAACAATTAAGTCCCCAATACATCCACGGCAAAGCGTCTTCGTTTGCGCTCAAGGATACATGACATAATTGTTGATTGCATAATTCACTTGTGAAGTTATCGTTTATAATCAAACCCGAAAATCACAGTAAATCACATATTATATTGGAATATAATAAAACAGAATATTATATCTCACGTGACTTCCTTGCATTCTGATTGGCTGAAAGATGATACTCTATTTCGTGTAGTTTGCATCCGCAGAACTGACCAGGCACTACACGTTTTCTATTTTTAGCACACTACTATATCAGTTTTCTTTTCATACTGGGCGAATAAAACTGATCAAGCTAAATTTAAAAATCGATTCACAGAGGCTCAACTTCCACAAAACGACCCGGAAAGAAATCTTTGTGGAAAAATGTATCGATTTTCCATTGTTGAAGTCACATTTTCCGAGGCGTTCATTTTATTCCTTGAGAAGATGATCTATATCTCGTTTCGAAGAGAATGATCCATACCTGGGTCCAACGTTCATGAGAACGCGTTCGGATATGAAAAATCGTTTGTTTCGCTGCTCATATTATTTCGCTATTTAATTGTATGTTTTGGGCAGTAAACGAATAAATAATGGAATCCATTTGAATCTTCGTAGTTTGTATCCCGTGCTGACCCATTCGGTAATGTATATGTGTGACAAATGTGTGGAAATTATCAAACTGCGTTTTCAAATTTCGAAAATTTTAGTTTTCATTCGCGAGTTGCGCGATTCTAGAATACACAGTTCCGTTTGGGGGAAATGTTTTGTTTACCCTTGCCGACCGATTCAAAATCTGTCTTCTGCTCATATCAATAATCCAAGTTAGCAGTGTTTTGGAATGAAGAAAATATTTTTTATAAACTACTTGGTATTTTTTCTATATAACGCTGGTTGGTAGGGCTGCTACCTTGGTAACAGATTAACAAACCGGACAGATGTCTTTTTTTGATGGGTGTTCGATATAATATAGGGATTAGTGCATGTCTTGCCGTTGACTACGCCCATATACTGCCCAGTGAGGTGGTGTAGTTCCCTCCGCTTCGCGGCGGGAACTACACCACCTCACTGGGCACTCTATGGGCGGAGTCAACTCCAAGCCATGCACTATTCCTTAAATAGTAAATTCTCAAACAATATTACATCGTTGACTATCGCGATCGAAGAGAGAACAAAGACCACGGACATAAAATCGAAGTTACTAAATATTCTGAATCAAAAAAGAAAGTATAATAGAAACAAATGTGAAAAAATAGCACAAAGGATGAAATATGATAGTTCTAATGTTGCATGTTTGTGGACAAGAAGTCGTGCAAAAAGTTTAATGACATGTTGTTGATGACCACCCAACCATATACAATTTTGCTACGGATTTCAAAATAGCACGTGCTACCCGAGAATGTCAAATTGAATGGGTGACCGACGATTTGTCTATGTGTTATGTTGTGCTAGAGACCTTGGTTATTGAGGAAAACAAGCTAGTTTTTGTCTTCCGGCATTCCAAAATAATGCCAAGGTTAACGAAAATCAGAGATTGCGTGTCATTGGTATGCATGAGGCTGGAATACCTCCAGATGAGTTCGCTGCTGAGTTCGGAGTCACTGTGGGGACTATTTACCGTCTTATTAGAAGGTATAGAACCACTTGATCTACTGCCTACCGACCGCGTTCAGGTCGACCAAGAGTTACGACCCCTGCACAAGACCGACACATCAGGACGTCTCCTTGTGGGATCGCTTCCTTCCGGCGACAAGGACAGCAGCAATTACTCCTAGTAGAACTAACAATAGAATCAGTGCACAAACTGTCACAACAGACACGCTGAACATGGAATCCGAAGTAGGCGTCCATACCACGGATCAATCCTTACCCAACGTCATCGTACCGTCAGAATGGAATGGGTACGTCAACGTGTTCGCTGAACTCAGCAGCGTTGGAGCACAGTTCTTTTCAGTGATGAATCACGATTTTGTCTACAGCGCGCTGATGGTAAGGCAAGAGTGTATCGCCGATGAGGAGAACGGTTTTCTGATGCTTGCGTGCGGGAATGCGACCATTTCGGCGGAGGTAGTGTAATAGCTTGGGCAGGGATTTACTTGCACCATCGAACGCAGTTGAACTTCACCGATGGTAATCTGAATGGACAGCGATATAGGGACGAAATACCTAACACTGCTGTTGTCCTGTCGTCCAACGCTAACGTCGGACCCTGGTTGCAGTTATTCCAGCAAGACAATGTCCGATGTCACGTGGCGCGTATCTGTCGTGACCTTCCCGAGGAGCAGAGCATCGAACTTCTTCCCTGGACCTCACTTTCGCCAGACTTGTTGCCAATCGAGCATCTTTGGGATCATTTGGGCCGCCTTGTACGACTTCATGATCTTCAGACGTTAGGCAATTTACGTCATGTTCTAAGGCAGGAGTGGAACGCAATACCACAGGGTGACATCCAGAGACCTATCAGGTCCATGCTCCGTCGATATCTTGCCATCCAAGGGGCAATCGGTGGACATACACGCCATTGACTGCATATGTGAACTTTTCATTTCACCCCACGTCTGAAATTATCCAAATTCATACAGCTAGGCTCGAAATATAAATTTACAATAATTTGTTTGGGATTAAAGTCGATAATACTAAAAAAATTGCACCTCAAAGTTTATTATACTTTCTTTCTTGACTCAGTATAATATAAAATGCTGAACAAAACGAAAACGTTTAATCTATAACGCAGTTTTCAACAGTGCATTTGTTTTGTTGTTGGAGTTTTCGGGCACTTCCAACAGACTATTATTTATTTATTTATTGATGTTTAAGGTCACATATTTCTGCACAATGGCTAACCATGACCGTGACAGTTTTACGGCTGGAGGAAGCCGGAGTACCCGGAGAGAACCACCGAGCAACGGCGAGCAACTGTCAGCTCCCCAACATACCAACTCCACACAAGCAGGGTTGGCATTGGTTGAAGACATCGACGTGCAGTACGCCGTAGTACACAACGTCACCGTGCCCCCACGTGGGCAATGGGGGTGAAGTGTCTTGCCCCAGGACACAATACGGTTGTCGCAGGTGGGATTCGAACCGAGGACCTCTCGGCTTGCAGCCTGCACCTCTACCAACTGAGCCACCGCACCCCCTTTCAACAGACTAAGTCACTAACGGACTGTTTTGCGAGTAGAAGATGTCGGGGTACAAGGGGAGAACCACCAAACAGCAGCCACGAACTGCCAGACTCTCAAGCTTATTAACTCTGAAAAGCAGACTCAGCAGAGGGTCATAAGAAATTGCAAGAAGGTGGGGTGGATTTTCAGACAAGAGCAAAACACATTTTTTTCACCACCGTTCTATTTTGTTTTTATTCTATACTTATTATTTGTTTGACCCTTTACCCAACGTAACGGCCAAAACCGACCGGCGCTATTCACAAAAATCGCCAATTAATTTTCATTATTTTTTTCATTTTTTGTCTCAAAAACATAGGTTATGACCCCTCTTTGGAACGAGCTCGACAAGCTCGTTCCAATGAGGGGTCGTAACCTATGTTTTTGAGAAAATGAACATATTATAGTTATTCAAGAATTTTGTTTTCAAGTGACGTCTGCTTTTCATGTTAGGTAAAGGGTTAAAAGTCCCCAAATCACATCGGTAACTGCTTTAATTTCAACAAATACAATTTGAAAAAAAAAATGCGAATGCTCTGGGAAATGCGGTCACCTTATATCGTCAGGAAAAGTTTCATCGCAAACATTCCTCACAAAATAATCGTGTAGAGATTATCCCCTCCCCACAACCAAATGCTGCAACGTCCAACGAACCACCAACGAGTGTATCTGTATTCTACTGCGAGGTTTGTGAATACATTTGGAGACAATGGCTGGTGCTGTGATTATAAAAGGGGAATTGTGTGCCCACTTCCCTCCCATCAACATAGAAGAAACTCACCCATCGAAAAAGCCCTAAGAGGATATTAAATACAAGATGACTAAAGAAGTGACTGCAGTTAAAACAAGATGTCATGTCATGAAATGTGCACAAACACCACGTCGATCTGCGCCGTAATCTTAGCGTTATGACCATAGTAAGGCTATTAAATTCTGTACATATGGCCTGTGCAGAAGCAATGTTTCTGCCAATGGACCTCCGGGTAACCCGGAGGTCCATTAGCAGAAACATTGCCTGTGTTTGCTATGAGTAACCAGGAGAACCTGCCGTGCTTTGGATGTCATTCGATATGGCAATAGCGCGCAGTTCTTACGCAAAATTAAGCCAAGTTAAGCTCACAGTTCGTGACAGGACTTCTAGTTTTAACTGTAGATGGTCTTGGTTGAGGGGGGTGGGGGCGTGTCCCATTCTGAATTTCCAACTGTATCCCACCCTGGCTACTGATCATCCAACTTTTGATAATAGCATTTGCACATCCCTCTCTCCCCCTTCGAGTGAGAATTTTCCAACTGCTTCCTGTGAATTTAAAATCACTGAAGAAATCCGAATGCACCTCACAACTTGCGTTACAAATATACGACCTTTGGGTTCTAGAGTTGGAAATCGTCCCTGGAGTATAACAATGCGCTACCTGCAATGCTTTATCATTAGTAGTAGGAGAGCGATGAAACTTGTCAGATTGATCAGATCGCATGTGACGTAATTTGGGGTTGTCATTGTAGTCCAGGTGAGCGGCCATTTTCCAAAAACATAGCGATTCGTGTATCCGTCGTCCATTTTATTTACTGAAGGCCGCCACCTTGGTTCCAAAGGGGACATGTGGTAACTGAAATTCTTTGATAAGGACGGGGTGTACTCTGAGGGTGTGTTCAGTTAGACCTGAGTGTATCTAATTACCCCAAGACAACCCGAAAACTACCGTATATTGAGAAAAAAACAAACCCTAATCACCAAACGGACTCGGCGAAGCAACGAGTCTATAGTTTATAAGAGTAGTACGTAGTGCTGTTGGGTTTTAAATAGTGTGTGGCTCCTGTTCCATTTAATAGGAGTAAATCTAACAAAAGCTCTTACTGAAAACAATTATACTCCCACTGCAGCGCTGGACAGATGAAGTATAAATGAACTAAAACAAAGTAAGGGCCAATTAATCATGAATAATCGACACAGTTAGGACAGTAACTCTGGTGAAAAAATACATGAACAGGAGCGGACCACGTGGATCCCTCATACCAAATTTCATTGAAATCCATGTACGCACTGCAGAAATATCGCTGCGGAGGGAAGGGCGAGCGGATGCACGGACGCGCGCATGTAATGCAGTATGCCCTCATTCGTTTGGAGAGTTTGGGTATAATTACCGCAGACAACAAGATAATTATTTATCTAGTTCGGACCCTTCCATAATCTTTCCACCTATTCATGGATCCGTTATATCTGCTATTATCTATTCTCATCAACCCCTGACCCTGTCTCAGCGTCAACCAATCAGATCTATTCCTTCATCTAAAGCCCTTCCACTACATATTGTGTCAAGATCGAGACGTTCGCCTTTCGTTGTGATGGTCAAGGCGAAATCTTTCAATAACGTATAATCCACCATCCCTATTAGCCACATCTTGGTATTGAATGGCCACGTCTCGCGGCACCCGACATTCAGCTCCCCTAACTAATATAATAATTAAACACAGAAACTATAACCTTCTCTAGCTGTGATCCTTCGATGATGATCGCCACTGTAAACAATGCCCAAGAGTTTTTTTTTCTGGATCATAGCTACAGAGTCTTGGCTCATGGTGTGTCCGTCCGAATTTTAAACTAAACCCCAACCCCAACCCCAACGCCCAACCCCCACCCGCCCCCAAAAATCCAGTTCTTTGTGAAAAACATTTACATACTCACCCCACCTTAACCCTTTACCTAACATGAAAAGCAGACGACACTTGCAAATAACATTATTGAATAACTAATTTTTTTTCATTTTTTGAGACAAAAAATGAAAAAAAAATAATGAAAATTAATTGGCGATTTTTGAGAATAGCGCTGGCCGGTTTTGGCCGTTACGTTGGGTAAAGGGTTAAACGGGAATCTTCCAATTACTGCCCATGAATTTGCAACTGTTGTGGAGAGTAAACAATAGAAATGTACCGTGCTCCCATCTTAGGGAGTCCGCTTATGGAGCCCGCTTATGGACGCCGCAAGTGAGTGAAGTGACGTCAACGTTTGCCCAAAATGTCGCGGGGATTGTCATGCTATGATGTCATGGTGATACATGATTTTGTCTAAGAATAGCCGTATACAAATAATAATTTTATAATATATTTTCTGACACGGTATAGCTGCCTTCACAATATACAGAATAACAGAAATGAAATAGCATATTTTTTTATCGCGTCTAGCAGTCAAAATATCCAGAGGGTTGGTCGTCAAACCGTCGTCTTGAACATTCCGTTTGGGGTAGAAGTAGGATAGCCCATATTTACTCTGTGTATGGCACGTTGGGTGTATGGCACGACAACATTGGAATATCAGGACATGGATGAGAGTTCATTGGTTAGACGAGAGTAAGCTCCTGCTTCACTTCGCAGATGGTCGCATGAGAGTGTGGAGGCATAGCAATACTGCTTACGCGCCCAGGAACATCCGACCTACTGTTCCTTATCGTGGGGAATCAGTAATGAACTGGGGCTACCACTCTTATGACTGTAAACTTGATATGGTGACTGTACATGGGAATCTCAATGGTCATCAGTACATCCGGGGCATTCTCAGTCCGGTTGCCGTGCCTCATTTTGACAACCAATCGTTGGCTACTCGCACTGTATTCATGGACGACAATGTAAGGCCACATCGTTCCCATGGTGTGAGAGCATTCCTTCCGAACAACGCTATTAAAACACTACCTTGGCCTGCAATGAACCCAAATTTGAATCCCTTAGAACACTGGGACTTTCTTGGACTTCCTTGAAGCAATGGATCCGCCTGTTCAGAATTTGACCGATTTGAAAGCTACATTGCATGAGGAGAGACAGCAGTTGCATCTGGACCTTATCGGAGGCTCATTGGTAGCATTAGAGGGAGAGTTCAGGCTGTTATCGGGGGCGCGTGGTGGATATACTCGCGACTGACGTCAGACACTGCTATTGTGTTCAGGAGATCACAGGTTAATTTTTTCAGTAATTACCTGCATTGTTTCATCATAGACCGTTACACCACCATATTTGTCGAGAGAACATGTCTCCATTAAAAACGTTAGTGACAGATATGAGTAATTAGCGCCATTAAAATACGGCATATTTTCGTCATTGTGTTGTCTTTCATTTATCAATAGACCATTCTTTCCGCAAACAATCACTTCTGGCCACCTTAAGGATAGCATGGCATTTCTATTAACACCATTGGGAAAAAACAGGGGGTGCTTAATTAGGTTCCGTGTATATTTCGATTATTTTCTCTGGAGTAAGTATGCATCAGTAATTTTATCTATCGATCTCTTGTCAATCGTCTTCATTGCTGGGGTTTATTCTCTCCCATTTTTTTTTGTCCCACTTCAGCTGACACGTCACATGACCTATGTCAGTAAAGAGACGACACATGCTCCAAAACTGTCAAAATGTGCCAATCTTCCAATTCTTGCAACAATCTCTCTGCTAACCTTCTTAATTCTTTCACTGAATCCTGATTGGGTCAAATTTCCAAATATGCGGTAATAGTAGTAATGACATGATTTTATCGAACTTCGCAGTTTATTAACCCTTTACCCAACGTAACGGCCAAAACCGACCAGCGCTATTCTCAAAAATCGCCAATTAATTTTCATTATTTTTTTCATTTTTTGTCTCAAAAACATAGGTTATGACCCCTCGTTGGAACGAGCTCGTCGAGCTCGTTCCAACGAGGGGTCATAACCTATGTTTTTGAGACAAAAAATGAAAAAAAATAGTTATTCAAGAATTATTTTTGCAAGTGTCGTCTGCTTTCCACGTTAGGTAAAGGGTTAACTGCCTTCTGGAATGATTAACAGCCCCGAGCTGTTAATCATTCCAGTCGGACCGTTAATAAACTGTAACGTCCTGAAAAATCATGCTATTAATATATTGACCTACAACGGAAAGACTGAGCAGTATTTGATGAGACGAATTCTTAAAGTAAATAGAATAGGAAAGGTCCAACAATAATTAACAATATCGAAATTGAAATTCCAAACCCAGATTCAACTAGTTGCTAGCCTTCAATTCCCCCTTCAACAGACGAAGAAATGAAAGACGTATCAATTTGAGAGTATGTATTTAAAGGTTGAGATGTGAGTTGACAAATTTTGAAAAATTGTTATTTATTTTCTTTCTTTATTTTTATATTGTTTTTAAATACATTCGACATAATGATCTCAATACCATGCTGGAATATCAGCCAAAATTATCGGCAAGCAAACTGCTCATCCCCACTGAAGATGATGTAAATTCAATCAACGCGCAGACTCCCCCCCCCCCCCCCTCCCCCAACCCATAAAATTTGTAGTGATTAAACGATAAGGATTTGCGACCATCATCTCCTTGCCGATTGGCTGAGCACACAACTGTCGGTTGTGAGTGCAGATGTCAGGTAGTAACAAGCAAAAGGAGTAGTATGTTTAAGAATGCATAGAATATGGTTAATTTTACAGTACGGACAGGTTGATTGGTTTGGTGACCTCGCAAATGTGGATGGCGATAAAATGTGTTCTTTTTGTTGATAGTTCGTTCCCGAGTTCCAATGTGTTCTATGTGCCCACTGGCACATAGAACATATTGGGAATCAGGGGACGAGTTGTCAAATTAATTGCTGAGTGTCCCATTAATAATTGTTTTGTTTTTTTATAGACGCGAAGGCGTGTAATAAACACATAACGACAAGCGTTAATTCAATCGATATGGCACTTGTCCCATCGCGGAAGGATAAAACTCGAGGCATGCGTCCTGGATTTCATCCATCCGCGCTGGAACTCGTTCCATGTGGAGTAAACCATTCACACGCGTGTGCCATTCTGTGTATACGCTGGCAAAGTTGTCAAAGGTCAATGTCGTTGTTTTGTCTTATGTGCAAAGTACAAATCGATGTTTTATTGGCATGCACATTTTGTTCTGCTATTGTGACAGAACAATCCCGAAACCCCTCCATCAGCCCACCCAGGCTGGTTTGGGTTGGTGGAGGAGGGTTCCTGGTGTCGTCTCTCTTAGACAACAGTAAAAATGTGGCATTAAATGGAGTCGTAATGTTGGCAATACTACAAATATCAACTGGCAGTAGTTTTGTCGAGAACGACAACTCATTTTTTCGATAGACGCTATAAATTTTAAAACTCATTGAAATTTGAAAATAACTTTATGTCGTACATGATCAAGAGAACTTCTTAGTCACAGAGAATTTCAGATCTCAGAATTTGGAGTTACTTTTGTTTTTCGTCATTCGTCGTGGATTCACACGGTTTTATTTAGGTCATTCAACGAAGTTGGATCGAGAGCGACGCTGTTTAGTTCATTATTGAACCGATTCGCTTGAAATTTGGCGCACATATACTCCCTAACTTTTAGTTCTCACAATCGCATCAGAGGTTTGATTTCGCACCTTTATCCAAAACAGCGTTCAACATACGTCTTTTCGATCAACTTTTGATATTAATGCCTGTATCAAGCCTCCCTCGTTGAACCTGTGGATATTCCATCTCCCACAAAACAAAAAACATATCTGAAAATTGATTTTTGGCTGAACCTTGTTTCACTCACGTCACACAATTTAAGTATGTTATTGAGTCCAAAAATAAAAACAGACGTGATTTTTATTTTTGAATTAACATCATTTTGGACCCTATCCCCCACCCCCACCCTGGGGACAACCTACGCTCCAATCGACATTACGAAGCACTACAAAAATATCACACCCTGAAAAAGGAATATTTAGACCGGTGCATTGTGCAGTTCTCTCAAAATAATCGGAACATCTTTAACGCTCTGGCGTTATTGGCGATCGAGGCCGGAAAACGTCAAGATTAAAGTTGTGTGCATTAAGTTGAAATCAAGGTGACTTTTAGTACTCATGGTACCGAATAACCAGTTCATAATCAGATGGCCAGTACCGTAGATAAGATGTCACTCGCATCTGGTGTCAGCCCTATGTCTAAAGCTACATAGCATACCATTATAATAATACCCCAGACGGAAAGAGAAGTCGATTAGCACAAACATTGAGCAGTGTCGTCCCTACACATTCTTCTCGTTGTTGGGCCCTCTGGATGATGGAAGTGTTTCGTGATGCCTGAAATTAGTTTGCGGTTTCAAAATAATGCAGTTAACCCAATGTAACGGCCAAAACCGGCCAGCGATATTCCCAAAAACTGTCCTTCAAGTTTCATTATTTTTCTCTCAAATAACATAGCTTATGACCCCTCATTGTTACGAGCTCGTTCCAATAATGGATCAAAAGCTATGTTACAAAAATGGGTTTTCAAGAATTTTGTTTGCAAGTATCGTCTACCTTTTGTGTTAGGTATATTTATTAATTTATTGGTGTTTAAAGTCACGTGCGTTTGCACAATGGCTGATCCGGACCGTGACAGTTTTACATGTGGAGGAAGCCGGAGTACCGGAGAGAACCACCGAGCATCGACGAGCAACTGTCAGCTCCTCAACATTCTAACTCTGTTCAAGCTCTGATCAAGCACGGTTACACCGGTTGAAGACATGTACACCACCAACGTGCAGTACGCTTTAGTACACGGCGTCATCGTAGGCATGTATGCACCCGGGATAATGTGCCTTGTCCAAGGACACAACGCGCTTCGTCCCGGACGGGGATCGAACTCGGGACCTCTCACATAGATGTCCCACACTCTACCACTGAGCCACCGCGTACTCTTTCGTGTTAGGTAGAGGGTTAAGAAGTTGTGATCATCTGATATAAACGTGTTGCGATCAGAGTGTGATCTTATCAAGATTTTTTTTTTTTGTGACCACATTACGATATCATCGATCCCAACACAACTATATACAGATTATCATGATAATGTGCATGTCCTGTGGTTTGTATCAGATTCGAGAAGGTGTCAAGAATGGGATCACAATGAGCCGGCTTTGCCGACGAGTTGTGATCCCATTTTTGGACACCACCGAGAATCTGATGCAAATCACAGGACATGCACATTATCATGATAATTCATTTATCTAACAATTCTGTCACATACACAGATTAAATCTTAACCCTTTTACCCAACGTAACGGCCAAAATCGGCCAACGCTATTCTCAAAAATCGCGAGTTAATTTTCATTATTTTTTTCATTTTGTGTCTCAAAAACATAGGTTATGACCCCTCGTTGGGACGTCCTCGTCTTGCTCGTTCCAACGAGTGGTCATAACCTATGTTTTTGAGACAAAAAATGAAAACAATTAGTTATTCAAGAATTGTTTTTGCAAGTGTCGTCTGTTTTTCATGTTAGGTAAAGAGTTAAATTATTTTTAAACATTTTTGGGACATAATGTTCGGTCGATCACTGAAACGCACATATAATGTATCCATGCGCCTGTTATGATAGCCCGTAGCGCTACCGGAAACGAGTCGTCTATATGATACGGAATCAGAATGAGTCGTCAAAATGATACGGAATCGGAACACATTATGTGATTCGTACCGTTTCTCGTGGTTTTCAGGCCAAAATCTATTTGATTGTTAGGTAAATTGCTGGAACACCCATTGACCACATATAGAAAAATATCTCAACCGCGACAGTCTTGGGTGAGGGGCTGCAGGGGGGTAATGCTTTCGTTATAAACAAACAATGTTCAACGTCAAAAAAAATCAGGAACGTTTCCAATTTCCCGATGTCGACGTGACGCCATCTTGGGTCTTGGAGGATGGGACGGAGTATATTGCGACGTTTTTCGTTGACATTTCAGGAATCCAGTTGTATGGATATGATCAGGAACCCTGAATAGAATCGCAGTACTGACTTCACCCGACATTATGATACACTGAAAAAATTATGAAAAGTTGAATGAAGATCTCGCGTTTAATGACACTTAGGGTGTTCAAGGAGACAGGAAGAAACACGAAAAGAACACGAAAGAGTACGGTTTGAAAGTATCGAACAAACGTTGCTCTCGAATGTGTTGGTCCTCAAAACGCCAAAACCTCCAGCATCGTAAATGAACCAGGGGAAAAGGAAGAATCATTAGTTTAAACAACGGTTATTGATTTGATGTGCTACCATTCAATGCAAGTAACAAATCAAGTTTGTCAGTAAAGTAGTTCTATTCCATAATTCCCGGTCGGTGCAGTCCTCAGCAACCAGTGGGCTGGAGAGGGGAAATTTATGTTCAAGTGGAACCAATAAGAGGCGGCGGTAAATTAGCAGTGTTCATGAGGGCTCGACATTGTTTGGTGTCAAGTTGAATTTTTCTTCGATTCCAGATGCTATTTGTGGTGCTAAATATACGATTTGAGTCCAAAATGGAATCTGAATTATCATAAGAACAAATTAATCATCTGTCGTTCTCTGAGTCAACAATGCGCCATTTGCAATGGTCGGGCATTGCAGATGGCGTTCGTTTGCATTCAAAGTGCGATATTTTAGTTTAGCAGGTCCTTTTAAGTATTTTAGTGGCAAATAAACAAAATTTAAATGATAAAAATATAGAATCTAAATAAAACAATAAATATTTAATTTAAAAAGGTTATTATTTTCGTTTACAAAATACTTTCATGATTGTATTTTACTCGCTGTTCATTCACTCCAAATAAATTATGGTAGAAAATAATTTATTATCTTCCAGAAGGCTTATAAAAAGTGAGGAAGTTAAAAAAAAAAAGATTAAGTAACAAAGAAATGTATTTTTTAATAATATAAGAATCAGATTAACTTGATACACTGATAATTCAGTTGACCCATAACAAAACTGGCCATGAATAACCTGTCCGAGTACCTGAACGCTGAAACTTTGTCTCGCTTGTGTCGCCAGATAACGATTGTATGAAAAACGAAACACTGAAACAACAAACATTAACCCTTTATCCAATACCGACGATTCCAAAATTTATTATTTTGAATATCATTTTTTTCAAATTTTTCAACAAATTTCAACAAAACCATATCATGTGACTCCTCGTTGGAACGAGCTCGTTCCAACGAGGGGTCACATGATATGGTTTTGTTAACATTTTTTGAAAAATGATATTTTTTCAACTGCTGAATTTGCATATTACGCGGGCGGATGAGGCCGATTCGTTGGGTAAAGGGTTAAAGCCTTTGAGATCTACCAAAATTATATTTTTAGTGCCAAATGCTGTCTTTGGTTCATTTCGTGTAACTGACACCACTGGTACCCGCCGGCGTAAACATTGAAAATTAGCATTATTTACACAGTCTGTCAGTTCCTTAATACTATTAGTTATCCTTGTGTTTTCCAGGGTGTATGGGAATTTAAACGGTTTGTGAACTCATATACCCTGAGGCGAAAGCCGAAGGGTGTATGAGTTCCCAAACCGGAGTAAATTCCCATACACCATGGAAAACACAAGGAAAGGATTTATTTCCAAGAATTGTGGTGTACTTAATGCTTTACCCTACATTGTCGGCAAAAACTGACAAAAACATTGTACTTAGCAAGTTTCTTAAATAAAACCAGACAAATATGGATGTCACTGGAACTGGCTCAATGAGCCAGTTCCAATGACATCCATATCTGTAATATTTTATTGTACATAAATATTAAATTTCCTGTATTTTTATTTTTGTTCTAACATAACCCAGCAGAAGGGATGAGTTAATAATTAAAAATGGGTACTTTTATAGCCATATAGCTTGCTCTTGTATTTTCTTGTTTTTACACCGTGGTTAAACACGGTGTAAAAATGCCACTGTGGATTACATGTTATACCGTACCTCTCAGCCAATCAAAATGCAGCATTTTGTTTCATTTGGAAATAAAGTTTATTATACGCTAAACGAAAGATTATCGAAAAAAATGCGGAAATATAGAAATCGTATCCTCCACTGTGAAGATATAGTAATTTTCACTTTCATGGTATTAATCAAAATGGCGAATTTCAAAGCACCACTTCAAGGTGGATACGAGTCAAATTATCACTGGAAAAGATCAATTTGTTCTAAAAACATACTTGTGTAATGATAAGAAAATCTAGTGTTTTTGAGTGGATACCGATCATTTCTACCAATAATTCAACACGTATTCACCTTGAATTGATCTTGAAACCCGCCAGCTGAATCAGATCGCAAAACGCTAACTGTTCCGAGTATCGATCGAATCACTTCTGCGTATCAATGAGCATCATCTGTTTGCTTCCATGCATCAATTCAGGGTTGAAACAATAGGAATTATCGAAAGGAATGATGAGATTCTTATAAAAATCGTATAATAGAAAGAAAATCTAGTTTTTTGAGTAGATACCGAAAATGTTCACACTCGTGATCAGGACAAAAGGTTGTAAACATTTGTTTCGGTCACGCATGAGATAATTTTCTGTATCCCCTCAAAAACACTAGGCATCCACTATATATTTGATTTAGTTGTTTCTATGTTGGGACCGTGGTTAAAGGACAGTCCGGGAACGCGATATTAGTTAACTAACAAATTATGAAAGGAATATATCTCACCGTCAAAATTTTCCATGTGCCGGACAATGAATAATAAACGATTGACCAAAGAGACGACCAATAACAGTCACCTGTATATGCATTTCAACTGAATGTCAATGGTTTGTAGCAGCTTACATGGCATATTTTAAAACCAACAACATTTTTGGAATCAATTCGTTGCTACAGTTAAAACTACAAATCCTGTCACGAACTGTGCGCTTATCTTGGCTTATTTGCGCGTATGAATTGCGCGCAGTTGCCATATCGAATGACATCTAAAGCACGGCAGGTTTTCCTGGTTACTTATAGTAAACACAGACAATGTTTCTGCCAATGGACCTCCGGGTTACCCGGAGGTCCATTGGCTGAAACATTGCCTGTGCACTGGCCATATGTACATAATTTGATAGCCTTACTGTGGTCTTAACGCGCAGATTAACGCGCAGATCAACGTGCTATTTGTGCGCATTTTATGACAGGACTTCTAGTGTTAACTGTATTAACTATTATCATATGACTATCTAATTTAACCGGTAAATATCATTACTGTTTGACGATCTTTTTCCTGGTCTCCGGAAAATCCACAGTTTGGAATCCGATTGCATATCACTATAGTATGACGAAGTATTTACAGGAGCATTCGAACTCGTATAATTAGCTGTTCGGCTCGCAGAGAGTATTACTCCGAGCTGGATTGGGTGCGCTCGAGCGGCGGTCCGGGTTTTTTCTATCGCATTCATGATAGTTTTGTTACCGTATTCATGCGCATCGGGGGATTCCAAAAATACAAAATAAGTGACAAGAATAAGTGTAAACAAAAATAGTCCTATTATACTACAATCCAATTTACCAAAAAAGGTTGGGAGAATTGTTAATGCTAGCTTTGGCTTGCGATGTTGAGCTATAAGTCATATAATAAACCTTTTATCGCTACAGTGAAGTGATTTGGTCGTCGCATCAAGTCTCGTTGAGGAGGGCAGATCGACGGGTGAAACACGCTGCCTGCGGCAGCTCGTTTGATATGGCGATCAAACCCACTCAACTCGACGTGATACTACGACCCAGGCCACTTTACTGTAGCGATATTTACTTATTTATTGTATTGCAGAATAAGTGTTCATACTGGTGGTGAAGCTGTTCGCATGTCGGGTCAGTTTTGTGCGACTATCATGTGCTTACCAGTACTAGTTTCTTACGTACTGTTTTCCCAGGACTTTTTTGATGCTTCACTTCTGCCCGCATCGGTGCACGAGTCATTATCTATTTCAGATCGCGTGGGTGTGGATAAGCACAGATCTTGTCCTGCTCCATTGTTAAAAAGAATCTTGTGATGTGGTATTTGAAAAATTGAAAGAAAGTATATATTCTTACTAACCCAATAAAGCGTTGTCCATATACTTTCGCGCAATAAGGGCACTTAAAAAATCATTATAAAAGTGGATAGAAAATACCGTCAGGGTCGCGAAACGACTCCTCTGTGTATTTTTCCTAATCACAGTACTGTATAATTTCAATAATTTCAAAATCGACAAAAAAACAAAAAAACAGGCGAAACATTGAATCTTAGATGCTAGTTTGGTTTGTTTTTCTTGATCCGGTTTTAGTTTTGTAATATTTCATTTAGGACATATAAACCACTGATCTTTATACAGTGGAGGCTAGAAGTCCTTTCACATTTAGCGCAGAACAAAGAACATGTTCGTTATTGAATGCGCTCTTTACCACACAAAACTGAAGCAGTCTAACCGAAATACACAAAAACGTTTGTATTGTCGAATACAAAATATATAGAGGATATGGATTGATTGTTTTTCTCATATAATATTTATGAAACGGGTCTAAGAATTTTCCGTTTTGGCGAGCCTCTGGCGAGCACAAACGGAAAATTCGGACGAGTTTCATAAATATTATATGAGAAAAACACTCATTTCATATTCAATTTATCATATGACACACACACGCACAAATTAGCCACTTTGTATGACTTTTTAACCCATCACCTAACTTGAGTTGCAGACGTCACTTGAAAAAAAACATCCTCGTATAACTAAAAATTTTCATTTTTTGCTTCCAAAACATAGGTTATGACCTACATGTATGTTTTGGAAGCAAAAAGTGAAAATATAAAAAAAAAATGAATGGCGTTTTTCTGGTAGGTAAAAAATTAATACAATATAACCCACCCGAAATAGGACAGATAACGTAAATTCTCCCTACTGAAATTATGCAAATGTGACCCAGTTATATTTTGTTTACCCAATCAAATTGTCCAGTTTTGAAATTGACCAAAGAAAGCTCCCAACTCTAATTTTGCAAATTATGAAAATGTGGCCCAGTTGTATTTTGTTCAGCCAATCAAATTGTCTAGTTTTGAAATTGACCAATGATATTGACGGAAGGCTTTATTTATCACTGATTAATATGAAAACAAAATATCAAATGTTTTAAAGTGAACAAAACGGACGAGTCATATGATAAAATGCATTGTTATCAAGGTCATAAGTAACATCACGGACTAAACCGATCAAACACAAAACAATATTGAGATTAAAATGTGTGGAGGGTGGATTACTGTTTAATCGCTACGAGACAGATTTTTTTACTTAGCAATTATTTTCATTTTCTGAGGACAAAACACAAGAAGCACAAGCAAACGTTCATCACATGGACCATCGGGTTGCACCCGGTGGTCTGTGTGATGGAAGTTTGCATGTGTTTCTTGTGCTATTATGAACAAATTTTTAAAAATGACTTTTCGAGGGGAGAATATATGGCGCTGCGAATAAGTGATAATGCCCTCTCTTCATTCTGCTTTTGCTATCGCATTTTAATATCTATTTACATTATTACATGCAAATAATCAATGCTCGACACGCAAGAAAAACATCCAAGGCTTTCAAGTTCACGACGCCTCACTATTTCCGATCACTTTTAAACAGTGTACTTTGATGAAGTGGAAAAGTAATGTGTTGATGATGTGAATATTTTTCGTGGTAAAGTAAACTGAATAATTATAATGTATTTTAGAAGTTATTGACAAAACGTAGGTGCTCAGATTGGAAAATTGATGAAATATTAATTGTTTGTGCTAGGTAAACACCATGACGTATGGTGAGGTGAAATCAATTACGCTGTGACTACAATAACTGTGTAGCAGCTTTCACGTCATCAAACGCGTGAATTGGGGTGGGGGGGGGGGGGGGGAGGCGGAGGGATACCACGTTGATTGACTTGACTCTTGTGAGTGGAACAGTTTGAGTGGCGCCGTTTTTTCGGTGCCGTTCAAGTAATCAGGTTTTGAAGAAATCAGTGTTCTGAACGCAATAGTAGTGAGCGAGGTAGATCAGAGGTTACGGAATTGGACTTCAAACCGAAATAATAATAATAATAATAATAATAATAATAATAATAATAATAACAATAATAATAATAATAATAATAATAATAATAATAATAATTGATTTTGTAAAAGCGTAAAACTACGAAGAGTGCCCTAAAACGCTTCAAAGAAATAAAATACACTTTTCTGAAAATTAAGAGTCACATGTTTCAGTTTCCTCTAGGGAGGTTTAGGAGAATGCTTCTGTAAATAGGAAAGTTTTAAGATTTCTTTTGAAGATGTTGATAGTTTCTGAATTTCTGACACTAATAGGCAACGCATTCCACAATCTTGGACCCACGATGGAGAACACACGATCATTAGCCAGATTAGATCTGCTAAAAGGTATGACTAGTTGAATTTGATCTTTAGATCTCAGACTGCGTGATGGAGTGTATACAGTGATGAGCTCTTGCAGGTAAACTGGAGCCAGTTTGTGGATAGATTTGAAAACTAAGATCAATATTTTGAAATTAATTCTCTGTTTAACTGGAAGCCAATGTAATTGTCTTAAAACAGGTGTTATGTGTTCAGAGCATTTGGTACCAGTAATTATCCTAGCAGCAATATTCTGAACTTTTTGAAGCTTCTGAATCAAATACTGCGGCAGCCCCACTAACACTGAATTACAATAGTCTAGTTGTGAGGTGATGAAGGAATGCACAAGTTTTTCAAGTGCTGACTGGTTAAGATAAGTTCTAAGTCTTCCAATATTCCGAAGCTGCCAATAACATTTTTGACATATTTTATTGATATGGATGTCTAGCTTTAAATTTGAGTCCATAATCAGTCCAATATTCCTGGCCGATTCACTTTTCATGGTGATGTTGTTTCCAACATGAATTGATGTAACAGTGGGTGTAGGCATGTGAACCCCGGATATCACCAAGAATTCTGTTTTAGAGTAATTCATTTTCAGTTTAAAATCTATCATCCATTCCCGCACCAGATTTATGCAAGTTTCCATGTTGCTGACTGCAGTGATTGAGTCACTTTGAAGAAATGAATTAAATGTAATTACATTTGGGTATCATCAGCATACAGATGATATGATATGCCATGCCTTTTAAGAAGACGACCCAGAGAAGAAGTGTACAGAGTAAACAAAAGTGGACCAAGAACTGAGCCATGAGGAACACCACACTTTAACATCTTGCTTTCTGAACCGGTCTTGTTGATATATATTTGTTGACTGCGACCTTCTAGATATGATGCAAACCATGATAAGACAGTTCCACATATGCCATTCTGTGTCAATGTCTGCAAAAGAATATCATGGTTGACGGTGTCGAATGCTGCTGACAAATCCTAGGGTACAGCCTTACCCTCAGACACTGATTTAACAATGTCGTTGTTGACTCGCAGTAAAGCTGTCTCTGTACTGTGATTGGCTCTGTATGCAGACTGGAAAGGCTCTAAAAGATCATTTTCAAGCAGATGTTTTTTGAGTTGTGAAGCAACACCCTTTTCCAACAATTTAGACAGGAAAGAGAGGTTCGATACTGGGCGATAATTCTTCAGGTTGTCAGGATCAAGAGATGGCTTCTTGATGAGTGGAGTAACAAGTGCTTTTTTCAGTGGGCGTGGAACAAATCCCTCATGAAGGGATGTAGATATAATAGATGATATGGCTGGCAGAAGATGATCAATTGTCTCTTTCAGAAGGAAATGTGTCCACTGTTCCGTCCCCGCCAGGGGTAACTGAGTTGTATCTTTTGGAAAGACACTTAATCACGATTGCCCACGTGTAGCACGGTGGTGCTGTGTAATAAGGCGTACTGTACGTCGATGGTGCACTTGTCTTCAATCAATGCTAACGCTGCTTGTGTGGAGTTAGTGTGTTGGGGGTCTAACAGTTGCTCGCAGCTGATCGTTATTGAGCTAGGTAAACATCATGACGTTTGATGATGTGAAAGTTCTTACGCTGTGACTACAACTTTCACGTCATGAAAACGCCATGGATTGGGAGGAGTTACCGCGTTGATTGACTTGACTGAACCTTATGTGACGTGCACTGCAAAAAAATATAGGTCCTCTTTAAATAAATAATGTTTAAACAGAACTGGTTCCATCTCAGGGACAAGATTAGAACCAGTTTTGGTTCTAAAGAGAACCTATAATTTCTGCAGTGTGGGGGCAGTTTGAGGAGCGACTCTTTTCGGTGACGTTCAAGTAATTGAGTTGTTCAGTTACGTGAAAATCAGTGATCTTCGCCCACTGGTAATGGATGCGGTGGTTCAGTGGTTACGGAATTGGACTTCAAACCGAAACGTCTGTTATTCCGTCCCCGCCAGTGGTAACTGAGTTGAATCTTTGGACAAGGCTCTTAATTACGATTGTCCACGCGTGAACACGGTGGCGCTGTATACTAAGGTGCATTGCCCGTCGATGGTGCATTTTTCTTCAGCCAATGCTAACCCTGCTTGTGTGGAGTTGGTACGTTGTGGAATCTGACAGTTGCTCGCTGCTGCTCTGTCGTATCCTCCACGTGATCCGTCTTCTACCACCCGTGCATCTGCCTGACACGAGGTGACACTGCCTGTCGAAAGTGTTGTTAAACCCAGTAAATAAACCCACAGGTGTAAAAGTGTAACAAGCTGATCCTGATCCGATCACATGTCTGTGCCTTGAAAGGATCGTCATACTCATTTCGTTAGATTATAATGTTTTGAAGCCTACTAGATTAATATCCCTACCAACAAAAGCTTACGCGATGCAATTGCCAAACGAAACAAACGATGTATCTTTAGGTGTATTAAAATGGTGATAAACAGTCGAGATTGCAACGGTATACCAGGCTTTGCAAAAATAGACTAAGATAAATTAAGTTCCGAACCATAAGCTTTCTAAATTATCAGGTCATATGCAGCAATGAGGTATACTTACAGGCCGTTATCTTTGATGCTCAAATATATTGACTGTTTCACTTCCGATTCGATTGCAAGCAGTGCTCCATTCTTGTGGCTAGTTTCACAGGTGATTTGAGCATCGTACATACAAAGATCTTCTAGATGGAAATACCATTTCATCAGTCCACTGGTGTATCCTAGAAAGAAGAAAAAAAACAAAACTAAAAGAACAAAAATTAAATATTAATTAAATTATTTATTCCAACTATTTTTGAACTGCACATATTAGTTGAACCCTTCGCCTAACGAGTCGTCTACAGTATAGTCACCGTGGACAAGTCGTAATCCATGCGCGAACAGTGATGTCCACGCATGCGTTTACCAGATAATAAAAGTCATCATCAATCAAATTTTAATTAATGAAGCACCGGGTTGTTTTGAAAGTAATTCCTATAATAAGTGTTTGTAATCTAATTTATATTTCCTTGATAGGGATATTCTCTTCCAGGCTTTTTGGCTTATTTCGGAGATGTGGTCGTCCCAGGACCCAGTGTTGTTGATAATTAGGCCAAGATGTTTATGGTGATTTACTTTTGTGATATTAGTGTTAGACATTTTGAGGGGAGGTTGGCAACTTTTTATAATCTTTCTAGAAATGATTAATGACTCTGTTTTGGTAGGGTTAAAGTTTACTAACCACTTAGCTGCCCATTGGTCAAATTTCATTAAGTCATTGGATAAGAGCGTAGCTGCTCGCTGTGGGTCTTCAACGGTCGGATACAAGGATGTATCGTCTGCGAACAATCGTCATCAACGATATCATTAATATATATCAGAAAAGAAGTGGTCCAAGTATCGAACCCTAAGGAACCCCTGATTCAACACTTTTCCAAGAGGAGAATTCTGTTTTGACTACAATCCTTTGTTGCCTGTTACTGAGATAAGAGCTAAACCAGAGAAGAAGGTTACCCGTTAGTCCTATTTATTCCAATTTGTAGAGCAGACCCGTATGCAAAACTTTGTCGAAGGCTTTACTAATATCGCAGAAGACGAACCTTATTTCTTCACCTCCATCAAGAGCTGCACTGATAGTGTGACAGACTTCAGTGAGCTGTAGTACCGTGGAATCTTTCGAGACAAAACCTGACTGAAAACGTGTCAAAAAACTGTTTGACAGAAAAAAATTAAGGACTTTATTCGCTATGCACCTTTCAAACAATTTACCTACACATCTCAGCAATGATATTGGACGGTAGTTAACAACTTGATTGGGTGCGCCCTTTTTGAAAACAGGAGAGACATTCGCTCTCTTCCACTCAAAGGGGAAGACACAATGGCCAAGCAGCAAAAGATTAAATATATCTGTCAATGGTTTAGTTAGGGACGTAGCGCATTCTTTTAATATTTTTGGACTGATGTCGTCGGGCCCACAGGCTTTCGATGGATTAAGGGATTTTAGCGCTTTCGCTATGTCATATTGTTCTAGTAAAATCTGATCTAGTATAGGTCGATTGGGGTCAAATACAGCTGGGGGTAGGGAGGCCTAATCATCATTTACCCTAGATATTGAACAGAAGTACTTGTTAAGTGCCTCTGCTTTATCTTTGTTTTGTGACAAAAGCATGCCGTCATGAGATAGGTTGGGTATGTCACTCTGTTTTTTGTCAAAAAGTAGCTTTAGAGTTTTCCACCAGGTTTGAGGGGATGTCATGTGGGAGTTCAGTGTATTTTCTATTTTCATCAGAAATCTAGACTTTGAGTCACGTATGGCGGTAGTTGTTTCATTCCTTTTATTTCGATACTTCAACCAAGCAATGTCGGTGTTGACACGTTTTGCGATACGGTGTAAACGCTTATGTTGTCGTATTAAGCGCTTTATGGCATTATGCATCCATGAGGGTTCTTTAGGGCGAGCTCTTATTGTCTTACTGGGAACATGTTTATTAGTAAGGTTGCCATGATAATTTGTGAGACATTCCTCAATCCCTTCAAGTTAATTGCCCGATAGTAGATCATCCCAGTTGGTTTCATCGAGATCATTTTTAAATTGTTCAAAATCAGCATCGGCGTAACGCCATATTCTTCGACAGACGGACATATGGGGTTTTGAAATGAATTTCAATCTTGCTATTATGGGACAATGATAACGGATAAGTTCTGCAAAAAAGGGATCACCGACTTCGCATGATTCGAACAGGTCTGAGCTATTGGTGATACATAAATCAAGAAGGGAAGATGAATTTTCTGTAAAAAAAAGTTGGTTGGTTAACTATTTGTGTTAAGTGTAATTGTTGGAGAATGTTTTGAATGGGACCAGTTGAAGTTTTAAGTTGCTTATCATTGAAGTCACCGGTAATAATTATTGGCATATTATGTGCATCCAGACGTTTATCAAGAGAATATCAGATCCCATGTTTCAGTGCCTGCATCACATGTTTCAGTGCCTGCATCTGATGGTCTATGTTTCAGTGCCTGCATCTATAAAATGAACCGAGGAGAAAATTTCGTTTTTCAGTAAAAATTTGAAGCCAGAGGCACTCGACATTATCAACTTCCAAATCAGGCCGGGGTACAAACGCAAGGGTTGACTTTATGTAAACAGCTATGCCACCACCTCGCGTGCTTCTGTCCTTCCTTATTGGGTCTTGAAATCCAGGGATCAGGAGATCTGAGTTACCGTTGTCAGTCTTAAGCCACGTTTCGGTGAAAACACAAATGTCGAAATTACAGGTTTCACACCTCATAACGTCAAGTTTAGGTTTCAGGCTCTGTATGTTCAAGTGGAATAGAGATAAACCATTTGCATTAACGACAGAAGGCGCTGATATGTTGGCTTCATCGGTTTCACATGAAGCGGAAGAATCGGTTGAAGGTCCAGGATTTAATTCAATATCACCAGACATGATAATTATTATAAGAATGGACGTGCAAATGAAGGTGATGTTACTTAATACATCTAGAAACGTCCTATGAAGATACACACCGTGTCCAATGATCGGCTGTAGAAGGTGGACTACTTACTAGACCCGTAGGCTGACGATGCATGACATCTTCATACGAAATTTAACCACTGGAAAGAAGGTGATGTAAGCATGTCATTAGTGTTAAGCCCTTAATACCGAATCGCAACAAGAGATTAACGAGTAAAACATCAAGTAATTTAAAAAAATTTGTGCGGTGCCCGCAAGTTCTCGCAACTGAAACAAATAGACCCACTCGAGCTCTGGATATCGCTTGATCAATCATTGGAGTCCGAAGGACAAGGATGTGATTGGTCTCGATATTGAATGGGTCCAATGGTACGTTTTGCAGTGCAATTTGCTTGGTTAAGTGAATATAAGGTTACCGCGGAAGAGATAGAATGGAGGTTCGAAAAGGAAAAATATTGTATGTCTGATGATAAAGTAAAGTAAAAACTAACATATATACATGGTGAGACTGTTACACTAGAAGTGTAAAAGCATTAACAAATAAGACAGGAGCATGTAACATTGGTATAGGATTCGTTGCTTCCGATGGGAGCTTGGATCAAAGTCATAATCTAGATTATGAAGGATTATTTGGGCAGATGTGGATAATCCATTTATAGGAGGTTGTATTTTTGATAAATCATCAGTGGCCCGGTCAGAAAATAAGTCGAGCTAATATTCAAATATCTGTAGGCAAAAGAGGGCAAATCCAGTGGGTAATTTCATAACATCCACAATTTAATTAATATATTTGATTCTTAAAAAGCTACAGTGCCGCATCCAACAAAGTCCACTGGACAATGATAGGAGGAAAACTAATCCAGAATATGGCATAATCACTGCCAGACTGGTTTTGCAATTTGGCAATAATGATGCCATGCTCTGGCAAAATAAAAGCAACTGCCGAAACAGTGTTCAGTATTAAAAGTTCAGGAAGACCTGTTTTCCTTATTAATGCGACATGAGAGTTATATTATTGCGATATTGTTTTGTTGGTGGTGTGGCAGCTGCGCGATTGGCTTACACTCGACCTTAGATAATACTGGATAAGAAGAAGTCGACAAATGTGGCGAATAACGAAAGCATCGGTTTGCGGGCTTAAACAAAAGATTACACCTATATTTGGTAAGAGTTATACTATTAAGGGTTTTAAGACAATAGCCCGACATTTTGAGTTTTGGTCGAGAGAGCCCAACAGCACTCTGCCACTACAAGAGGTTAATGTTGAATGGCGTGCATCAGTTTTCTGTTACGCCGTTGCCCAGAAAGTTAGACAAATCGTCACACCAAATGTCAGTCATCTAGATTTAATAAGAGTCACACTATTAAGGGTTTGTCATTTGGGGGACACGTTGGATATGCAAGGTAAGGCCCACACTGAAGTATACAACGGAACAATAGTGTCACGTTGGTAACGCCAGGCTGTCACATCATTGATTCCAGATTGCTTTCGTTACTTTCGTTCTTGGTCAAGGCTTTCCATGTAGATAGTATTTTCGTCTATTCATCTTGCGGAAATATTATTAGTTACGATTGTGTTTTCCCGTGTGTATGGAAATTTACACCGGACTGGAAACGCATACATCCTGAGACGCAGGCGCGCGGTTAACACCACTTCACCACTCGTGGTGAACATTTGGTACACCAAGCTACTATGGGTATATTCTATATATATCTTATTTGACAGATCTCTTGGAGCTCTGCCAAAAAAGATATGACAGAATAAATCCTCATTTTATCTCTAAAATACAAGAAAGTGACCAAATCATTGTTAGTAGAAAACAATACAGTGGCCGGTCGTAATCCCCGCGTGGGCAGTGATGTCCACGCATGCGTTTACCAGGTAATAAAAATCAGCAACAGTAACATTTTAATTAATGAAGCACCGGGTTGTGCCCGCTGCTTCATTCATTAAATTGATGATGATTATTCCTGTGTTTGGAGTCTCATATTATTTCGTCCGCGGAAATATTGTTCACCTATGAAAGGTGACCAGTCCACGGCAACTTTACTATGAGCTTGTTAATTGAATAATAACACCTGGAAAATAACGATTGAATTAACTAGACTAAAATCATAAAAGCGATCTGGTCATGCACACCAATAAACACCAGTGGTTCGAGATCTCTTGAATAAAATATAGCGACATCGAGGCTGCATTAGAAAATTAAGAAACAAAATTGGAATTTGTTATTCAGAAAAGATTCTGCAGTGCTGTGGAACGGAAACGCATGGAGAATTAAGACCAAACTACAACCTAATCGAAACTCTTTGTCCGGGCTTGTAATCATGAAACTGTAGGTTTCAGTAGATGCAGTTTTAAGATTCGGAAATTTAAACACTGAGTTAATGAGGTCATTATTCGCTTTCTGCACACTTAGTTGGACAGAGCAAGTAGGCCAATCCAATGTCTACAATCACGTAGTACACTTCTATTTAGACAAATGCTGGTATTGTTATTGTTATTTTATTTTGACAGATGTTGGGGAGCTGGTAGCTGCTCGTCGTGGCTCGTTGGTTCTCTCCGGGTACTCTTCCTCCACCCGTAAAACTGTCGCCGACACGATATGACCTTGCCTGTTAAAGTGTCGTTAAACCCTAATAATAAATAATAAATTTTATTTTGACTCCTGCTTTACATGAATAAAAATATCATCTGCAATATATTTATTTTAAATAGTATTTATTTCAGACGATCAAATCAAAAAACTGCATTAATTAATAAAGATCAATAGAATCAATAACATTTAATCATTCTAATCGCATCAGTAGCATTTTTAGGTTATTACTTGGTTAGGTTCATTGAGCATCCCTCGGTAACTTCATATCAGCCTGAGACCTAGGGTTGAAGGATGACCTGAAGTAACAGGGGTCTGGTATGATATGTCAGCCGATATATAACTGCAGCTATGTGCTCACAGACCATTTTAGGTCTAGATGTTCTGTTTTTACTTACATATTGAATTTTGTGTTAGAGGTATACCAGCCATCTCCTTTTGCACCTGCTCCTTACAAATACTGAATTTTGTGTTGATGTTAGGTGAGGCTATTTATAGGCATAGCCTATTTGCCGATGATGTTTACAGATATGAAATACTTATTAAAAATTGTAACTTACCAAGTCATAAACCCTTTATTTATTAAAACAGTACAAATTATTACAACAGTTCTCAAATCTGTTATAGTTTCCTGATAGTGTTATTGTTTCGAGTTTTAAATTTCAAAGTTTTCTCTTCTGATACTTCAGCTTTCCAAGCATCGCGGCTTTTCGTTAGGGAAGCTGCGACATTCGGTAAGCTGGCCTACAGTTAAAACTAGAAGTCCTGTCACGAAATGTGCGTTTATCTTGGCTTAATAGCGCGTAGGAATTGCGCGCAATTGCCATCCAAAGCACGGCAGGTTCTCCTGGTTACTCATAGCAAACACAGGCAATGTTTCAGCCAATGGACCTTTGGGTTACCCGGAGGTCCATTGGCTGAAACATTGCTGGTGCACAGGCCATATGTACAGAATTTGATAGCCTTACTATGGTCATAACGCGTAGATTTCATGACAGGACTTCTAGTTTTAACTGTACCACTTCTTCCACATAGACGAATCTCCGCTTGCGACTCGGAATTTTAGTTAGCAATCAACTGTGTGTACAACTCTTATTTTCGACTTCATCCACCCAATCATTATCTAGTGTTATCATTATCATTAATCATTAATTTATCTTCATTCAAAACTCCACCTTGCCCAGCAACGCCAATTTTTCTGATTGCATTCGACGAATACCCATGAACATTTCGATATAAACAAATTAGTTACGCTTTTTAACGCAACAAGGGGGCAACTCTAGCTTGGTTCATATTAGCCGGGATCTGTTTCGTATCAGCCTAGTTTAAAGCCAGGATTTTTTTTTGCAGCGACATATTCTCTGACCGGACAGAACTTGAACATGGCATATTGTCTGTTTTCCTTTTCTTATGTCACTTTACAGGGATTCAGGACACATGCATACATGTATGGTCACCATAATTATGCAGATTCATATAAATTTATAGGTTTGTACTGTGGGTGAGATAGTTTAGCCAATTCTACCTAATAGTTTTCTTTTACGTTTCCAGATTCTCTCTACGTTCAAGTTTCCCAAGTCCTGTACATTTTCACTGATTTCACTTTGTGTGGAAAATCGTTCAATGATCTGATCATTCCGTTAGAGAAAAAACATTTCTGTGTTCCACTTTGCTTATGATTTCACCAATAAAAATGTGTGGCCTTTGACCACCACATAGATTTGCCTACACTTTGATCATGTATTACTTTAATCCTTTTGAAAGTCTCAATGATATGTATTCCGGGTCTTCTGTAACTTGTTGTGTTCGTAGTTTGCATTTTTGAAGCTGATTTTTCGTACAGTCTAGGATAAGACCGGTGGAGCAATGGGTGTAGAATGTGATGAGTGGGTCAAATATATATACCGTCGATCCCTCTACCCCATATTAATAAAGCATCACGAACGCATGTGCTCATAAATACCACATCAGAAACAGTAGTATACAGTACGTGGAGAGTGGACTGTAACTAAATCACCCGCGGAGTGGAGTTATCACCCAAGCTATAACTTTCAAATTGTGCACATATTGACAAAAAACACAAGCAAAGTTTCAGCCAATGGACCTCCGGGTTTAACCCGGAGGTCCATTGGCTGAAACTTTGCTTGTGTTGGTCATGCTTTGCAACAAATTTGCAATTATTGCTTGGGTGGAACCTCCACTCTGCGGGTGATTTAGTGATAATACACTCTCCACGTACTGTATGTAACACAGATACTAAATCAGACAATCCTATATTAATTCCCATAGTGACATCACATGATAATGGTTGTAAAGGTGTTTCAAAGAACACCTTCATCGACATAACCAAGGTTTGTGTACCAGGAAACGCACCACCTGTATTATCTGTATAAAATACTGATGAGTACAGTGTTCTTCTGAAAATAACCAAGGTATATGGACCAGGAAGCACACCACATGCATTAACTGTTTGCATAAAATACACAGGAATACATTGTTCTTCAAACAACACTTTATTATATTCACATAAATGAAATACTTTGTCAATTACCAACAATTAAAGGAAAACTTAACATAGTACTGCAGGTACATCAATAGCTGTCCAAATCAATATAGGTAAAGCAATAAAAGTGTGCCCTAAGCTTTCACAGAAAACCTATCCTTTGCCTTGTTATACAACTGATCCAAAACAATAATAATGCACCAGATACA
Source organism: Pictodentalium vernedei (assembly GCA_031216915.1). Taxonomy (NCBI): domain Eukaryota; kingdom Metazoa; phylum Mollusca; class Scaphopoda; order Dentaliida; family Dentaliidae; genus Pictodentalium; species Pictodentalium vernedei. The sequence continues at coordinate 53,459,408 of CM062297.1, forward strand.
ATATGACATAAACGTAACACCCAGGAAGATAACATCGACGATCTTTAGAGAGAAATAGAAAGAAAAAATGTGTCAAATGTTCAGCCCTGCAACATCAAAGAATAATGTATCAAAACATCAGAGTCTAGTAACAAAATTGTGAATAGAAGTATGTGTATGAGATTACTATTTATGAACACTAAAGGTCCCAGAGAGGGGGGCGCGGCGCGGTGGCTCAGTTGGTAGAGGTGCAGGCTGCAAGCCGAGAGGTCCTCGGTTCGAATCCCATCTGCGGCAACCGCGTTGTGTCCTTGGGCAAGACACTTCACCCCGATTGCCTACATGGGGGCACGATGACGCTGTGTACTGAGGCGTACTGCACGTCGATGGTGCGCATGTCTTCAACCAATCTAACCCTGCCTGTGCTGCGGTGCAGAGTTCAGAGTTACGATGTTGGAGAGCTGACAGCTGCTCGTCGTTGTTCGGTGGTTCTCTCCGGGTACTCCGGCTTCCTCCAATTTTAATTAATGAATTTTGATTAATGAAGAACCGGGTACTCATTAATTATCCATATGATACACAAATTAGGCAGAAATTTTTCAGAGCAAAGAAAACGTATAAGAAAATTACAAAACAGAAAAGCAAATTGTTTTATAAAAATCTTTCAATGAGGCTAGAGAAACTGCAGACATCTAACCCAAAAGACTATTGGGAGGCGATTAAAGCCCTGCAGCCAAAAAAACCCTCATCGTACGATTTAAACCCCGATGATGCAATAGACTTTTTTGATCAGCTTTTCCAAAAACAAATCAACAAGCAACATCTCCCGTCGTTATCACAAAATAGAGTAACAGCTACATATCCGTTAAACAACGATGCTATGACGTCCCAAGAGATACTAAATTCTCTGCGTACTTTGAAAAACAATAAATCCACCGGGGCAGATAATATTTCTAATGAGTTTTTGAAAATTGTTATTCCTGCTGTGATCGATGACGTAACAAAATTGTTTAATCAAGTGTTTCTATCACAACATTATCCTACCAAATGGAGTGAGTCAATATTGACAACACTACATAAGAAAGGGGATAAAAAGGATCCGAACAATTATCGGGCAATTGCTGTCAGTAATTCAATTGGGAAGCTGTTCAATAAAGTTATAAATTTTAGAATCAATTTGTATCTTGAGCAAAATGATATTATCAGTCACAATCAATTCGGTTTTAGGGAAAAACATAGTACCGTTGACAGTATGTTTGTTCTTAAGACCGCAGTTGATAAGTACAAAAAGAAAAATAAACAGCTGTTTGTAGCCTTCGTCGATTTTAAAAAGGCATTTGACTCTGTTGACAGACACATTTTGTTAAAAAAATTAGCAAGTGTTGGAATAGATGGAAATAGGATGAGCATACTTGCATCTATGTACGAAACGAGTAAATATTATGTTAAGACGCCGAAAGGCCTTGGACCACCTTGTGTATCGAATATCGGCGTGAGGCAGGGCTGCGTGATCTCTCCGACACTTTTCAAGGTATTTATTGACGACATTTCAACATACCTCGATGAATCGTGTCAGCCAATAACTCTTAATAATGCTTCAATAAGTCACCTCCTCTTTGCTGACGACTTGGTTGTATTGTCCGAAAGTGCAACTGGTCTTCAGAAGTGTTTGAACAACCTCGGGACGTTTTCGTATCAGAACAATCTACGCATTAATACAGCAAAGACGAAGGTCGTAAAATTTTCGAAACGGAAAACACAAAATATCGACTCCTTCCATTATCAAAATGAACCCTTAGAAGTGTGTGATGATTACTGCTATCTTGGCCTATTATTTCATAGGAACGGTCGACTCATCAATGCACAAAATCATCTCAAGGTTAGAGCGCAAAAGGTGCTTTATAAGCTACAACGTGCATTCTCTAAAACATACACACCGCCAGTGAGAGTTTACATTAATTTATTCAACATGTTAATTAAGCCAATATTACTCTATGGATGTGAAATATGGTCTCCCGATCTAACTGCAATGGATAATTCCGCTTGCGAAAATGTACATCTACAATTTTGTAAATCTGTCCTCGGGGTGAATAGGAAGGCCTCAAATCATGCGGTGCGGGCTGAACTTGGTCTCTTCCCATTATATATTTCCGCTACGACTTCAATGCTGAAATATGTCATGAAACTACAGACTGATTCGGTTAACACCGTACTCAATAATGCTTTTACTGAATCAATCAAGTATGCAGGTACTGATTCTTTACAGAAACGATTAGCTGTGTTGGGGGATCAGTTCCAAGTAGAAACAGAAAATCTGAATTCCCGTGACGTATTCGAAATACGAGACAGATTAAGGGACGAACATATTTCTCAGTTGTACGAGTCTATGCACAACGATAATCGATCTTGTGGCAGAAGTAAACTTCGTACTTATAGGTTATTTAAGAATGAATACACACTCGAGCCGTATCTAATACACACTAAATCTGTAATGAGTAGGCATCTATTTACTCGGCTACGGATAAGTAATCATTCCTTAGCCATAGAAAAGGGTAGGCACGCACAGCCACCAGTAGCTCTAGAAGACCGAACTTGTTCATTCTGTGACCACAAAGTGATTGAAGACGAACGCCACTTTGTGATGGAATGCCCTAAGTATAATGTCGCACGACAGAAGTTGTGGGGTTTTATACAACATGGGGAGCGAACATTCCTTGGTATGAATAACAATAATAAGTTTCTCTACATCATGGGAAATGCAGATCCTGCCCTTTGCAATGTGATCTGCTGTGCCGTGCGTGAGTTTTTTCTCTTTCGTAAAAATTCGTAAGAAATATTTGTTGTCAGTTTTAAATGATAAATGTAGGCCTAACATTGTCTACTGTATTTGTGCATACTGCCCATGTGGGTGTAATATTGCAATAAATCTATTCTATTCTATTCTATTCTATTCTATCGGCGCAGATATCAGCCGCAGGTAACTTCATGTCAGCCCGAGGTCGAAGGTTGAAGGCTGATATGAAGTTACCGAGGTCTGGTATGATATCTCAGCCGTTATGTTTAACTAACCAAGTAAGAAAATCTTTATTTATTTAACCGAGACAAATTATTACAACAATTCTCTCATTTGTTACAGTTGTCTGATAGCTTTATTAGTAGTATGTAATGTTGTTTTGAAGCCCAGTTTGGGGGACCTCGGTAGGGGACCTCGGAAGTGACGTAATGTTACGTGACACAGTTGCGCGAGTTTGTGTTGTCATGGTAATGCACATGGGAGGCAATTTTGTGACGTCGCCCCCATAGTGATAAGTGGTGTTAGTGCGCATGCGTAGCGCATATTGTTAGGGTGATAATTATGTGTTTCTGTCGTCCATTGTGTATACGGGAGGCCACTCAACAATCCCTCCAAATCACCAAAAACAACTTTGTTTGATCCGGTTTCCCCCAGAATCCTCTTAGGACCACCATACCGAATATCTTAATAGTAGCACGTAGTTATATGGTACCAAGAAGGCCCCCAGGGGTTAAGTTCGATTGAACTAGAGTAGTTTTTTTGGTTCAGATTCCTCCAGAATCCCTTTTTAGAATAACCATGACGTTTTCCCCAATGAAAGACACGTTCCTTTGGTGATTACCCAGAATCCTCAGCTTCTACCTTTTGGTGTTTATAAGAGTAGTTTCTAATCATTATTCAAATTATAAAAGGAGGGCCCATATATCACAAGTCCCACCATATACTCCTGTGAGGATCTACCCATATGTTAAGCTAAGAGAACCCCATATATCACAAGTCCCACCATATACTCCTGTGAGGATCTACCCATATGTTAAGCTAAGAGAACCCCAGCTTCTACCTTTTGGGGTTTATAAGAGTAGTTTCTAATCATTATTCAAATTATAAAAGGAAGGCCCATATATCACAAGTCCCACCATATACTCCCGTGAGGATCTACCATATGTTAAGCTAAGACAATCCCTTTTTTGTCGTATGAGGTCTAATTTACCATCCCTCTTAGCCTCATTTAGGTATTATGACATGGTAATGTATCACTTGAGGATAACTTTTGAGGATACCTTTTATAAGTTATAATTTGAGGATACCTCTGGTACTGTTCTACTGGACTCACTCAAATACAACTTTTTATGGAATCTTCTATGGTGTGTAGATTGTCAGATATTCATAAACAGTCTTTCTGAAGATTGTATATATTTTCAGTGATTTAAAACAGTCATTGCACAGGCACAAATGGTTACATGGTCGCGGTGCGACATTGCCTTCAGCTAATAAACACACACTGTATTTCGTCCTTCGTGAATCTTCTTCTTGAAATGATGTGTCCATTTCTTCTTTCTGCCCATTTCTTCTTCTTGAACTTTTTCAACGTCCATGAATTCAGGTGGTAAATTATGAATGTAATAACAGTCTGGGGAATATTTTCTGTGTTCTTCTATAACATCATCTTCTGTTTCCCAGAAACTAACAATAATACCACAGTGAAAACATTGAGTTCTGTCTCCAGTCCCCAAGTAAAAAAATCCAGCTTTTGTCAGTTTATTTTGGGGTCTTCATATTTTCACTTGGTAACATGAATTGAAATGTCTTAAGACGATTTTCCTCCAATGTATACTTGATGTGTTACGGTGGTCTCTGTTCTGGTGTCTTTCGTGTCATAGCTTCATCGTCTCCATGTAATAACTGCTCCAGTACTGGTTGTGGAACATCACGAAAGTACGTTTGGTTTCGTGATTGATAATCATTCAGGGCCATCCTGATCAAACATGGAATAATCAACATTCTTCAATCCTTTTTATCTTCAATATTTTAGTTTTCTTTCTCTCTTTGGTCTGGGTTCTCATATTTCAAAGTTTGTCTTCTTTGCAATATCCACTGCTGTGATCACTTGTTCCCAATCTCTTGTGGTAAACTGGAACCCAACGTCGTCCTTGAACAGTTGAATCTGTAAATCATTGTTGAGTTTGAAGACGGTCACATTAGTAGACATCCTTCTTCGTTGGCTGTCGAAACACAAATGAGCTGAACACCAAGTGCACCCTTTCTATAGTTTTTTCTTCAATACAGCAACATCTAGTAGCTAGTTTCTTCATTGACGTCATTAACCAACACATCATTATCCATTAGATCAGTCGTGAACATGTTGGATATGGTTTCCATTGGTACACCGCGACAGCGATGTTTCAAGTAAAACAGGCAGTATTGTCCACACACTGGTAATGGTCACTGAAGGCGTTTAGTATTATACATTCAGGAGATTCTCGAATGGTCTGTGTTGTGGTGCTAACCCATAGGAATCAAAGTACTCTGCGTTGTGGTGACTCACAAAGAGAGCCACCCAATGTTCTCCTTTTCTGTGGTCTGGATCCGTGTTGGCCATCAAAGCCACTAGTCTGTGATCTGGTAATCTTCTTGGTAATCTGTTCCTTGCAAAAACACACAAACACATTCTCTTCAAACAACTATCTGATCGAAGTGCATTCTCTAACTGCAACGTGTTCATTTCGAGTAATCGAAGATTACTTGTCTATACTTATCCACTTTTGTGATGTTCTGGAATTCTGCATACACCAGTACGTTGATTGTGATTGGTATGGGTTTTCGAAATGGATGTCTAGTATCAAGGTTCCTCTCGTCACCAGATCGAAGTGTTGTCCATGTGATAGGTCTGGAGGCAGGTCGAATAGGAATAGGGTGTATCCATTTATGTACTCATCTCGGCTGATGTGGTTTCCTTAATTCTCGTACATTTGTCCAGTCTCCTGGAACAGGGTCGCATAACATCTCGTCACTTCTTGTTGTTCGAAACGAGGATGTAATGGTTTGGCAGAAATCTGCTGCCTATCCATGTTCAAAGTCAAGTAATTGATTTTGTACTTCTTGAAATTATATCCATTATTTGCCAAGTTTCCATTGAAAGCGTCGTTGTCTACACATCCCACCACGATGTGTTTAGGCAGTTGACCTAAAAATAATTTTTCTTGTGTAATGCTCGGATTTTCTTTCGGCACTGAAAACACCTTGGTTTCCACACGGCCGATAGGATATTTTGCCGTTGCTTTTGTTAGTGCTTTCACTTGAGCCATTCTCAAGAATGATTGGAGTCTACCTTTGCGTACAAACATGGATACATCTAGAATTTTGATCTTGTATGTATTGGCATCGGTCATCAATGCGAAAGCATCTTTGGATCTATCCATTTTAACATGAGCGTTAACTCCATTCAGCAAGTAACGAGTTTGGAAAAACATGTCCAAATGTAATCTCCCAGTCACGTCCACGATTTTACTTTTCTCTGTAAATTTCTTTCGAAGAAAACCCTAAACAAGTTGTGAAATTGCTGAAGACTCAAGACACACTCTTCACATGTTCGTCGTACATTTCCTAGAAGGAAAGGGATAGTTAGTGGTATCAATACACAATGGCAAGCTGACTGGGAGGATGTGGCAAACATAAGTAAATTCAACAAAAACACAAAAGTGTTGTTGGCATGTATAGATGTGTTTAGTAAATATGCTTGGGTCATACAAACTTGGTGACTCCCTCGGTAAAGCTTTTACTAAAATTTTTAAACAAGGTCGGAAACCAATAAAATTACAAGCTGATCAAAGCAAAGCATTTCTAAACAGAACATTTCAGAATTTTCTCAAAGATCACAAAGTCGACTTTTTCACCACACAAAATGTGGAAACAAACTGTTCCATAGTAGAAAGATTCAATAGAACTTTGAAAACCAAAATGTGGAAATATTTTACCAACTTCAAAAGTTGGTGAAATCATATAATCATTCTCATCATCGTAGTGTCGGTATGGTCCCAATTGCCGTGAACTTTGAAAATTAAGAAGAGGTTTGGCAAAGGTTGTATGGTAAACCCATAAAACACAAGACTCCAAAATACAAAGTGGGAGACAGAGAGAGAATCAGTAAAGTTAAGAAAACTTTTGAGATAGGTTATTTGCCCAATTGGACTGAAGCGTTATTCACAGTGGCATCTGTCAAAAAATGTCATCCAGTCACGTACATCTTACAAGATGATAATGGGGAAGTATTGAAATGGTCGTTCTACACCGAAGAGCTTCAGCGAGTTGCACATAGAACTATTTACAAAACCGAACATTTACTCAAGAAACGTCATATCCACAATTTTAATTTTCTCTATAAATTTCGTTTGAAGAATAAATCCCCTGTTATCTTATGTCAAATCTTCCATGTGTCCGGACGTATCGTTGTACCATAATGCATTAGTCAGTTGTGACTTCTTCGCAGCGGGTCCATAACTCAACAAAATTTATATGAAAGCCCTGTAATGATAAGTGTTGTTGGAAGGAGATACCAGTTTTTCATTCAAGCTGATATCGATTTGATTAAATAAGGAATGCATCCATAAATTGACTGGGCCCACATTGGCATCATGTGCAAGTGATGTTCCATTGGAGTCTACAACCGCTGCTTTAACGTATAAGTATGTCTGTGCCAAATTCAAATAATCACCTCCTAATCCTGCAATGTGGAATTCTATTGGGCCATTGTTCCTATGGTCGCCATAGGCCCGTGTTCTACCCATTGCCCATGTTCCACACTAGTCTGCGTGGTGGTATGGAAAACAAGCCGCGTTCGCTGTTGACACACTCATAAGATTTTTCATTGATTAGAGACATCATGCACCGAGAATGTCTTGTGTCTGTACAGTTCTCCTTCTTTTTGTCGATTTGTCGGTTTTGCGTGGTGCGGGACTTTCTATACCTTTCCTGCCGGGTGGTTTTGACCCACTAACCACTTCTTTCCAAACACTCACACACCCCTCTTTGACTCTTTTGATTGCTGCCTTTTGTACAGTTTCCCTTGAATGACATCCTCGACAAAGACCACTCCTATTTTCACGAGCTGTCTTCCCGCCGTCCTGGCTGTAGTTTCCAATAAGGGTAACACGACGTTCTTCGGTCCTCCCAATATACTTCCCAAACGATAACTTTTCTGTCTTTGAGCTCCGGAAAAAGCTAGGAGACCGTTCCCAGCCTGTTTCGGGTAATATTCTTCGTATAATTTGGACTTACAACAGGAAGTCATGTCCATGTGAAATGAAGAGATCTACGATTTCTGAAAAGAAGTGTCACTATCACTTTCCCGAACTCGACTGACACAATGGCTCCTGTGTCATCCTGAACACTGTAACGAAAGCTTGTTCTCCACGAATATTGAACCACGTATTTTGATATTGGATCTCTGTCAGGCCTACTTCCCATTCTCCCATGAGATTCACCGGTTGTGATAACTGAGTGGTGTACTTGGTCAACGTGTTTTCGGAAACACGTTCATAGGACTGTTACTTGGTAGAGTCAAATAAAAAATTACTTTTTTCTTAATGGATGGATTAGGCAACAAATATCCCATGCTACTACTCAAGAGTACAGTCCACAGCTTGCTGCCTGTGTTCTCGAGAGTGAGATTAACGACACTGGTAATGATGATGATGTACAAAATGATTATTTGTGAAATATTTTCCAAAACTTCCAAACAGAGGCCAAGATCCGTTCGATCCTTCTTGCATTTTGGAGAAACCTCAGAGGTTCACTTCCTTTTATAGGAGAGCTGACTCTGCTTGATCCACGAATTGAACAAAGCGGGATATTCCCACCACTTTAGGAATCGTTCTCTGTTTTTACCACGACCACGTTTCTTGAGTACGTGTTCGATTTTGTAAATAGTTTTTTATGTGCACCTCGCTGAAGCTCTTCATTGTAGAACGACCCTTTCAGTACTTCCCCATTATCATCTTATAACATGTATGTGACTGGATGACCTTTTTTTGACAGATGCCACTGTGAATAACTCTTCTGTCCAATTGGGCAAATAACCTTTTTCAAAAGTTTTCTTAACTTTACTGATTCTCACCCTGTCTACCACTTTGAACTTTGGGGTCTTGTGTTTTTATGGGTTTGCTATAAAGTTTTTACAAAACCTCTTTTGGATTTTCAAAGAGGGGATCATACCGATACTACGATGATGAGAATGATTTCACCAAGTTTTGAAGTGAAAAAGTTAGTGTATCGTTCTTGGTAAAATATTTCCACATCTTGGTTTTCAAAGTTCTATTGAATCTTTCTACTATGGAACATTTTGTTTCTACATTTTGTTTTGTGAAAAATTCTACTCCGTGTTGTTTGAGAAAATTCTGAATTAACCCTTTACCTAACATGAAAAGCAGACGACACTTGCAAAAAAAATTCATGAATAACTAATTTTTTTCATTTTTTGTCTCAAAAACATAGGTTATGACCCCTCGTTGGAACGAGCTCGACGAGCTCGTTCCAACGAGGGGTCATAACCTATGTTTTTGAGACAAAAAATGAAAATATTTTGAAAATTAATTGGCGATATTTGAGAATAGCGCTGGCCGGTTTTGGCCGTTACGTTGGGTAAAGGGTTAAAATTATTTGCCTTGATCAGTTTGTAAATTTAAAGGTTTACAACCTTGTTTGAACATTTTAGTAAACGCTTTAACGATGGAATCACCAAGTTTGTTTTTGAGGGGTATGACCCAAGCATATTTACTAAACACATCTATACACGTCAACAAAAAAATTGTGTCATTATCTACCAAGTCAGCTTGCCGTTGTGCATCGATACCACTAACGATCACTTTCCTTTTAGGAAATATACTACGAACAGGTTTGTGAAGAGTGTACTTGTCTTGAGTCTCCAAACATTGTACAACTTGTTTAGTCCATTTTTTGGACGCTCTACGAAAACTTCCAGGCGCTTCAGAATCATAGTACAGTGTTTCTATGACTGCCTTTTTCCAGTGTCAACTCTATTTATACCCTTCTTCAGTCCACTTTGGCGTTTCTGCTTTCTTTCGTTGTTTCGGTTTTGCTTCCGACTTTGTCTCTGTCGGTGCCTGTTTCATAAAATCCCAACGTTCTTTATGACCAATCAATTCTTGGTGTATGTTACTATCTCTCAGGGCTTCGACCAACACTTCCCATCCTTTAGGTTGGAAAGATTTCTGTCTTCTAAGTAAAGCGTTTAGAAGATCTGTTACATTCGACCCTACCACTGTTTGATCTCTGTGAATTAGTTCGCCCTTCTCATTCCAAGATACATTTTGGACACCTCTAATACGATTCAACTTTACCCTTCTCTTCAGAGTCATGGGAACAGAATCGAGAATGTCTTCGTCTTTATTATCTTTCTCAAGATGGACTTGGGGGGGGGGCGTGGTGGCTCAGTAGGTAGAGGTGCAGGCTGCAAACCGAGATGTCCGCGGTTCGAATCCCACCTGCGGCAACCGCGTTGTGTCACTGGGCATACTAAGGCGTTCTGCACGGCGATGGTGTACCTGTATTCAACCAATGCTAACCCTGCTTGTGTGGAGTTAGTATGTTGGGGAGATGACAGCTGCTCGCCGTTGCTCGGTGGTTCTCTCCGGGTACTCCGGCTTCCTCCTCTCATAAAACTGTCATGGTCATGATTAGCCATTGTGCAGAAATATGTGACATTAAACACCAAAAAATAAATAAATAATAACAAGTTCGACTTTAATGAGTCGAGGAGCCACTGCTTTTTGTTGAAATGTCAAGTGCCTTTGTAAGACTTGATTATATCGAGTCATCTTTTCGTCGGATGTGATAAATGGGGCATCGAGAATATCTGTCATTTCTCGATCCAGTGATGAAACAAGCATTTCATTCGGTTGTGTTTGAGTCTCTTGTAGACGTTCCAATAACCTTGGTTCACCCAAAGCCATCTTCTTTGCATATTCCATCATCAAAAAATACCTTTAACAGCACCCAATAGTACAGGAGGTAGTAACGCACACAAGAACCCCCTTTCTGCAAGATCTGTCTCTTCGTTTTGTCAGGGGTACCTTTATTTGCCACTTCCCTCACTAATTGTTTCTGACGAACAAGTCTGGTTCTCTGAGCTTTGGTCAGAGAATAGAATAGAATAGAATAGAATTTATTCAACAATATACCAAATCATTCTATTTACATAATACATATAAAACAGAATTAACAGAACTTATGGTACATCGTTAGGAGAAAGCATAGCCCGTTTAGGCTGTCTTCCTGCAATCTCCTTATAAACAAAATTTCAAGTAACACAATGGAATAGAAAGATCTAACTACTTTTATCACTACCTAGGGTGAAATGGCTACGTGTCAAATCACTAATCCAGTACTACAGAGCTTATAGATATTGTTTAGGATGAGATAACAGCTAAACTTACTTTCGGTTGGCCCTATAAAAAAGTATCGGGTTTTTGATTGCACATGCGGGGGTGTGAGGTGATAGAGAAAACGTGGAATTTTGACACCAGTATTCAAAAAATTAAACGCCGGGTCTGCAGTCAGGACACATGCGATACGAGCATGTTACGCTTGACGAGTAGCTGTCTATATATTTCTCAAATAGTTGTTTTTTAAACGCGCGTCTGGAGGAAATTGAGCGTAAGGCAGTCTCAAGCTCGTTCCAAATTTTTGGAAAATTATGTTTTGGAAGTTTTGCAGAAAATTGAGTCCTGGCTTTATCTATATTAATTAATCCCGCCTGTCTGGTAAGACTCCCGGTTGTTGAGCGAATCGTAAAAAAAGTCCTGAAGGATACAGGCAAGATCATGGTCTTCCAGTCAAACATGAACAGGGAAACGTTTAATTTGTATAAATCATTAAATTTTAATACACGATTGGCCTTGAATAATGGATCAGTGTGGCTATTAAATTTTTTACGGCTAATAACTCGCATCGCACGCTTCTGTAAAGAGTATATTTTACTGGTAAATAACGAATGCCCCCAGGCCTGTATTGCATACATTAGGTGACTATGAACAAGGGCATAGTATAGTGTCTTTAGTGCTTTGGCTGGAAGAATATTCTTTACTTTGTTCAGGCAGTAGATTGCGTTAGACATTTTGGAGCATATTTTTGATATGTGGTGTTTGAACGTGAGGTTTTCGTCGAAGTAAACTCCTAAAAATTTAACCACGGTCTCGTTTAAGGAGTTCCCTACAGATGAAAGTTTAGTACTATTGAGGAGTATATTTAAATTATTAGCCTTTAATGGACTGTTTTGCGGGTGCAAAACAATATACTTGCACTTGTTCTCGTTCACCTGGAGTTTATTGCAGCAACACCAATTAAATATATTTGTTAGCTCAGTGTTGACCGTCGTCTCCAGATCTTTCAGATCATACCCAGCTGTATATGGCGTTGTGTCATCAGCATAAGAGAGCAGATTAAGAGAAGTAGAGAATCTCATGTCGTTTACGTACAGAAGAAACAGGATCGGCCCCAACACAGATCCTTGTGGAACACCGCAACTAACGACCCTAGTCGGGGATTTGTGCGAACTATAATCAACGAATTGTTGCCTATCCGATAAATAACTTTGGAACCACTTGTTACCCACACCCCTGATGCCGTAATATTCTAATTTTTTTAGTAATATATCATGGCTGATTGAATCAAATGCCTTAGACAAGTCTAAGAACACAGCCAGAGTAGAGTCCTTCGTTGGTTTGTTGTTATATTCTGCAACATGTTGTAATAGGTGCAGTATGGGATGGGAGGTAGAGTGATTTTTACGGAAGCCATACTGGTGTTCGTAAAGAATTCCAAATTCATCTAAAAAACCGAGGAGTCTTTGACACATTATTTTTTCAAGAATCTTGGAGAAGACCGGTAATATGCTTATAGGTCTGTAGTTTCCTAATTCGTTCGGACTACCTGCTTTAAATATTGGAATTACTCTGGCTATTTTCATTTTTTCTGGCACTCTGCCCTCAGTAAGTGATAGATTAAAAATGTATTCCAATGGTTTAGCAATTTCTGATATGGATTGTTTAACAATCTCAGTGGACAAGTTGTTGCAATCGAGGCTAGTTTTTCCTTTCAGTTTGTTAGTTATTAACATAATTTCCTGTTCTGTTGTTGGGGCAATGAAGAAAGTATTGGGGTAATTATCGTTTAAAAAGTCGCTGAAAACGTTGTTTGAGGTTGGTACCTTGTCATTGATGGACTGCCCAATTTCTACAAAATAATCATTAAATTTTGAAGCTATTTCTTCAGGTGTTGTACGTTGATTGTTTTGACAAAAAGTAAGTGAAGGTTTGACGGCGGACTGCGATTTATTTATAATTGTGCGTAGTATTTGCCAAGTCTGTTTTGTGTCATATTTATTACGTTCTATAATATCGTTATAATATGAAGATTTACTTCTCCTTTTCACTTGGTTGAAAACCAAGAGGAATTTCTTATATTTTTCTTTATTTTCTTCAGAGGGTTTTCTTACTTTAAGTAAATAAAGTCTGTCTTTATTACGTGAAGATTGTATTAGACCAGCGGTCATCCATGGCTTACGTTTAATCAGCTTTTTGGGTAGATTTATGTTTCTTAAGGGGAATGCGGTGTCGAAAGCTTCAGTGTAAATATCCATAAAAGATTCATATGCCTCGTCTGCAGTGGTAGAAATGTACACTGAAACAAATGTATTATGTTGCAATAAGTTTTTGAATAATCTTACATTTTCTGCTTTAAATGACCTTCTGTAACAAGGACCAGAGTCAACAACTCCCCGGTCTCCTTCGTCTATATAGAATGTCGCAAAATGATCTGAGATATCCGTAATTATTATTCCTGCGTGGTAATTTGATAAAGTATTATTTGAGTAGATATGGTCAATTAATGTAGCCGAATGTTCCGAAATTCTTGTTGGTTTTGTTATGAGTGGCATGTAGCCGTTACTGAACATATTGTCTATAAAACTATTTGTTTTTTCATGACCGCTAAAATTTAGTAGGTCAATATTGAAATCCCCTATAAGAAAGGCTTTACCGTTTTCGAGGTTTATTTTAAGGATAATATCTTGTAATGTGGAAGTGAAAGCGTCAATGTCGGCCAAGGGTGGAGAATTGGGTCTATAGATGCATCCTACAATGTATGAATTTTTGCGTCCTGGATTGATCTCAACAAAAATGGTCTCTATGACGTGTGGAATAAAAATGGACAAATCAGGTCTAATTTTGAATGTTACATTCTCAGAGATAAACATGCCCACCCCACCCCTACCTTCATCTTTTCCAGGGCGTGTCTTGTAGACAATAGGGTGGTATCCGTCAATCTTGTAACTAAAGTGCGCGTGTATTTTGAATATTTCAGTTAGCCCAATAACTTCAAACTTATTATTACCTTGCTGAAGGTCACATAAAAAGTTTGTTATTGAGTCCCAGTTTGCATTGATACTTCTGCAGTTCAGGCTAAGAAGGCTTGATTTTTTACCTCGCGTAGAAAAACTATGGCTAAAATTGGAAGGCGAATAATAGTTGCAGGAGTGATTATGAATAGAAAATGGGGATTCAAGGACATTTTCCTGGGTCGTGTCCATTACATCGTTGTATTTTGATACAAAATTGAATTGGTCGCTGTGCTGTATCTCATCCAAAGTTAAGCCATTAGTCGCCATCGATAGTCAAAATACAGATAAATGCCATGATAGCCAAAGGTAGTGATAAATAATAGATCTGTGAATTTATGTACATAATTTGACATTTAAAGAAGAAAAACCTAATAAACTTTAGCTTCTGCTGAACAATCATAGGTTAACCTAGGTTAACTAGAAGGAAAGAATGCGCGTAATTAATGCCGCTGTGGAAGCCAAGAAGAAGAATTCTATAGTTTAGGGAGTATTTACTAATCTGAGAATACGGGCAAGAGGGAAGTGGGGAGGGGGGGTCGGAATGGGGGGGGGGGGGGTACAAAAATGACAGAGTAAGTACACAGCAAGACTATGCAAAATCGGACAGCTACGCCTCCACATAAATCGTTGATAATCTCGAATCACAATAGTTGTGCAACGACAAAACGATAGCCACATTCGGAGTGTATAAGATTTACCAAGAAGTAATATACAGTCATCAATCTTGGTAGAATCGTTTTGACGGGCATAAAGAGATATTCAATACGTAATTGGAAAACAAAGCGTGCTCGTGTGAGTGGACGAAAGTGGCAGACTGTCGGTATGTCGTCAGTCCATGACTGACTGGCGCTTTATGCGAGCAACTTACTGATCACGATCATTTCATCGACTTTGGAACTAAATAAAGAACGACTTCAAAAACGATGGGCATGTGTTTGTTCATTACAAACCATTGGAGGGTGTCGGTGCGTCCCAATAATTTGCAATAAACAAACATCAATAAGCAATGCTAAAGCTTTGAACCAAATAAGGTCTCCTTACGATCGGATGTCCGGTCAAATCCGAAATTATTACTGCAATATTCACTCGTTGACGCACAGTGTTTTAACGGTTCTGTTTGTTATGAAATGGCAACAAGTTAGCGCCAGGCCTAATCAGATTTACTGCATTGGTAACGGCTCAATGGATTACCAGTCAACATTTACAGAGGGAGCTGACTAGTACTAGCACCCAATTTCACTAGTCGCAGTTACGTAAAACTCTTGCGTTTTAAATTACTTCTTACGATACGACTATTTCATTAACTGGTGACATCAGAAACTAAATTAAGAACGATTTCAAGATAAATGGACATGGATATGTTTATTTCAAACCATTGGAGTGCACGTGGCAGCTGGCATGAAACAGCACTCAAATCCACTGGCAGTATTTACACACAGTAGTCTTGCCTTTTAAG
This sequence comes from Pictodentalium vernedei, assembly GCA_031216915.1. NCBI lineage: Eukaryota > Metazoa > Mollusca > Scaphopoda > Dentaliida > Dentaliidae > Pictodentalium > Pictodentalium vernedei. Next base: position 53,475,050 of record CM062297.1, read on the forward strand.
AGGCTCGTGTTCTCGTAAATGTCTTTGAGCTGCCACTTTGTGGGACCTGACCTATGCCGCATTATAGCTGGCAATTTGTGGGACCTATCTTATGCCACATTACATGCCAAATATAGGAATAGTCTCAGAATTTTCTAAGAAATGTTTGAAGAATACAATAGATAGTTGGTAGAATTCCCTTAGGACCATTAAGGATTATTGTTCTATTGACTAATGTTTGGCTTTTATGACTCAATATCCTATCTCGAAGGTTTCTTCTCTGAGAAATTGTATCATTTTATCATTTGCTACTAAAACGTGTCTTCTTATCTGAACTATATTTGAAGACCATATCTTCATCATATTAACCCTTTATCTAACGCTAGTAGAAGACAACACTTGTAAAAAAAGGTTCTTGTATAACAAGGAATTCTCACTCTTCGCCTCCAAAACCCAGGCTGTGACCAATCATTGGAAGGAGCACATCATGCTCATTCCAATGAGGGGTCAAACCTATGTTCCGGAGGCAAAAAATGAAAATATTAAAAATACTGAATAGCAAATTTTTGTGTATAATGCTGCCCTTATTGGGTGATCCCATGACAATGGGTTAGGCTTGACAATAGCTGTAATACTAATTTCAATGAGGAGTTTTATCCTTTGCTACTAAAACGTGTCTTCTTATCTGAACTATATTTGGAGACCATATCTTCATCATATTAACCCTTTATCTAACGCTAGTAGAAGACAGCACTTGTAAAAAAATGTTCTTGTATAACAAAGAGTTCTCACTCCTTGCCTCCAAAACCCAGGCTGTGACCCATCATTGGAAGGAGCACATCATGCTCATTCCAATGAGGGGTCAAACCTATGTTCCGGAGGCAAAAAATGAAAATATTAAAAATACTGAATAGCAATTTTTTTGTGTATAATGCTGCCCTTATTGGGCAATCCCATTACGATGGGTTAGGCTTGACAATATCTGTAAAACTAACTTCAGTGAGGAGTTTTATACTTTGCTACTAAAACGTGTCTTCGTATCTGAGCTATATTTGAAGACCATATCTTCATCATATTAACCCTTTATCTAACGCTAGTAGAAGACAACACTTGTAAAAAAATGTTCTTGTATAACGAATAATTCTCACTCTTTCGCCCCCAAAACCCAGGCTGTGACCCATCATTGGAAGGAGCACATCATACTCATTCCAATGAGGGGTCAAACCTATGTTCCGGAGGCAAAAAATGAAAATATTAAAAATACTGAATAGCAAATTTTTGTGTATAATGCTGCCCTTATTGGGTGATCCCATGACAATGGGTTAGGCTTGACAATAGCTGTAAAACTAACTTCAATGAGGAGTTTTATCCTTTGCTACTAAAACGTGTCTTCTTATCTGAACTATATTTGGAGACCATATCTTCATCATATTAACCCTTTATCTAACGCCAGTAGAAGACAACACTTGTAAAAAAATGTTCTTGTATAGCAAAGAATTCTCACTCTTTGCCTCCAAAACCCAGGCTGTGACCCATCATTGGAAGGAGCACATCATGCTCATTCCAATGAGGGGTCAAACCTATGTTCCGGAGGCAAAAAATGAAAATATTAAAAATTCTGAATAGCAATTTTTTGTGTATAATGCTGCCCTTATTGAGCAATCCCATTACGATGGGTTAGGCTTGACAATAGCTGTAAAACTAACTTCAATGAGGAGTTTTATACTTTGCTACTAAAACGTGTCTTCGTATCTGAGCTATATTTGAAGACCATATCTTCATCATATTAACCCTTTATCTAACGCTAGTAGAAGACAACACTTGTAAAAAAATGTTCTTGTATAACAAAGAATTCTCACTCTTTGCCTCCAAAACCCAGGCTGTGACCCATCATTGGAAGGAGCACATCATGCTCATTCCAATGAGGGGTCAAACCTATGTTCCGGAGGCAAAAAATGAAAATGTTAAAAATACTGAATAGCAATTTTTTGTGTATAATGCTGCCCTTGTTGAGCAATTCCATTACGATGGGTTAGGCTTGACAATAGCTGTAAAACTAACTTCAATGAGGAGTTTTATACTTTGCTACTAAAACGTGTCTTCGTATCTGAGCTATATTTGAAGACCATATCTTCATCATATTAACCCTTTATCTAACGCTAGTAGAAGACAACACTTGTAAAAAAATGTTCTTGTATAACAAAGAATTCTCACTCTTTGCCTCCAAAACCCAGGCTGTGACCAATCATTGGAAGGAGCACATCATGCTCATTCCAATGAGGGGTCAAACCTATGTTCCGGAGGCAAAAAATGAAAATACTAAAAATACTAAAAATACTGAATAGCAATTTTTTGTGTATAATGCTGCCCTTATTGAGCAATCCCATTACGATGGGTTAGGCTTGACAATAGCTGTAAAACTAACTTCAATGAGGAGTTTTATACTTTGCTACTAAAACGTGTCTTCGTATCTGAACTATATTTGAAGACCATATCTTCATCATATTAACCCTGTATCTAACGCTAGTAGACGACAACACTTGTAAAAAAATGTTCTTGTATAACAAAGAATTCTCACTCTTTGCCTCCAAAACCCAGGCTGTGACCCATCATTGGAAGGAGCACATCATACTCATTCCAATGAGGGGTCAAACCTATGTTCCGAAGGCAAAAAATGAAAATATTAAAAATACTGAATAGCAATTTTTTGTGTATAATGCTGCCCTTATTGAGCAATCCCATTACGATGGGTTAGGCTTGACAATAGCTGTAAAACTAACTTCAATGAGGAGTTTTATACTTTGCTACTAAAACGTGTCTTTGTATCTGAACTATATTTGAAGACCATATCTTCATCATATTAACCCTTTATATAACGCTAGTAGACGACAACACTTGTAAAAAAAATGTTCTTGTATAACAAAGAATTCTCACTCTTTGCCTCCAGAACCCAGGCTGTGACCCATCATTGGAAGGAGCACATCATACTCATTCCAATGAGGGGTCAAACCTATGTTCCGGAGGCAAAAAATGAAAATATTAAAAATACTGAATAGCAATTTTTTGTGTATAATGCTGCCCTTATTGAGCAATCACATTACGATGGGATAGGCTTGACAATAGCTGTAAAACTAACTTCAACGAGGAGTTTTATACTTTGCTACTAAAACGTGTCTTTGTATCTGAGCTATATTTGAAGACCATATCTTCATCATATTAACCCTGTATCTAACGCTAGTAGACGACAACACTTGTAAAAAAATGTTCTTGTATAACAAAGAATTCTCACTCTTTGCCTCCAAAACCCAGGCTGTGACCCATCATCGGAAGGAGCACATCATGCTCATTCCAATGATGGGTCAAACCTATGTTCCAGAGGCAAAAAATGAAAATATTAAAAATACTGAATAGCAATTTTTTGTGTATAATGCTGCCCTTATTGAGCAATCCCATTACGATGGGTTAGGCTTGACAATAGCTGTAAAACTAACTTCAATGAGGAGTTTTATACTTTGCTACTAAAACGTGTCTTCGTATCTGAGCTATAATTGGAGACCATATCTTCATCATATTAACCCTTTATCTAACGCTAGTAGAAGACAACACTTGTAAAAAAATGTTCTTGCATAACAAAGAATTCTCACTCTTTGCCTCCAAAACCCAGGCTGTGACCCATCATTGGAAGGAGCACATCATGCTCATTCCAATGAGGGGTCAAACCCATGTTCCGGAGGCAAAAAATGAAAATATTAAAAATACTGAATAGCAATTTTTTGTGTATAATGCTGCCCTTATTGAGCAATCCCATTACGATGGGTTAGGCTTGACAATAGCTGTAAAACTAACTTCAATGAGGAGTTTTATACTTTGCTACTAAAACGTGTCTTCTTATCTGAACTATATTTGGAGACCATATCTTCATCATATTAACCCTTTATCTAACGCTAGTAGAAGACAACACTTGTAAAAAAATGTTCTTGTATAACAAAGAATTCTCACTCTTTGCCTCCAAAACCCAGGCTGTGACCCATCATTGGAAGGAGCACATCATGCTCATTCCAATGAGGGGGTCAAACCTATGTTCCGGAGGCAAAAAATGAAAATATTAAAAATACTGAATAGCAATTTTTTGTGTATAATGCTGCCCTTATTGAGCAATCTCATTACGATGGATTAGGCTTGACAATAGCTGTAAAACTAACTTCAATGAGGAGTTTTATACTTTGCTACTAAAACGTGTCTTCTTATCTGAACTATATTTGGAGACCATATCTTCATCATATTAACCCTTTATCTAACGCTAGTAGAAGACAACACTTGTAAAAAAAAGTTCTTGTATAACGAATAATTCTCACTCTTTGCCTCCAAAACCCAGGCTGTGACCCATCATTGGAAGGAGCACATCATGCTCATTCCAATGAGGGGTCAAACCTATGTTCCGGAGGCAAAAAATGAAAATATTAAAAATACTGAATAGCAATTTTTTGTGTATAATGCTGCCCTTATTGAGCAATCCCATTACGATGGGTTAGGCTTGACAATAGCTGTAAAATTAACTTCAATGAGGAGTTTTATACTTTGCTACTAAAACATGTCTTCTTATCTGAACTATATTAGAAGACCATATCTTCATCATATCAACCCTTTATCTAACGCTAGTAGATATTAGAAGACCATATCTTCATCATATTAACCCTTTACCTAACGCTAGTAGATATTTGAAGACCATATCTTCATCATATTAACCCTTTATCTAACGCTAGTAGATATTTGAAGACCATATCTTCATCATATTAACCCTTTATCTAACGCTAGTAGATATTTGAAGACCATATCTGCATCATATTAACCCTTTATCTAACGCTAGTAGATTTTTGAAGACCATATCTTCATCATATTAACCCTTTATCTAACGCTAGTAGATATTTGAAGACCATATCTTCATCATATTAACCCTTTATCTAACGCTAGTAGATATTTGAAGACCATATCTTCATCATATTAACCCTTTATCTAACGCTAGTAGATATTTGAAGACCATATCTTCATCAGACAGGCCTTCAACTCTTAACCTGCTAAGTATTTTCTTTTTAAGAGATACTGCCCCCTTCAGTATATTCCGAGGCACAGTCACACAAACAGATAATCAATTCTTTGTCTGCATGTTTTAGTGCGGATTTGACGAGTGTAGATTTCGATTTAATAAGAAGCGATGTTGTGCTTGGGACGGTCAGACATTCTTCTGACTTGAGACAGACTTGTTGCTCCTCTTTAGTACTTTTCGGAGGTAGACGTACTGGGTTTCCCCTGGAAAAATTGACTTCTCAATCTCACGTGTTCAGGCGTATCTTGTTTGAGATCGATTAAAAGGTAACCATTTGGGATCGATGTGGCATCTTCAAAAACTTCTCTCATAAAATTGGAATGACCAGGATACATCTGTGCTGCCTAGTGTGAGATCTGTGAACGATCCCTAGGATTTTTAAACCAGATTATGTAATAACAATCGAGAGCTACAGTCCTGTGGACTTTAGTTTTGTCAAATAAATGTTGAACAATGTGCATCACACTAATCTTACGGTGGTGACTACCTTCAGTAAACAATCTAGTCATTCGAACATCTGCATCGAGCATCAGATCATCTAATATGACTAAACTATCTGATTTTAATTCTGGAAGTAAAGGTAAAGTATTGTATAACGGTTACCATTCACTATAAAACCATAGTATATGACCTGGAACAGGTGAGATAATATCTTGAATGTTTTGAATAACCCGATTTACAAAGGATGATTTACCACTGCCCATGGAACCACACAATAAACAAGTGAATGGATGCTTCCAACAAGGATCCATCTTTGTTGTTGAATGTGGGTACTGCTCCCCTTTTATATCTTTTGGGGAGGTGGCCATAGTGGCCCCTGAACGTGAGTGCTGCTCCCATTTTATACCTTTTGGGAAGGTGGTCCTTTTGACCACCCGCCAAAGCTATTTACCATTGGTGGCTTTCTGACTTACTGGCGCGGGACAGGTCAAGTTTGTTTGATATTTATCAAAAAGATAAACATCGAATAACTTAAGCGTCATTATCTTCTTCTTTTTTCTTTTTTCTTCATATTATACTTTTTTTCTACTTTTTTCTTTTTCTATAAAAACAAACATCTATTTACAACATCTATTTACATCTTCAGACTAAATGGTTTCTTGAAGGTCAGGAATTCAATCACCAAATCCATAATACAACGTCCTTGTTCATTTGTGAGAGGTTTCTCAAACATATCTTCATACTCTTTTTGTACTGGTGGTAGATTCATTCCAGAAGTATTATGGGACCTCAGTAGATGGACACCATTCTTGGTAACTCTTTCAAGAGCTTCATTAAAACATTTTGTATAATCTTCTCTTCTTGAGACATCATGAGGCAAACATTATGCTGAATATGAAGTGTGTGATCGACTGTATATCCACAACATTTTTCTTTCACTACAGCGCCAATGTTCTCTTCCACATAATGACCATATACCAAGCAAAGTTCATGTTGCAAGCGAACTTGCCTGAGTTCACTATCAGTTCCATCAATGATCAATGGTCGTCGTTTGGTTATTCCCACTCTGATCTTCTTCTTCGTCAAAGGTGGTTCTTGATTTGTTTTTTTTAAGTCTTCATGGTTAGTAGGTTTAGAAGGATTAGTGTCTTCAGGTTTAGTATCTTCAGTTAAAGCTGTTTGTTGGGTGTTGATGGCTGCATCTACTTCTTCTGTTTTGGGTCTTCAATGCATTCTATTCTCCTAAGGACAGAGCAATACCAGTCTTCGTAGGATAAGGTTTCTGGGTTTTTCCCTCAAAGTATCTTCTGAGATGAATCTTCAGTTCACCCTGGTACTGGGTGACGTTAGCATAAGTCTGCTTAGTGCCAATTCGGAACATCTTCTATGGTCAATGGTTCTATCGTGAATGATGCCAAGTCCATGCTTTGCCTAATCTTATATATGCTTGACGGACGTATTTGAAAACACCACGCCGGTTCAACAAATTTTGATCGACTTTTTGATTCTTGGTTGGGGTTTGTGTTTGTTTCCTATAGGATTATAGGTTAAAGTTGGAAAATTTAGAAAATTAGTATAGAAGACAATGGAAAAGAAACACTATGGGAATACACAAATTTGATTGGCTGATTAACTTCGATCTGATTGGTCAGTTTGGCAATTAAACTGCAATCTTGATCCTTAAACTGTAGGATATGACCCTCTGCATTTTATAGTGGCCCGGGACAGGTCAAGCTACAAACCTCTGTCCAATGGAGATAAATCAAATACCTCGAGAACATTCCCACCCCCTACAGTTCGTACTCGTGACCTCCTTAGGGATTTCTTTGTTTATTAAAAACCTGTCCAACTTGGCAATTCAGACATTTTGTTCATTTCTCGTTTTTTTAAATATTCACAACAGAGAATTTCATAGTAATGATGATGCTGATGATTTGTTTCTTCGGTTATACAATAGGGGTAACCTAAAGACACCAGGAATCAACTTCTTTCTTTTTGAATGGAACTAAAAACTAAAAAGTTTTAAATGGAACTCAAAAGGTTGTTACAAAAACAAAATGTGTATCATCCGGTTCCAATAGGGGTAACCTAAAAGATGCCATGTATCAACTTTTGAGAAATAATTGGAATGAAACTAAAACGTTTGTTACAAAAACAAAATGTGTATCAGCTGGTTCCAATGGGGTGGCCTAAAAGATACCATGAATCAACCTTTTTTTTAAATAAATGGAATGGAACTAAACAGTTTGGAACAAAAACAAAATGTATGTCATCTGGTTCCAATAGGGGTAACCTAAAATATACCATGAATCAACTTTTTTCAAATAAATGGAATGGAACTAAACAGTTTGAAACAAAAACAAAACGTGTATCATCTGGTTCCAACAGGGGGAACCTAAAGGATACCATGAATCATTTTTTTTTTAAATAAATGGAATGAAACTAAAAGGTTTGGAATAAAAATAAAGAAGTATTCTCTACTTCCAATAGGGTTAGCCTAAAGTATACCAGGAAATTATAACATGGTGATGATAAAAACTCTCTGTACTAGAATAAATTAAAACATGAGAAAAAAAAAACTTTCCATCCATTTCCATGTATTGCCTTGTAAGACTTTGTACTGCCATGAAGGACTTTTTAATGGAAGAAAGAGACTGCCATATAGGACTTTAGAGACTGCCATTTAGGACTTTGTGAGGACTTGCCATATGGGACTTTAAAGAAAGACTGCCATATAGTATTTTTTTTAATTAGAGAAAAAGCCTGCCATATAGGACTTCATAGGAATTTTATTTGGTGAACCTAACATCATTGAGTAGACCACCTAAAATCCGGAATTTTTCGGTCAACATAACATGATTGAGTAGACCACCCATCCATTACGGCTTTTAGGATTTTGTCGGTTAACTAAACAGGACTTTTCGTAGGCAAAAGTTAGACTTTTTCTGGTTGTAGAAAAAATGACTCTCACTGAATAGTTTCTTCTTCCTGACTACATTAGTCTTCGTTGTTCTTTAAATCTCCAGTGGTATGGTGCTAATTCCATCTTCTAAAACTCTTCGTTTTGAGTAGAAATACGATAGTCCATCTCTGCTCTGCTGGTAAGTATATATGGTGTTGTCATTCGTAACAAACAAATCCTCGGTTGATGCCGGATGCACTTTGTTGAGTGTTCAAAACTTGCAAATATTTCTCTTTCGTGAAATCATTGTGGCGTTTGCCGATTCCTTTACAACTAAATTTATTGGTGACACCGAAACAGTAATACGTTTTACTACATAGTTCAACAATGCCGGGTCCTTGCTATTCTACCTTGAACAAGCCTGGAGTTCTTCTGTCAAAATGCTTTCCTTCTTGGCAACATAAGGGAGACAGCCATTCTTTGCCCTCTAATTTGGTTTTCACCTAATCATCTTTGTGGAAATCACAACGCTCAGATGGAAACCACTTGTGATTCTCTTTGTAAAACTCTACTCTCTTCTCTGGTTTCACTAATTATCTATTGGTGGTGACGAGGTACATAGATATGCAGAATATGTGTCTATTTCTGCATATTCGAAATTTTGGCGGTTGATAAAAGTATCAATGACATCATAGTAGAACTGAAGCATCCGGTGTTTCGCATACTTGTGTACAAAGAATCCAATGTGAAGTGGCAGATGCAACTTGATTGTCTTCTTCGTGAGTTCGACTTCATATAAAGTTTCATATAATGGATTCAATGCTCTGAAGGACATGTCATTTACAGCTTTGGTGACTTATTCATCATTGCAATAGCACACATGTCGATGCTTCTCTTTGTTGCAAACGGTTTTGCCATATCCAGAATTCATGGTGTCGGCAACGATAGACTTGTCAGGGTCAACATCTCCTTGTCTGCTAGCTTCTTCGGATACTTCATCTCCAAATTCTCAAAACATCTTGGTTTATATTGGATAACCTGGTAGACGTGGTCAACTTCAATACCATGCTGGATGTACCACTGCAGCAAATGGGTTGCAAACAACATTTTGTCTGCTACATAACTTCCGATCAAACTTCTACGGGGTTTCTTCACCATTCTCTTCTCAGCAAAGGACCTCATGTGTTCACAAATATCATCTATGGAGGTATCTATATTCTTGAACACAGGTGTCATTTCTTCAAAGTACTCTTTCATGAGATCTGGTACATGTATCTCACATTCAATCAAAGCAAACAGTTCACCTGTCTTCATTTTCTTCAATACTTCTTCTGTCATTGCAGCATCTATTTTGTCTGGAAATTTCTCTTTCAGGGAGGCTTTGGGTGTGGCGTTGGTCTTCTTCATCTCTCTCCACTCACTTTTCCAGATTTCAACGAGTCTGTAACCCAGGTCGGCGATATACTTTGCATTGGTATGGGTGTCTTGTAGCCGTTCTTTCATGGGTTAATCTTTGAATTCATTATGGAGGATAGGTTCTTATCTTTCATGCAGACATGTCCGTGCCAGAAGTATCCATGGAATTGGTATACTGTCTGTATCTCTTTGTACCAACCATCAACAGGCAACTGTCGTCGACCAATCACTTTTCAGCTCCGTTAAAATGATGTATGATGTGGATGTCATCTCATCGATAGAAACCCTAACCATTTTTCAGCCATTTTACCATACTTCATGGGATGTTCTGGATTAAACTGGTTTTCTTCACGTCGCCTAATACTCCAACCCGTTGTCATCTCTTGCATTAGGCCCCATAGATATAATGCATTTGCATCAAAGCCTATAACACTTCCACAAGGTTTTGCTTTTTCGCCATATTTTGTTTCTTTGATTCGGGTGACATCTTTCACGTGGTATCGGTTGAAGATAATTGAAGGTCCACTAACGATATTATCTTTCACCAAGTGATGCAGGTCTTTGTTTTTCTGGTTAAATAACGTGAAGTAGGTGACGTCATCCATGGTCTGGAACAGGTATTTCAACGTAAGGCCCGGAACACTGATACTATCTTTAAACAAATCGATTTGACGTTCTTGATAGAAAGCAAACTACTTGCCACCTGCTTCAAGGAATGGTTTTACATCTCGGTTATTATACCAGATCAGAAAATCACGGAAAGTTGTCATCTCCAGGTCGTTCCATACACGCTGCTAGTACTAGTATTCTTCTTTAGATATATTTTCTTTCTTGAGAGAACTGCAGAAGGCTTTATGGTCTGGTAGGTGGTCTTGATCCAATTTTTCCAAGCTGTCTTTCCATTCATTTGGTAAAAATCCCTTTGTCACGGAATATCCGAATGCTTTCAAAAACTTATCATAGCTGAATCCTGGAGCGAGGTAGCTGCCGATGTCAACAAACTTGAAAGATTATGTAGAGACGCACGTGTAGTTATTAGATTTCTTGACTGCAAACTTAAGTGGATTGTGTCTCTTCGGGTATGATATCAGTTGAAGCTTCACTACATTCATGTCGTATTTTCCAGAGTTGCATTCGATGATGGGCATCTCTTTTAGGTAGTCTTGAAATTTCTTCTCCAACTTCTGCAAAGGGTGCATCTTAGATGCAGCTTCTCCAGTAGCTCTATTCTACGCTTCCAACGTTTTATCGTTTTTCTGCCTGAGTTGAAGTAAGGTCCACGCATAATAGGTCTGCATCATTTGGTAGCAATGAGATGAAATATATGTGAGGTATGTCATCATTTCTTCAACAAGTTCTTGAGACTTTCCGTTAGTGATAAAACACTTTGGTTCTTGGTATTCTGGAACATTACTACATACGCTAACACTCAGTGGTCGGAGTTCTGCTTCCCACTTCAGTTTATCACTCCCGCCAGGTAGACTGGACTTGTCAAAGTGACTTTCAAAGTCAAAGGTTGCACGGTATGGATAGAACTTCTTCTCTGCAGGCACTTCTATACCTTCATCGTCTAACGGATCAAATACGGACTGGTGTGGATGATATACGCCGCCAACATACTGGTAATTTACTTCATCTGTACATGTCTGCTCTTGACGATTTATTGCCCAAGAGGTCTTCCATAATTTACCGCATTTGCGACATTCAAATGATTTACAGTATTGGTCTATACCGATGATGTAGTTAAAAAGATTGTTGTAGACGGTCAAATACATGGTATTCTCAAAATTTCTATGAGATCGTTGGACTAGTTTGGCAACAATTTGGTCATCATCATTCTTGACAAGCTCATATACTTGGATGTTTACTTCAAGACATTTCTCCAGGTCAGGTAATTAGGCTAAAGTTACTCCACGGAATTCATTCTTTGGCTTCTCTGTATATTTGTTGTACATGAAATCTGTTATATTATGCAAATTGTGTGCTGTGGAAGCACTCCATAAAGCTAAACATCTGAAGATACACAGGTTGTCGTCGTAGGTAAAAGAACGGTTTTTATCTTTCACCAAGGCATTTACTGCTTTGGTCTGGAGAATGAAATCTGGGAGATCTTCTACCATTTCAACAGGGAGGTATTTCAGCTTATTCACATAAAAGTTAACCTATGCAACTCTCTTCACTAGCAATTTGGTGTATGGTCGTTTTAACTTGGCCCATTCAAGGATATCTTCTTCCATGGCATCATCTAGGAATTCTTCAAAGTCTTCTTGGCAGCATACGAGTTAGTTGTGGATCATCAAGTACCCGGGCGTTGTTTTGTGTTGGGTCGTAATACTTCAGTTTATTAGATTCATTCTGCCTCAGGATAAAAACAAAACTAAGATTAATTTTAAATCTTAGCTGTTGTGGCAAACATACGGTAGTCATCAGCCCATCATTCATCATCTTCAGGTTCACATCGTTGTTCCGATAGTTATACTGATCCTGGATTCTTCTATTCATGGTATGGAGAGTTCTAACAGAACTCCAGTTATCGTTGTATATGGTCAATATCTCATCGGTCTCTTCTTCGGATATCATATTCCAGTCAACATCAATCAGTTCAACATCATACCAGGTGGTCGACGTGTTCCGTGGCTGTTTGGTTGGTCCTCTTTTCGGTTCATCAGTATTCCTTTTAGCTGGTACAGGCATTGGTCGGTGGGCGACGCACTGGTGCCGGTTGAAATGGAGTAGTTGGTTAAACTCCTGGCCGCATTCCATGCATGTATAGGTATCCAAACATTTCTTCAGATGCTGGTCCAGCTTCTCTTTCCTACAGTTAAAACTAGAAGTCCTGTCATGAAATGCGCACAAATAGCACGTTGATATGCGCGTTAATGTGCGCGTTATGGCCCAAGTAAAGCTATCAAATTCTTTACATATGGCCTGTGCACAGCAATGTTTCAGCCAATGGACCTCCGGGTAACCCGGAGGTCCATTTGCAGAAACATTGTATGTGTTTGCTATGAGTAACCAGGATAACCTGCCGTGCTTTGGATGCCATTCGATATGGCAAGTGCGCGCAATTCCAACGTGCTATTAAGCCTAGATAAGCGCACAATTCGTGACAGGACTTCTAGTTTTAACTGTAGTAAAGGTCTTGTTAGAGTTGGTACAGTCGTAGGTCTTCTTCTCTCCACCGTGCTTGGTACGCACATGGCGGTTCCAGCTGCAGCGGTCCGTAAAGGTCTTCCCACACTCTCTACAGGCATAAACGTCAGTCCTGGTAATGGGCACGGCAGCAGCAGCATCAGACTCCATTTCATAAAATGTTTGCGAAGACAAAATTGCTATAAAAAAATCTCTAGCAATGTGTTCAGTTCCAAGGTTTGAAACAGAATGACGCAACGTTACTATTCTCTGGAATTTATTTATATGTGGCGGACGTTTTTGAAAACGTCACGAAGTCGCAACGTTGTTTCACCGATATTATTCATTCTCGGTGGGCGTTTGTGTTTGTTTCCTATAGGATTATAGGTTAATGTTGGGGAATTTAGAAATTTAGTATAGAAGTCTATGGGATAGAAACACAATTGGAATATACTAATCTGATTGGTCGATTAACTTCGCTCTGATTGATTAGTGTAGAAAAATCTTGATCCTTATTAAATTTATTATTTAACATCATGTAGTTAGAGGTGTCATTTAAGGAAATTGCTAAATAAAGGCCCTAACAATTAGGTAGGGGGTCTGTTAAAGGTGTTAATAAAAATAGAGGGGGGGGGGGGATATAGTTCCAGGTAGAAGCAGAGGATTCTAGGTACTGGCTCTTTTACAAAGGAACGTGCCTTTTATTGGAGGAAAAACGTCATGATATATTCTAAAAGGGATTCTGGGGGGGGGGGGGGGGAGGGGAAGATCTGAACCAGAAACACCACTCTAGTTCAATCCAACTTACCCCTGGGGGGCCTTCTCGGAACTATAGCGCTACCTGCTGCTATTACAGATAGATACAGATACGTAGTTATAGATCTACGGTATGGTGGTCCTAAGAGTATTCTAGGGAAAATCCGTAGTAACTAAAGTCGTTTTTGGTGATTTGGAGGGATTGTCGGGTTGTTTGTGGTAATTAGATTTAGTTCTATTTAATCGAACACATCCTCCGAACATACCTCTATCACATAAGAAGCCTTTGGGTAACATAGCAACCACGTGGCGGCCTCCAGTATACAAAATGGACGACGGAAACACGCATCACCCTAACAGCATGCGCATGCGCACTAACACCACGTATCACTATGGGGACGATATCACAAGATAGCCGCCCACGCGGGTTACCATGACAACACAACATAGCGTCACTGGGTCACGTGACATGACGTCACTTCCGAGGTCCCCCACCGAGGTCCCCAAACTAGGCCTCAGAACCACATTACATACTACTGTTATTGTTTCCCCTTCGTTTCACAAAGTTCGAAGTTTCTTCTTCCCCTAGTTTAGGTATCCAAACGTCGGGGCTTCCATCCGGCAGCGACGTTCGAATAGCTGATCTACCCCTTCATCCACATAGACGAATCTCTGCTTGCGACGCTGAATTTTAGTTCGGGATGAATTGTGTGTACAGTTCTTTTAACGAGGAGGGGAGGAGGGAACTCTATCTTGGTTCATATCGGCCGGGTTAGATTTCATATCAGCCGAGTTTAAAGTCAGATCAGCCAAATCCACAATTCAAGTAAAGGCAATTATATCTAATAAATGAAAGTGTGTTTCGGGCAATGTACAACTTTTACAGATATAGCGCAATAATTCTAATGAGAAAAAAAAATCAGTAGTCAAACCGATGAAACGATCAAAATATGTTTTCCTTGTTTGCGCTAACCCGAATGATTAATCATACACTCACCCGAAGGCGTTATGCACATTACCTCTTTGAACCCAAAACGAATGATGTACGTTAACCTTCTCATCCCGAATGACGAAATTCGCAAGCATTGTGTTTTTTAATCTTAAATTTGTCACGGGGGATTCCATCTGTATATTTTAAATATGATTAACTCACGTCAACATTCGCGACTTCGATGAATAAAAAATCCAATCCGCCACGGAAAGTTTATATATATGCTGATATGTGGCCCTTTTCATCTAATATTTCAAGTACCCGAACGGAAGTCACAGGTTTCTACGACAACTATCCTCCAGTAGTATGCTACCCAGCTCTTTAGCTCATTTGAGGAAATCGCCATTCACGTTTCTCGGCACCTCACTAACAGAACCCCTTTTACAGACACCCTCCTCCCCCTCTTTCCGAGATGAGTCGAAGAGTCGTAATCGTATTTACTCCTGGAACAATTACTCTCATGGCTCTTTATCTTAACTCTTTACCTAACATGTAAAGCAGAAGACATTTGCAAACAACATTCTCGAATAAGTATATTTTTTTCATTTTGCGTCTCAAAAACATAGGTTATGACACCTCATTGGGACGAGCTCGCTCCAACGAGGGGTCATAATCTATGTTTTTGAGACAACAAATGAACTAATAATGAAAATTAATTGGCGATTTTTGAGAATAGCGCTGGCCGAATTTGTCCGTAACGTTGGGTAAAGGGTTAATCAACTAGTTAAATACCACACGTATCAGGAAATGGAGATATATGAGAATAAACCGAGAGTGTGTTGGAACAGGGTCAGAAATAGTCGAGAGTAACTAAATCTAGTATGCCAGAATAAGATATGTAATAGGTAGAAAAGCGAGGATTCTGGTGGAAATTCAAGCCAGGAAATATGCTGCAGTTCAGTCGAACGCACCATATCATTGGAATGAAATAAACGATCTAGATCAATGCACTTCTGTCGTTGCATCGGAGAAATGAAGCTCTGTGGAGACGTCTCATTGTACGTGTTGAATTTTACCCGCGAAGAGTCAAATCTTAAGACTTTGAACCCTCGTTTCCTCGAATGGTATCGCCTTTATATACACTTACAGTGAGATCGGTCAGTTCAATATCAATATACAGAGAGGATAACATAATAAGTGCAGTGTGCAGCCGCACCTATTATGTCAGCATTAATGCTCCGTGTAAAGACCTCCTATAATATGACATAAATGGGACGAAATTATGCCTTGGACCGAAAAACCGTTCTAACGATTACAAGGAGATATTCTAGACAACGCAATAACGGACTTGCGTGCCTATATAGCCCAAGAACATTAGGTTTCACTAGGGAAAAAAATCGGAGAAAGCTGATTTTTTCAGGGAATGTCGAGTACATGTCACTGAACGATTAGACAAAAGTCCCCTAAAATCCCAGTTGAGCTTTTTTCTACAGCCTTTTTTCGAAATCGCGTTTGAAAAAAATCAAAAAAAATCGCACGAACTTTGTAACCTCGAATTGATCCAACTGTATTTTTTGTTTACGCGTATTTCGAGCTACATAATGTCTAATATACATTTACCTAGAGGAAAATGTGCATTCTGTGACAATTTCTGCGAAAAATTATTGAAAATTCACAAAAAAGTATCGGATTTACGCAAAAAATGACGATTTTCCTAACGGATTTGCCCAAAGGGTCGTAGTACAGAACGGGATGTTAGTTGGACAGACGATAAAAAATCCACCACCATTTGAAGACTTTTATCATTGCTTACAAAATAGACATTATGGAAGACCCCCTCTGCTTCTGGCCGAGTTCCCCTTTTGGCATAAAATTCGTCAGCATGAGAACTCAACTATTTTCGGTCTTGGGACCGAACAGACACGTCTGTGTCTGGCAGCATTAGATCAATAAATAATATTTACAGAATGTACAAAAATCAATAAATAATATTTACAGAATGTACAAATCAATCAACATGGATTAAGTTACATTGACTAACTTCTGCCTTCTTACACCCACACCTTTTTGTACAAGCACTCTTGCAACCACAACTGATCAGATTCAGTAGGTTATCGGGGGCACATGGCTTTGTGGCTGCAGTCGGTACAAGAAGTCCATTGTCTAGCGACCACCCCCAATCCGTCGGAGGAAGCGAAGTGCCCAGCCATTGTTGGACCTGGAGATAACATCTGTAGACATGTTGTTGTGCAGCATCGCTGCTTGGTGGGAGTGAGGCTAGGTCGATGGGTTTATTCAGTTTAGATTTTGCTACATAACGCTTGTAAGTGACATATCTATATTGGTCGAGAGAGGAAACAGTTTTACTCCCGTATAAGATCAGAAGAAGTTGTTCCCCGGCAGCGGCTACTGCACTTGGTGTACTGTCATCCGCCAAAATTGTGTTGACATACTGCTGTGAGTCGCTAGTAACATCGGATACAATTGTACTGAATACTTTCTTCTTACCAACTCGAAAGAGTGCAGAAGTAGTGTCACAACCACTTATAGAATGTGCTACAAGGAGGTTGCTTCTATGGTCACCCATTTTGGTTGCTATTTCACTAACTGAAACTAGTAAGTTTGGGGTAATGGAATACATCATGTGAATATTACATCCCTGTTGAACTCGAGAGGTAAGAATGACTAACAAGTCTGTGTCTGTTCCCACAACGACAACATTGTTGTCATCTTGAGCGATGTCAAGTGCAGTTTCGGCTATCAGTACATCAGCATCAGCCTCGGCCTGCTTGGACTGAATATTGATAGCAGATAGCTCCTGCATTAGAAGATCGATCAGTTGGTTCTTGTTCTTGGCATTTGCAAGGAAATCGGATTGGGGTGTGGTGGCTGGTAACTCGGGTGAGATATTGATATCAATGGAATACCTGTCTTTAGATCTACGGGCTTGTTCCATGCCCTTTGTCGACATTGTACAAGCATAACCATCAAAAACAACCACGACGTTCGCCCCAAAATGTCTCACTAGATAATTGGAATATGATGTACATATGTCCTTATATGACGACTGTTTAGGCCATACAACTGCCCTCAATAACAATCCACCATCTACAACAAACAGAGAATGTTCTGGGATTTTAGTTTGCTCGGACCGTATATGTTTTGAGGATCTTACCGAGCGTGTTTGTCTGTGTCTTCCTCATTCCAGCAGAATCAAACAATGCTGGTGGTTTCGGGGCGAGTTCATATTTGAGATACTCTTCCATCTCTGCTTGTGACTGAATAACACATGTGATGCGGTTGAACAGAATTGTGGGGTCAATCACTACCTTACTTCCACGGACTTTGATGCTATTTGCCATCGATGCGAAAGACTTCACAGTGTCAACACGTCGTAGTTTGATGCTGTTGAACGTTTTGCTTACAACATTCGATACGCAACATTCACCAATTTTGCGAACTTGGTCACAGTTCACAGTTTCGTCGGCCACAAGCCCGGTCGCTATAGAGACTAATTGTAGTGGATCTCTATTCTGAAAGGGGGAATGCACTCTGAGCCAGTTCAATAATTTGGTGATATCATTGGCATCAGTCAATTGTGAACGTTGACGGAGATCCCGATGTTGTTCGCCATGACCAGTGTGAACATGAACAAAATTTTCGAGAGCATTACATATCGGAAGGCAAAGAGGTAGTCCATGTACCCATTTCGCAACAGTGCTATCGGTTATTCCCCTGCCATGTGTGAGACCACCAGGGAGCTTGAACATTCTCATTAAACACTGCTCTATGGTCTGATCAGAATATATCCCGTCCCATAATTTATCTGAGCGCCTTATGGTAAAGTAACCTATATCAGTGAACATCTTCAAATTATCCTGTTGCATTATTTCTGTTAGCTCATTCATCTGCTGCAAATAGAGATGAGAACTTTTTGCGTATGCAAAATGACCACCTGCGTGAAATACTGGAATCATATTGCGAACACAATATGTGTGGAGTTCCCAGTCGCCTGTGCTCTCTGCTCTCAAGAACAACTGGAGAAGACCTATTTGCTCGAAGTATTGTACCCAAAGCTTTCCTGTGCGACCTACGGACGCATTCTGGAGCAGTTCGTGTAATTTTGACAGTAGATGGTTGACACTTTCTTGATTGACAGCGTCAGCTGTTGTACAGTCACCTCTGGCAAGTCCACAGAATATTTCATTGACTTCTGTGCAGTCTATGTTATCAAGTGTTCGGCTTTCTTCAAACACAAGTTTTGTAATGGCAATTTGTGTTAGCAAATGGGCACGAACTGCTCTTGAATATGCATGACCACTGATCAAATGATGGATTGACCCACCAGCATAAACAGTCCCCCAAAGTTCATCCAAGCCGCTACCAGCCATGATCGAACCAATTGCCCCTAAATATGACATAACCGTATGGAAGCCGCCGAGTCTAACGAAAACTTTTGTCAACTTATCTGACGAAGACACAATCTCCACTGCTTTGATATAAAGTGGTTGGTCAAACGTCACTGGACAAACCTTCAGTCCCTGTTTCTCACATTCAGTTTGTGCAAACATGAGAGCAGTGTAAATTGTGCTCGGGTTGGATATAATACGGTATTTGAATGAGAAAAGTCGATGCCGTTTGAATTTGAGTTTAGGGGGTATGTTTAATATTTCACACGTTTCACCAGTTCATTATGGAATAAATGACTATTGTTATATATCATTATAAAGCCACTGCTTTTTTGCAATTTTTGATATATAATTTAACTCCCAAAGTAGTCGTAGATTTGATTTAATGGACGTTGTGTACCGTTGTGTGTATGAAAACAATAAAAATTTTTTCGTAATTTTGTACATTTTCGTGAATATTTCACCATTGAGTGTGAGGATTGGTACAAAGTTGGCATTTTCTGTTGGGGATATGTATTCTCAATATAATTCAGCACGATATTTATGATTCTCACCCTACTAAGGCGAATAAGAATGAGAAATATGGAGCTGCGTCGAATTTTTTTTAAATTTTTTTTTTTCATCAAAAAAACGCTATAACTGAAAAAGCTCAACTCGGATTCGCGGGGACCTTTCACACTTTATCCGCAATGTGTGTCCCGGAAACATATAAAAAATTCAGCTTTCTCCGATTTTTTTCCTTACTTTCTCATTTTTATGTCTAATGTGCCTGGACTATATAGGGCACCGGGAAACAAGATAATGAATTGGACTTTGAAAACGGAAGTCACAAAGAACGAACTGTAGAAGACTGGAGTTCAAGAAAATAAAGTTTAGAAGAATGATTTTACAACTCAAACAACAGTCCAGTCTGCAGATCAAAGCAATAATGAAGTTACGACCCAGAAGAAAGAAGTTTCCACTCAAACGGCGGATCCCACCAAGAAAAATGACGCTCAGAAGATTGAAGTTTCAAGGTTGAACCAAACTGTAGATATACGTACACACACACACCGAAGTATTCGATCCATATTTGATGTTTTTTTCGTAAACAGTTACCTACTGCTACTGCGTACATTAACCCTTTACCCAACGTATCGGCAAAAAACGGCCAGCGATATTCTCAAAAATCGCCAATTAATTTTCATTATTTTTTTCATTTTTTTGTCTCAAAAACATAGGTTATGACCCCTCGTTGGAACAAGCTCATTGAGCTCGTTCCAACGAGGGGTCATAACCTGTGTTTTTGAGACAAAAAATTAGTTATTCAAGAACTGTTTTGTAAGTGTCGTCTGCTTTTCATGTTAGGTAAAGGATTAACAGCTTGCCGAGATAACCCGGTGTTTTCCCCACTTTCAAAAACGTTTCCCAAACGACATAAGAAAACACCACGCGATGATCGATTGAACAAACTGTCGCAAATTATCACAGTCCATAGTGACACGCTGTGTCCACGTGGAACATACATATTAAAATCCTCACTTGTGTATTTCCTTTCGTTAAGAGATGTAACAAAAAGTCGATATCCTAATCAATCTGTGTCGATTTCTATTAATTGATGTCGAGAATGTTGACGTGAGCATATACAAAATCCGACGGAGGGCTCCGTAATTAATTTGCGATTAATATACTAGGTGGAACTATTTTCTTAAATAATCAAATACAAATTAACGGACAACCTTTTTCAATAAACTTGGAGTAATAAAGACATTTACTTAGTAAATGACCTAGTTTCTAACAACGTCGTTCTCCTAGCATTCTCTGACTTCTCCAACAAGTATAACATCAAAATTTACTGTTTTTCATGGTATTATAAATGAAAACTGTGACCAGATCCAAAAACAATTTGCCCACTTTTCAGGACAGAAACATTGAAATGTTAAAATATACTAATAAATCTCCCGAGCCTGTTATTTTTTTAATCTTACAATCAACATGTATTTTGTCTGTATTAACTCCGCAACTGTCGTGTATTCGAAGCCCCTGATACAGATGTTTGTATCAGAGGATCGGATACACGCACGTTCCTTTCGCGTGAGTTCCATTTTTTTCTTTATATATAAATAGTTCGTGAACTATTCCTCTGCATTCTTGACTTATCCCAAATATATTGTAAGATAAAATGATTATTCCTCGCTCCGGGTTCTAAGGGTAGATCACGACTCGTCTTCGACTCGTCGTGATCTATCCTTAGAACCTGGCGCTCGACTCGGATACATATTTTGTACAACCATATAATGGTAATAATCTCCAAAGAACTGCACAAAACATCTCCCATTCATACGCACAATAAATGGAATGAGGTTTCGGATATAAATCTGTACTGGGATGACTGGAATTTTATGTATAAAATCCCATTTACAATTACGGACGATGCATATTTACAATGTTTGTATTTCAAAATTGTCCACCAAATATAATATACGCGTTCAGAACTTTTTAAATGCTCTGAAACGGAACTATGCACTTTATGTTGTAATACAAAGGAGACAATACTTCACTTGTTCTTGAATGTTCTGCTCTGAAAACAGTTCTGAATTTTTTGGAGCATTTAAGGTACAAGTGTGATATTGAGTTCCCTGTAACTCTAGAAAATGCTATTTTTGGCAACAAAAATATCCATGCTGCTTCCAATAACAAAACAGGCATCTTTTTGTTTATCTACAGAAAGTTTATTTATTCCTGCAAAATGAAAAATAATTTACCAACCTATACAGGATTTATTGAACAATTAAGAAATTACAGAAATCTAGAATTCATGACCAAGTGTTCACACTCGAATAAACGTGCAAAGGAAATTCACTTTAGGTGGGAGACAATCAGTTCTCTGCTAACTGGGTAACTCCATTCAACTCGTTCATGTGCTGTTTTGGTTTTGTCAGGATAATGTAGTGACATCGCAGATTGTGATCGACGTTTGTAACACCACGACATGTTTATATGTTACTTGTGGCGACGGTACACCATTTGGATGGGCGCAGTGCATCGTTTGCGTTCATTCGCCTTCACCCTTTATCTAACATAACGTTTTGAAAATATTTTGTTGCCTGCTCAAAATGACAACAATTTAACATTTTCTCCTTCCAGACCACAGCCTCTGTCTCCTCGGTGGCGCGAACACGACAAGCTCGTTCTGGTGAGGGGGGGGGGGGGGGGATGGGCTGTGTTTTGTGAGAAGAGGATTTGAAAAATAATGAAACTATAGAGTGGTTTTAATAAAAGGTATCCCTCATAATTTCTAATTAAAGATATCTCTCGCGATGGATGACTCGATCATACTACAGCACGACCAGAGTACTACTTCCAGACCACAGCCTCTGTCTCCTCGGTGGAGCGAACACGACAAGCTCGTTCTGGTGGGTAGAGGGGGTGGGGGGGTGCATGGGCTGTGTTTTTTGAGAAGAGGATTTGAAAAATAATGAAGCTACAGAGTGGTTTTAATAAAAGGTATCCCTCATAATTTCTAATTAAAGATATCTCTCGCGATAGATGCCTCGATCATACTACAGCACAACCAGAGTACGGGGACTATGGGGTTAACTAATAAAAGAATATTTGTTCCTAAAGGTTCGTCGATCGACCATCTTCTAATTATTAAATGTACAAACATTCGCCGTGGACTGGGTCGTAATACACGCGTGGGCAGTGATGTCCACACATGTGTTTACCAGGTAATAAGAATCGTCGGCTGCTAAATTTTAATTAATGAAGCACCGGGTTGTACCCGGTGCTTCATTCATTAAATTGTTGATGAGTATTTTTATCATTAGTGATTGGAATCTAATATTATTGCGATCGTGGAAATATTGCCCACCCGAGGAAAGTGGCCAGTCAATGGCGGCTATACTGTAACCCTCCCTCACAACAGACAACGCGACCACAAACACACGTTAGAACTGTAGGTTTTTAAATTTCTTGTTCGGTTTCAGGTTTGGTTTGTCAGGTGGAGTAAAACCTCGGTTCGGTTCGGTTTTCGGTTTGTTCATGAGGCCAAGTAAAATTCAATGGTAGTTGAGTGAAACTCAATGAATGCCCGAAATAAGCTATATAATACATGAAGAATCTGGAAGGCCAATATAATAATTACCTAAATATACAGAACTTTTATTGTGCTTGGCCATTTTTCGAGGTCTGACACCTACACGCAACTTGAGGAAAGCTGCAAACACAACTGAACTGAAATGTCGGAAATTCACAGAATGTAGCCTTCCCAGAGTGCCATTGGCAGTGTCTGGGTACTCTCACTACTCGGGGATGGCTACATTCTGTGAATTTCTGCTGCAAGAGAGTATTTAATAAAAAACGAAAAACCTTAGATTTCGGGATGTCGACGGTTTCGGTTTCGTTTTTTTAAAAAAACTAAAAACCTCGGTTCGGTTTCGGTTAACCTACAGCTCTAATCCACGCGTATGTTTACCAGGTGATAAAAATCAGCAGCAGCTAGGTTGTACTCGGTGCTTCATTAATTAAATTGTTGGTGATTATTCCTATAAAAAGTGTTTGGAATCTAATATTATTGCGTTCGTAGAAATGTTGCCCACCCATGGAAAGTGACTAATCGTACTTTATTACACGCCTTTTCTATGAAATCCCCATCTACACCAGCACTAAAACATGCGTAAAATGAAAGTCTGTTCCGCACATATGTGCGGAACGGAATTCTTTGACGGACTATTTTTTATAAAGAAGCGAAATTTCTCTGGAATTTTCTACAAATCGTGCACCGCAATTGCAATTTGATATCGCTAGCGATAGCCAAAAATGGTCCACTGAGTTCCAATGCGGTCTATGTGCCAGTAGGCACATATAACGCATTGGAACTCAGGGGACGAAATAGTAACACAGGTACCCCTCGCAGATTTGGTTGGCCGATAAAATGTGTTCTTTTTGTTGATACTTGTCAAATGAATTGCTGAGTGTTGTTCTAATTATTGTTTTTATAGACGCGAAGGCGTGTAATAAACACAGAACGACACGCACGTGTGAATGGGTCAATCGATATGGCATTTGTGCCATCGTAGAAGGAATAAACTCGAGGCCGGCGTCCTCTTATTGTGTCGTTCCGCGCTGGCACTCGTGCCATATCGATTAATCCATTCACACACGCGTGTCGTTCTGTGCATGTTGGGCATATCGAGTTGATATTTGTTAAGGTCCACAGCACTCAAAGAGCGTGCTAGCTGAAAATTGACAGTGAGGGGTAAAATAATCAACTTAGTTTTTTTTTTATTATTGATCACAGGTCGGATCTACTCGTTCATGTGCTAAGATACAAGCCATGGCATGTATGATTCACCCTCGTGAGGCTTGATGCTTGCTGTTCAATCGATACTGAGAGTGTGTCTTTAGGAGTGGTGGGGAAGAATGCAACGGTGCAGTACAGTCCCCGTGGACTGGTCGTAATCCACGCGTAGGCAGTGATATCGGCGCTTGCATTTAACAGGCAGTAAAACGCTTCATCAAAATTTTGATTAGTGGAGCAATGGGTTATACACGGTGCTTCAATAATTAATGTTTTGTTGATTATTCCTGTAATTAGTGTTTGGAGACTAATATTATTGCTTCCGGGGAAATATTGCACACCCGTGGAAAATGACCAGCCCACGGCGGCCGTACTGTATCTGGTACCAAAATACCGTTCGTCCTCTGGAATGGCCTCTCTTTTGATAATTAACCCTTTACCTAACGAATCGCCCGCATCCGCCCGCTTAATATGCAAATTCAGCAGCTGAAAAAATATTATTTTTCGAAAGATTTCAACAAAACCATATCGTGTGACCCCTCTTTGGAACGAGCTCGACGAGCTCGTTCCAAAGAAGGGTCATATGATATGTTTTTTTTTAAATTTTTTGAAAAAAAAATTCAAAAAATAATATTTAAAATAATGAATTTTGAAATCGTCTGCGTTGGGTAAAGGGTTAATAAAAGAAGAATTGTATAATTTGTCCATTCTCTGTCAGACTGTCGCAGGATCCGAAAGGTTTTCGCAAACATTGGCCTCCTTGAGATTCAAGAAGTGGAGGTAATAGATGTATTGGAAAAAAAAAACTTCAGACCTTAAACTTCACGCGAGAATCAGTCTTTCTTTGCAAATGATTCTCGGAAGAATAATAATGAGAATCAACTTTGATTCCCACAATATGTTCATTTGATTCTTGTCATAGATTCTGAAAGTGCTTTTAACCCTTTACCTAACGAATCCGCCGCATCCGCCCGCGTAATTTGCAAATTAAGTAGTTAAAAGAAATATATTTTTCAGAAAATTTCAACGAAACCATATCATGCGCCGCCATTGGAAGGAGCTCGTCGAGCAATGAGGGGCCACATGATAAGGTTTGGCTGAAATTTGTTGAAAAATTTGAAAAAACAAATTTTAAAAGAATAAATTGTGATATCGTGTGCGTTGGGTTAAGGGTTAAAGGCCTGGTGATTTCTATTTATTATTTGTTCTCTCTTAACCCTTTACCCAACGAATCGCTCGCATCCACCCACGTAATATGCAAATTCAGCAGCTGAAAAAAATATTATTTTCAAAAAAATTCAACAAAACCATATCATGTGACCCGTCTTTGGAACGAGCTCGTCGAGCTCGTTCCAAAGAGGGGTCGCATGGTATGGTTTTGTTGAATTTTTTGAAAAAATTTAAAAAATGATATTTAAAATAATAAATTTTGAAATCGTCTGCGTTGGGTAAAGGGTTAATAAGGTAACACTTTGACGTGGCAGTCGCATCCAGTGAAGTATTAGCAGCCTCTAGAAACCATTATCAAAACGTTCTCTAGCACCATCGAGACCGCCAACGGCCTGCATGTTGGAAGATGTGTTCCACATGCACATTGTAAGGCAAAAACATCAAGTTGGAATTCGGACATGAAGGGCTAACTGTAGTAATATATAAATATTAAGTTTTTTTTACAATGACATGTGTACCGGTTGAGTTCGCATAGGCATACAGTGCTCCCAAAGTCTAATTTATTTAAGAACTGAACATGTACGACTATTTCCTTCTTATACCATGATTTATGCGTTCATCATTCCAAAAAAAAGTAATCTTCTAATTATTTGATTGTTTAAGAAAGTTTTGGCTATGGGTTAGTTTTAAGGCAGTCCCTCCACGCACCCCCCCCCCCCCCTACACCCTACACACACACATACATATACTTTAAGATTTCTGTGTTTCTCGACGGGTGTTTTTTTTTTAAATATTTACTTTCTTGTTATGTATTTAATGTTAAAGGGTTTAAATTTTACCAATGAAAATGTTTCACAACAATTGTAGTCATTATTTGTTTTTTTCTTAGTTCAGGCGTAAACCCGAACATACAAGTATTCAGAATACGATGTTCAGGTTACAACAAGTCGCAAATTTTATTGCCTGTTTACAAGACAGTTTATAGCGTTCCCAATATTCTCATTATCTATATAACACATACCGTGGACGTGCAGGAGGCCCGACAAAATCACTTAACGCCAAGCCCGCCCCCCTCCCCCACGCCATAATCCCATCCAACTTAATCCCCTTGACAAAATTCCACCAGATATACGACAAAATCCCACACAATAATAAATGACTCAACGACACAATTTTTTATTTGTTTGTTGACGCAAACTATAAAATATGAAAAAAAATCAATCAACATAAGAGCAACTGAGTGAGAAAAAAGAACTGAAATAGACATAACACAACAATACATTAATATATGACAAGATACTTACTTGAGTTAGGTCTGTCTCCTCCCCTCCCCCACCCCCAACCAGACCAAACATGGCATGAACGACTGTATTCTAATTTTTGGTTTAGTACGTCCTTTCAAAAACGTACCAAACCAAAAAAATAATATACAGGCTTTCAGTCCATGTTTGGACTACCCCCCCCCCCCCTCTCACCTCCCCACCACCAAGGTTCTGACTCCCGGGCCAACAGTTAAGAAGTGGGATGTTTCATGAATGGAGCTCTGCACTTGGTCAACGGTTGTAATTTTGGACTGCATGATTCTATGGTTCCATTAACATTTGAAAATATCAATGAACTAAAATATAGTGCCGCTTTATCATTTTGTCGGTAACCGGTTCTCGTCAGTTAAGCAACGTCGAGCTCGGTTAATCATTGGATGGGTGACCGTCTGAGCGATCAATTCGGACTCCCGCGTTGTGTAATTGGGCAAGGCACTTAACCCGATTGTCCACACGGGGACACGATGACGCCGTGTACTAAGGCGTACTGCACGTCGATGGTATGCATGTCTTCAAACAATCTAATCTTGTCTGTGCTGCAGTGCGGAGTTACCATTTTTCGGGAGCTGAGAGCTGCTCGTCGTTGCTCGGTGGTTCTCTCGGGGTACTCCGGCTTCCGCCATCCGTAAAACTGTCACGATCATGAGTAGCCATTGTACATTGGTATATGACCTTAAACACCAATAAATAAATAAATATCATTTTGTCGGGGGAGGGGATTTTGTCGAGGGAGTTTTGTCTACATTAGTAGAAAGTTGAGAGGGATTTTGTCATGGGGGGTTTTGTCGTGTGGTATTTTAGGGGAATTTGTACCCTGAATTGAAACGATATATCAGGGTAGGGTACCAGTCATGCGAGGACGGTCTATGGTATTTCTGTACTTACTTTTGTACTTTAGAATAAATTGTAGAAAATCAGTCAACAGTCCAAGTTACCACTCTTTAACTTGTCTTTGCACTCAACTCTATACTAGGTATATAATATAATATATCATATCATGGTACTTGATTTTCTAATTTCACCTTTCTACCGCCAATTACGAAGGATTAGTCAATAAATCAATTTTTCTCACGATTACTTGACCACTTAATAGATACAAAACAAGAACTTTGCACTTGTTTTAGTATTCAAAGATATCAGAGAAAAAACAATCAATACAACCCAATTTTTCGAATCCATTCATGCCAACGTCAAAGACACAAACCCGACAAGAACTTTGTACTTGATTATCATTAAAAAAATATCAGAAAAAAATCAATCAGTAAATGTTCGGGACAAAGCCCCAACATTTTTAAGAGATAGATGGGGGAGGGGTAGGAGAGAGCGTGGGGGTGGCGTGCTAAACTCTTAGAAGCCGGGGTGTAATACTGCAGGTAATCTGGCTATCTTTGGGCTGGGGTAGAATTAAACGCTGAGCAGGTGCTTCTGGCCAAGTGTCGTCTGCCTCAATAGGCAGACGACACTTGACTAGAAACACCTGCTTTACTGTAAGTTTTTCTCGCATTTCGGCTTCGCGCATTTTTGTTTTATATTCGTTGCATGATCTAATTCAGAGTTGGATTTGGTTGAAATTTCTGTTGTACTCGCCATTTCCTGGTAATCCCCTCCCCACATATGACACTGATCTTGTACAAGCGTTGCACCTCACAAAATTATACATCCAATCTTATTTAAAGGTTAACTCAGTACACACTATATCAAAACCTGTTATTTGAGTTATTTGTTTTTCAAAATGTTTCACTAAACTTCGGTAAAACGATATAAAGTAATCCGTCATTGAACGATATCGATGAGTTTGGTCCAGAGAGGGGTAACATGATGTGCCTTCGCTGATACAAAAAAAAAAATCAATTACCCATTTTGTAAATTGTGCGGGCTTATGTAGCAAATTCGAAACAGGTCTTATATTTCGACGAGAATCCGAGAATCGGTTTCAGGCCCATATTCGCGCAACAAAACTGTCGAAAATCCATGTAGATTTGCGCAGCACCTCTGCTACGATTCGTGTCAAACGAATTGAGTCAATCTAACAGTTTGCCTAACATACCGGCAACATATTAACCAATACAAGCCTAACATGACCTGAAATATCCTGACACTTTGTTAATAATATCGTAACAATATGGCTGTCATTGGAATCGGCTCATTGATCTGGTTCTAATGACATCCATATTTGTAAGGCGTTGCATGCAATTAAATGAGCCGGTTCCAATGACATCCATATTTGTAATGATATTCAGGTTAGTATTGTTTATTTTTTTTTTAAAAATCAAATTCGGTTTATGTTTTAGAAATTTAAAAGCTGTGATGGGTAAAGGGTTAACATGTGCTATCAGTATACATCAGGGTTCAACTATGTCGGTTTCATGGGGTCCTGGGACACTCATAGTAGGTGTGGGTTCTCGCAACCATTTTCGCGAGAATCCAAATGGATTCTCCCAAATTTAAATGAAATATGCTAGGCAAGGAGTTAACCCTCGCACAATGGGCGGCGTCTTAATTTTCTACAGCATCGTTTATCAGAGTTTGTACAAAAGAACTGGACCCAGATTATTTGATAGTGTTTGAGTCAAACATATTTGTGCGTAAACAATACGATTTGGCATTCACTGACATGAGGAAATGTGGCATCCTCCACTAGATACCGCCCCCTCCGCGACTGTGGTTTAAGGGTGACAAAATTGTATGACCACATCAGATGCAGTGTGGAAAGAAGCCCATAACAAACTTTCATACTGTAGCGATTAAGCATCAAAAGAGATTACAAGGGAAGACAGCTTCGGAGTAAGATCTGGGATCCTTTTACCTTAACCTCCGTTCTGTATCCATCGTATCGCTCACACCGCGTTCGGGTATGTTGTTGCAATATCGCTAACAAGATATTCTTTTGGAAATCCAAAAGACATGTTTATATAGTCAATTTACTGAAGATTGCAACATTACACCTTGTACTTTTTTGACATTTGCCTAAAATGTGTGGAGAACCATGCTATTTTGTATATATTTATTTGCTATCTGAATGAAAAAGTATAAAAAACAAAAACATAAAAAATCCCTTTATCTGCAAAATAATACTAATCGGCATGTAAGTCAGTTATATGCAGCAGAAAGTGTGTCTCAAAAATTACCGATTATGGGAAGGTGGTAAACATGAATTATCCTGACAGTGATTGCTGAAGTCCCGACTCATGAAATATTCCATCTACATCACCAAGGCATGCCTTCGTAGAAGGCATGCCTTGATCATGCAGTTGGAAAATTTGTCAATAGGGCTTGTAGTTAAAATTATTTTAATAAATCTTTGGATTTATTGATTTATTGGTTTACTTTACAGTATACACAATACAGAAAAATATGCATTAAACACACTGAAAATAGTAGTAAAAAGTAATAAGTAACAATTGCGTTTGACAAGAAATACAAAAATCATGTATACCGTAGGGAGATGGCATAGCCAGATTGGTTGTATACCTGTCATCCCCATGTTAGCTGTACAGTTTCAGCTTGTGTCAGACAGATAGTTATTTACATGCACTGTGTATACTTATATATAACTAGTCATCCTGTCGACTTTTCCGTGGATGCTTACAATGTAGGCATTGTCTTTTGCATTATTAATAATTGTGATCAGAGGAGTAAGTAGCTAGCCTATATCGGAAGCTGATGACGAGACTCAGAGTCAGAGAGCGAAAACTATTAGACAAAAAACGAAGTATCTTGTTATTTTATTTTTAGCCAGTTCAGAGTGTATAGGTAAATTAAGGTTTTGGAAGAGACAAATTCCTGAGCTGTTAATACCATATAATTAGAAAGAATGAAGAGATAGATTAAGTACCTAAGCAATCTACACAATATGGGTTATTACAGTTTACATTAACATCATACGATCTTAGCAATTTTTTTGCTATCGACTCCTTTCTAAATGTGCCTCTAAGTGGGATATTGCGCAGTCTTGCATCCAGTGTATTCCAAATTTTCGGGTAAGCGAATGTTGGGAGGGCATCTAGAGATCTTGTTCCAGATCTTTCTTCAAGACGCATGCCAGATTGTCTGGTGGATCTCCCACTTCTATTTTCCACGGCACTGAAAATGTTATCAAAAGATACGGACAGATTATTATTTCTCCAGTCACATAGAAGCAGAGACATATGGAGCACAAAAAGATCGCTAACCTTTAAAATGTTGCGTTTTAGAAACAAAGGATCTGTGTGAGAGGGATATCGTGAATTGTTTAAAATTCTTATAGAACGTTTTTGCATTAAAACAACTTATCTATACTTTTCTAGTTACCCCAAACATGGAATTCATAAATCAAATGACTGTGCACTCAAGTATAATACAGCGTTGTCATTGCAACATGTGGCAATATAGTTTTCACTTTGTTAAGAACATAGTTTGCACGAACTATTTTTGTGCAAAACTTGGAAATATGAGCCAATATATATGCCTAGAAATTTTAATGACGGTTCGTTTAGGTCAGACGCAACTCTATCTATTTTCTTATTGTTTATAACAACATCACTGAGCAGTGGAATTACTCTCTTATTGCTAGGGTTTATAACGACAAATTTGGTTCTAGCAGTATTGAGGAGGTGGTAATGAGCCGAACACCACCGAGAATTATTTTCTAGTTCAAGATAAATATAATTTACAAGAATATTTATATCTCGACCCGACGAATGCACAGTTGAGGCGTCTGCAAATGATAAAAGATTTAAGGATGTAGCCTTACAAAGGCCATTAACATACAACAGAAACAAGGTTGGCCCTAAATTAGAGCCTTGCGGCACTCCTGTAGTAACTGGGATTGTGGATGACTCATTATCTCCGAGCGTGACGTATTGTTGCCTACTGGGCAAATAACTCTTGAACCATTCTAAGTTGACTCCACGAATGCCATAATATTCCACCTTTCTTAATAAGATACTGTAATTTATTGTGTCGTAAACCTTTGAGAGGTCACGAAAGACACCGAGTGTGTTATGTTTACTTCTTTTATTATTTTCCTCTGCTTGATGACTCAATAATTGGAGAACGGGGTGAACTGTGGTATGGTTTTTACGAAAACCATATTGCGGAGGGGTTAGAATATCAAATCTGTTTAAAAAATTAATAAGTCGATCAGACATAATTTGTTCCAATACTTTAGAAAAAGTAGGCAAAATACTCACTGGTCGATAGTTATTGACGTTATGTGGATCGTCAGATTTGTAGATCGGAATCACTTTAACCCTTTACCTAACATGAAAAGCAGACGACACTTGCAAACAAAATTCTTGAATAACTAATTTTTTTTCATTTTTTGTCTCCAAAACATAGGTTATGACCCCTCGTTGGAACGAGCTCGACGAGCTCGTTCCAACGAGGGGTCATAACCTATGTTTTTGAGACAAAAAATGAAAATATTTTGAAAATTAATTGGCGATTTTTGAGAATAGCGCTGGCCGGTTTTGGCCGTTACGTTGGGTAAAGGGTTAACAATTTTTATTTTGTCGGGAAAGACACTCTGTTCAAATGAGCTGTTAACAATGTGAACAAGCGAACGCCCATTACGTGAATCATATATTTAACCAGGAAAGGGGAGATGTTGTCGAGATCTCTGCTCTTTTTGGCCTTCATGGATTTTAAAGTATCAATGACTTCTTGTTCAGAAGTTGGATTCATGAACAATTTGTTAGTGTAGCTGTCAGACATGGTATCAGTGTCAGAATTATTAGACCTTTCCATCCCACTTCTTGTTTGGTTTCCTATATTTGTAATTTTATTTTATTAAATTCATGAGTAATATTAACTGGATTACTGATAAGTTTGTTTTCTACAGTTATATGAGAAGGCATTGACGAGTCATTTGTAGTCTTTTTGTATTATATCATTTAGAATTTTTCACGTATTATGAAGATTATTTTGATTATCCTGTAATATTATAATATTAGAACGTTCCTTTTCATGTTCTATCAGTCGATAGTACCTGAGTTTGTGTGATTTCTGAAATAAAACCTGAAGCAGCGAAGCTGCTGAAGATTTTATTCCAGAAATCACACAAACTCAGGTACTATCGACCGATAGAATATGAAAAGAAACGTTCTAATTATTTTATTATGCCGGACAAAGTATGACTTTCATTGTTAAGCGTTAACTGCAACATGCTATCAATCTTGCAACAACAATGTAGTCGAATCTAAAAACATGACGTCATTTCGAACGAATGACGTCTCTTCAAAAATGAATTGTCACAAGTGCCGTCGCTTTGGGAGTTTCTATACAAATGCCAATGTTTACAACTGCATCATGCTGTTCATGTTATAATTCATTGTTAATGATTGTTATGAAGCTTGTGCTGAAAATTTTCGGTTTATATCGCATAAACCGAAGGAAAACAACAGTTATTTCTTAAATATAATTGATTGGAGTCATAACTGAGACTCATAATATTCAGGGTTCCCTGAAGTGGTGAACAACACGTGAGTGAGTTTTTTTAAATATTTCTGATTCTTTTGAATTGATTGTTTGCAGCTAAAATTGAAAACATACCCACTGAAGATGATATATTTGTTGGTAAGTTTGTATCTACTGGTGTTGAAAAAAGTTAAACGGACACGGAGCCAGCGTTTGGTGTTGAGAAATTCCAATCGACGCTGATCAATGGAAGTGGCGCTTACATTTTCTTCGTTCTCTTGTCTCCAGGGAAAAACGTTCCGATAGTACCCGTGTTTTGCCCCAAAACTCCAGTACTATGACTTTTAGAAGGTGTCAAATTAACCAATCACGGCTGATGTTACAAACTTGAGGCATAATAAATGTTTATAAGATAGCGCTTTGCTTTGTCTTTTAACTTCATTGAATATTTTACAGTATTTGTTGTAGTTACTTACATTCTGCTCACTTGGGGACTTTAATTTGCGGTGATAAAATTTCATCTTGTTGTTTGAGGATAATAAAAGATCTCTGGACATCCGGGGCTGCCGTTTTACGAATTTACTATTCAGCCGAATTTGTTGCAAGGGGAATGCCTGTTCAAATGCATTACAAAATAAATTCATAGAAGTATCATAAGCTATATTTGGACACTATAAATCAAAAACAGGTGTGAAATCACACATTGATAGAATATTAATAAAATTTTGAATGGTCCCCTAATTGATTTTACGTCTTAATACGGAAGCTGGGTTAAGAGTCTTTCTGTGCTCCATTTCGATCAGAAATGTACCAAAGTGGTCAGACACGTTACTTATTATAATTCCGGAATTAATGTTGTTGGTCATATGGTTTGAATAAATATGATCAATCAGTGTAGCTGAGTTCGTGGTTACCTTGGTAGGTCTGGTGATGAACGGTAAAAACCCTTGACTAAACATTACATCTGAATAGCGAGATGTTTGCTGATGAGACTCCAACTTTAAGAGATCTACATTTATGTCTCCAACAATGTACGGCGCTTTCTTTTCCCTGTTGAGTGCATCTGTAATACAATTCAACTTAACTCCAATTAATCGAGACAATTTGCCATATTTGACTTCTACAAAAAGGGATTCTACAACATGCGGAATAAATATTGTCAAATCTTCTCGTACTTTGTAGCTAATATCATATCTTATATAAAGTACAACCCCACCCCAGCCGTCGTCACCACTCGGTCTTACGTTTTATAACGTCCAACCCTACCCCGGCCATCGTCACCACTCGGTCTTACGATTTTCAAAAGGCTATGATAAACAGCTATGTTGTATGACATATTGGGAGACGGTTGAAACATTTCACTTGGGGCTATGAGATTAAATTTGTTCCCCGATTTCTGAAGAGAGGATAAAAGCTCACTTAGGGAATCCTAATGAGCAGTTAGGCTGTGGACATTGATATGGAATAATTAAAATGTATGCCCAATGTTTCCAACAGACGACTAAAACTCATCGGGTAGGTAATACCTTCATTCAGAATGGACTTTAAAAGGTGAATCGTCAGCGTCATTTATGTCGGCACATTTGTTGTTGCATAAAGTCACGAAGTCAAATTCCGTACCACTCTGAATATCGTCTAGAGTTTTGTTACCCGCCATGATATTCGTTGAGGTCGACAGGACCTGCTTCAAAAATCAAGTGATTTGTTTTTAATTAATACAAAGGTTGCTAAACAAACGTTTACAGTGCTGCTAGAAAGAATACCGTGGAGATTACTTGTCATTTGATGTGTTTCTGGTGATCTGACACAATCGATTGGATGGATGGTAAAACGGTGAGAACATGTGTATGTAGAAAATTTAAATGTATATACAATGATGCACGCTAAGTGCTGCCTGAAATTTAACTCCATTTGTAAGGACTTGCCAGGCGGTCGCGGCGAAAGGGTTATATTTTGAATGACACGAGGGTACGAGTGCTTCCTCATATAAACTTGCCCACCAACAAGTGGTTATTGAGCGAATGTTTCATATAATATCTGGACGGGAAATTCTCTAGATCACCAATTAACAATGGTGCGATGTGGGTAAATATAGCCGTAAAGAATTTCTATTTAATGCTTAACATTTACTTACTTATATAAGTGGAATTAACGCCATAAACAGTTCGACAATTGTGAAAAATCGATACACCAAGGGTAATCGTCGTGATATATATCTTTTTTTTAAAAAAAGACATCAAATAAAAACTCAAGAGTGCTTGGAGAGTGTTGGGGTATTGGATACAAGTAGTGTTCAACTTCATGACGCATGAGAGCCCCACTTCTAACTACAAATTGATCGTGCTACGTCTTAACAGCTCAACCGAAAATCTAGTCTCGTAAAAAGTATACAACAATTACCATGAATGGAGTGATATCTAAGGCTCAAAATATGAACAAAAAGTCCTTACTAAAACGATTATCGGTGGGATGGGGACACCGTCCTACACATCCCCTTGGTTACGCCTTTCTTAACACGCAAGAATCGAGTATTGCGTTTTTATTTTGCAGCAAATCAAGTAATGCGATACGCTTGCTGATGGAATTCCTGTATTGTTCACTCTGACGGGTGCCAATTTAACCAACTGCAGTACTAAATACGATTTGGCAATAAAAATATTTGGTTGGTTAAATTTTGGAAGCAAATGTTTCCTTGCACTAAGGAAATAGTGAACAGCAGGAGCAAAAAAAAATATCAACAACTCAAAACAATTTTTTTATTATTACCCTAAAAAAAAATCATCAACTGTCAATTAAGTCGAAGATAAAAGAACGACTTTCACAAAATATACCAGCCCAGAGATTGATCAACATTGACTGACACTTAGTGTGTATAAAGTTGGGCTTATTCCCGTTTACCCTGCAAACCGTTGTTAATTTATCTGTCGCAGTACATTATAGGAACCCCAAGCGTGCCGTAGACCTGCAAAGGGTTCCACATACCCAGTCCGATAAATGTGTTCCAGAACAGAATTCTCTATAGCCATCAATGTGATTTTTTGAATTGGACAGTAAATTTCAGTGAAAAAATCACGTTAACTTCCGGTGTCGAATTGCCCATTCAGTTGCAATTGGCCTATCCCCCTGTGGGCAAAAAATCAAACAAAATGTCAAATTCGTTCGTTTATTGTTGCAACCTAATTCGCCTCAAAGCTTTGCGTGATATATACATATCTACACTTCAGGGGTAGCCAAGGCCTTCTCACCCGAGAACCGCGACAAATCAGCGGCCGGCCAAAGTGTTATTATTATTATTACTCGAATTCTGTCCTTTTGGAGGTTTGTCAATATTCTCAGCTGATGATTTCATTATTTCAGATCGAACTCTCCTGATTTCGTTGCAACTTGTCTGCCAGTGATAACCTTAATCGAAAAACCGCACATATAACTGATAATATAACTGATAATTGTTGTTATATTGGTGCGATTGTATACATATATGCATTGACACGTATCTTGTGAAGTATCAAAACGAATAGAAACGCTGTTTTTGAATTATCCGAATGTTACGATGTTGTAAAAGTAAGGGAAAGTTTGCTTGGAAAAAAGGTATATGGACGTTTCGTCCGCAAGCCGAATCGTCCGCTTGCAATTTTACCCATTTCGCCCGCCAGCGCACCGAATCGTCCTCTAGCAATTTTGCCCAATTAGTCCGCTTGCAATTTTACCCAATTCGTCTGCCAAGCGTTTGAATTACATAAAAACATGGAAAATAAAATTAATGGTATTTATTCAGTATGAAATGAAATAATGATATTTATTCAGTACACAACATTCACAAGACAATAACAGCACAACAGAGCAAATATTGTTCAATGAGTAATTGCATAATTATAAGATTATGTTACTGAACTTAATACAACAAGCCTTCATGCGTTTCTTAATATAATTATAACAAGTTTTGATGCGTTTCTTAATATAATTAACTCCCGTAATACATTTGCAAATAATTTTGCGATTATTCATTGAAAAGCGCCGGTGGCACTCTTCCATGAATAATTGAAAAATTATAAGATTATGTTGCGGAACTTAATATAATATAATTTGTGATGCGTTTCTTAATATTATTAATTATTATAATACATTCGCTAATAATTTTGCGATTATTCATTGTAAAGCGCCGGTGGCGCTCTTCAATGAATAATTGCAAAATTATAAGATTATGTTGTGGAACTTAATATAACATACATATACTTTAAGAACTTTTGCTGTAATAATATAATTTTTATAGGTGCAGTACAGTCGCCGTGGACTGGTCACTTTCCACGCGTGGGCAATATTTCTACGGACGCAATAATATTAGATTCCAAGCACTAATAACAGGAATAATTTATCAACAATTTAATTAATGAAGCACCGCGTATGACCAATCCACGGCGACTGTATTGTAATCCACTGAATAAACAGCAATCAGAGTCGCGTTAAACAATGTCGAAATTAATTAGATGGTTGAGTAGTTTATTTTGTTCTGACATGTCTATATTCAGAATTTCGTATAAGTATATGAAATTTTAATGTAAGGAGGTACATTAAGATATATTACAATAGATAATAAACTGTGGTAGAATGATTGTGTTAGAGAAAGTGATAAGTTTGGTAGAATTATTGTGTTAGAGAAAGTGATAAGTTTGGTAGAATGATTGTGTTAGAGAAAGTGATAAGTTTGGTAGAATAAATGTGTTAAAGAAAGTATTAGTCTGTGGAGTGAGAACTTATTTTATTGTTACCATTGCAGTAGGGACCTGCGAACCGTTCGAGATTCGGCTCGACTCGAAACCATCGCCGAGATTCGATTCGACTCGATACCTCACCGTCCGATTCGTATTTTTCGAACCGACCTCTGTTCAAACGGCGAATTATATGTGCACTCGCTCGCATCAAGAACACGCCGTCATACGCTAACGATAGTGTAATAAATCGCTCTCTGAACGTATTAACTCTCCAGTTTTGTTGATTATTAAACCCCCGGGCTACCGTACGATCTCTGAGGGTCAAGGAAGATTCGTCCCCGGGAATATTCGTCCCCGGGTTTTTGAGAATATTGTATGTCTATCTTCACTATTAGTGCGCTATACTGTGTTTCGCGAGACTTTGAGTTTGAGATTTTTTATCATATTTTCCGACATGCCTTGTTTGCTTTTATAATAATGATATTTGGTGCTGATGAGGCTGAGCACGAGCCACGACCACCAAGTGGGTAGAATAAAACTGCGAGTCTATGAGTTCAGAATCAATTGGTCTGGAATCGAGTATTCTCGCAGTGCGAGAATACTCGATTCCAGACCAATTGATTCTGAACTCATCCAGCATGCAGAGTACCGGTATTGCAGACTATGGAAGCACGAATGTCGCCGTCGCGCCGGTTTCAAGGTTCGAGATTCGACTCGACTCGATACCAGAGGGATGATTCGGCTCGAGATTCGGCTCGAAGTTTTATCCCCGGCTCGCAGGTCCCTACATTGCAGGTCAACTAAAAACATTGACATAATTTCTAATTAACTGTATGCTTGGTGATGGTCCAGTAATATTTGACCTGACCTTTAGTTGGATTGTATTCACATTACACAACAGCCAATCAACTTCTGAATGCTCATAACATTGGGAACTTTAATGTGAATTCATTGGATGAATTCAAACTAACTTTGTAAATCCTATGCAATCTCTACCAGAGTTTCTTTCTTCACCAAATCTTTTAAACTGTTTGTTTATCATAATTTTTTAACTGGTAGAGTGCTGGAAGCCCATATTTGGGCTTTACTCTGAAGTGTTGGTACCAGCACTTAAAGGTTTCATATTTTGTGGATGTTGTTCATACCACCTTTGAAGTGAAATTATTTAGTCTGTTAGGATTTGCCTTGTTACAATTTATGGGAGAGTGCGAATTGGCACTCTCCCATAAATTGTAACAAGGCAAACATATGTGAACAAATTTTGATGACCAAAACTAATTCAGCACTCTACCAGTTAAAGTATATATGGAAAATTCTGCTGGGAGCTGCATAGGATATATATTCTAAGATGTTATTTGTCACATTGGAGCTTTGTCACACTGATGGTATGTAAATTGTGTGTGTTATTCTGCTAAGTACATAAGTAAAAACATGTAAATCATTATTAAGCTGGAAGTTATGGTCAGGCAGGTTGTTATATTCACACAACCATATTTCGGGTACAATTACACAACGGTATCGAGAGTTAGCTGAATGAAACTATTTTGCATAACGTTAATGCATAAAAGTAAATAAGTTATAGGTGTTAATATGGCATTAAATGTGATATTTATTTACCAGTAGCTCGTAGCCTTTGTTTCTTAAAGTAACATTGAACCCTTAGTAAAAAGTTAAATGTAAATATGTTTCCCCATGGGAACCCTAGCTAGTAGGGAAGTGTTTGTTTACTTTAGTTAGTAAAGAAGGGCTTGTCTATACTTTAGTTGGTGAAGTAGTGCTTATTTACTATAGTAAACAAGTCCTGCTTCACTAGTGTAATAGACCCTAGCGTTCGGTGTTGGTACTTGAGGTTCAGCTTAGTGAACCACATAGGTATGGACGATTGCCTTGGCTTGACCTTATATATATTT
This sequence comes from Pictodentalium vernedei, assembly GCA_031216915.1. Taxonomy (NCBI): domain Eukaryota; kingdom Metazoa; phylum Mollusca; class Scaphopoda; order Dentaliida; family Dentaliidae; genus Pictodentalium; species Pictodentalium vernedei. The sequence goes on from CM062297.1 coordinate 53,514,908, forward strand.
TAACATAGTTGTATAGCAATAGAAACTGGAAGTGACATTAAGCCCCCAATAAGTAAATTTATGTTCAGTCTGCATCAATTATTCAGATATAAAGCTCAGCCGGTCCATTTACTGTTCCACTGCAATGTGTAATAAGTTATTGTACATTTTGTACAAAGTATTTATTTATTTATATATTTATAATATCAGGTGAGAATTGTAAGCATTCTGTAGACTTAGTGTGTGCTCCTTTCTTGTATTTCAGGAGCATGTTTTCATGTTTTCATGATTGATGTATCATCTGAAGTTGTTGAAATGCTGAATTCCACTGATGACAATAAATTTATGTAAATGACCTCACACTTCTTTCTGTAACAACCACACCCCCATAGCCAGCACCGTTACAATACAATAAAGTATACAATAAAATTATTATATAAATAAATAAATAAATAAATAAATAAATAAATAAATAAATAAATAAAAATGATTAAAAATACAATACTTCAATACTTTCCCACAGCGGACGAGTTTTGGTCGAGTTGGGGGTAAAATTGCAGCTGACAATTTGGTAGGCGGACGAAATGGATATAATTCGAAAAAAGTGACACTGACAGGTTGCATTCGGCCCCGTCAGAAAACAAAACAAAGTAATAATGTGTTACTTTTTGATGCTATCTGTATTTGTGAACAGTGCTTTGTAGTTTCGAACACTAAAAAATGGAAAATAATAAACTTTTTTAATATCTATCGCCATTGAAAATGGCATGTCATCTTTATTCGGGAAATGGAGAAAGATACGGCCTGGGGAAAACTCGGCCCAGGGAAGATTCGTCCAAAAGAAAAACAGTACACAGCTGTTAGGATATTTTAGATACGCTACGATATTCGTTTTAGCTCCTAAAAAATAATTCCTAAATAAAATATTAATATATTTCTCGATATTTATTGAAAAAAATATTAATATATATCGTCGAGCAATTGAATCTGCAATAAATTCACATTTGATGTTTTCTGTAATAATTAACGTCTCTCATCTGTGATATCCAGTCACTTCGTCCCCAAGTCATTTCGGCATCTGGTCACTTCGGCCTCAAAGTCATTTCGGCCCTAGTCACTTCGGCCCCAGTCACTTCGGCCTTTGTCATATGGGCACCATTTTGAGTGTAGAGATCTATAAAGATCAGCGCATAGTTTATGTTTAGAAATAATGGGTAATTGCCTTTATTAAGTAATGTTCAGTCATTTGGTTTTACACAGTGTACAGAAAAGTATTACATGGCATTAAAAAGTATCCATATGTTCAATTTTACATACATTTAAGATGCTATCTGTATAAGTAAGAGAAATTTGTTTACTTTGAAATTTCGCAAAGTATATGCAGTCATCTCATTCATTCATGTTGTTAAGCACAATTCATAGTCACCTTCCAGTTCAAGGTTCACATGGTTTCTGTTTCTTTCATGTTTTCTAAAACAACCATCAAACTGCGATTTCGATGCTACCATAAATGTGACCACGTTTTCTAAAACACAGAGCAGAATTCTTGTAGTTATGTGCAATTCCTAGTCACCTTCCAGTTTCAGGTCCGCGGGGGATGACCCCAGTACCCCACTTCCAATGCGCGCACTCAAACCAAATAACATTACTGACCTTCGCTTCCGACTCTCGTGGATTCATAAGCAAATAACATTATTCAGGTCGCAAGGGATTTCAAATCCCACATCGTCCATGTGCATCTTCGGTGTGCTGAAACTTTTCATTCATTTATTCATCATGAACGAAAATCTACTAGGCATGAAGGAATACCATATATCATATGTATACCTGGATATCCATTTGAGGTATAAATGTTGAAAAGCAATTAAATAGAAAAATGTTAAAATTCAAAAGATATTTAAAAATATTTATAGAGGCCGAAATGACTTGGTATATTGGGGCTGAATTGACTTGAGGCCGAAATGACTGGAGCCGAAATCACTTGGGGGCCAAAGTGACTGGAATTCATGACAATTGCATCCAAACTGTCCTCCAACAATTTGACCCAAGCTGGATACTAATCTAACCCAAACCATTATCTTGCAATTTTCCCCAAACTGTCCTCCAGAATAGGAATGCATGATGCTTATTGATTTATTTATTGGGGTTTAATGACACTTGGACAGACAGGGTCACCTGATGTTGGACAGTTTTACATGTGGGGGAAACCAGAGAGAACCACCGGGCAATGACAAACAACAAACATACAAACAACACACAAGCTGGGTTAGCATTGGTTGAATACAAGTGCAGGATTGACATGCAGTATACCCTGGTACACAATGCCACCACGTGGGCAATGGGAATGAAGTGTCTTGCCCGAGGAAACAAAGTGGTTGCCGTTGGTGGGATTCGATCGAGGACCGTTTGTCTTACAGCCTGCACCTCTAACTACTAAGCCCAATTCTTATTGATAAAATAGTAAAGAAGTAACAGAAGTTACAGAACACAAATTGTTAATTTATTTTTTTAATTTTCAACTTCAGTTTATTTTAAATAAATAAATATTAAAAACTTTTTGGGAAAACTTAATATGCTGAAATAAAAATGATCAGGGTCTAAGAAGTGACATTAAAAAATTGAAATAATTGTGTATCATTTGTTATTAAGGGGTCGCACATACCCAGTCAGATAAATGTGTTCCGGAACAGAATTTCCTATGCCATCTAAGCTATTTTTTTAATTGGACAGTAAATTTCAGGGAAAAAATCACGTGACTTCCGGTGTCGAATTGCCCTTTCAATTGCAATTGGCTCCCCCCCCCCCCCCCCCCCCTCTGCGAATTTTTGGGCTGATATGAACAATCAAACAAAATGTCAAATACGTTCGTTTTCTGTTGCAACCATATTCGCATCTAAGCTTTGTGTGTTATTTACATTTCTTCACATCGCTCGAATTCTGTCATTCTAGAAGTTTGTCAATAGACTCTGCTGATAATCTCGTTATTTCATTTAGAACTCTCCTGATTTCGTTGCAACTTGTCGGCGAGTGATAACTTTAATCGAAAAACCGCAGATATCACTGATAATAGTAGTGAGAGGTGTCACTCTGGGGACAAGCATTTAACACTGAATTCCCCATACCCCAATGTTGTCACTTGAGGGACAAAATTAACATAGGATTCTCCATAGGGTTTTGTCCCTCAAGTGACCTTTTTGTCCCCAGAGTGACATTTTTTGAAGCCCCTCTGGTCCCTCTGAAATATGTTTTTATAACTAAAATATTACGAGCTGACTTCAGCGGAGGGCCAGGAGCCAAGTTTCCGAGTTCAACATCGGAAAGACAATAACATTTGAAAGAGCTTTTGTTAATAGGACTGACTAGTGATGGCGATCACGGGAGGCAGAGGCGGGGACCCCCGGGAAACGACATGTAAGAATGTTCAGACTACAAGGTGAGCAAGATAAGAACGATTAGAAAAGAAACAAATCTCGGCCTCCTTGCAAGTGACAAAAATTGCTCTTGGTTTAGGATCTGGACTGAATAAAGTACTGACCTTTTTAAAGCAGCAGATATACTGTATGCCCCTTTTTCAAATACACAATTCTTGCATAAGAATGACAAGTCGATTTCCGATGACCACGTCAATGGCAAGGCAGCAGACAGTGGTACACATCTCCGGTGTATCCATGTCTCACACCTGGAACATTCTATGCTGTTCAATCCGCAACCGAGTGAATAAACACCACATGGAAATTTGGGTCATTACCCAAACTCATTTTTGAAAAGTAGCATTCAGGATAAATCAATCAGAAGAAAGTGATGTCTGAATGAATGAAAGGTTTTAGCGCGCCGAACGCGCGCAGGGACGATGTGGGATTAACAAATACCTTGCGGCCCGGTTAACCTTATTTTATTTCATTTGGATCACACAGGCCTAGCTTTCCTATTGCCTCAAATGGGGTCTGAGGGGGTATGCACGCGGTTAGAATTCCTGGCAGTTTACGTTGGAGTGATAGATTGCCAATACTCAATCACTCAACGCCATTAAGACTATTAGAGAGTGGGCTCTATTCGGTTCCAGCTTGGCGATGGTAGAGGTTTGAGTCCCACCATGGTGGCGAGCCAGAATATAATGCTGTGCGATGGCAAATTAAAGGGAGGAAGAGAAAAGAAAACCAAACAGCAACGCCGGTTTGGTAGCGGCCCCGGTATATGGCCATAGCGGTTACAAAAAAGGAGTGGAGAAAGCTCCAACAATTCAGTTTCGAAAAACATCCATCAAGCCTTCTGGGAGACAGGATTGCCGTATGTGATTATGAGGTATCTGGTTATCCTTCGGGAATTCCAAATGATCTCCCCCACCACCCCACCCCCCCACCCCTCCCCACTCCCACCCCCACCCCCCCCCCCCCCCCAAAAAAAAAAAAAAGCCGGGCTGTTTGCTGGCAAGATTGTTTCAATCCTTGCCCTGGTCTTGTTAGGTTTTCTGCACATCTTTGCATGAGGATTCTTTCAATCCCCCATAGTTTGTCATTCACTTTGGTCGTGTGTCTGATGAGATAGAGGAGGTAGAAAAGATAGAGAGCTGGAAATTGGAGCAATTCGGTTTTTAATTTACAACTGTTCTGTCCGTGACGACCAGACATGTGGATTGGGAAACCAGCATTTTTTCCCCGAAATTTATATCTCGGGGAAGGGAGACCCGGCAGAAGGTGGAGATTTTCCTCGCTGTTTGCAACTCCCACCGGTAACAGAGGCAAGCTTTCGTGCGTATCGTGTCACCCGCAGCCAGTTCTGAATTTATGTCACAGAATGCCTGGCTCACCCCATCGGAATGATGTAATCTTTAACCCTTTCGATGGACACGCCCCAGATTATTTAGTTTTCCTAACGAGGACGCGATGCGCATTGAGTTCTATTATTAATTCGCTGTCTTGAAGTCTATTTAGAGTTTTGCTTTGAAGATCTTTTAAGCGCATTGCTATAGTGTCTATTTTTTGCTATCTTGTGAAGTTGTTTTATCGATGTCCACGTGGGCTTGAGCAGAGCCACGCGCAAGGCATGATTTTGGACCCGTTGTAGTTTTTCAATGTTGGTTTTATTCAGGTCACTTGTTATTATGGCCCCATACTCTAGTACTGGGCATATATATGATTTGTAAGGCTTGAGGAGAACTTCTTTATTGACTCCCCAATTTTTACCTCTAATCATTTTCAGGAAATTGATGCGTTTAGTGGCTTTGACAGGGACTGAGTTTACGTGATTGTTTAGATTGAGCCTGCTATCCAGGATGAATCCCAGAAACTTTGCCTCATTACTAGCTTTAAGTTTATGGTAGTAAACCTTAAGATCAATATTAGGGACAGGTTTTCTCCATTGCTTTTTATAGAATGTGATTCTGTGTGTTTTCGCGGCATTTACCTTGCTGCGCCACAGAGCGCACCAGTCTTGAAGGTCGCGGATGGTATCCTGCAGGCGATTTTGTATTATGTTTCGAGACTTACTGGCCGTCCACATTCCTTTGCCGTCTGAGAATTGAGATAGTTCAACATGGTTCTTCTCTACTTTGTCAATGTCATTCACATTTATCATAAATAGAAGCGGGCTAACGATCGAACCCTGTGGAGTCCCCGCTTCGAGTTTTACCTTGTCTGGCACCTCGCGGTTGACCCTCACTTTGATTTTTCGATCAGGTAAAAATGATGACATGATCCTTAGAATTTTGGTGGGTTGCCCCATTTTAGCTAGTTTGTATCTCATGCCATTGTGCCAGACAAAGTCAAACGCTTTTTCTACGTCGAGTAATAGCGCGGTTCCTATTTCATTTTGACAGAACGCCGTTTTCATATAGTCTACCAGTCTATAAACATGCTCAACTCCGTCTCTTTGGCTTCTGTAGGCCCTGTTCCACTTATTGAAAAAGCTGATTGATTCGAGATAGCTGCGAAGTTTAGTCGTGAGAATCCGTTCGAAACTTTTTCCAATACAGCTGAGTAGGCTGATTGGGCGGTAATTTGCTGGGTTGCTCAAGTCCGTGTCGGGTTTGGGTATCATGACTTCTGTAGCTATTTTCCAACATTTTGGGAAGTATCCACTAGAGGGACAGCAGTTTAGGAGGTTAGTGAGTCTACCGAAAAAAAGTATTCGGACATAGTTTCGGGATTTTATATGAGACCTCGTCCCCTCCTGGATAAAAAGAAGACTTACATTTTTTAATTGTGTTAGCAACTTCTTCTTGGATTATAAGTTCGTGGCCATCTCCGTCCGCGGGCGTTTGGCTGAAGTTGGCATCGTTAAACGTTGTCTTATTGTCTTGAACAAATTTGTTTACTTTTTCTTTGAACTCATCATCAAACCTATCGCCCTCATGGGGGCGATGATATTTCTTAAGGAGCTCTGCGAAGGCGCCAGCCTTCGCCTTGTCATCCAGGGCCATAGTTCCATCACTGATCTTAAGAGCCTTACTGTTGGCGTCTTTATGTTTTTGTCCAGTAAGGGTTTTAAAAGTATCCCAAAACTTTTTAAGCTCCCCGAATCCATTTATATTTTCCGTTGCTTTTTCCCATCTCACGCGATTGTCGTTTGCTATTGCTTTGTTAACTTCGCCGTGGAGGCGTTTATACACAGCTTTAAGGTCGACCTTTTTAGTTGGAAGTTTTTCTGATTTGTATGCACGAAAGGCCTTTCTTTTTTGTTTTAGTATTTGGAGTGTGGTTTCAGTTATTCTGTTGGCCCGCGGTTTAACCGTCTGTTTGGGACAAATCTCATCAAACGTGTTGTCAATTACTTCGCTGAGGTTGGTACATGCTTGTTCGAGCTCATGTGTATTCATTGGGTCGTTTTTATTTATTTTAACCTGAATTATTTTTCTGAAGAGGTCCCAGTCAACTTTGCATAGATTCCTCCCACTCACTGTGGGGTATCTTGTGGGTCCGGTGCAACCGTGTAATGTGGCATGAACAGGCAGGTGGTCGCTACCTAAATCATCGTCCCCCACAAATATGTCTTTGATTAGTTAGTGATTTACTGGTTATAATAAGGTCAAGGATGTCGGATTGGTGGAGTGTTTTGTAACTAACGTGGGTAATGTCTTGGTCGTTATTTAATACAAAAAGATCAAATTGTTCGATGATATTGAAGAGGGCGTCACCATTGGGCTCCGCTTTATTACATCCGAAAACCTGATGTTTGGCATTGAACTCACCTAAGAAAATACAGTGTATTTTTTCACAAAGAATTCAAAGACTTTGCTGTCAACTGTTTTTTTCGGTTCATTATAATATGAGATTACAGCAACTTTGTTGTAATCTAGTTCAATCTCAGCGGCAATCACCTCTGCGTCGAGGTGATCGCTTGATATCGTTTTATATTTTAAGTCCTGTCTTATGGGCAGAGCCACTCCGCCTCCACGTTGTGTGGGGGCGGTCTCGTCTAATAATGTTGAATCCACTTAGCAAAAATGTCTTGCTTGGCTTTACCCATTTTTCGCTGATACCAATTACCTCGAGGGTTGTGAAGAAATCAGACATCTGTGAGCTTTTGCAGTTAACGCTTCGCGCGTTCCACTGAATTATTTTCAACTTATCCATAATTGGTCAGTACCTGACGTAATTGTACTAGTTAACTGCTTGGATGTTGCCCGTTAAAATGTGGGCATTTCAGTATTGAAACCTTGCATGACTTTGTTAAATGTTTTTCTCCGCATTTCATGCAAGCAACTCTCCTTTGCATTTGTTCGACACATGGCCAAATTTCTTGCATTTATGACACTGTTTTGGCTGAGGCAAAACACGATACTCCTCAGTCTCATATTTTTGTCCGTTTATACAAACACCTTTGCTAATGAAGTTTACTTTTGTGGCCCTTTTGGGGCATTTTACTTTACTTTTCCACGTAGGGTTGCCTGTAGCCTTAGATATTAGTCTGTCCCACGGGTATCCCGACAGGGCTATATCAATATCCCCATCATTAATCTTTGTGTGAACCCTTGTGATGACTACGCAAGGGTTTTGCAGCGGTTGATGCTATTGTTTATTCGTCTGGTGTCTGGCCGTATTTTCCTTTAGAGGTTGTTTAGAAAGTGCTCTTGTCTTATCGGCGAACGATCCACCACTGTCAGTGGTAAATGCTGGCGTCGCCGATATCGTTTCCGTTGTGTTACTGTCCGCCGATTCCCATCATTGTGGATCTCCGCATTGGTTGTTACTACTGTAACATCCATGGTGTCCGAGGTCTCAACGACAACAACACCCGGGTTATCGGTGTCTGGGCTTTCCTGGTTTTCTTAGCCGCCGTTTCTATTTCCAGGGGCTCACCATTTTCTTGGAAGTCTGTATCCAATTTCCTTTTCGGGCGCGGCGTAATCTGATTAACCACATCACAGGTGGGAACAGTAGTTGCCTCTTGCTCTATGAGCGTACGCGACCAGTTATCTTGACTGGCGGTAACGAGTTCCGAGCCCTGATTTGGTGGTACCTCCAAAGAGATGGCGTGCATAGGTCTCCCTATCTCAGTGGTATTATCTATAAAAGGCGAACCAGGTGTAGGATTAGTTTTGCCCACCACCCCCTTGCTAGGATTAGGTTTTGAAATCTGCTGAGGTATATCATCTGTTTTAGAAGCACTAGCGATATCCGTAACTGTGTTCGTTTTAGGGCCCAACGTGTTGGGCTCCACACTCTGGCCCTTTTGTTTAGAGCTTCCGTTTCTGGAGCACGAACCCAAACCTGATTTATGTCTACTTTTTCCCTTTTTTCAGATGCCGACTTATTTTCCCTTTTTGATTCCTCCGACGCTTTTATTAACTCCACTTTTTCTTCCTCGAATTGTTCTTTTTGAGTCCTATGATCCGAGCGCAAACCCTCAATAGTGTCGTTCAATCTGGCTACCTCTTTTTGAAAACCAGGCAACATCGATGTTAAATCCACTCCCGTAGTGGGTTCAGTGGCGGAGTTAGTTGTCATTACACTCTGTTTAGTTATCAGTTATTGTCTAAGTTATCAGCAAATTACTGGTACAATGTTTAGTTAATGTAAATTTAGTTTTAACAGAGAACATCAGACAGAAAATAGATACAGTTAAAGATAAACACTTACAAAATTACACTAGAGTGCACAGAAGTGGTACAGAGAACAATAAGCTTTGTTAATATCGAAGCTGTGAGATGTGTTCAGTCAGGAGCTTTAACAGACACGTCCGAGCAGTGTGATTGTGAACCTGACATGATGTCTGAATGAATGAAAGGTTTTAGCGCGCCGAAGGCGCGCAGGGACGATGTGGGATTTACAAATCCCTTGCGACCCGGTTAACCTTATTTTTTTCCCTTGGATCACACAGGCCTAGCTTTCCTATTGCCCAAAATGGAGTCTGAGGGAGTTATGCACGTGGTTAGAATACCCGGCAGTTTACGCTGGAGTGTTAGATGGTCAATACTCAATCCCTCAACGCCTTTAAAACTATTAGAGAGCGAGCTCTATTCGGTTCCAGTTCGGCGATGGTAGTGGTTTGAGTCCCACCATGATGTCTGATCAGAAGATCTGTGGGTTTTATATGGGTGTGTTTTAAAAAAAAAACAAACAAAAATTCGGCCCTTGACAAAGTGAGTATACTTGAAACACCGGTATATAAAAAAATAGTGGTACAATAACAAAATACCCAACTTGTTGCATAAACACACAGATATTTAGGCAGTGTGAGAACAGTGCCTACTGAAGATGGCCGAAAGATAAAGTGTACCAGCAACACTGGACTCCCTTTACAGTGAGTCAAAGGAAAGATGGCTTGTGTGTGAAGAACTTGAATTTATTACACACCCGTAACTGTATTTGTCACGATCACATGGATTTTAGGGGCATGCGGTAATTTTAACCAGAAAGCTCTACTGCGATCCGAAAAAAGTACCCTTCGCGTGCACAAGTTCTCTCGATAGACTGGTTCTTATAGTTTGCAGCGTTCAGTGGGACATAACCAATGAGAACCATCGGCTATATTTATCTGTCGGAATTACCGATTCTCATACCAAAATGTTTGATGCACAACTGTGCTAAAAACTATTGGAAGTCATGAAAGACACATGATCTCTGCCAAGAAATTGAACAGTGAAACTCAACCTTTGCTCCGTTATTGAAAACCGAGGAAAACTTGATTAATTTTAGAGCAAAAAAGTCCAATTTGGGATCGATATTTCAACCAGCCACTTGTACAGTCCCCATAAAATTTTGTTACAATGTTGCCCTCACCGCTGCGTGCTACTGACGAGTGATACGAGGTCCACTGTGTAATCCTATTCGATTCACACTTCGGCAATGAAGCAGCACGTTTGCCAACGCAAACATACTTTGAAGATCATGTAAAGCTGAAGTAGTTCTCAGGAATCAAGACTAAATCAATCTTGAAAACTGGTCACCATGAAGCGGTAAAACAGACGGCGACACGCTGAAAGCGCGTTGAGATGTTTGGCAGCTAGTACATGCAGTTACTGATTAACTATCACCAATTCCATCCTTACCGCCCCACCCCCCTCCCCACTCTAGCTCAATAAAGAAAATGAATTCGGAAGAATGAAAAGCCTGGTTTTATAAGAAAAACTCAGTAGTTTACATTTGTGGAACCAATGTTTTTTTACGTTCTAGTGGGTGTTGCCTGTTGGGGCAACTGGTTTATTTTATTTTATTTGTGGGGGGAAGGGGGGGTTGGGGAAGTAGTATTGATAAAATATGACTTTTTTCTGGAGTTTGTACTGGGGCAATTAAAAAAAGTTACCAGCCACCCACTACTGAAATTCTGAAAGGTCTTGAGTAGGGTGGGAATGAGACCACGAAGGGAGGAGGGGTGCTAAATACATGTGGTCTGATGAATACAATATATTGTCAATTTTATGAGATGACTTCCATGAAATTCAAAAATAATTATTAGAATATTTAATACAGTCGATATGACAATATTTTCCAGACACAGATTGATGTGTATTTTTAAATGACTAGTTAAGAATTATTTGCAAGTATTTCTGTTTTATACAAGGGTATTATTTTGCTTTAATTATCAGCAACAGAACTTAAATTGAATGTCACCTATATGAATTAGCTACATGGGTGTATGGGATGGGATAAGGGTTGCAGCACTTTCATCCCCCTTGAACAATAAGCAGCTAATTTTGCAGTTTTCATTGAAAGGGACTGGTATTTTCAGAACAGATTGTTCAGAGGGAGGGGGTATTTTATAATTTTGGCAAATATCAGGGTGGTAGGCAGAGCATTTTCATAGGCAAATTCGGGTCTGCATTTTGATTCTGAAACAATAGTTCAGGGCAGTTCGATTGGTCCGCCCCACACCAAGAAAATGTCCAAAATCCTATCATTAGTCACACTCTATCAGTCCTCTTTAAAACTTCTTACTAAATGCAAATTCAGAATACCAAATTCCAAATTTAAGATTGACAAGATATTGGAGCAGACACATAAAAAAATATTTTGTTTTGAACCAGATACCAAGAAAAAAATATTGACAGAACCGTTCAGATAACAAACTGTCGAAGTATAGTATTACTAGTACAAAATAATGTAAACATTAATCAATATTTGAAAATATTATCAACCAAAATAATTTGGAACTTACAGTAAGCCTTACTGGTGAGAACACCCCCCCCCCCCCCCTCCCCCACGCACACACACTTATTTCTCATTCAGCCTCTGACTAAGACTGTTGGGTACTTATTTCGTGAGCTTTCGAGAAATGCTGTCAGGTTATAGATGGGGGGTGGGGGGGGGTAGTAAAAAAGGTGTACAAACTAAATTACTTGTGGCGACAAGACATGACATTTTCTTGCAGTTATCATGCAATATATTTCTCCATTTGTATATCTGTAGTATTATGTGGACAACCTAAAGCTTTTATTTGTAAGTGCAGCCCATTTCAAACAAAGGTTATCAAGACTTGAGGTAAAATGAAAAGAAGGCTAAATTTCAAGTCAGAAACTTTATATAATGTTGAAAAATAAAGAGCAAACTTAGGCTACCAAGACTGCAGAGTTCACTCAGACTCAGAGTCAGAAATTAGAATGGAGACTCGAACTGCCTCAGGACCAGGCTCAGTTACTCCAAACGATCGAATGAATGCCCCGGGAGGTTAATTATTGCACAAAATGTCTTTTCTCGTCCAATGTGTACTTTTGTTACAGTGCAGAACAGAAATGACCGATGTCCACATGCGATAGCCTAGTGGCAGTAGTGCATGTATCGTCAAGCCGAGTTCAAACTTATATTTTCAGTTTAAAAAACACGAAATTTAAACAGAGCGGTCAGTTCGCACCGTATTCAAATTAAATTCCTTGTACATTTTCCATCCTCCAGATGTAATGATGCCTGCACACACACTTTTGAAAACACATTTGATACCTCATAATTTGTGACGTCTGATATGCTGAACGCAATCTTTTGAGTTTTGAGTGTTCGGATCGACATTTTTTTGCGAACAAAATGAATCAACATCGATTCTACAGGTGGCAAGGTCAAAGACTTAAGACTGGTTCTCTGAGAAAATTGCCCGTTTCTCTCAAAAATTATTTCAACCGTTCAAATTTTCAACTATTTAATTAAATTAGCGATTAATTACAGTGAATTCCTTTTCATGGTTGGGTGTGTAATAAATACAGAACCACACTTAGTTTTGAATGGGTTAACGATGACTGGACTCGAGCGTGTGGCGCTGGGATAACCACTCCAGCCTACCGGCTCTCGTGGTATCCCTGCGCCATTCGCTCTCGTCCAGTAATCGTTAACCCATTCAAACATAAGTGTGGTTCTGTATATGTATTTGCAAAGGCCGTATTGAGGAAATGTTACAGCGATATCCAATAATATTCTCAGCTGTCGCTAAATCTGATAATCAGTTTGACTTTGCAGTAATGCACAGTGTGTCTTCTATTTATTTTCATTTTATTCATTTGGCATAACGCGACAAAATTGTTTTCAAAATTGATTATCGCTCACTCGAAAGTCCAACAACGCTATTGTCATTTGCACTATTTCTGTGTATCTTTTTGTATCACTGTAAGTGTTTATTTTTTTTCTTGCTATTTCTATCTGCATTTTTCCGCTAAAAATGAAGATTTAAGTCAATACAATTAAATTAAAATCTCTAATAACCTAAAAAAATAAATTTAAGAATTATTTACAAATATAAACAATGGATAAGCAAAGTCAAGCTCAGGTAAACAGTTCTGTCTTTAATTCTGGCAGTGTAAGCAACAGTGGAAATTCCACTAACACTGACATGGCACCGATGATGTCGATGATGTCTGGCTTCCAGAAAGAAATTGCCAGATTGAATGACACAATAGAGGGGGTTGCGGTCAGAGCTTCAAGCCCAGAAGTGACAGGCAGATAAAGAAAAGGCTAAATTGAGAAGGGAATTGGAAAAGGCAATTCTGAGAGCCAAACCAGTTTAGGAGTACCATGCTCACCCTGCTCCTGATTCACCATATATTGACGCCGCTACAGAAATTAGAAGACCTGCGTCCCCCGGCTCACTGGCGGGGATATCTGAAATAAATTCATATCTAATTACCCCCAGCCGGGATAACTGGCTGCGTTCCATAGTAGAAGGAGCCACCAACACTGCCGCAGCATCCCCCGCTGAGGCGGTTGAAATTCAATTTGATAAAAATTCAGCTAAAATCCCCAAATCGACAGAAAAAATCACCAAACCAAAATCGTTCGAAAAGGAAACTCTCAAATGAGTTCCGTGAAAATGATGAAACCGTGGACGTCGAAGACAAAAATGGTTTCTGTACGACTACTGATCGGCATGTCAAGAAGACAAAAACTATCAAGCAAAATTCACTGAGCACCTCTACTGAAAAGGACTCGGTGGTCACACCAAGAAATGGTGGTTCTGTTAACGCGACAGAGCCTACATCACCGGACATAGTGAATGCGATTGCTAGTCCAACCGATAGCTCGACGTACGCCGACAAAGTAAAAGCGAAAACGCCCCCTAAGGTGACCAATAAAACCAACAAGACACAGAGCCATCCGCAACCAAACCCCAGTGTCGTAATCACACGCGCCCACCCCAAAACGGAAAAACAACTTGATTGATAAAGCCCTTCCAGGATGCTCGTGGGAGAGGTTAATCTCCAAAGCCACGGGTAACCATACTTGGAAGATAAAAGTAAAATGCTCTAACAGAGCAACCAAATTAAATCTAATAAGCAAAGGGATAATTATCAACGGCAAAAATACGAAACCGAAGAATAGCGTGTTCGTCCGCAACCCGTTCAGTGTCACAGGTGTCAGAAATTTGGGCACCTGTCACACACATGCAACCGGGAGCAACGATGTATGAAATGCGGTGACAAACACATCGCAAAGGCATGTAGTGCTACAACTCTGAAATGCCCCAACTGCGGTGGTCAACACCCCAGCAACAACCGGAGGTACAGCCACTTCAAAAAAGTTAAAACAAACTATCAGCTTAAAACTCTAAATGTTGGTAATGTAGAGAACTCATCCTCCCCTTATTCCACGTGTATTCTAATGGCTGGCTCTATTTTCAGCATAATGAAGAAACACATAGACACCAGTCTTTCGGATGTTTGCAAAGAGATTAGTAAAACAGCCTCTATATTATATATAAAACTCAAATATCTCACACGCTATTAAAAGCGACCGTCAACAAAATATAATTATGTAACAATATGACAAATAGTAATTAAACTTAAATAAACTTAGTACAGTCATCCCTAAACCAATCATGGATACACTAAAAATAGTCCAGTGGAACGCTCGAAGCGTTAATCAGAAAAACTTGCAAATGTCACATTATTTCAAAAATACGGCTGTAATTGGAATTAGCGAAACATGGCTTGAACCAAACAAAAAATTCTCGTTATTGGTTTTGATATTATTAGAAGAGAGTGCCCCGTTCAAAAAAGGTGGCGGTGTCGCTCTGCTAATACGGCAGGAGATTAAATACAAAACAAAACCATGCGACCACCTCAATGCTGAAGTGACTGAAGCTGAAATTAAACTTGACCACAAACACGTGGCCATCATATCATATTATAACAAGCCGAAAGCAACAGTAGACAGTGAAGTATTTGAATTCTTTACCAAAAAGTACAAGCACTGCATTTTCTTGGGTGATTTCAATTCCAAACACCAGATATTCGGTTGTCATAAGACTGAGCCTAATGGTGACGCCCTTTTCAACATCATTGAAGAACTCGATCTATTCGTGGTAGATAACGATCAAGACGTAACATACATAAGCAACAACCCACTCCATCAATCAGATATCCTAGACTTGATTATCATCAGCAAACCAGCCAAATGCAAGACATAAGTGTAGAGGATGATGAGCTAGGCAGTGATCACCTGCCGGTTCACGCCACTTTGAAATGTAATACTGGTCCCGCAAGGTATTCTCCCGTGGATAGGAGGAACGTATCAAAAATTGACTGTAACCTCTTCAGAAACATTATCGAAAAAATATAAAGACAAATGACCCCTTAAATGCTCATGAACTAGAAAAAGCCTGCACCCATCTTAACGAGACTATCAACAGTACACTAGATCAAATTTGTCCAAAGCAAACAGTAAAGACGCGGATAAACAGAATAACCCAAACACCTCTTCAAATAATCAAACAAAAAATAAAAGCCTTCCGGGCTTACCAATCAGAGAATGATCAAATGAAAAGAGCAGAACTTAAAACCGCGTATAATCGCCTACATGGAGAAGTAAAAAGGGACATAGCTAACGACAATCGCGTGAGATGGGAAAAAGCAACAGAAAACCTAAATGGGCTGAGATAACCTAAGAGGTTCTGGGATACATTTAAAACTCTTACCGGCCAAAAGAGAAAACGTGCCAATAATAATGCGCCGAAGACTAGCGACGGAACTATGGCCATAGGCAACAAGGCAAAGGCCAGCGCTTTTGCCGAACTTCTAAAGAAAGCGCATCGTCCACGAGAAGGGAATAGATATGACATCGATTTTGAGGTAAAAGTAAATAAATTTGTCCAAGATCACAACTCAATTTTCAATGAACCGAACTTCGACCAAAGGCATGAAGACGGGGGCGACAATGAAGTAACCGAACCAATAAGCGCAGAAGAGATCATGGGTATAATCAGAAAATGCAAATCATCTTCGTCCCCAGGAGAAGACGAAGTCTCTTACAAAATAATGAAACAGTGCTCCAACGTCTTCTACTGTAGATTTACCAAACTCCTAAACTGCTGTCTCTCCTGTGGGTACTTCCCAAAATGCTGGAAAGTGGCCACAGGAGTAATGATACCTAAGCCCGACAATGACCTTACCAACCCTTCTAACTACCACCCAATCAGCTTGCTTAGCTGTGTTGGAAAAATATTTGAGCGGATTCTCACTATCTCGAATCAATCAACTTTTCAACAAATGGCAAAGAGCGTATATGAGTCAGAAAGAGGGAATCGAACACGAAAATAGACTGGTCGATTATATGAAAACAGCATTTAGCCAAAACGAAATCGGAACGGCGCTTTTCTTGGATGGCACAATGGCGTGAGATATAAACTAGTGAAAATTTGATTACCCACTAAAATTCTGAGGATCATATCATCATTTCTAACTAACCGAAAAATCAAGGTGGGGGTTAATCGCGAGGTGTCAGAGGAAGTAATACTCGAAACGGGAACACTACAAGGGTCGGTTCTTAGCCCGCGTCTTTTCATATTATATGTAAATGATATAGAACAAGTAGGGAAAACTGTGTTGACCTATCGCTGTTCTCAGACGACAAAGGCATTTGGACGGCCGGCAAGTCCCGAAACATAATTAAAAACCATCTACAGGATACCATTCGCGATCTTGAGAGCCGGTGCGCCCTGTGGCGCATCAAACTCAATGCCACCAAAACTCAAAAAGTTACGTTCTTCAAGAAGCAAAGGAAAAAAAAACTAGTCCCCAGTGTCGATCTCCAGTTACACGATCACAAATTAGAAGCAATCAAAGAGGCCAAAATTTTGGGATTTATCCTAGATAGCAATCTCAGTTTAAACAGTCACGTAAACTTCATTACGGTTAGAGCTACTAAACGTATCAATTTTCTGAAGATGATCAGAGGTAGAAATTGGGGAGCAAACAAAGATGTGCTTTTCAAGCTCTACAAAACATTAATACGTCCGGAACTAGAATACGGTGCCATAATAACAAGTGACCTGAGCAAAACCAACATTCAGAAGCTACAGAGGGTTCAAAATTATGTCCTGCGTGTGGCACTATGCAAACCCAAATGGACACCGATAAAGGAACTTCACAAGCCAGCAGAAATAGAAACTATTGATACGCGATTAAAAGACCTACAAAACAAAACCCTCAACAGGCTCCAAGATAGTGAATTAATGGATGAGCTGAACGAACACCGATCCCTTAACAGAAAAAACAAAATAAGTTTCCAGAAAATAAACAAAAAATTGAAAAAAAATAATTATAGACTATAACTAAATTGCGTGGAGTCAGTGATGATGGTCTCGCTACTCATTGACAACTTTAGGATAGAGTCTGTGAGGACTGCTTCGCAACTCTGCTAAAGCGCGAATGAAATTCGTTTAATAAGACCTATATAACAACCCCACCCCCGCCCCTACATTCACCAGGACAGTGAATCAACGGTGAAGCTGAACGAACATCGAACCCTAAACAGAAAAACAAAATAAGCCACAGTAAATTAAAATTACTCAATAGAATTAAACTGCTTGGAGTCAGTGGGGATTGCCTCGCCACTCAATGAGATCGTTAGGGTTGAGTCTGTGAGGATTGCCTCGCAACTCTGCGGGTGGGGAGTGGGCTCCAAAGAAACGCACCCCTCACCTTATCCATAGCAACAATCACACAACAGTCACAATATACAATAGCGGATGCCTATCTTTCTCTCTACCTATAACTTTTCTAATTGAACATTCTCTAATTTTCTTACAACACTCTTATCAAGAAGACGCATGAAAATGGTAGACAAAGCGTAGGAGGAATTGGTGCAACCTACCTTTCTGTTAACATACACAGGAAACCACCAAACACCAGGCAAGGATTGAAACAAGCTTGTCTGGCTGGGGACGAGTGTGTAAATTGTATATAAATAAGCATTTGAATAATGATTTAACAACCCTTTTAAGGGCTTTCGGGTGCGTGTCTGTGAGAGTGTGTGTGTGTGTGTGTTTTTTGTTTTTTGTTTTTTTGGAGGGGGTGGGGTCCCTCCCATCCGCCCCATCATCTGTTCCCCATGAAGGCAGACCAGATGGCCAATACCAAACATCCACTCTCCCTTATAGGCTGATGGATGACTCCCAGCTTTCAAAAACACATATTGGTGGATTTTTTCCTTTTTGTAACCGTTAAGGGTAATATGCAGGGGCTATTCGGGTTTCTTTTTCTAAAATAACCACCAAACTGCGATTTCAGTATTAAAATAAATTCGCCCACTTCTCTTAGCACACACGGAGCAGAACTCTTGTAATTATGCAAATTCCTCGCCATTTTCCAGCTCGAGGTTCTCGGGGATTTCAACCCACTATCCTACTGCCAGTCTCACTCTCAAACTTAATAAGATTATTGGCTCTCGCTCCCGACTCTCGTGGATTTATAAGCAAATAAAGCTATAAAGCAAATAAAGTTATTAGGGTCGCAAGGGATTTCAATCCCATCCCACATGGTCCCTGTGAGCTTTCGGCGCGCAGAAACGTTTCATTTTCATCTGATAATCAGTTTGACTTAGCAGTAATGCACAGTGTGTCTGCTATTTATTTTCATTTTATTCATTTGGCATTACGCGATTGAATTGTTTTCGAAATTGGAAGCAGAAGAATTTTACTAGAATTTGTGTGCAAAATGGAGGTTTTTCAGTCATTTCCCTAATATTTCCGGAAATATAAGGAAATTTTTTTCGCCCCCACTGCATGTATAACATACGTCTGTCCAGGGTGAGATAGCGGGGAGAAACAGATGTATCCCACCCCACCCACGTGACGTTATACATTTATAACGTTATTATGACGTTATGCATATCGTATCAGTTTCTTGCTACCAAATAATTCATATTGACGTCATCAGAATGCCGTGTGATCAAAGTTTGATGCTCTAAAACTCTAGACCCCAAGATGCCACCGTTCCTAACTGATTTCATGGAATATACCTTTGGTATATAAATAACTTTTGCATGCTCTTTCCGATGGTGTCATTAGTTTTTCAAAACGACGATTACCAAATGAGTTGATTATATCAGCACGTGACCGCCGATTACCTCTGCTAACGTAACCGCTGTATGGTGGGGGGAGAAAAATAATCCCTGATGGGTACGGGTGTGGGATGGGAAAACCTCACCCTCGGGACAAGATTTGGTCCAGACATTCGGCAGCCGAGTGTCTGGACCAAATATCTTGTCCCGAGGGTGAGATTTTCCCATCGCACACCTGTACCCATCAGGGATTATAATAATCCTCCCCTCCCCCATAGGGAACAGTCCGACTTTAGCCTTAAAATATAATATTATTTTGGTTGTAAAAAATAGTTTAGAGAGATCTGCGGCAACCTGTGGCATTAACGATGGCCGCTAATCTAACCCCAAACCGTCCTTTGGCGATTTGCCCCAAACCGTACCCCAGAATAGGAGTGATTATAATTGTTTTATTTATTGGGGCTCAACGACACTTTCTACAACCAGAGTCACCTTGTGTCGGACAGTTTTACGGGGTGGAGGAAGCCAGACGGCACCACCGAGCAATGATAAGCAACTGTCAAGCTCCCAAACGTACAAACTCCTCACAAGCTGGGTTAGCATTGGTTGAAGACAAGTGCACCATCGACATGCAGTACGCCTTAGTACACAATGCCACCACATGGGCAATGGGGATGACACGTCTTGCCCAAGGTGGGATTCGATCGGGAGCCTTTTGGCTTGCAGCCTGCACTTCTCACAATTGATCCCAATTCTTTTTGATAATCTGGTAAAGAAGTAACAGAACACAAACTGTTTATTTTTTTAATTTTCAACTTCAGTTTATTTTAAATAAATAAATAAATATTAAAAAAACATGTTGGGGAAAACTTAACTACATGTATGCTTAAATTAAAATGATCAGGGTCGGAGAAGTAACATTAAAAATTGAAGTAATTGCATGTCATGTTAGTCTTTTTACAAATATTTTTTATTGGGTGTTAAAATGTCCTGGAAGGAATTTTTAACAGGAAGGAACAAAATAATTTTCATGAAGAAGCACAGAATTCTATGTGAGTTAATAACTGAAAAACACAGTGGTGATGTTCGCAAATATTATTTTATTTCCGTCAATGGAAATTGTTATATGTCATCCATACTTGATCAAGTTTCTGAAAAAGCACATTATCCTATCCCAATAATATGACAATACGCAAGGCGTAAGAAGGAACCCCAAAGTATCCAACATATTGAAATATTTCATTCCGCAACCATTACTCCAAAAACATTTTGGTTTATTCAGTCGAATTCCTGCAATTGTTTAATTTCAGCCAAACATGAATACGTTTCACAGTACTGAATATTTTCCCATAAACGACCATTATAACGTTCAGGAGAAAAAATACGGTCGTATCATTTTAAATTTAACATTCAAATATTTTTTGTCAAGTAGAGCCCTTCAGACAACCTTTTTCTGATCTTTAAACATGGGTCATGCAACAAATAAAAGAAAAACTAACAGAAAGGGAAGTGCTGGTCACATGTTCATATTTCTCAGGGAATTCCCAAACAAAACACACCAATAGTCAAACAAATTTTTAGGTTCTAAAAGTCCTCAAATCATCCTCTTTGTTCATCTGGAACATTCAACAGTAATGCAAAATGTCAGTAGACTTCTTCAAATGTTTATTGAAACAATATATTTTCCCAAGACTGCTTAGTTTTGGGAATTACATAATTTCCGAGCGCAACTTTTTAGAGGCAGGTACATCTAATTAAAATATTTACAACAGTTATACCTATGAGCAAACCCAACCCTACCAAAGATACATTTACCTCTTTCATGTGATGAAAGAGTCATTTCTGCAATAGAATTCAACTTTTGGCTTCTGTCTAGTAAAAAGCATGGGAAATTTGTTCTTTTGAAGAGAACTGTCCAATCTGTGTCAAATAGGCTTAAAAACTGTTATTGCCTCCGACAGAATTTCTACTCTGTTACCTAATAAGTTAGGAGGGATAAGAATTCACAGCTTTCTTTGAAACTACCCACAAAACCTTTTCACAAAATCTGTTTTAATTAATCATTCAGCAAGATAAATAGTGCCCCACCACCATGAAACAATATGACAATTTTGTTTCAAAATTGGGGTTGTGCAGGACTTATAGTTCCTCTAAATTTGGGAGAATCCATTTGCATTCTTGGGGAAATCGTTCCGAGAATTGAGACCTGCTATGGGCCAGGATCCTATTAGGTCAGTATGATTGAACCCCTGTTGCATACTGATAATACATGTTAACCCTTTACCCAATACAGCTTTTTAATTTTTACAACACCAACTACTGATTTTTACCCCACCCCCTCCCCCCAGGGGCCTTAATCGCTCACCTGACAAGGTGGTTCAGAGAAGTGTTTTGGGTCAGATTCAGTTAGTCAAGGTTCATGGACACTACATAGGAATAATGTTATGAAATTATTCATAATTCTAGTGTCCATGTCAGATGATTATTAGCATAGGTCTTCCTGACTGCTTCCAATTCTGACAGCTGTAGACAAGTACTGCCAAACTTCCAAGGGTTGTTGTGTCACTGCAGCCTGAAAGGCAAATTTGATGGAAAAGCTCTAAGGAATGGGTTTGAACATTTATGAACAACCTCGAACCTAACCCACCCCTGCCCAAATATTAAGCCACAGACCTGAAATGGACGAACTTAAATCAGCACCCCCACCCCCCCCCCCCCCCCCATTCCTGCGATACCAAATATGAATTGTTCTGTTTCTGTACCAAATATTAAAGCATTAAACTAGTGGGTCTGAAGAAAAAGATTTTTAAAGCAATTTTCTCATGCTGCTTTGAGTTAATTTGCACTCCCATAATGAGCCCAAATATTAACCCATAGATTTGGCTTGAACAAACATGAATCTGACCCCCTTAGAGATGTTGTAAGCCAAATATGAAAGGATTCTGACAGGTGGATCTGAAAAAATAGAGTTTTAAAGAAATGTCCTCATACTGCACTAAGTTAAACTTTGGGCTTCAATAGATAGACCAAATATTAAGCCAGAGACCATTGAGCCCAAATATGGACCTAGGGACATGGCTTGAACAAACTTGAATCTCACCCCACTAAGGATGCTGCATACCAAATATTGAAACATTCCGGCTGCTGGATCTGAAGAAGATTTTTAAAGAAAATTCCTCATTTTGAACTAAGTTATAATTCGGGTTACCACAGTGAGCCCAAATATGAACCCGGGGACTTGGCTTGAACAACTTGAATCTCACCCCCCTAAGCATGCTGCATACCCAATATCAAAAGATTCTGCTGTTGGATCTTAAGAAGAAGATTTTCAAAGACATTTGCCTGAAATGCACTAAGTTCAAATTTGGGCTCCTATACTGAGCCCAAATATGAACCCAGTGGGCCGATTTGAACAAACTTGAATCAGATCCACCCCACAATGTTGCATATCAAATATCAAAAGATTCTGCCTGCTGGATCTGGAGAAGAAGATTTTTAAAGAAATTTGCCTGAAATGCTTCTATAGTGAGCCCAAATATGAATCCAGGGGGCCGATTTGAACAAATTTGAATCAGATCCACCCTAAAATGTTGCATACCAAATATCAAAAGATTCTGCCAGCTGAATCTGGTGAAGAAGATTTTTTAAGAAATTTGCCTGAAATGCACTAAGTTTGAATTTGGGCTCCTATACTGAGCCCAAATATAAACCCAGGGGGCGGATTTGAACAAACTCGAATCAGATCCACCCTACAATGTTGCGTACCAAATATCAAAAGATTCT
Source organism: Pictodentalium vernedei (assembly GCA_031216915.1). NCBI lineage: Eukaryota > Metazoa > Mollusca > Scaphopoda > Dentaliida > Dentaliidae > Pictodentalium > Pictodentalium vernedei. Next base: position 53,537,866 of record CM062297.1, read on the forward strand.
GCCTGCTGAATCTAGAGAAGAAGATTTTTTAATGTTTTTCCCATTGCCTACAGTGTTAAAAAGTGTTTTCAAAGTCCTGAAACTGTACCCTATGATAAAACCGACCGCAATTTTTTTGGACCAATCCTTTCTGTTGGTCCTAAGGAAGCTTCACACCAAATAAAAATTCTCAGTGCCGTGCAGTTTTGGAGATATGGCGTTTTACTTTTTTTCTATTTTTAGCTCCTGTGGTTCCCACGGGGCTACAGAAAAAGAAAATTAGGCATAAATTAGGTACTTATGACCCAATAAGCCCTCACATAAAATTTGATTCAAACCAGCCTCTCGGTTCGGAAAATAGAAATTTTTGGCGGGCCAACAATTTTGTCCCTCCCATAACGACGCCAAATTTAGCCCATCAAACTTCTCTTAAAGAAATCCAAGTCTACACCTTAAAAGGAAGCTGCATACCATATATCAAGTCTCTGCTACTGCTGGTTGATGAGAAGAAGATTTTGGTGCCCCTTGGGGGCATGGCACCACCCAGGAGAAGGGGGCAACTTCATTTGAACAAATCTGAATTGGCATTAGGTAATAAACATTTATCCAACATTTGAATAATGTAAAGTTAACACCGGACGGACGGCGGACAGAATGTGATCAGTAAAGCTCCCACTGAGCTTCGCTCAGGTGAGCTAAAAAACTATATTAATTTTTTAATAAATTGATGGTGACATGAATTTCCCATTATTTTTTAATCACATTCTTTCTTCTGAACACATTTCACATTGTGTTTGATATTTTGCAATCTTTGTAAGAAAAAGCCTAAGTTTTCTCAGTTAAGGCACCTGAAGTCATAAAACAGTGAATTTTTCCAACAGAATGATCAGTACCTGCTACTGTGGTGTCTCATGACACTGTTAAAATTCCTAAAATCACCAAATATTGATTCATTAGTGCTGTGATTGTGCTGCAAATATCCACAAGTGCACTTTCACTATTTTGGTTTTAATCCCCACAGGCATACATTCTGTCAAAGGGAGTGAAATTGTAGAAAATATGTTCACAAAGAGGACAAGTTGCAGTACAGTCGCTGTGGACGGGTTGTAATACACGCGTGGAATGTGATGTCCACTTGTGCGTTTACCAGTCAATAAAAATCATCATCTACAAAATTTTAATTGAAGCACGGGGTTGTACCTGGTGCTTCATTATTTATTAAATTTATGATGATTATACCTATAGTTAGTGTTTGGCATCAAATATTATTGTATCCGTGGAAATATTGCCCATCCATGGAAAGTGAGCAGTACACAGCCACTGTACTGTATTTGTTTCAAGTATATAATATACTCTTTGATGTTTAATATATTTGTGATAGGCTGGGTCCAAAGTACTCAGTACTTGTAGTACTCGAGTACCACTTTTTTGATAAAGTACTCAATACTTGCCAGCCCAGATTTTTGTATGTGTGTGTGTGTGTGTGTGTGTGGGTGGGGGGGGGGGGGGAGGGGGGGGGGGGGGGGGGGCAAATGAAAAGCAAAGAAACATTTCATCTGAAGGACAGACAGACATGCAGTAACAAATTTGGGAAGCCTACATAAAAGTAGTGACTAACTTAAAATGAAAAATATAGATAGAAGAGCCAGGGCAATGTTGTCAAACAGAAAACAAACAAGAGCCCCCAGAGGGCCTGGTGGCATTCACCTGACACGGTAGCCTAAATATCAACCCAGGGAATTTATTTGAACATTTAGTTGCATCTGCCCCTCATAAGAAAAGCTTATACAAAATATCAAAAGATTCTGACCGGTGGATCTCAAAAAAAAAAAGGATTTTTAAAGAATATTCCTCATACTGAACTAAGTTATAATTCAGGCTCCCACAGAGAGCCCAAATATGAACCCAAGGACTTGGCTTGAACAAATTTGAATCTCACATCCCTACGGATGCTACTATATACCAATATCAAAAGATTCTGACTACTGGATTTTAAAGAATATTCCTCTTATTGAACTAAGTTGTAATTTGGACTCCCACAGGGAGCCCAAATATGAACCTGAGGACTTGGCTCGAACAAACTTAAATCTCTCCCCTCTAAGGATGCAGCATCCCAAATATCAAAATATTCTGAAGAGTGGATCAAAAGAAGATTTTAAAAAAATATTCCTCATATTGCACTAATCTAATCATAGAGAGTCCAAATATGGACCCAGGGATTTGATTTCAACAAACCTGTGAATAAATCTTCCAAAGATGTTATATGCAAAATATGAAAGCCTTTGGAGCAGTGGTATGGGAGAAGAAGATTCTTTAATGTTTTTCCCATTACTAAAATGATGACTCCGCATAAGTCCTGGAAAACTTCCCTATGATAAAACTGATGGCAATTTTTTTTTTACCATTCTTTTCGGCTGTTCGTAAGGAAGCAACACACAAAATAAAAATTCTCAGTGCCGTGTAGTTTTGAAGACATGGACATTTTAAATTTTTTCTATATTTAGATCCTGCAGTTCCCACAAGGGCAACCGGAAAATGTTTTGGCATAAATTAGGTACTTACATGTACAACCCAATAAGCCCATCAAATCAAATTTGCTTCAAATCAGCCTCTCAATTTGGAAAATAGAAATTTTGGTACAATTTGGGCTCCTACAGGAAGCCCAAATATGAACCCATGCGACTTGGCTTTAACAAACTTATATCTCACCTCCCTGAGGATACTGTATATATCAAAATATTCTGACTGCTGAATGTGAAGAATACTTTTGAAGAATATTCCTCATTTTGAACTAAGTTATAATTCAGGCTCCCACAGTGAGCCCAAATATGAACCCAGGGACTTGGCGTAAACAAGTTTGAATCCACCCCACTCCACCCCTCCCCCTGTAAGGATGCTGCACACCAAACATCAAAACAGTCCGACTACTGGATCTGAAAAAGTCTTTTAAAGCAAATTCCTCATTTTGAACTAAATTATAATTCAGGCTCCCACAGTGAGTCAGGGTTTCACAAATATATTTTTGTGGGATCCATTTCCAACATGTGTCTTAATCACATGAATTATGCTTATTTATCTTCAAATACATAGACTGTTAGATTGTTGAACCACCACCTCAAAGGCTATTGCAGTAATCATGTTTATAGAAATTAATTAGATCTGATACGGTTAACTGATTAATTGACTAACCAATGATCAATATCTTGAATGATAAAAAAAAATAGGCCGATGAAATCGTCAGATGTGTACCCATACGCGCAACTAGTAGAAAGCTGTATGACGGAGGGCCACCACAGATGCCGACATTATGTACACCATACAAGGTATGGGTACATATATATAGAAATGGATTGCAGGAGTGTCTAATTTGATGGATAAAGGGTTAGTATCTCCGGATCAAATTATCAGATTTACATAAAAAACTATACAGCACAGCACACCAGTAACCTGAATAAATAAATAAAGTAACATGACAATCGGATTGACATTTTTTGAGTTATCTCATGCCAAAGGGGTTGGAGGAATTTTCAATTTGAAGGATAAAGGTTTAATATCTTGGGATCAAATTATCAGATTAACACCAAAAACTATACAGCTCAGCACATCAGTGACCTGAACACAATTGTAAAGTAACTTGACAATCCAAGCAATATTTTTCAAGTTATCAAATGCCAAAGGGACTGGAGGAATTTTCAATTTGAAGGATAAAGGGTTAATATCTCAGGATTAAAATAACAGATTAACACCAAAAACTATACAGCTTGGTACATCAGTAACCCGAACACAAATATAAAGTAACTTGACAATCCAAGCAATATTTTTCAAGTTATTGAATGCCAAAGGGATTGGAGGAATTTTCAATTTGAAGGATAAAGGGTTAATATCTTAGGATCAAATTATCAGATTAACACCAAAAACTATACAGCTCAGCACATCAGTAACCTGAACACAATTGTAAAGTAACTTGACAATCCAAGCAATATTTTTCAAGTTATCAAATCCCAAAGGGATTGGAGGAATTTTCAATTTGAAGGATAAAGGGTTAATATCTCAGGATTAAAATAACAGATTAACACTAAAAACTAGACAGCTCGGTACATCAGTAACCTGAACACAAATATAAAGTAACTTGACAATCCAAGCAATATTTTTCAAGTTATCGAATGCCAAAGGGATTGGAGGAATTTTCAATTTGAAGGATAGTAACTAGACAATCCAAGCAATAATTTTCAAGTTATCGAATGCCAAAGGGATTGGAGGAATTTCCAATTTGAAGGATAAAGGGTTAATATCTCAGGATCAAATTATCCGATTTACACCAAAAACTATACAGCTCGGCACATCAGTAACCTGAACACAAATATAAAGTAACTTGACAATCCAAGTAATATTTTTCAAGTTATCGAATGCCAAAGGGATTGGAGAAATTTTCAATTTGAAGGATAAAGGGTTAATATCTCAGGATCAAATTATCAGATTTACACCAAAAACTATACAGCTCAGCACATCAGTGACCTGAACACAATTGTAAAGTAACTTGACAATCCAAGCAATATTTTTCAAGTTATCAAATGCCAAAGGGACTGGAGGAATTTTCAATTTGAAGGATAAAGGGTTAATATCTCAGGATTAAAATAACAGATTAACACCAAAAACTATACAGCTTGGTACATCAGTAACCCGAACACAAATATAAAATAACTTGACAATCCAAGCAATATTTTTCAAGTTATTGAATGCCAAAGGGATTGGAGGAATTTTCAATTTGAAGGATAAAGGGTTAATATCTTAGGATCAAATTATCAGATTAACACCAAAAACTATAGAGCTCAGCACATCAGTAACCTGAACACAATTGTAAAGTAACTTGACAATCCAAGCAATATTTTTCAAGTTATCAAATCCCAAAGGGATTGGAGGAATTTTCAATTTGAAGGATAAAGGGTTAATATCTCAGGATTAAAATAACAGATTAACACTAAAAACTAGACAGCTCGGTACATCAGTAACCTGAACACAAATATAAAGTAACTTGACAATCCAAGCAATATTTTTCAAGTTATCGAATGCCAAAGGGATTGGAGGAATTTTCAATTTGAAGGATAGTAACTAGACAATCCAAGCAATAATTTTCAAGTTATCGAATGCCAAAGGGATTGGAGGAATTTCCAATTTGAAGGATAAAGGGTTAATATCTCAGGATCAAATTATCCGATTTACACCAAAAACTATACAGCTCGGCACATCAGTAACCTGAACACAAATATAAAGTAACTTGACAATCCAAGTAATATTTTTCAAGTTATCGAATGCCAAAGGGATTGGAGAAATTTTCAATTTGAAGGATAAAGGGTTAATATCTCAGGATCAAATTATCAGATTTACACCAAAAACTATACAGCTCGGCAAATCAGTTACCTGAACACAAATATAAAGTAACTAGACAATCCAAGCAATAATTTTCAAGTTATCGAATGCCAAAGGGATTGGAGGAATTTTCAATTTGAAGGATAATGGGTAAATATCTCAGGATCAAATTATCCGATTTACACCAAAAACTATACAGCTCGGCACATCAGTAACCTGAACGCAAATATAAAGTAACTTGACAATCCAAGCAATATTTTTCAAGTTATCGAATGCCAAAGAAATGGATACGGACGCCGGATGGACAGACGGACGGATGGACGGACAGACGGACGGACGGACGGACAAAGGATGGACGAATGACGGATGGTCACCCTGGATGCCGGCATTCTGTGTACCATACATAGTATGGGTACACATAAAAAGTAATTGATCGGTTAACCGTTACTTTTGAAGTACGGTACTATATGGCTGGATTCACATCGCAAAATGCTTTACAAAAATGTCCAATTGCTAACCATTTTTCTTTCATATTGGGTAAGCTAAATGGAAACTGCTAATCAAATTTTTAAAAACAAAAAAAAACCCTGTATGGGTTAACTATGGAACAAACTTGCTCCAAAACAGGCAAACATTGTTACACTGGCTCACATGAATTGCATGAGACAGAGAAATGCATGCCAGTTACGTGCCAAAATACTTGTTCACTTGCATGATCATTATACTGTATCAGCTAAAAATGGTCATTCTCAACCCTTCACCAAATGCAGGTAGCAGATGATACTTGCACAAGAAATTCTTGAATTACTAAAGATTTGCAATGTTTGTCTCAAAAACATAGCTTATGACCCCCCCCCCCCCCCTTATTGGAACAAGCTCAATGAGCTTGTTCCAATGAGGGGTCATAAGCTATGGTTTAAGACAAAAATTGAAAATATAAAATTTGAATGGACATGTTTGTATATGGCGCTGCCCGGTTTTGTCCATTATGCTGAGTAAAGTTTTAATTATATAAATGGTCAATGGTACAGCAATTATTCAGCTACCTATTGGGGCAAGTGATTAATCAGTTAACCAAGGTTAACCCATGCGATTAATCAATCACGAAAACCCTTTAATCGTTTCAGCTCTAAAATTAATTTAATTTTATTAAATTTTATCTGATGAAAAAATGCTTATATTTTGGGGGGAATGGTAAATATGGATCTTCTTAACAAGCATTTGCAAGAACATCACAGGAATGAAATCACCGTTCTCGCAATTTGCGAAACACTGGTGAGCAAAAATATAGGCTTGGCTTGAAGATCTCACCCGCCTAATGATGGTGCATAGCAAATATCAAAAGATTCTGATTGGTGGGTCTGAAGAAAAAGATTTTTAAAGAATATTCCTCATACTGCACTAATTTCAACATTTGGACTCCCATAGAGAGCCAAAATGTGGACCCAGGGATCTGATTTCAATAAACGTGTAAAAAAAATCTTCCAAAGATGGTATATGTGAAATTTGAAAGGTTTTGGAAGAGTGAATTGGGTGAAGAAGAGTGTTAAATGCTTTCTCCATTACCCACAGTGTTACAGAATGCTGACTAAGTATTTTTTCAAAGTCCCGAAAAAGTACCCCATGACAGACCTGACAGAAATTTGCTTACACCATTCCATTCTGTTGGTCCCAAGGAAGCTTCACACCAAATACGAATTCTCAGTGCCATGTAGTTTTGGAGATATGTCCGTTTTGAATTTTGTTCTATTTTTAGCTCCTGCCGTTCCCATGGGGGGATGGGAAAATATTTTGGGGCATAAATTAATTACTTATGATCAAATAAACCCACAAATTAAATTTGGTTCAAATCAGCCTCTTGGTTCGAAAAACAGAAATTTTGGGCGGGGCGAAAATACTTGCCCTCCAATAATGAAGGCAAATAAAGACCCACAAACTTCTCTTGAACACAACTGAGTCTACACCTCAAAAGGAAGCAGCACACCACATATCAAATCTCTGCTACTCCTGGTTCACGAGAAGATTTTTTAAGATTTAGGCAAAATTTTTGGGCATGGCCCTACTGAGGGCCAGGGCAACTTGATTTAAACAAAATCAAAATGCAATGTCATAACAAACAAGCATCTCAAATTTCACCTAATGATTAATCGGTTCAGCAGTTTTGGAGAAGACGCAAACACCAAGTTCACGGACGGCGGACGGCGAGTTATCAATACACCTCACCCTGACTGAAAGTCAGGTGAGCTAAAAACTCAGTGGACCATGAGTGCTGCAGTTGGGCGAGACGCTTGGTTCAAGGAGAGAAGAAACTTGTAGCTGCTGGCTTTCGAAAGTGTTGTTAAAACCCGATAAATAAATAAACAAGAGGCCCCACAGGGCCTGAAGCGCTCACCTTGAACAGAACATGATATAAACAGAGAACAGAACACGATATAAGAGTCCAAGAATGAATCTACATTAAGCAATCCATCTCCATAGGATACACTGCATATCTTTGAGCCCCTCAGGAGTGACAAAAACAGTCCAAGCATCATGCCTTTTCTTTAGTTGATCATGATGTAAAATGTGGAGCTCCCCTCTCAAGCCCCTTGATACAACCTATGTAGATTACTCTTCACCTCTAGAGGGTACTGAATAAAAATTGTCTAATTCTTCAGCTACTTGGCCAATTCTGGCTCCTATAGGGAGCTCAAATATCAACCCAGGCACTCGATTTGAACAAAGTTGAATCTGATCTCCTTAGAGATGCTGTATACCAAATATGAAAGCATTCTGACTGGTGGATCTGAAGAACAAAATTTTAAAGAAATTTCCTCATATTGCACTGAGTTCAAATTTGGGCTACCATAGCGAGCCCAAAATGTGAATCTCCCCCCACCCTCCCCCCTTAGAGATGTTGTATACCAAATACGAAAGCATTCTGACTGGTGGATCTGGGGAAAAAGATTTTTAAAAAAACTTCCCCATATAGCCCTAAGTTAAAATTTGGACTACCAAAGGAAGCCCAAATATTAACATATGGACTTGGTTTGAACAATCTTGAATCTGACCATCATAACAATGAGGGTACCAAACATAAAAAAATTCTGACTCATGGTTCTGAAGAAGATTTTTAAAGAAAATTCCCCATAAAATTTGGGCTCCTGCATTGAGTCCAAATATGAATGTATGGGCTTCATTTTAACAAACTTGTATCTGACCCCTCTATGGATGCTGTACACCAAATATCAAAAGATTCTGAACACTGGTTCTTGAGAAAAGATTTTCTAAAATGTTTGCAAAAATGCTGCGCCAACATTATTCTGATGCCCTCTGCAGAACTCTCTAACAACAACAGAGGGCATTTTTTTACCATTCAATTCTACTGGTCCTAAGGATGCTTCATACCATAACTGTTCTCTGTTCCAAGTGGTTTGGGAAACATGGGAGTTCGAAAACATTTCTATTTTTCACTCCTGGGGTTCCCATGGGGATGCAGGGGTTTTTTTTTTGCATGAGCCAAGTATTTATGACCCAATATTACCACATACTGAATTTCATTCAAATCGGACCATCGGTTCGGAAAATGGAAATTTTGGGTAGTACCAAAAATCTAACCACTGCCATTATAAAGCCAAATAATGCTTCACAAAGTACGTTTGAACACACGTGATTCTACATCTCAAAAGGCAGTTCCATAACGAATAGCAAGTCACTGTACCCACTGGCTCATAAGATTTTAAAAATATTTTGGGAGCATTTTACCCCATCCCCTCCCTATGGGGCTGGGCATGTATTACAGAAATGTAATACCCCTTTGGTACCATTACTCACTCAAACTTTAACTTGAATTGACCAAAACATGGTGTTGATGGATGACAGATGGATGACAATGGACGGAGAGTGATTAGATATGCCCTGCTTGACTTTGTCGAAGTGAGTTAAAAAAAAAAAAAATTAAATGGTTCATGTCCGATATTTTACCCACGTTATTAAAATTGATAAATTTGTCACTGGAGTGCAACAAGGTTTATGCTATATATAGCATTGCAAAGCCTTCTTGCACTAAAGTGATGGAATACTCCGAATACACCGCCACTCATGCTATTCTGTAGATTATCAGGCCTAAAACAAACCAAAAACATGAACTTATGCATGAATATTATTACAATGAATACACTGTCTTATACAAAGGAATACCACACAATCCAGTGTAGACTGATTTCAAAAAGTCCTCCGTAGTGGAAGGGCAATTTTAACAAACATACAGGCCCAAATACGCTCCATACACAGTGTAAAAATTCCACAAAATTAATAAACATTCCTGTATGTTTAATAGGAATTAGGAGTATTGTAATTAAAAGTCAATTGTGTGGTTGTTTATAAACTTATATTACTTTGTTATCAGGTGTTAAAAAATATTAATATTTGTAAACACACCCACCCATTTAGATTAGTCCCTGCTCATAGCAGTAACACAGACATACAGTACAGTTGCTGGTCATAATCCTTGCATGGGCAGTGCATGATGTCCATGCATGTTTTTTCCAGATAATAGAAAATCATCATCAATAATATTTTAATTAATGAAGCACTGAATTGTATCCTGTGGTTCATTAATTAAATTTTTGCTGATTATTGCTGTAAACAATGTTTGAAAACTAATATCATTGCATCCGCAGAAATATTGCCCATCCACGGAAAGTGACCAGTCCAAGGCAGCACAGAGTCAAGATAATTGTGTTTTACTGTCTTTAATTTCAAATTTTGTTTGTTTTTTTGTTTGTTTGTTTTTTTTTTTTTGTTTTTTTTTTGGGCGGGTGCACCAGACCCCCTCCACTGATGAGAGGGTCACACACCCTCTTGTCCTCACTCCTATCTCACTGCTATGTGGCTCAGGTGATTCTGTGCATCATATTCTTTTTGACTCCCACTAGATACATGTATTACTCTTGCCCCTACATGTAACTTAGATATCCTGGCTAAGCACCAGTATAAACTAACATCAAATTGTGTGCTTATGTACATGTACAGTAGCTAACATATTGGAATAGTATAATGTGCTTTGTCAGAAACTTGATCAAGTATTGATGACAAACAACAATTTATCTTATCTTATCCTGGTGCCAGTAATAAACAGTGTAAAAATTCCACAAATTTTTACACTGTTTATTACTGGCACCAGGTTTTTTCAGCTATATTCTGTTATTTGTTTGTCGTTGTTCTTTGTAAATTTTACTTGATCTGAAATAAATATTGTTTAAACTAAAAACACTCATTCTCACCCCATGGTGATAACAAAGGTACCCAAGAAATTTTGTAAAGATTGATTCATAAATATGGCCTCTAGCCCAAGTTGTATAGACGTTCTATACAAAAAACTGATTGTACCTAATTTCAGTACAAAATGGCCACTGGTAGCCATCTTGAATTTTGGACTGCACCCAAAAACACTCCTCATTCTCATTCCAAGGTGATAACAAAGGTACCCTAGAAGTTTCATGAAGATCAGTTCATAAATACAGCCTAGCCCAAGCCGTATTGACATGTGCACTTACTGGGTATACATGTAAGTAGCACTGAATAAATTAAAGTTCATCTAATTTGCATAATTTCAGCACGAGAAAAAAAACGGTATTATATGTGATGTACTCCATGTTACTAAACATTCATAGAAAAATTTATTCAAATCAGAACTTTCATACAGAAGTTCTGTACAAAAATGGCGATTGCACTAATTTCTGTAAAAATGGCTGCTGGAGGCCATCTTGAATTTTGGACCGCACCCAAAAACACTTGTTCTCGCCCCACGTGATAACAAAGGTACTCAAGAAGTTTCGTAAAGATCGGTTCACCAATACACCCTCTAGCCCGAACCGTATTGAATTGCTGTTCCCGAACAGACGGACAATGGGCCATGACATAACCTTAAATTTGACTTTGTCAAAGTTGAGCTAAAAATGGGGAGTATCCAGAGTAACACAAAACAAAAACCTATTTGTAAAGGACTCCCCCTTTCAAGGCAATGGGACAGCGTTGGCATTCACCACCATGCTGCCTTGAGGCTGCATTTTGAATTCCTGTGTTTGTTGTTCTTATGAAATATTATTTTATTATTATCAGTTATGGTACAAATACGGTACCGAGAGCACACTTTCAGGAACTGCTGATGTCTGATGGCGACTGTGTGTCAGTGCGTGAGGTGCACACATACTTTTGGGGTTCTATACACCACATCCTTCATTTTGCAATATAATTTGCGTAAATTTATTTGGAATTTATAGAATTTCAGACTTGTAAATTTCATAGTATTGTTTTTGCCTTAGTTATGGTGCTTTATAAGTAATGGGCAATTTAGTTTGAAATGAAAGTGTCAATGACACTGTAGCTCAACTTGTCAAGACAAAGACATGTACATGTATAGTATGTGGCACAGCAATGAGAAACATCTACGTAATGACCTGATAACAAAGGTACATATAAAGTATTGTAACGGTCTGTACATAAATACTGGCCGTTGCCTGTAACAAATGTATAGGTAAAGTATTGTAAAGGTGGGTGACAGTCAGATGCTAAACTAGAAAAGTAATCTTTGAGTCCCAGAGTGGGTCTGACTGAACCCCAAAATATTTGTTCTCATAGCACAGTGATAACAAAGGCACCCGAAAACACACTCATTCCTGTCCCAATGTGAAAACAAAGGTACCCAAGAAGTTTCGTGAAGATCAGTTCACAAATATGAGCTGTGTAGAAGTTGTGACAAAAAACTGATTGGACCTAATTTCGGTACAAAATGGCCACACCCAGAAACACTCGTTCTCGTCCCAAGGAAATAACAAAGGTACCCAAGAAGTTTTGTGAAGATCGGTTCATAAATACAGCCTCTAGCCCGAGCCGTATTGACATGTGCACTTACAGTGTATAAGTAGCACTGAATAAATCAAAGTTCATCTAATTTGCATAATTTCTGCACGAGAAAAAAACCCGTACTATATGTGATGTATTCCATGTTACTGAACATTCATCCAAAAATATATTCAAATCAGAACTTTCATACAGAAGTTCTGTACAAAAGACTGATTGCATTAATTTTGGTACAAAATGGTTGCTGGTGGCCATCTTGAATTTTGGACCACACCCAAAAACACTCGTTCTCATCCCACGGTGATAACAAAGGTACCCAAGAAGTTTCGTAAAGATCGGTTCATAAATACGGCCTCTAGCCTGAGCCGTATATAGAAGTTGTGTACAAAAAACTGATTAGACCTAATTTCGGTACAAAATGGCCACTGGCAGCCATCTTCAATTTTGGACCGCACCCAGAAACACTCGTTCTTGTCCCAAGGTGATAACAAAGGTACCCAAGACGTTTCGTGAAGATCGGTTCATAAATATAGACTCTAGCCTGATCCGTATTGACATGTGTACTACTTACTGTGTGTAAGTAGCACTGAAAAAATCAAAGTTCATCTAATTTGCATAATTTCTGCACGAGAAAAAAACCCGTATTATATGTGATGTATCCCATGGTACTAAACATTCACACAAAAAATTATTCAAATCAGCGCTTTCATATGGAAGTTCTGTGCAAAAATCTGATTGCACCAAATTTTGTACAAAATGGCTGCCATCGGCCATCTTGAATTTCGGATCGGACCCAAAAAGACTCGTTCTCGTCCCACGGTGATAACAAAGGTACCCAAGGAATTTCGTAAAGATCGGTTCATAAATACGGCCTCTAGCCTGAGCCGTATTGGCATTTGCACTTACAGTGCTGAAAGTAACACCAAAAAACATCAAAGTTAGTCTAATTTGCATAATTTACGCACGAGAAAAAAACCCGTATTATATGTGATGTATCCCATGGTACTGAACATTCATACAAAAAATTATTCAAATCATAGCTTTCATATGGAAGTTCTGTACAAAAAACAGATTTCTGCATCGTCGGTACAAAATGGCGGCTGGCAGCCATCTTGAATTTCGGACCAAACCCAAGAACACTCGTTCTCGTCCCATGGTCATAACAAAGGTACCCAAGAAGTTTCGTAAAGATCGGTTCATAAATACGGCCTCTAGCCCAAGCCGTATCCAATTGTTGACGGACAGACGGACGACGGGCCACGGCATAAGCTCAAATTTGGCTTCGCCAAAGTTGAGCTAAAAAAGGGGTTCATGAAGATTCAGTCACAGGAAGATTCAGCCCTCATACTTTTTCAGAGAATATTCGGTCCCCAATTTCATTCATGCTGCCACCCCTCTCTCCTGTTAACCCATATAATGAACATCCCAAAAGACATTTTAATATCTAGATATTTATGCTTGTTCGCAACTTATTATGGACACAAAAGGACACAGATTCAAGGTAATTGTGTTTTACTGTCTTGAATTTTTTTATTTTTTATTTTTGGGGGGGGGCGGTGGGGGGGGAGAGGTGCACCCGACCCCACCACTGATGAGAGGGTCACTCACCCTCTTGTCCTCACCCCTATCTCACTGCTATGTGGCTCAGGTGATTCTGTGCATCATATTCTTTATTACCCGGCCCCACTCCCACTAGATATTACTCTTGCCCTTACATGTAACTTAGATATCCTGGCTAAGCACCAGTATAATGGTAAACCAACATCAAATTGTGTGCTTATGTCCAGTAGCTGACATATTGGAATAGTATAATGTGCTTTGTCAGAAACTTGATCAAGTATTGATGACAAACAATTTTCATTACCAGTACCTGGTGCCAGTAATAAAATAAGATTTGCAAATATCACCCTGCGTTTTTTCAGCTATTAACTAACATAAAATTGTGTGCTTCATGAAAATTATTTCGTTACTACCTGTTAAAAATTACTGTTTCTTGTTTTGCTCTTTTAGAAAAAGAAATCACTCCTTTTCTGGCAGGCATACTAAACACCGAGGCAAACCGAGGAATACCAAGGTGAATAAAAACAGGAGAGAAACGGGTATGAGGTGGTGTGTTCTTTTTATTATTTATTTATTGGTGTTTAAGGTCAGATTTATCTGCACAACAGCTTATTGTGACCATGGCAGTTTTATGGATGGAGGAAACTAGAGTACCCCAGGAGAACCACTGAGCAATGGCAAGCAACTGTGAGCTCCCCAACATACTACACAAGCAGGGTTAGCCTTGTTCGAAGACAGGTGCACCAAGAACATGCAGTATGCCTTAGTACACAGCATACCTTGCCCCCACATCGGTAGTGGGGGTGAAGTGTCTTGCCCAAGGACACAAAGCTGTTGCCGCAGGTGGGATTCGAACTGAGGATTTCTCAGCTTGAAGTCTGCACCTCTACCTACTGAGCTAATGCATCCCTGATGGTGTATTCTGATTATGTAAATAGATTTAAGCAGTACTAGCATGTGATTGGTTTTAATGCCATATTTGAGAATTATGGGTGCTGAAGTAATAAGAGTGCGCTGAAAAATCTTCCCTTTGGTATTTAGTAGGTAGCTTGGTAATGGTAAAGTGACTTCACCTCAGTAAGCAACAGTGTGAAAGCCGGCAGCCATCTTTAATATCGGGCCGCACCCGAAAACACTTGTTCTCATCCCAAGGTGATAACAAAGGTACCCAAGAAGTTTCATGAAGATTGGTTCATAAATACAGCCTCCAGCCTTAGCGTATTGACATGTGCACTTACAGTGTATAAGTAGCACTGAATAAATCAAAGGTCATCTAATTTGCATAATTTCTGCAAGAGAAAAAAACCTGTATTATACAGTATTTTTTGTGATGTATTCCATGTTACTAAACATTCATAGAAAAATTTATTCAAATCAGCACTTTCATGCAGAAGTTCTGTACAAAAAACTGATTGCACTAATTTTGGTACAAAATGGCTGCTAGTGGCCATCTTGAATTTCGAACTGCACCCAAAAACACTCGCTCTCATCCCACGGTGATAACAAAGGTACCCAAGACGTTTCGTAAAGATCGGTTCATAAATACGGCCTCTAGCCTGAGCCGTATAGAAGTTGTGTACAAAAAACTGATTGTACCTAATTTTGGTACAAAATGGCCACTGGCAGCCATCTTGAATTTTGGATCGCACCCCAAAACACTCGTTCTCGTCCCTAGGTGATAACAAAGGTACCCAAGAAGCTTGGTGAAGATCGGTTCATAAATACAGACCCTAGCTCGAGCCGTATTGACATGTGAACTTACTGTGTATAAGTAGCACTGAATAAATCAAAGTTCGTCTAATTTGCATAATCTCTGTACAAGAAAAAAACCTGTATTTTTGTGATGTATTCCATGTTACTAAACAATCATACACAAATTTATTCAAATCAGAACTTTCATACAGAAGTTCTGTACAAAAAACTGATTGCAGTAATTTCAGTACAAAATAGCTGCCGGTGGCCATCGAGAATTTTGGACTCCCCCCAAAAACACTCATTCTAACCCCATGGTGATAACAAAGGTACCCAAGAAATTTTGTAAAATCGGTACATAAATACGGCCTCTAGCCCAAGTTGTATAGAAGTTCTGTACAAAAAACTGATTGTACATAATTTCGGTACAAAATGGCCACTGGTAGCCATCTTGAATTTTGGGCTGCACCCAAAAACACTCATTCTCATCCCAAGGTGATAACAAAGGTACTCAAGAAGATTCATGAAGATCAATTCATAAATACAGCCTAGCCGAGCCGTATTGACATGTGCACTTACTGGGTATACATGTAAGTAGCACTGAATAAATTAAAGTTCATCTAATTTCCATAATTTCAGCATGAGAAAAAGCCCTTTATTATATGTGATGTACTCCATGTTACTAAACATTCATACAAAAATCTATTCAAATCAGAACTTTCATACATAAGTTCTGAACAAAAAACTGATTGCACTAATTTCTGTACAAAATGACTGCTGGAGGCCATCTTGCATTTTGGACTGCACCCAAAAACACTCGTCCCACGGTGATAACAAAGGTACCCAAGAAGTTTCGTAAAGATCGGTTCATAAATAAAGCCTCTAGCCCGAGCCGTATTGAATTGTTGTTCCCAAACAGACGGACAATGGGCTATGACATAACCTTAAATATGACTATGTCAAAGCTGAGCTAAAAATGGGGAGTATCCAGAGTATCACAAAACAAAAACCTATTTGTAAAGGACTCCCCCTTTCAAGGACAATCTGACAGCGTTGGCATTCACCACCATGCTGTCCTGAGGCTGCATTTTGAATTCCTGTGTTTGTTGTTCTTATGAAATATTATTTTATTATTATCAGCTATGGTACAAATATGGTACCGATAACACACTTTCAGGAACCGTTGATGTCTGATAGCGACTGTGTGTCAGTGTGTGAGGTGCACACATACTTTTGGGGTTCTATACACCACATCCTTTATTTTGCTATATAATTTGTGTAAATTTATTTGCAATTTATAGAATTTCAGACTTGAAAATTTCATAGTATTGTTTTTGCCTTAGTTATGGTGCTTTATAAGTAGTGGGCAATTTAGTTTGAAAAAAGGGGTTCATGAAGATTCAGTCACAGAAAGATTCAGCCCTCATACTTTTTCTGAGAATATTCGGTCTCAGTGGTGGTCGTATGTCATCACCTCTGCGGTCAAATCCTCACAGAAATTTTTTTTTTAAATATTCTATGCATTTTTTCTATTGTTTTATTTTAAGGATTTATGATTACTAATTATGACAAAATTACAAGTGGGATATGAGACAAACCTTAATGAAGCTGGAACTAATGAAAGTGTCAATGACACTGTAGCTCAACTTGTCAAGACAATGACATGTACATGTATAGTATGTGACACAGCAATGACAAACATCTAGGTAATGACCTGATAACAAAGGTACCTATAAAGTATTGTAACGGTCTGTACATAAATACTGGCCGTTGCCTGTAACAAATGTATAGGTAAAGTATTGTAAAGGTGGGTGACAGTCAGATGATAAACTAGAAAAGAAATCTTTGAGTCCCAGAGTGGATCTGACTGAACCCCAAAATATTTGTTCTCATAGCACAGTGATAACAAGGGCACCCCAAAACACACTCATTCCTGTCCCAAGATGAAAACAAAGGTACCCAAGAAGTTTCGTGAAGATCAGTTCATAAATACGAGCTGTATAGAACTTGTGAAAAAAAACTGATTGGACCTAATTTCGGTACAAAATGGCTACTGGCAGCCATCTTCAATTTTGGACCGCACCCAGAAACACTCGTTCTCATCCCAAGGTGATAACAAAGGTACCCAAGACGTTTCGTGAAGATCGGTTCATAAATACAGACTCTAGCCCGAGCTGTATTGACATGTGTACTTACTGTGTGTAAGTAGCACTGAAAAAATCAAAGTTCATCTAATTTGCATAATTTCTGCACGAGAGAAAAAACCTGTATTATATGTGATGTATCCCATGGTACTAAACATTCACACAAAAAATTATTCAAATCAGCGCTTTCATATGGAAGTTCTGGGCAAAAATCTGATTGCACCAAATTCTGTACAAAATGGCTGCCATAGGCCATCTTGAATTTTGGACCGGACCCAAAAACACTCGTTCTCGTCCCACGGTGATAACAAAGGTACCCAAGGAGTTTCGTAAAGATCGGTTCATAAATACGGCCTCTAGCCCGAGCCGTATTGGCATTTGCACTTACAGTGCTGAAAGTAACACCAAAAAACATCAAAATTAGTCTAATTTGCACAATTTACGCACGAGAAAAAAAAACGTATTATATGTGATGCATCCCATGGTACTAAACATTCATACAAAAAATTATTCAAATCAGAGCTTTCATATGGAAGTTCTGTACAAAGAACAGATTTCTGCATCATCGGTACAAAATGGCGGCTGGCAGCCATCTTGAATTTCGGACCGCACACAAAAACACTCGTTCTCGTCCCACGGTCATAACAAAGGTACCCAAGAAGTTTCGTAAAGATTGGTTCATAAATACGGCCTCTAGCCCGAGCCATAGCAGCTTGGCACTTTCATCTCTGAAAGTAACACTAAATAAATCAAAGTCAGTCTAATTTGCATAATTTACGCACGAGAAAAAAAACCGTATTATATGTGATGTATCCCATGGTACTAAACATTTATACAAAACTTTATTCAAATCAGAACTTTCATACAGAAGTTCTGTACAAAAAACTGATTTTTGCATCATCGGTACAAAATGGCTGCTGGCAGCCATCTTGAATTTCGGACCACACCTAAAAACACTCGTTCCCATCCCAGGGTCATAACAAAGGTACACAAGAAGTTTCGTAAAGATCGGTTCATAAATACGACCTCTAGCCCGAGCCATAGCCAATTGTTGACGTATGGACAGACGGACAGACGGACAGTCGGACGGACGGACAGGCGGATGGACGACGGGCCATGACAATAGCTCAAATTTGACTTCGTCAAAGTTGAGCTAAAAAAAAAATAGGGATCTGCGAATCACAAATTTCTTTTCGAATTGAATCTCGAATCGAATCATGCCTCTGGTATCGACATCGAATTGAATCCCAAATCAAATCTTAAAAGACAAGTTATTTCATATTGCATCAAACGGAAGTTACGGAACACTGTGATGACCTTATGCGACGGAGTGAACACCTTAAACACTAATAACTAAATATTCTCTGTAGCACTGTCGCTGAAACAGCTAGGCCTATTGTCCATAGTTTTAGTTTTTGAAGGCCTAACTTGTTACTATTCACGTTCTTAAGAACGTGAATAGTAACAAGTTAAGCCTTCAAAAACCCAAACTATGGATAATGTTCTGGGCCAAATTCACACCTTATCTAACAATTAAACATTGTCAATTACTCAAATAAATAGGAATTGAGCCTACAAGAATGAATTTTCTAATGACAGTTTTATCCTATTTTTGTTGGAAATGTAACAAATTGAAGTTAGTATGAGAGATTCGAAAAAATCGAATCCTGAAACTGATTCGGGATCGATCTCGAAGCATACGTATGGTATCGATATCAAATCGAATCCCGAATATTCGCAGGACCCTAAAAAAAACCTTCCCAAAACGAGCTGAGAGGTTCTCAGCTCGAATCCCAATTGCGGCAACTGAAATAAGGCGTACTGCACATCGATGATGCACTTGTCTTCAACCAATGCTAACCCTGCTTGCTTGGAGTAACAATGTTGAGAAGCCTGACAGTTGCTTGTCACTGTTGCTCGGTGGTTCTCTCCGGGTGTTCTGGCTGGGTTCCTCCCCCAGTAAAACTAATGGGTGGCCCTGGCTGTAAAAACTGTTGTTAAACCCAATAAATAAAGAAATCAAATTTGCTGAATCCAAGACCTTTGAATGATGGTTTTGATTGGGGTGTGTGTAGGGGGGCATGGGGGGGGGGGGGGGTTATACAGTGGTGCCCACTTAATTGGATATATCTTAATTGCATATCCCTGTTAATAGAATGTAATTTCCCAACACAAAACCATTTACCATGCCTCCAGTACAAATTTGACCTGGTAATTGAATATAGGTTATAGAGTAATCTCCTGTTAATTGAATAAAAAATCTTGTAACATGTTGAGAAATTGCCCTGACTCTTCCCAGCTTTCCTTTGTTAAAGACCAATTTGGCCTCAGTACATTCAATACAGGCATTTAATCTATTATATCTTGTTTGACAGAGCTCATGGAGCTCTGTCAAACAAAATATAATAGAATAAATGCTAAGTTTATCTCTGGAATACAGGAAAGTGACACAATCCCTGTCAATTGAATACTCCTGCTAA
Source organism: Pictodentalium vernedei (assembly GCA_031216915.1). NCBI lineage: Eukaryota > Metazoa > Mollusca > Scaphopoda > Dentaliida > Dentaliidae > Pictodentalium > Pictodentalium vernedei. Next base: position 53,557,931 of record CM062297.1, read on the forward strand.
TTGAATAATGTTATTAGCAAAGTGGCTCTTCAATTAACAGGGTTCCACTGTACAGCAAACTGAGCAAAAACAAATATCACAAACTAATAATGAAACTATGTACTTGTGAAATTTTCATGTGGTCATTCTACAACATGTTTTAGCTGGTACTATACAGTTTTGAAGGTTAAAGGGCTCAGTAGTTAGAGGTGTAGGCTGCAAGCCAAAGGGTTCTCTATCAAATCCCACCTGCGGCAACCACTTTGTTTCCTTGGGCAATACACTTCATTCCCATTGCCCACGTAGTGCCATTGCGTACCAAGGCATACTGCAAGTCAATCGTACACTTGTCTTCAACCAATGCTAACCCAGCTTGTGTGCTGTTTGTACGTTAGATATTTGTAATTGCTCAATGGTTCTCTCTGGCTTTTCCCATCTGTAAAACTGTCCGACATGAAGTGACCCTGGCTATCGAAGTGTCATTAAACCCCAATAAATAAATCAATAAGAATCATGTGTCCCTATTCTGGAGAACAGTTCGGGGCAAATTGCCAAAGGATGGTTTGGGTTAGATTAGTATCCAGTTTGGGTCAAATTGTTGGAGGACAGTTTGGATGCAATTCTCATGAATTCCAGTCACTTTGGCCCCAAGTCATTTCGGTCCCAGTCATTACGGCCGCAGGTCAATTCAGCCCCAATATACCAGGTCATTTCGGCCTCTTTAAATATTTTCAAATATTGTTTGAATTTTAACATTTTTCTATTTAATTTTTTTTCAACATTTATATCTCTCAATTAGATATTCAGGTATACATATGATATATGTCTAGTAGATTTTCTTTCATGATGAATAAATGAAAGAAAAGTTTCAGCTCGTCGAAGGTGCATATGGACAATGTGGGATTTGAAATCCCTTGCGACCTGAATAATTGTATTTGCTTATGAATCTACGATAGCCAGAAGCGAGGGTCAGTAATGTTATTTGGTTTGAGTGTATGCCTTGGAAGTGGGGTACTGGGATCAGACCCCCGTGGACAGCGAACTGGAAGGGGACTAGGAATTGTGCATAACTACAAGGATTCTGCTCTGTGTTTTAGAAAATGTGGACATATTCATGGTAGTATCAAAATCGCAGTTTGGTGGTTGTTTCACAAAAAAGAAAAGAAAAAGAAACCCTGTGAACCTCAAACTGGAAGGTGACTAGGAATTGTGCATAACAATATGAATGAATGACTGCATATACTTTGCAAAATTTCAAAGTAAAATAATTTCTCTTACTTATACAGATAGCATTTTAAATGTATGTAAAATTGAACACATGGATAATTTTTAATGTTGTGTATAACTTTTCTGTACACTGTGTAAATACAAATAACTGAACATTACTTAATAAAGGTAATTACCCATTATTTCTAAACATGGACTATGCACTGATCTTTATACATGTAGATCTCTACACTTAAAATGGTGCCGAAATGACCAAGGGACCGAAGTGACTAGGGCAGAGATGACTTTGAGGTCAAATTGACCAGAGGATGAAATGACTTGGAGCCGAAGTGATTGGATACCATTCTAACAGATGAGAGACCTTAATAAAAGGCTTAATTATTACAGAACACATTGAATGTGAATTTACTGCAGAGATAATTGCTCGACGATATACATTGTATTAATATTTTTCAATAAATATCGAAGAATCTATTAATATTTTTGTTAAGAATTATTTTCAGGAGTTAAAACGAATATCGTAGCGTATCTAAAATATTCTAACAGATGTGTACTGCTTTTCTTTTGGATGAATCTTCCTTGGGCCTAGTTCTCCCCAGGCCGAACATTCCCCCAGTTCCCGAAAAAAGATGACATGCCATTTTCAATGGCGGTAAATATCCAAAAGGGTTATTATTTTCCATTTTTTAGTGTTTGAAACTACGAAGCACTGTTCAGAAATACAGATGCACCAAAAAGTAACACATTATTACTTTGTTTTGGTTTCTAACGGGACTGAAAGCAACCTGTCAGTATCACTTTTTCGAATTACACCCATTTCGTCTGCTAACCAAATCGTCCGCTGCAATTTTAACCAAGTCGTCCTCTACAAGTATACCCAACATGTCCGAAACTCGTTCGCTGGGGGAAAGTATTCATGTATTGTATTTTGAATCATTTTTTATTTATTTATATAATAATTTTATTGTATACTTTATTGTATATTACCTATTGTAATATATCTTAATGTACCTCCATTGTAATATATCTTAATGTACCTCCTTGCATTAAATTTCATATACGTGTGAAATTCTGAAAACAGAAATGTCAGAACAAAATAAACTATCCAGCCATTAAATAAATTTTAATTACTGTTTATTCAATGGATTATAGAGCTGGGAGGTTAACCGAAAAACAACTCAGTTTCGGTTATGAAAAAATAACCGACAACCGAGACCGACGATAAACTGAAAAACCGACTTTCTCGGTTATTTGAATGTCACGTGAGAATAACGTTTTTACGTGTTTTTTTCTGAAACAATGGCGGCAATTACAGTCGAGAAGAGCCCTATATGGGAACACTTTATCAAAACTGATAAAACTTCAAAGTCGGCTGAGTGTAAATATTGTCATAAATATATTTCTTGTGAGCATGGAAAGTTATTAACCCAATTTCCGGTAGTGACTCATTGTGTTAGCTACAAATTATTTTTAATTAACTTCGAGTCTTCGGCAGAGACCACGAGAGTTCGTCCTTAAAGTTTGTTTATATTACTTCCAAGTGTCAACGACTCGACAAAGTTTTTACACACTCAGGGAGAGTTTATTCAATCATTATTTAGTTCATACAACTTAATTTTTTTCTGTTATTTTGATTCAGAATCTGTTTAATAAAAAAACCAAAACCGAAACCGTAACCAGACTCTTTTATTAAAAACCGAGTTGTAACCGAAACCGACCCAAAATTCAATAACCTCCCAGCTCTAATGGATTACCTATAATAATTATATTATTACAGTAAAAGTTCTTAAAGTATATGTACGTTATATTAAGTTCCACAACATAATCTTATAATTTTGCAATTTTTCATTGAAGAGCTCCACTGGCACCTTACAGTGAATGACTGCAAAATTATTAGTAGAAGTATTATAAGAATTAATTATATTAAGAAATGCAACAAAATTTGTTATATTAAGTTCTGCAACATAATCTTATAATTTTGCAATTATTCATCGAGGCGCACCGTCGCTTTACAATGAATAATAGCAAAATTATTAGCAAATGTATTATAAGAATTAATTATATTAAGAAACGCATCAAAATTTATGGTTTATTAAATTCTGCAACATAATCTTATAATTTTGCAATTATTCTTGGAAGAGCACCGGCACTTTACAATGAATAATCACAAAATTATTAGCAAATGTATTATAGGAATTAATGATATTAAGAAACGCATCAAAACGTGTTATAATTATATTAAGAAATACATCAAAACTTGTTATATTAAGTTCTGTAACATAATCTTATAATTTTGCAATTATTCCAGGGGGAGGGGGATCCTGGGGGCACCAAAAATTTGCAAGACGTGATGTGGGGGTGGGTGAGTCTCTTGAGTGCACCAAAAATGTGCATTTCCAACTTGTGCAATTTTTTAAAAACATATCATTATATCAGCCAATATACGACATCATTTGTGTTTCAAACCTTAAAGATGATGTACATCACACTCTTAACATAAATACAGCATCAGGAGGCTTTATATGTTCGGGAAATGTCACACGTTAGTAGGGGGTGGGTGTCTTGTTCGAAATGTAAAAAATGTACAGACAATATTTTCCTTGACATTATGACAAGCGGACGACTCGGCTTGGGGACGAAACGTCCGTATACCTTTTTTTCAAGCAAACTTTTCCTTTACAACACCTTCACATTTGGATAATTCAAAAACTGAGTTTCTGTTCATCTTGATATTTCACGAGATACATGTCAATGCATGTCTGTATACAATAGCACCAATATAACAACAATTATCCGTTATAAACTTATATTATCGGTTATATGTACGTTTTTTTCGATTGAGGTTGTCACTGGCAGACAAACTGCAACGAAATCAGGACTGAGAGTTCGATCTGAAATGACGAGATCATCAGCTGAGCATATTGACAAACCTCCAGAAGGACAGAACTCGAGTAATAATAATAACACTTTGGCCGGCCGCTGATTTGTCGCGGTTCTCGGGTGAGAAGGCCTGGCAACCCCTGAAGTGTAGATATGTCGGCCAATGTATCACGCAAATCTTTGAGGCGAATAAAGTTGCAACAGAGTACATTTGATTCCTAGAGGGGGGCAGGCCAATTGCAATTGCATGGGCAATTCGACAGCGGAAGTTACGTAGTTTTTTCACTGAAATTTACTGTCCACTTCAAAAATCACATTGACGGCTATAGAGAATTCTGTTCTGGAACACATTTATCTGACTGGGTATGTGGAACCCTTTGCGGGCCTACGGCCCGCTTGGGGTTCCTATTAGCTACTCGATGTAAGCACACAATTTGAATTTGTTCGTTTACTATGATAAGGGACAAGTTGTAATGGGACCAGTAGGCGGAAGCCAATGAATCTAGTTACCCTGAAAGTGGGGTATAGCAACATCCAGGGTCTCCATCGGAAAGTAAGTGAAATTGCTACATTGATCGAGGCAGAGGAGTTTGACGTCATGGGCCTAAGTGAAACGTGGATAAGACACGAGGGACGGGTAGACCAAGTAAGGGGGTGCGTGTGGATAGGTGTAGGGCGAACGGAAGGCCAGAAAAAAGGGGTAGTGGTAGGCATGTACATTAAAGAGGATTTAAAACCGTCGCTGATCACAGACCTGGAAGAGGTCAGCACCTCGACTGATGTATCGAAAGAAATTGGATGGGTAAGGATCAATCTGAGAAACAAATGTATTGCCATTGGAGTTGTGTACTGTGCGGTGGAGGGAAGCAAACCCGAGTGGACTGACTCGATATATTCAACACTAAGGGCCAATATCACAGAGCTACAAAACAAGGGGCTCGGTATAATTCTGATGGGTGACTTTAATGGCCACATAGGTGACAAGGAAGAAGGCATAGAGGGTGGGGACAAGAAAGTCAACAGGAATGGAAGGAAGCTGTTGAACTTCACAAACGAGCTCGGACTGAAGATTCTGAACAGGGACGCGAGGTGTAAGGGAAAATGGACATGGGAGAGGAACGACAGAAAATCAATAATCGACTACATTCTCACAGATATTAATTTATGGAGGGAGGTGATAGGGGTAGAAGTGGATGATGATGGTAAAATGGAGGTGGATAGTGATCACAACTTGATTACAGTGACGATCAGGGCCAAAAATCTAATAAAAAGCAAAGGAAGCTTTAAGGAGATTTGGAGACTCAAAAAGGATGCTGACTGGGCGAAGTTCAATGAAAAACTGAAACCAAAGCTTGCAACCGTACCCAAGGGTGGGGTGGGGGGGGGGGGTGGGGGCACTGTCCAGAAGATGGCGGACGCCATAGTTTCTAGCCTAGAGGAGGCAGGGAAGGAAAGTGAAGGAAATATCAGGGTGCCAACACGGGAACTTGGGTACAGAGTGAATGATGAACTTAAAATGGCCATAAAGGGAAGAAAAGCTAAATGTGCTGCATACAGGAGAAGTAGAAAATTTAAGGGGAGGAAAGCAATGAGGCCACAGTAGCAAAGGAAGTAATGAATGAATGGCTTCAGGAAGGGAAGGCGAGTTACTGACCATCTTTTCACGCTATCCCAAATGATAGAATCCGCGAAAGCAAAAAAGAAAAAGCTGTTTATGGCCTTTTTGGATGTCAAAAAGGCATACGATAGAGTATGGAGGGAGGGTATGTGGCGCAAGCTGGAGGCTCTGGGCTTAGGAGGCGAGTTTGTTGGAATTATGAAAGCATTATATAAAGACGTACAGAGTGAACTTAGCCCGGGAAACATTACAACAAAACGTGTGCCTTTGGAGATAGGCCTAAAACAGGGGTGTATCCTTTCGCCAATCCTGTTTGCATTGTATATCAAAGATTTAGAAGATGAACTCCTGCATAGCGAGGAGGGGGTAGCAGTTGGGGACTTGAAGATCCCAGGGCTATTTTTTACAGACGATATGGTGCTAGTGTCAGAAAGCGAAGAGAGGCTAACTAAAATGCTGGGAATTGTTGGGAAATATGGGAGCAAATGGAGACTAGAACTTAATGAAAGCAAAAGCAAAGTTATACCTGTGGGCCGCAAAGTGGACCCCACTCGCAGGTGTAGAGTGGGTGAGTTCTGCATTCCGGAAGGTAACAGCAAACTTCTCAGTGTAGGGGAGACAGGTGATTACGAGTATCTGCGGGTAAATATAAACATTACAGGAAGAGGCATCTACCGACACCACACAAATAAATTGATTCTGAAGGGGAAGCGAATCCTTAACCAAATGAAATTTATAGGGAGAAACAGTTTCAATAAGGTTTTCGTGGGGAAAACCATTTGGGAAATGGTGGGTCTGCCAAGTATCACATACGGTACGGAAGTGGTACCCCTAAACCAGACGGCCGTAAAGAGCTTGGAAATCCTGCAGAACGATGCAGGCCGGTGGATAACGGGGTCGAGTAATGCCGCAGCGCTAGAAGCAATCGGGGTGAGCTTGGGTGGATGAGGACCAAGGACAGGATAGACCTGTTGAAACTCGGTTATCTTAATTATTTGGTAAATCTCCCAGACAGCCGATGGTGTAAAGTAATGTTCCTGAGAATTTTCAACTCAAATATAAAGACGAGGTGGATGGTCCAAGTGAGGGAGCTAGTATAGAACTACTCATTGGAGATCTCGGACCTGGACGTTGGGGCCAACCAGGGTAAACAAATCGTCAGAGAAAGGGTCATGGAGGATTCTAACCGCAATTGGCGAGAGGGGTTCAAATCAAAGGGGTCTTTGTGTGGCCTGCGTGATAAAGAGAAGCCAGGCTTTGAAGAGTACCTTGATGGCACCTTTGGGAGTCACTGCTGTTCAAGATGAGGTCGCGATCCCTGGAGCTGAGGGGAAAAATTGGGAAGAACAGTGAAAGGGAGTGCCAGATGTGTAATTTGGGCATGGTGGAGACCCTGGAACACTTTCTTCTAGAATGCCCAAAGTACCAGCTAAAAGAAAAAAATTCACTGGGAGAGAAATGGGGAAGTGGGATGGGAGAATGAAGGACATGTGGTTAGGGGGAGACTCAAAGGAGAGGGTTAATATGCTAATCGGAGAGATTGGGAAGAATGGGGCAAGGGATGTCATCAAGCAATTCGTCTACGAGTGTTGGGAGGAGAGGAGAAGCATGGGAATAGGGAGGCAGTTGGGAGTACAGGGGTAACCTAGGCCTTCTCTTCCGAGAACCGCGACAAATCAGCGGCTGGTCAAAGTGTTACTATTATTGTAAAATGGGTGAGTGCGTTCACAAATATTAATATTTTTTAACACCTGGTTTTACATAATATAAATGTATGAACAGCCATACAATTTATTATCAGTTAATTCCAATAAGGGCCTTGTCCTCATGGACAAGGTCCCTAATTACAATAATGGGTAATAATGAAAATACTAAACACTGATTAGCAAAAAATGATTGACAATTTGACAATTATACTCAACTTAGGTTTATACAATCATAAATCAGGAAAATAACTTCTACATGGGGAAAAAAACAGATCCAAAAGTTATCCAATATGTTTTGGTGACTACTAATCTGCAAGTTTATAAAAAAATGTTACGTTTTTTTGTGTATTTCCACTGGAGGGCGGTTTGGACCCATTAGCGGTTTGTGCAGGCCAACGTGTAGCGGTCGGTTTGGGTCAAATTGCAGAGTACGCTTTAGGTGTATTCAATCGGTGACAAACCCCATGTACTTGTAGATGTAATTGTTAAGGTGCAATTTATTAAAAACAAACAGGAAGACAAGAACTGTCAATATTTATTTATTTATTGGTGTTTCAGGTCACATGTTTCTGCACAATGGCTAATCATGCCCATGACAGTTTTACACGTGGAAGAAGCCATAGTACCTGGAGAGAATCACCGAGTAATGGCGAGCAACTGTCAGCTCCCCAATATACTTACAGGACTGGCATTCTTTAAGACTACAGGAGTGCTGCACATCTACTGCACGCCTAGAGATAATTGAGGAGGCCATAGGGCAATTTTTTGCACCCCTTGATTTTCTGGAATGCCAGACCGGTTTGGGGCTGTCTTTAAAATCTATTTTCATTTGTCAGTGTTGCACTGATTCGCAATAATTCATGACCCATTCTGTGTAGCATTTCAATACATGTTGAGTGTAGACAGTCAAAATTGATTGCAACATTTGGAAGAATGAGATGTGTGTGCCAATTGTTTTCACTATGGAGCTGAATGTAGTACAATTTATCAGTCACAGTATTAATACCTTGAAGTGAATATAACCAAAATAGCATACATGTATATGCATTGAAAATTTCAGGTGCAATTGCACTCCCAAGCAATCTTTTTCTTGGATTGCCAGGCCTGTACCTACTCCACACATGCAGGGCTAACATTGGTTGAAGACAAGTGCACCATCGACATGCAGTATGCCTTGATACACAACGCCACCATGCCCTCACATGATTTTCTAGACTGCCAGGCCTGTACCTACTCCACACATGCAGGACTAACATTGGATGAGGACAAGTGCACCATCGACATGCAGTGTGCCTTGGTACACAACGCCACCATGCCCCCACATGGGCAATAGGGTGAAGTGTCTTACCCAAGGACACAACGTGGTTGCAGCATCTGGGATTCAAACCGGAGACCTCTCGGCTTGCAGCTTACACCTCTACTAAAGTGAGCCACCACGCCCCCAGAACTGTCAATTAATTGTTACAGATTATTGGAACACAGACATAGCATATTTATTCTGTGTTTTTTCAGACCTCGGATCAATAACAATGGTATTTTAATCTCCAAAACTGTATAGTACCAGCTGAAATATGTAGAAAGACCACTTGAAAATTTCTCAAGTACATAGTTTCATTATTAGTTTGTGATATTTTTTTTGATGGAAAGAACAACCCCTCCACCCCCCCTCCCCCTCACACCCCCTCACACCCCCCCCCCCCCCCCACACACACACCCTTGAAATCAAAACCATCATTCAAAAGTCTTGGATTCAACAAAGTTGATTTAGTTATTTGTTGGGGTTTAACAACATTTTTGACAGCCAGGGTCACCTCATGTTGGAGAGAGTTTTGCAGGTGGAGGAACCCAGATTACCCGGAGAGAACCACCGAATAATGGCCAGCAACTGCCAGGCTCCTCAACATACTAACTCCAAACAAGCATGGTTAGCCAGTGATGAAAGTTTTCAGGGATTTGACTGAATTCAGGGATTTTTGTTACAGGTTTTGTCCATAAAGAGTTCAGGAAGAGTGATTTTCAATGAATGCAGGCTTCAATTTTTGTCTTAACTCACATAGATCTTTGCAGATATGACAAGCAATTACCTGTTGATCCTCGCAGGTTCTGCCTTTGGCATTAAGAAAGACACTTGTGCTCCTGATAAAAGATTTTCAGGGATTTTTGTTTCTGGGCACTTTCATCTCTGGGGTTAGCATTGGTTGGTCAAAGACAAGTGCAGCATCGACGTACAGTGTGCCTTAGCAGAAAACACCACCATGCCCCCGTGTGGGTGAAGTGTGTTGCCCAAGAACACACCACATACTCCACAGTTGCCACAGGTGGGATTCGAATCAAAAACCTCTCGGTTTGCAGCCTGCACCTCTACCTACTGAGCTACCTCCCCCACCCCCATGATCAAATTTGATAATTTAAAGAGTAGGTTGAAAACATTTTACAACATAAGCAAACGTTCAATCCTCAGCTTTTATCAAAGACATGGAAATATCTACAAAATGCATGCTAAAAATAATTCCTGTGTCAGCTGACCAGATGTGAGTGAATGTCCTTTTGGGGAAGGTTTTTTTTTGTTCCCGTTTCATTAAGGTTTGTTTCATATTGCACAATTTTGTCATGAGTATTAATCATAAATCCTTTAAAAAAAACTATAGAAAATGCATAGAAAACTAGAGAATAGTAATCTGTTGGACAAATTACGGGCTTTCCCAACTTTTTAATGTGAAAAGGCAAACTGTATTGTACACAAAACTATCGATCAGTTTTGAAAACAGAAAATGTAGTGGAAATCAAAGTTTTTGTGATGCTACTAGTTTTTATGCAGCCAAAGCATATATTTGAGATACAGCAGGACACCAAAACATTTAACACAAAATTTGCTCTTCAATAATTACAGAATATTTTCATAGAAAGCAAAACAAGCGATGTCCTTTCTGCTTTGGAAAAAACTAGTACATATGAATTATGGGCGTACGGGACGGGGTTTCATGAAGGACTGTGCCCCAACCCACTCCTGAGTCAGGAAGGAGCCTATTTTTCAGCCAATATGCCAGAAAATGTCGGACAATTTAGTTGCCAGAAATGACCACAAAACATTTTGGTTTTCCACACAAAATGTTGTTTTCCTATCTCATCACTTAGAAGTAGCAAGTAAACTGACCATTATACTGTACAAGTTGACTCAGTGGAACCGTATCCACGTTAATATTATTCATTTATAATCACACAAGTACATATAAAGAGTTCTATTACTGCATATTACGGGAGCACGGTGGCTCAGATGGTAGAGATGATTGTTGCAATCCAAGAAGTCCTCGGTTCGAATCCCGCCTGTGGCAACCACATTGTGTCCTTGAGCAAGACACTTCATCCCAATTTAATTTCCCACGTGGGGGAGGGGGGGGGGGCATGATGGCGATGTGTACTAAGGGTACGTTGAGGGTGTACTTGTCTTCAACCAATGCTAACCCTGCTTTTGTGGAGTTAATATGTTGGGGAGTCTGAGTCGCTTGCCATTTCTCGGTGGTTCTCTCCAGGTACTCAATGGGATGGAGACCCCCCCACCCCCTCCCTCCCATGCCCACATTTGGCATTTCCTCCTGAGATTCAACTTTTTCGGGCTAAAAGGGTTCATCCCTCCCCCCCCCCCCCCCTGAAAAATAGCCCTGTACGCCTATGCAATGAATACCTGGACTTGAATAAATACCTATTATGGTCATGATATAGCTGTAAATGCTGAAAGTGACCTTAAATATCAATAATTAATTTATTCTCTATAATTCTGTCTGTGTGTGAATGTATGGAATTTGTCAACAAACGAGGGTAAGCTTCCTACTCCATGATTTCACAATTTTTCCAACATATCTGTTTCAGATACAATGAAATACATGTAATATGAGTTACTGTCACACACAAATTAGTCGTTTATTTGATATGGTTTAAACCATCTAGAGAGCTAGTATACACAGTGATGCGTACAGTTCAAGTCAAAACGAGTTGATTAAAGGGATGTTGAACAGCTTGTTAATATTTCTTGCATTACATTACTACTTTGCTATTTATTGACAGAAGGATTTCACAGAGGGTTTCCCTGACGGTATTTATTTATTGGTGTTTGCGGCCACAATGGCTATTCGTGACCGTGACAGTTTTACGGGTGGGGGAAGTCGGAGGACCCAGAGAGAACCACCGAGCATCGACGAGCAACTGTCAGCTCAACATTCTAATTATGTTCAAGCTCCGCTGAAGCAGGGTACCAGCGGTTGAAGACATGTGCACCATTGACATGCAGTACGCCTTAGTACATGGCATCATCGTGCCCCCATGTTGGCAACCGGGATAAAGTGCCTTGCCCAAGGACATTACGTGGGTCGTCCCAGATAGGGATCAAACTCGGGACCTCTGTCATAGAAATCAAACAGTCTATCACTGAGAAAATGTGCTTTCTTTCCTGGCGGTATTCATATTTGTACGGCCAAACTGGTGTTCGATAACACGGAACACCAAAACATATAACACAAAATTTGTTCCCCATTGATTTTTGAAAGCAGTTATGGAAAGCTCAAAGAGCTCTTTCCTTTTTGTTTTTGGACAAGTGAGTATTCACTCAAAGTCATTTTTTGCAGACTGCTATTTTTTAAGTGGCCAAAGCACTTGTTTCATTAAGTCCCAGAACATAACTAAAGCCGGATTTATTGATTAAACATCTCTTCATATAGCAAAGCAAAATGTCTCAAATTAACCCATTCCAAAATGATAGTAGATAGTAGAGAGTAACCAAAGTTGGATAATTTGGGTATTTCCAAATGGTACACTTATTCTCACTCTCATTGTGCTTGAGGGTTAAATCTGAGATTGAAAAGGTATACCGATCTTTCTCAGAGAAGGTGAGTACAGAAAAGTACGAAATTTATCAGAAAATGAATTTTGTCTGACGGTACTAATATGTGTACGAGCAAAACTGGTACTGGATTTATTTATTTATTTATTAGGTTTTATCGACACATTAACAGCCAAGGTCATATTATGTCGGTGACAGTTGTATGGGTGGAGTACCTAGAGAGAATCACCGAGCAATGACGAGCAGCTGCCAGCTCCCCAACATGGTGCCTCCGCACTTTAGCACAGGTAGGGTTAGATTGGTTGAAGACATGCGCACCATCGACGTGCAGTATGCCTTAGGTACACGGCGTCATGGTGACCCCATGCGGACAGTCGGGGTGAAGTGATCGGGAGATACTTGGAATATATCCGACAGATACAATGTCGGATATATTCCAATTATGTCCCGGTCATGCAAGGAGCAACTTGAAATTCTCAGAATGTTTCCTACTGTCCCTGCCTGATAGTTTAGTATCTTTGTCAAGTGCCGAGACCGCGTGGAAATACTGTGGATCAGGTGGAAACCGAGGGCACGATTCGTCGCTACTTTATTCTCAACTCAACAGCTTTTCCAATCATTATTTACCTGTCACCGGCTGAGGTAGGTATTATATTTGTCTATTTGATGAACTTTTCAACCTTAACTATTTGCGGCTTCATGTAGCACCACTGAAAGGCCACTGCACGGTTACCAATATATTCAGGGATTGATTTTACGAACATAACAATTATTCCGACTATACCCACATGGAAACTCCTAAATATACCAAGGGTTAAACTTTTGATAATGACGTATAAAACAGAAGCTGTCATGCTATGCTTGCTGCATGCAGGCATAGAAAACATTCAGCGCTCAACGAATTAGGAATGGAGTAAATTGTCACTTAAACGTACGAAATTCTGAAAAAAATTAGTTTTTTTCGACAGCATCTACCATTATGCATCTGAGACAGGGATTGCGTTAAACTTTACATCAACCTTATAACAGAAAATATTCTTGGGAATTGAACTGTGAATCCGAATGTCGAAAGCAAATGGTAGAATCGGCGAAAGCAAAAAAGACAAAGATGTTTATGGCCTTTTTGGATATCAAAAAGGCATACGATAGAGTATGGGGGGAACGTATGTGGCGCAAGCTGGAGGCCATGGGCTTAGGAGGCGAGTTTGTTGGAATTATGAAAGCATTATATAAGGATGCACAGAGTGAACTTAGCCTGGGAAACATTACAACAAAACGTGTGCCTTTGGAGATAGGCCTAAAACAGGGGTGTATCCTTTCGCCAATCCTGTTTGCATTGTACATCAAAGGTTTAGGAGATGAACTCCTGCGTAGCGAGGAGGGGGTAGCAGTTGGGGACTTGAAGATCCCAGGGCTATTTTTTGCAGACGATATGGTTCTAGTGTCAGAAAGCGAAGAGGGGCTAACGAAAATGATGGGAATTGTTGGGAAATATGGGAGCAAATGGAGACTCGAACTTAATGAAAGCAAGAGCAAAGTTATACCTGTGGGCCGCAAAGTGGACCCCACTCGAAGGTGGAGAGTGGGTGAGTTCTGCATTCCGGAAGGGAGCAGCAAACTTCCCAGTGTAGGAGAGACAGGCGATTACGAGTATTTGGGGGTAAATATAAACATTACAGGAAGAGGCATCTACCGAAACCACACAAATAAATTGATTCTGAAGGGGAAGCGAATCCTTAACCAAATGAAACTTATAGGGAGAAACAGTTTCAATAAGGTTTTCGTAGGGAAAACCATTTGGGAAATGGTGGGGCTACCAAGTGTAACATACGGTACGGAAGTGGTACACCTAAACCAGACGGCCGTAAAGAGCTTGGAAATACTGCAGAACGATGCAGGCCGATGGATAACGGGGGCGAGTAATGCCGCAGCGCTAGAAGCAATCAGGGGTGAGCTTGGGTGGATGAGGATCAAGGACAGGATAGACCTGTTGAAACTCGGTTATCTTAATTATTTGGTAAATCTCCCCGACAGCCGATGGTGTAAAGTAATGTCAACTCAAATATCAAAACGGGGTGGATGGTCCAAGTGAAGGAGCTAGTAGAGAACTACTCATTGGAGATCTCGGACCTGGACGTTGGGGCAAACCAGGGTAAAAAAATCGTCAGAGAAAGGGTCATGGCGGATTGTAACCGTAATTGGCGAGAGGAAGTCAAATCAAAGAGGTCTTTGGGTGGCCTGCGTGATAAAGAGAAGCCAGGTTTTGAAGAGTACCTTGATGGCACATTTGGGGGGTCACTGTTGTTCAAGCTGAGGTCGCGATCCCTGAAGCTGAGGGGAAAAATTGGGAAAGACGGTGAAAGGGAGTGCCAGATGTGTAACTTGGGCATGGTGGAGACCCTGGAACACTTTCTTCTAGAATGCCCAAAGTATCAGTCTAAAGGAATGAGATTCACTGGGAGTATAATGGGGAAGTGGGATGGGAGAATGAAGGACATGTGGTTAGGGGGAGACTCTAAGGAGAGGGTTAATATGCTAATCGGAGAGATTGGGAAGAATGGGGCAAGGGATGTCATCAAGCGGTTCGTTTCCGAGTGTTGGGAGGAGAGGAGAAGCGTGGGAATAGGGAGGCAGTTGGGAGTACAGGGGTAACCATGGCCTTCTCGTCCGAGAACCGCGACAAATCAGCGGCTGGCCAAAGTGTTATTATATATTATATTCTATTCCAAACTACCACTGTAGCATTATCAATATTCAGTGATTTTATGAAAATTAAAATTATTCTGACCATACCCAAATGGGCCGTCTCGAATCTGCCAACGGTTAAATTTTTAATAATGACATATAAAACAAAAGTTGTCATACTATGACTGCTGCATACAGCCATAGAAAACGTTCAGCGCTCAATCAATTAGGAATGGAGTATAGGCGTTGAACTAAAAAAAAGTGGTGTTACCTGGACAAAATTTGATACAAGCTGATTTTGGTGTCATTCGACGCGGAATTTATCGGGGAACAACATATCCAAAATCCGCTAAAATCCGCCTTGGGGAAAATTTTGCATAGCGTCTCAACTGAGGGTGGGGTGGTGGCCCTTTTTACCAATTTCCCGATGTCATTTTCCAGGCGGTTCTGTATTAAGGGCTGGAATTTGTTTCTTCTTAGATTTTTCCTGTCAGTAGAATACAATATAATGACTATAGGATAAAACCAGCCCACGTAATTGATGTACACCGCGAATAAAGAGCGTTGTATAGCACACTGGAGAAAGATAATTACATCATATCAGTCGCGGGTATTCCAGCGATTCTGTTACACACAGCACATCGCTATAAGCTTATCGCTACGTGCTCTCGAATTATTCGATTGTTTTGTCATTCTGTCATATTTTCTTTGTTTCGGTGTTAACATACACAGGAAACAATTCTTAGTCACATTGTCCTTTTTCATATTTCGTCAATATCATATTTCTTGTCTATTAATATAGTTTCGATAATCCGCCTCAGGATCCGTACTACTTATAGCTAAGAGAAAATAATCCGTTCCCTCCATCGGCATATTTCCACCATTTGATTGGAAATGGCTTCACACCAAGGTGGTCGCTTTCGAGATGATACCTGTGTAATTTGCCAGGTTGGTTTCGATGAAGTCAAATCAGTTAAAGTCACCAAGAAAGGTTGTCATACCATGCTTAATTTCTGTAATGTCAGGGAGAGATCAGACCTTGAAGCACACCTTTTGGACAAGCTTCAACAGGACCCCGTAGGTGTTGTTCTGGTTCATTCAGATTGCCGTAGGGATTTCACTGATGCGTAGCGGGCATCTGCTGCAAGCTCTTCTGACATCGAAGCTCCGTCGGCCAAGAAATTGAGATGTAATGTGCCTGTATTCGACTTCAAGACACACTGTTTGTTCTGTGGTAGCGCCGCAAAAATTGATCCACGCCACCCCGATAGGAACAAAATTATCACGACCGTCGAGACACTACCTATACGAGAAACCCTCCTCGAACACTGCGAACTGAGAGGGGATAGTTTAGCTTCAGAAGTATGCGTTCGGCTATTGAGTTGCATTGATCTGGTAGCTGCCGAGGCTGTCTATCATCCACTCTGCCATACGAAATTCCTAAACTATAGACAGTTGGACATTGCGAGACCAGCTGGTCGAATACCTGACCATGGCATGGAACATTGGTTTGAGTGCATATGTGAATTCTTAGAAACTCATTCCGATTCAGAACTGTACACATTGACCGAGTTGCATTCGAAGATGGAAGAGATCGCAGGTGAATCAACTGTGTACACAAAAAAGAGACTGAAGCAGAAACTAGAAGAGCGATATGGCGATTATATCTTTTTCGCCAGGGTACAGGGTCGCGACAATGTCCTATGCTTTCGCAACATGGCTGAATATCTGATAAATGAAAAATGGTATGCGGACAAGAAAGAAAGTATAAGAGATGAAGCTGAAAGGATCATTGTTACTGCAGCAAAATTGATCAAGGGGCAGCTTAGAGAGATGGAGTATGATATAGATTGGTATCCAACCCCTGCTGACATACAGGACATTTCGCGAGGCAAAACCTGGATCCCAGCCTACCTACAGTCTTTTCTCCAGTGCTTGATGCCAAATGATATAAAACGAAACAGCATAGGTCACTCTATAGTCCAATCGGCTAGACCAAGATCAGTCATAACACCTACCCTATTCGGGTTAGGAGTAGAAATGGACCATACTTTCGGGTCAAAATGGCTCGTTAATGAACTAGCTAGGCTTGGGTTTTCTATCACCTATGAGGAGGTCAAACGGTATAAGCAAGGTGTGATGGAGCTAGATTCTGTTGACAGCTATTCCTCTAACTATTTCCCCGCAGAATTCGTACAGTGGGTCGCAGACAACGTCGACCATAACGTTGCGACTATCGATGGGAAAGGTTCACTTCATGGTATGGGTATAATCGCCGTGTCAACCCAATCTCAGGTGTCATCCACCCCTATGTCGCATACATCGATAAAACGCAGAGCTCGAATTGGCGTTGAACAAATGTTGATGAATAAAGGTATCCCAGTGGTTGATTACTTGGAATCAACGAGGAGAGGCTTTGGTGGTTTGAGGTACAAACCAGTAGTAGAGCTGCAATCACCACATACACTTCCATCTAGCCTGAGTACTGACGTTCTATGGCATTGTGGGTGGCTATCTGGAGCAGTAGATGACACTATTCCTAATTGGTCCGGCTTCATGCAACTAGCGCATTCTGTGCACGGTTCAGAGCATCAAGCGAAATCAGATATACTCTTTCTCCCAATAATAGATCTCAGCCCAACAGACAGCACATGCATCTGTTCCACATTGAAATTCATCTCAGAGCAAGCGATCAGATTGAACATCCCATCCCCGTGTGTCACGTTTGACCAGCCTTTATGGTTGAAGGCAAATGAGATAATAATTGATCAATCCATGAACATTGTCTGCAGGTTGGGTGGTTTCCACACAATCATGAGCTTTCTCGGCAGTATCGGCTCGATGAAAGAACCATTTCTAGTTTTGTATTCTGTGCAGAAGTATCTTAAACCGGGAGTGAAAATTTGAGAAAAAAATGTGATTTTTGGGGTTATTAACCCTTTTCCTCATAAAAAGTGTGAGGATTTCATCAGGCAATTGCCTCTCAATATAATTAACATTTGTATCTGGTCGCCTGCGACACAAAATAATATTTTAAACTCAATCTGTGACATATAAACGGCCGAAACCCCGTAAACACAATTTTCCCCCTTCACGAACAACCCCCTGACGCGAAATCTGACATGAAAAATTTTCCCCAAGGCGGATTTTTGCGGATTTTGGATATGTTGTTCCGAAATAAATTATGCGTCGAATGACATCAAAATCAGCTTGTATCAATTTTTTTCCGGGTCGAACCCTACTACGCCTCTACTAGGTTAAATCTGAGGTTAAAGAGTAAACAGTAACTTTCTTCCACAATCATTGTTGCATCTAGCTATACCAAAATAATTATTACAACTACCTTGTAATTAGAAAAAAATGCTCTTGAAGTTGGCGAAAATAACAAATATTCCGACAGTACCCTTATGGGAAGTCTGAAATCTGCTAAGGGTTAAACTTTTAATAATAACATATAGAAAAAAAATGTCATACTTTGACTGCTGCAAGCAGCAAAAATAAAACATTCAGAGCTCAAGCAATTAAAAATGGAGTAAATCGTCACCTAAACTTACCAAATTCTGAAAAAAATGGATTTTTTTTTTGGATGGTACCTACTTTTATGCAACCAGAATAGGATAGGGTTAAACTTTACAACTAAACTTACAACAGCAAATATTCTCGGTAGTCCATTGTGAATACGTACACGAAAAGTGTTTGAAATTAACCCCATTCCAAAATGATGGAAAAAGCAACCAAAGTTGGCTATTTTTGGCATTTTCAAACGGTACTCTTATTCTCACCCTCATTGTGCTTGGGGGTTAAATCTGAGATTAAAAAGTAAACAGTAACTTTCTTCCACAATTATTGTTGCATCTATCCAAACCAAAATAATTGTTACAACAACCTTGTTATTAGAGAAATTTGCCCTTGAAGTTGGTCAATTTTGAAGAAAAATTCTATATTCATGTCATTTTTGGCCAGTGGGGGTTAAAGTTTTGAAGGTTTTGGCAGAATATTTTGAAAACACGCGTTTTCACAGATATGACGATACCGCATTTCACTAGACTTTATGACATTACCTATGTGTGCCAAATTTGGTCAAAATTGTACAGCTTGTTTTCGAGCAGTTCAACAGACAAAATTCAGGGAGGAAAAAGTAAATAAAAAAAAAAAAAAATAGAGAAGACAAATTTTGAAAAAGAAGAATAACAATAGTCTTTCCCAAACTGGGTTTGGGAAAGCCTAATTAACAAAAAACTTCCTGAGGCTGAATCTTCATGAACCCCCTTTTTTCAAACTAGGTTGCCTATTACTTATAAGGCACCAAAACTATGGAAAAAACAATGATATGAAATTTCCAAGTCTGAAATTCTATAAATTCCAAATAAATTTACACAAATTGTGCAGCAAAATGAAGTTTGTGGGGTATAGAACCCCACCAAATATGTGTGCACCTCATACAGTGACACACATTCGACATCAGACATCAGCGGTTCCTGAAAAGTGTGCTATCGGTATCATATTTGTACCAGAACTGATAATACTAAAATAATATTTCATAAGAATAACACATGGCCAAATATGCTTCAGATATCCAGGAACAATGCTGGGAATTCAAAATGCAGCCTTAGGGTTGCAGGTTGTACATGCCAAAGCTGTCCCATTTTCCTTGAAAGGGAGAGTACTTTAAAAATAGTTTGTCATGTGATACTCTGGATACTCCTCATTTTTTAATAGAAATCAATTTCATAATTCTAAAAAAAATCCAGAAAGTGTCACAATATGGAGTTATGACCCTTAATTCGTTAATTTTTATGTTTTCAGATTGTTTGCACAATAACTTGGAACAAACAGCAATAGATTTGATTCAGTATTGGTATGTGAGACTTTCTTAATGTCTTGAATGAGTTAAAAAATTGGTACGTTTTGGCTATGCTGAGCAGAGTTATGGCCCTTGATTTGTTGATTTGTTGTCTGTTTTCAGCTCGCTAGTGTGATAACTTCAAGAAATATCAATGGATTTTGTCAATGTTTGGTATATGAGACTTTCTTAACAATGTCTTGAAGGTTCAAAAACTGGTACTGTTTGGCCATGCTGAGAAGAGCTCTTAATTAGACACTTTTTCCGCCATTTTCAGCTTGTTTTCACTGTGTTCTGTACAATTATCAAAGGAGTTTGTCGATATTTGGTATGTGAGACTTTCACAAAAATGTCTAGAAGGAGTTCGAAAATTAGTACAGTTTGGCAATACTGAATGGAGTTATGGCCCTCAATTAGCTATTTTTTGCCTGCTGTCAGCTGATTAGCATGACAACCTGAATAAATATCCACAGATTTGGTCAATATGTGATATGTAAGACTTTAGCAATGTCCTGAAGGAGTTTGGAAACTGGTATTGTACTGGCACACTTGCCCTCAGTTAGATAATTATATATTAAGAAAGTCTCACATACAAGTCGGCTCGACTACTGCAACTCTCTGCTCTCTGGATCAACAAATGTTCACATTAAAAAATGCAGCATATACAGAACTGTGCATCTCGAGTAGTCACTAAAAATAGAAAAACTTGCCACATAACACCTATCCTTAAGGAACTGCACTGGCTGCCAGTATGCCGGAGAATCGAATATAAACTGTGTCTGCTGGTTTTTAAGAGCCATCACGGCCTCGCACCACCCTACCTCACTGAGCTTGTAACTCGGTATGAGCCAGCCCGAGCTTTAAGGTCCGGCAATGAAACTTTGCTCTCACAGCCAAGGGCAAGACTGAAGACCGCAGGTGACAGAGCATTCTCTGTGGCTGCCCCCACTGTGTGGAACTCACTCCCAAAACATATAAAAACTATCAGTACCTTAAATTCATTCAAGAAAAGCATGAAAACACATTTCTTCCAACTGGCATTCCATTAGTTTTTGTAAAGCCAAAAGGCACTTTTGTGGATTTTAGGCTTATAAATTATTTATTATTATTATTATTATTATATTTTCTTCAAAAAGTGGGGTATACTGGATTGCCTCCATCTGTGAATCCGTGCGTACGTCTGTCCGTCCACACTCAGTTGTCTGCCCGCATTTTTACTTGAACATTACTGTTCAGATTTCATTGAAATTTTATACAGATGTTCACTGTCATACATGTAAGATCTTTAAAGAGTAACAGCCGTTTTGCTATTGAAATATTTTTTCTGTGAGTTATGGCCCTTTGAATATACAAAAATAGCCTATTTCTTGTATGTTCGCCTCGTATTTCAAGTTTTGGGTTATCGAATCTCAATGAAATTTGGGATAAAGTTTGTTTATGGGAACGGCTTTCAAATGGACCTCTGCTAATATTTATTACTTTTCCCTCTTTAAACTTATCCTGCCTTTTAACTTTGAAAATTTGCTGTTTGTCTCGTAAAATAGCCAATTGTTTGTCTGTTCACCTCATATTTCAGGTTCGGGTTATCAGATTTCAATAAAATGTGGAATGAAGATTGTTTATGGGAAAGGTTTTCAATTGTGTCATGTTCCTGCAGTAAAACAACGAAAAGTCATGCAAATTACATCCTCACATGTGGCATTATGTCGTTGTATCTCTTATGTGGATGGTACAATCGTTACAAGACTTCAGTAAAAGGTTTTCTAGCCTTAACAGTTACTACTGGGTTGGGTGGTGGGTGGGTGGGGGGATGGGGGGAATTATTCTGTGGTATGCACATGTGGCATGAGGGAAGTCACACTCATAGTCTAAATGTATGTATATCTTGCTGGGGTAGATGGGGGTGAAAGTTATTGTTTCATACTGCATAGCAACCATTTTTGTTCAATTTGGCCCTTGTGGCTGGCCACTGTTTTGTTTTATTGTTTTACATCAGTGGTATCAGGAGGTATTATATTTTCATTTATATAAACTTTATGAAATTATTCTGTACTGTTTTCTCATTCAGTTAACATGCAATGGTCAGATAAGATTAGGAAGCATAGATGCAAGTCCAGGCCTATACATCAATCAAACATCATAGCGCACTAAATCAGACTGATTAAACCATAATTTCAAGTAGTTTCAAGGTTATATTTGAAAATACTTGCCATATAATTCAATTCGCCTGATGCAATATTGCCAATAACTTCTCTACAACCATGCGGACAGCATTGACTGTTGGTGTCAACATGAAATTTATATGGATTTGGACTTACCTACACCACGAATATGGCAGTTTATATGTTTATGTTTAAACAATATTTATTTCCAAAGTTTAAAAAAGTTACACAAATCGAGTACGGTAATGATACACGTATCGGCGAGCACAAAACATTAATGGAAATGGATTCAGCAACAAGCTGGTAGCTTATACTAGGCTGTTTCCGTATAGATAAGTTGTTTATGTATAGTCTAAGACTGACGACGATGATACAAGTCGGTGGCCTTTGGAAATTAAATTCTCGTATGAGCATGCAGTCGTACATTCTTCCGCGAATATGCACACCCAGATGCATGCCCGCGCCGCACACTGTACAGCCACACATCTGTGTCTACAGATATGTAGCTGTGCAACACACAGCATCCACACTCTCGCATATAAGCGCGCCCATTCATCGAATAATAAAGAAGTCCCTCGCGTAATGCCACACCGTTATGTAAAATGGGCGTGAAGGCGAGCAGTGAGGCTCGTTGTTTTTTTTTGTTTTTTTTTTATTTAAACATTTTAGTTAGCAAGATAAAACTGTGTGTTGTTTCAAAAACGTTTCTATTGATTTCGAGAGTGAGAAGAGAACTGCCGTACAAAAGGGTGTCGACGTTAACAATACCTAACTGACCTACTGTAACTGTTCGTACGTCGTCGTGGAGCGGGCAGCGTAGCAGGAAATGTTCTGTTGTTTCACGTTCGCCACATCTACAATAGAATGAAGACGATAAGTGCTTTCAGAATAGGTGATCATTAAGACTGCTGCATCCTAGGCGGAGTCTACGATGAAGAATCTGAGCTAATCGGGATTTATGATCGACATAGAAGCTGGGTATCTTGCGATTGTCCTTGTTAAGATACTGTTTGAAGCTGGTGGGATTAGGGTTTCTCTCACCTGAAGTGGGGTCTCATTCCAAAGGTCGGTTCTGGAAGGTAAAAAGAAGATTGGTGACTGCAAGTTCGGCTTCTGACATTATTCAAGTTAGAGTTGTTTCGAAGGTTTTAGCTGTGGGTTTCCGCGAGTGCTGGGAGGATCATCAATGATATATAATGGGGTGTTAGACGATGGTACATTTTGAAGTACTGCATAATTTTATGTTTTTTCCTTCTTGAAACCAAAGTTTCCCTCCCAGTCTCAATATACATAGACTGCTTGCTCGCACTTTTAGTTCCTCCGGTCACAATCCAAGCTACTTCAATTTGAATTCGTTCAAGTCCACGGGATTCTTCTACACTGCAGTTATCCCTCACTATGTCTGCATATTCCAATGCTGGACGAGCGAATGAAAAATAAACTCTTTCAAGGGTTTTACGATCTAGTCTAAACTTTCGTTGCCGAATCATGCCAATTCGTTTCCACCCTTGCGTGGTTATTTCACTTAGATGGGATGACCAACTACCACTCTCGTTTATGGTCAGCCCGAGGTGTTTGTGCTTTTGGCCGTTCTTTGAGAACATTGTCAGATGGGGATGGGTCTGCTGTGATATCTTACGTGTAATTACCATAGATTCCGTTTTGTTGGGATTCAAGGTTACGACCCATTGGCGAAACCAGTCCTCAATTATTCTAAGATCATTGTTAATAATTTCAGCTGCCAGTTACGAATTCTCGACAACAAGAAAAAGAGTGGTATCATCAGCAAAGAGTCTGATATTACTTTTAATATTATCCACTATGTCGTTGATGTAGATCAAAAACAAAAGTGGTACTAAGATAGATCCTTGGGGAACACCGGCTGTGACATTCCCCCATGATGACGTTGCCGAATTTATACAAACCCGTTGCTGGCGGTCTTCTAAGTAACTTTGAAACCAGCGAAGTAAGGGTCCAGTACCTATACGTTCAAGCTTGAACAGTAAGCCATAATGCCATACTTTATCGAATGCTTTACTTACATCACAGAATACGACCCGAATTTATATGTTTAAATGGCCCTGTCGGCCATATATTCGATTATAAAAGTTTAAACAAGCACAGAACTTACGTGATTTTATGTGGATGAAAAAATAGCATTTTTGATCATTTACGCGTTTTTTTCCAGCCCTGCAAACTCACACCCAACCACTCACCCCTCCTTGTATCTGGACATTTTTGGGTGAGCCCCGCCCCCTCCCCTCCTCCCACTGCACATATTGTGATATATAGGCTGAGTTAGTTAGCTAACTCATTACTCATACGTTGTAAGCATATGAATGGTTAGTGTGCTCACTGCTCAACTTGACCACATATTTGACCCGATTAATTAATAAATTATTGGTTTCGTATTGATTTTTAGCTTAACATGACAAAGTCAAGATAAGATATTGCCAACACGCGTGCGGAAGTCTGTGAGTCTGTTCACATTTTCTTCAGCACATTCTACACCACGTAGTTCTTATCTGATCAAGGGCAAATTCCAGATGCCGGTTCGAGGTCATGTCCAGATGAGAACAACCATCTTTGGTCGCGATCGGTCAACTGTAAGGGCTGCGCGGGCCAGAAAACCGAAAACCTTTAGCACACTCTACAGGTCGTATTTATGAAGGGATTTCATTGTAACTTGGTTCTTTGTAGGATGACACCGCATAATGTCTAGATGAGAACAGAACGTCCCCTTTTGGTCGCGATCCATCAACCATGACGCTTGCTCGGGCCTGGAACCTGAAAAGCGTTAGCGCTATCTAGAGGTCGTATTTACGAAGGGATTCCACTGTAACTTGAAAGAATGACTCTGTATAATGTCTAAATGAGAATGTTCTATTTTGGTCGGGTTCAGCCAACCGTGACGGCCACAAGGGAACGTTACCTAGATTCCTCTAGCACAGTCTACAGCTTGCATTTTGAAGGGATTTCATTGTAAATTGGTAGGATGACAAGGTATAACATCCACATGAGAGCATCTTTTTTTTGGCTGGCCTTGATCGGTCAAGCGTGATGGCCACACGTGAACTAGATTTGTTTAGCACAGCCTGCAGTTCATATTTATGAAACGATTTCATTGTAACTTTGAAGGATAACTCGGTGTGATGTGGTTATCCTGACCGCCGCCTGGTCACGTGATCTAGATTCCTTTAGCACTGTCTCCAGGTTGTTTTGTATGAAGGGATTTCATTGTAACTTGGTACATGTAGGATAACTTGGTATAATATATAGATGAGACTATCCTATTTTGATCATGGTAGGTCAACCGTTACCGCCGGACCATCACATGACCTAGATTCCTTTGGCAAAGTCAACGAGTTTCATTGTGTCTTGGTAGGATTAATCGGTTTGGAATAATTTTACTGTAGCTTGGAAACTTTGGCAGACAAACTTTAACTGTGAATGCCACATTAAGCTAGACCTCAAATCTTCAGTACAGTCCACACCTCATTTTTTTCTTATTTGAAAACCTAGCATGTAGGGAACAGAAATTAACTTTTTCTCAATTATCACAATTCTTGTCTTATTTCATAATCTTTTCATAAACATTGACCATTATCTTTTTCATCAAACATTACACAGAGTCAAGTTAAGCTACAGTGTCACTGACACTTTCATTTAGCTCAGCTTGACAAAGTCAAGATACGCTATTGCCATCACACCTGTTAGTCTGTTCACATTTTCGTTAGCACCGGCCACACCGAGAAGTTCTTGTCCAATCATCACAATATTGCTTGTGCAGGTTCGATGTCATGTCTAAATGAGAACACCCCTTTTGGTCGCGACCGGTCAGCCGTGACGGTTGGATGAGGGTCGAAACGCGAAAACCATTAGCACAGTCTACAGGTTGTATTTATGAAGAGATTTCACTGTAACGTGGTAGGATGACTCCGTATAACGTCTAGATGAGAACGTCCTATATTGGTTGGGTTGGGTCATCCATGACGGCCACAGGGTCTCTTTACCTAGATTCCTTTAGCACGGTGTGCAGGTTGCATTTATGAAGGGATTACATTGGAAATTGGTAGGATAACTTGGTATAATGTCTGGATGAGGACGTCCTATTTTGGCCGTGATCGGTCAACCCTGACAGCCGCAGTCGCGTGACGTAGATTTGCTTAGCACAGTATACAGTTCATATTTATAAAACTATTTCGTTGTAGGTTGGAAGGATAGCTCAGTATGATGTCAAGATGGGATTATCGTATTTTGTCACGATCGGTCAACCAGGACCACTGAACCGGCACGTGACCTAGATTTCTTTAGCAATGTCTTCAAGTCATATTTATGAAAGGATTTGATTGCAACTTGGTAGGATCACTTCTTTTGGAATGATTTTGCTGTAACTTCGTAGCTTTGGTTGACTTACCTTATCTGAGAAGGCCACATCAACCCAGGGTTCAGTTCGTTTATATTGTCTACACCCCAAATTATTCTTATTGAAAGCATAGCATGTTGGGAACAGAAATTAAAATATTCTCAATTATCACAATTCTTGTCTTGTTTTATACTCCTTTCATAACCATTGAACATTATCCTTTTCATCCAACATTTCACACAGTCAAGTTAAGCTACAGTGCCATTGACACTTGCATTACAGATAGGAAGATATGGCCTACTTTCACGTATAGACTGACTACAATACCACAAGAAATTATTATTTTGTACTGTCATAAAAGCTCAAATTATATTGATATTCAGCTGCAGCCTTTGAAACAGCTAGGAAATATTATCAGAATGCGCTAAAATCTACCGCTTCAGTCGCCCAGAGTCAAAATTTTGAAAAAAACCTCCTTCCGGGGAAGGAGAGGGGATTGGTATCCCATTAAAGTATCCACCCCTGGCTGGAATTTTCATAGTTCTACACCCATTCCCCCGACCCCACTGAAAACCTCCTTGCTTTACCTCCGATGATCGCCTGTGGGAACATGTTTAGTACTGTGATACCTAAATATATGGTTGCAATTACACAATTGCAGAAATTCGATTGCATAATTTTTTTTTCCATGGAATCGTTGTAGAATGAAATATTTTAATATGTTGTATCACGAATGAATGAATGAATGAATGAAAGGTTTTAGCGCGCCGATGGCGGTGTGGGATTTACAAATCCCTTGCGACCCGGTTAACCTTATTTTATTTTACTTGGATCACACAGGCCTAGCTTTCCTTTTGCATCAAATGGAGTCTGAGGGGGGTATGCACGCGGTTAGAATTCCCGGCAGTTTACGTTGGAGTGTTAGATTGTCAATACTCAATCCCTCAACGCCATTAAAACTATTAGAGAGTGGGCTCTATTCGGTTCCAGCTCGGCGATGGTAGAGGTTTGAGTCCCACCATGGTGGCGAGCCAGAATGTAATATTGTGCGATGGCAAATCTAAGGGAAGAATAGAAAAGAAAACCAAACAGCAACGCCGTTTTGGTAGCGGCCCCGGTATATGACCGTAGCGAGTGTTGTATCACAGGACCACCGTTCACATTATATTAGGAGGGTGTGTGTGCGTATTATGTTATTTATTACTGACTATTGCTCAATACTAATTAGGTTCCAAGTTCCTGTGGTTACATGGCTTGGGGTTACACACCTTGCGTATTGTTATATTAGTCTATCAAAAAAATGCTGGTGAGAAGATTGATCTTGGTGGTGTGTTGTGTTTGTCACCTCAAGTGTTGAGAGAACAAATCTCAGCGGTGATGTGTTTAATTTATCTCAGAGAGGGTTGATAAGTTTTTTGGGTCTTTGCTTTCAGTGTTGTGCAAAATGATAACTTTAGTTACGAATATTTTTATGTAAATTCAGGCCCAGGGCAAACAATGAATGAGTGAAAAGTTTCTGTGCGCAGAGGGCGCACAAGGACGATGTGGGATTTAAAATCTCTTGCTACTCGAATAACTTTATTTGCTAATGAATTCATGAAAGTCGGAAGCGAAGGTCGATAATCTTATTTGGTGCGAGTGTGCGCACTGGCAAAAGAGTACTGGGGGGTCAGACCCCTCCCCACCCCGAGAATCTCGAACTGAAAGGTGTCTAGGAATTGTGCAAAACTACATGGATATGTGAGGCAATCTGTAAGTTAATAATTGGGACATCTAGAATTGACAAATCGACTACCGGTACCATAAATCCATTTCAAAACCTTTTTATGAAGGGAGTGGTGATACTGCTATAAAAGCTAACATTACTCGTTTCTGTGACAACGTTACTGATAATTGGGTTGAAGACAGCCACGGACTTATCCTATGGGGTCACCACCAGACTATTGGGCCGAGGACAACAAATCAGTTTACACCCGGTGACTCAACTGTCCTCCGACTGACTGACATATATGATTAATTCTGTCGTGCCTTTGACGAAGGCAAAGACGTTAGGGTTGTTTTCTGTGATGTTAGTAAGACCTTTGATAAAGGTTGGCATGCTGGTCTTACCCACAAGCTAGAGAGTATTGGCGTTTCAGGTGAACGTCTGCTGTTCCTAAAATCGTATCTTGCAGATAGGCTGCAACGAGTAGTAATATCGTCTGAGACATCTTCATGGAGAGCCATTAACGCCGGTGTTCCACAAGGATCAATCATCGGGCCCTTGTTGTTCCTTATATACATTAACGACATAACCAAAGACCTACTAAGCAGTATACGCCTCTTTGCAGACGATACTTCCTTATATCTAATTATAGAGAACCCTGAACAAGCCTCGACCTTAAAGCAATCATGATCTGGCCACAATTGAACATTGGGCTAAACATGGTTGGTGGAGTTTAATCAGAACAAAACAGAACGTATGCTAATATCGAGTAAAAGCAACCCCATCTCCCACCCACCTTTATTCTTAGGCGGTTCTCAGATAACCGAAGTTTCTAACCACAAACACTTAGTGGTCATACTGAACAGCACTTGTACATGGAACGATCATATCAACCATATATGCTCTAAAGCCTGGTCTCGCTTAGACTTACTGAGGAGACACACAATAACTTAGTTTAAACAATATTTATTTCAAGAATATATAATAAAAATTCTTACGTACATTGATGTGGATTCGGCAGAAAGCTATAAGTTTATGCAAGGCTGTTTCCATCCATAACAAGATTACAAATAGTTACCAATGTAAATAGCAGGTGTGACAGACTTTATTTCTTTAGTTGAAACAGTATTTGTATAAATTACACAAGTGTCAGTAGTCAAGCTCACACATCGTCGTCGGGGGGGGGGGGGGGGGTCCGCCCCGTACTCCAGGTTAACCCCTTACCCAACACGGATAGAGTACGACAGTTGCACAAAAGGCGTCTTGAAACCACTCGACATTGTTTATCTTCTGATTCAAAAACACAGCTCATGATCCCCCACCGGAGCGGGCTCAACAAGCTAGCTCCAGTGGAGGGCCACGAGCCATGTTTCCGAGTCCAGAATTGTTAAGGAAATAAAATTAAATGGGAGTTTTTGTTGATAGAACCATCAAATCCTGGCCGTCACATGAGCCAGAGGCAAGGACCACCGGAAGACGATGTGTAAGAATATTTAGACTACAGTTTAGACAATTTGAGAACGATAATAAATAATAAGAAAAGAAACAAATCTCGGCCAGCTTGAATACATGGTGCATTTACTACACGCGAGAATGACATAAGTCATTCAAATCGTTTAGCAGAAGATTATGAATACAAACTGTGAATACAGTCCGGGTGGCTCAATAATTTCTGATAGTAGTATCTTAGAAAAGAGATATTTTGCCTTTATTAGGCCTCCTCTTGAATACGCGGATACTGTTTGGGATAACTGTTCTGTAACCAAAGTAGCGGAACTGGAAAAAATACAGATTGCAGTGGCAAGGATTAGTACTGGGGCAACCATTAGTGCTAGTAAGTCTTTACTTTATTTAGAAACGAGATGGGATCCATTGCAAGAAAGACGTCGCAAACATAAGTTAATACGGTTTTTTTCAAAATGTACCATCGCATGGTACCACCACACATCTCCAGTAAAGTCCCCCCCCCCCCCTCCCACTAGCCTCTTCGACCAGTCCATCACTCACTCTCCGATCAAGTCGAAACCACCGTGTACTTTTTGTCGGACTGAACTGTACAAGTCTTCCTTCAAACCTAGCGTTAGTGGCCAATGGAATAACCTACGCCTGTCTGTCTGCGAGAACTCGTCATTGATTAATTCCAAAACTTTCCTAAACGATGGTAATCAACGACCTCCAAGGTTCTATAGTTAGGCGAAATCTCGTACAGCTCAAATATATCATTGCAGGTTACGAGTGGGGTGTAGTAACTTCAATTCACAGTTATATGATAATCATTTAATACCAAACCCCTTGTGTCAGTGTGGCGAGCAAGAGACTCCTGATCACTTTTTCTTGCATTGTCCAATTTTCATAGACACTCGTAATTATACAATTAACGTACTCCCATTCGGAGCAGACACATCTACCCTTCTTTTTGGTTCAGAGTTCTTGAATAACGAAGACAACCACCTTATCTTTGAAGTGGTACATGACTTTATATTATCAAGTAAGCGATTCCAATGATTAATCTCTGGCACATATAATTTAATTGGGTTAGTACTGTGTTAGAGATTGGTTCAACGGAACGAATATACCCCTCCACACCACTTAACTTTTCGTGGAGCTCACTACCACGTAGACAGTATTCACAGATTATTATTATGAATGAAATTACATCCTCACTTACGCCTTTCTCGCGTGTAGTAAATGTACCATGTATTCAAGCTGGCCGAGTTTTGCTTCTTTTTATATCGTTCTTATTTTGTTCACCGTGTGCTCTTAACATTCTTACATATCGTTACTCGGTGGTCCCCGCCTCTACTTCCCGGGGCGGCTTGGATCGGGTGGTCTTATTAACAAAAGCTCCCATTTAAATTTTATTATGTTTTCAATTTTGGACTCGGAAACATGGCTCGTGGCCCCTCGTTGGAGTGAGCGCGTTGAGCTCGCTCCAGTGGGGACAATAACTGTGTTTTTAGAACAGAAAATAAAAATGTCTAGTGGCTCAAGACGTAGTTTGCGCAACTATCGTATACTGTCCGCATCGGCAAGGGGTTAATCTGGTGCGCGGGAGGCGGGGACCCTCGGACGACGATATGTGAGCTCGACTATTGCCGCTTGCGTGATGAATACAAATACTGTTAAAACTAAAGACTAAAGTCACTCATACCTGCCATTGACATCGGTAACCATTTTGTTCTGGCTGGAAACGGCCTTGTATAAGCTTATAGCTTCCTGCCGAATCCACATCAATGTATGTAACATTTTTTGTATTATATGACTTTGTACTCTTAAAATAAATAATGTTTAAACTAAATCAAGTTGAAGGATGGCACAGAAACATGAAACAAGGTCTCCCAAGTTCACACCCAAACATCTTCAAACTAACTGACTTTCTGGAAAAAAGGAACAAGCGCATCATGAAGCCACAACTCTACACCCGAGAAGAGGAGGCAAATTAGTTTCACTTTTCCTCCTTCATCCCATTCTCATCTGGGATAAGGGACCCCCCCCCCCCCCACACACACACACACATATTGCAATTGCCTACTTCCACTTAGTAGTAAGGGAGACCCTGGGACATTTCATTCTAGAATGCCTCAAATATTTGCCCAATAGAACAAGAATCCTTGGTAAACTAATAGAAAAATGGGAAGAAAATATGAAGGATAAGTGGATAAGAAATGACATGAGGGAAAGGGTCAATTGTATAGTTGAGGAACTGGAGAAAGCGCCTCTGGGTGGAATTATGAAACGTTGTTGACTGTTGGAAGATTAGGAGGGAGAGTGGGAGAGGAATAGCCCAGCGGGGTGGGGATGGGTCGATGTAGGTCATCTCGTAAGAGGGCCGTGACAAATCAGCGGAAGGCTAAAGAATTATTATTTTCAATTAGTATTATTATTGTTTAAAAAAATCGTACACACTAATGTATATTTGTCTGTGAACTTTTGTTATAATGTATATTTGTCTTTGTACTTTTGTTATAATGTATATTTGTCTGTGTACTTTTGTTATAATGTATATTTGTCTTTGTACTTTTGTTATAATGTATATTTGTCTTTGTACTTTTGTTATAATGTATATTTGTCTGTGAAATTTTGTTAGAAATTTGTTTAAAAAAATCGTAAAACACTAATGTGTATTTGTAACTTTGGTTATAGTGTATATTTGTTTTGTCTGAAAAATGAACTGAACTCACTCTGTTTAAACTGCTCAACTAATTAGAAAAAAAAACTATAGTCGGTCAGTCTTTGATGTTGAGGATAGTCACACCTGAACTGGAAACAATAGATGCAGGGCGAACGAGAATGGCCCAAAAGTTCAGCGTGAAGAAAAAATTAAAAGTAGGCGATCGGTCGACATGAACAACATTAAATTGGTATTCAGACTCAGTAATGATTTAATCCTACAGCTCTGTATAGCTGTAGGATTAAATTATTACTGAATCTTCCCTCAAATACAGAATGGATCCGTCCATTTTGCCATGGACATTATTGCATTTTTTAT
Source organism: Pictodentalium vernedei (assembly GCA_031216915.1). Classification (NCBI taxonomy): domain Eukaryota; kingdom Metazoa; phylum Mollusca; class Scaphopoda; order Dentaliida; family Dentaliidae; genus Pictodentalium; species Pictodentalium vernedei. The sequence goes on from CM062297.1 coordinate 53,590,425, forward strand.
ACCACTCAGGGCTCTAGTGGTGAATGAGTTAAGCCAGTTGCCATTACGTGTCAATTAAACGTTGTCTTATTAGTTGTAAATCTAAAGATTCGTAAAAAGGGATTAAATTAGATCAATACATCACATAATCGAACCCAGGTCGAGTAGGTGATTAGCTAGTTAATCTATTATTTTATGACATGTACAACATGTGTATCCACATCTATGAAAGTTAGTTCTCTATTCAACTTGATTGTATAGAGTAATTGGCAAGTATACAAAGAGGAATTAACCAGTACTCGTCATAACATGGAGTTTGTCGACATTTTGAGTTGGTAGTAGTATGTGATGTAGAAAACAACCGCTATATGTGTGGGTCCTCAGTGGTGGGATCTCGGAAGTGACGTCACAGTCACCTGACCAAATGCATCATGCGGGGCTGTTATTCTAGCCCACATAAGAGGCCATGTCGTGACGTCATTGTCAATGCGATAGGTGGCGTCAGTGCTCATTCGCAGCGCGTGTTGTTAGTGTGATACGTCATTCGGGTCTTCATTTATTACACAGGAGGCCGCCATCTTGGTTTATGTGGTGGCACGTGGTTACTAAGTGCCTGGAAGGCTGCTATGGGAACGGTTTATGCTCGAAGTGTGTATTTGATGAGATGGGTGTTTTTTTCTAATTTCCAAATTGGTCCGACAAGTATCTAAAATCACCAATAAGCGGCAGGAAATCATTGAAAAGGGCTTTATTCAGCTGAGAGTATCTCAAAGTCCCTTTGTAAGAGCAGCACATAATGCAATAGTGCCTCTAGGCTCAAATGCTGTCGCCCCATTGTATAAAAATACGACTAATTACCATAAACAACTCGACAATTGTTTATCTAGTTCTGATTCCCCCTCAGTCCTCTGTTTCTGCTTACCCAAGGTCCTATTACCACTGATTTTCAACCTATACTTTCTATGTTCCGACTTGTATTTCCGTTGCCTACATGTTATGACTTTCCGGAAGAGGCAGTGCGCCAGTGCACAATGTGTAACAACATGTACATATCACACGCAATACATAGCAGTATGTACTAATATGTGCTGGTCTGTCGGTATGCAGTGTGGGGAACATAACCAATCAGAAAAGCGTTCTGTTTAAAGTGACCAATCACATCAACTAGAGGTGTTATGAGGAACTAATTTATATTTATTGAAAATATGAAACGGTAATAAGTCGAGAAAACGGAAAAGTGATATGATAAAATGATTTCTTCAAATGAGCCAAAGAGCAATAAATATAGAATAAACGTATAGTGTTTTCAAGTGAAAACATATTCTACGAGTAGGATTAAGAATGAAACCGACGAGCCTCTGGCGAGTCGGTTTCATTCTTAATTCTACGAGTAGAATAATAGTTTTACTTGAAAACACTATACGTTTATTTTTCTTATCCCATAAATCTTTTACAGGGTTGTCGCGGTGAAATCTTGCTGTTACTCACTACAATACACAGCGAGAAGTGAGGAGCACATTGGTTGAATTCGATCGACCAGCAAAATTGGCAAAAATAAACAAGGCGCAGTAATACATTTCTGTCTAAAAATAATTCCCCTACAAACTTGAGCTAAACTTGCAAAAATACTTTATTAAATGAACAGTGTGTGGTGTTTTCTACTGGCATTGTGTAATACTTTTAAAAAGGTTTAAAGAAAGCAACAATTGAACTATTAATTATGCTACACGAATGCGGTAGAGGTCAGAGGTCAACAAGTCCGTCTCTTCTTCAGGAATAAATTATTTCAGTGTTAAACCTACGGGGAAAATGTATCATCTTACTAGGTGAATAAAGAAAACAATTATCCAAGGCTTTTATTTTTCGAATAAAAGGCACTTTATGGGATAAAAGCAATTGGTTCTATCTAGGAGCAATTACTCGTAATGCTCTTCAACTCATCTCAGTATTAGAGGATACCTTTGATATGGTTATGTACTGCTGGTGGGTATCTCTTGGAGGATATCTTTTGGAGAATACCTCCTGGAAGAAAGTTATTTGAAGACATCTGCTTGACCTATTTCAAGGAGTATTCTCCTTACCAAATAAAAACATTAGAAACATTTGTTACTTTACTAAAATTCTGTTAACCCTTAACTCAACGCACACGATATCTAAATTTAATATTTTAATTATTGTTTTTAATTCTTTTTCAGAAAATATGATATGATATTGTTTTGATGACATTTATTTTTAAATATAGTTTTTGCAACTGCTTAACCCTTTACCCAACATACCGGTCAAAACCGGCCAGAAATTGATTTATTAACGCCAGATAAAACATGCTGATACAAGTCTTAGTACTAAGCTGAGATACACTTTCTATAAGTAATTAGCAATCCACTATGGTCGCTACATGAGGTGTGGGTCACACAGGCATCTTGTAGTTCAAATAAAGCAATGGTATATTGTTGAGCGTTGGAATGCTGGCGCCTTGCAGTGAACAACGTTTGATTGAAAACCAACTAACTACACCTTACATTCAAAATACAAACCCCTAAACACCTTCAATTCTAGTGAGGCAATACTAGCAACAGTCTACAGATGGACCTGTCACGGTATTTTCACACACGTCACAACAATCTGAGAATATTTACACCGTCGTACAAAACATGAAATTTCGGGCACAATGTGATTATGTTTTATTTTTTATCTCCTTTACCCAACGAATCGGCCACATCCGCCCGCGTAATATGCAAATTCAGCTGCTGAAAAAAAAATTATTTTTCATAAAATTTAAAACCAAAATATCATGTAACCCCTCTTTGGAACGAGCTCGTCGACCTCGTTCCAATGAGGAGTCATGTAATATGGTTTTGTTGAAATGTTTTGAAAAAGTTTTAACAAATGATATTTAAAATAATAAATTTTGATATCGTCTAAGTTTGGTTAAAGGGTTAATTCATAAAAAATACATGTGAATAGTTAGTTATATGCATGAAAACACACCGATAAGAAAATAATCAAAATCAAAGTTGTGTTTTTTGTTTTAAAAATGGGTCACTAACGTCAAAAATACTTTTGTTGCTCAGAGACCGCTGTATTGATTGTTTTCTGCGAGTTGGTACATTTTATTAGTATTTTCCAAATATCACCGTTGGTTGTGCCACGAAAATTGGAAACATAAATACGAAAAGTCGCAAATTCCTGGATCGATTTTAAAGGGGTCTAGAGCTAAGAAGAAATCGTGAATCGAACAGTGGAAATGGCCATTGTTGAAAAGTTTGAGAAAAAATGCCACATTTTCCGAAAATACTGAGAGGGTAGGATATGAAATCTGTTTAAAAATTAATAAGTCGATTAAACAAAATTTGTTCCAATACTTTAGAGAAAGCAGGCAAAATACTCATCGGTCGATAGTTATTGACGTTATGTGGATCGTGAGATTTGTAGATCGGAATCACTTCAGCAATTTTCATTTTGTCGGGGAAGACACTCTGTTCATATGAGCTGTTTGCAATGTGAGCAAACGAGCGCACTATTACGTTAATTATATGTTTAACCAGGAAAGGGGAGATGTTGTCGAGATCTCTGCTCTTTTTGCCTTTCATGGATTTTACAGCATCAATCACTTTTTGTTCAGAAGTTGGATTCATGAAAAAATTGTTAGTGTAGCTGCCAGACATGGTATCAGTGAAAGAATTATTAGATCTTTCTATCCGAATTCTTGTTTGGTTTCCTATATTTATAAAACAATTATTAAATTCATGAGTAATATTAACTGGATCACTGATACTTTATTATCTACTGTTAAAGGAGCAGGCATTTACGAGTCATTTTTAGTCTTTTTTATTACATCATTTTGAATTGTCAACGTAGTACGAAGATTATTTTGATTTTTCTGTAATATTTGTTTATAGTATAGCGCTTTGCTTTGTCTTTTAACTTCATTGAATATTTTACAGTATTTGTTGTAGTTACTTACATTCTGCCCACTTGGGGACTTTAATTTGCGGTGATAAAATTTCATCTTGTTGTTTGAGGATACTAAAAGACCCCTGGACATCCGGGGCTGTCGTTTTACGAATTTACTATTCAGCCGAATTTGTTGCAAGGGGAATGCCTTTTCAAATGCATTACAAAATAAATTCATAGAAGTATCATAAGCTATATTTGGACACTATAAATCAAAAACAGGTGTGAAATCACACTTTGATAGAATATTAATAAAATTTTGAATGGTCCCCTAATTGATTTTACGTCTTAATACGGAAGCTGGGTTAAGAGTCTTTCTGTGCCCCATTTCGATCAGAAATGTGCCAATGTGGTCAGACACGTTACTTATTATAATTCCGGAATTAATGTTGTTGGTCATATGGTTTGAATAAATATGATCAATCAGTGTAGCTGAGTTCATGGTTACCTTGGTAGGTCTGGTAATGGACGGTAAAAACATTACATCTGAATAGCTAGATGTTTGAGACTCCAACTTTCAGAGATCTACATTTATGTCTCCCACAATGTACGACGCTTTCTTTTCCCTGTTCAGTGCGTCTGTAATACAATTCAACTTAACTCCAATTAATCGAGACGATTTGCCATATTTGACTTCTACAAAAAGGGATTCTACAACATGCGGAATAAATATTGTCAAATCTTCCAGTACTTTGTAGCTAATATCATTTATTACACACCCGTAACTGTATTTGTCACGATCACATGGATTTTAGGGGCATGCGGTAATTTTAACCAGAAAGCTCTAGGGCAATCCGATAAAAAGTACCCTTCGCGTGCACAAGTTTTCTCGTTAGACTGGTTCTTATCATTTGCAGCGTTCACTGGAATATAACCAATGAGAACCATCGGCTATATTTATCTGTCGGAATTACCGATTCTCATTTCAAAATGTTTGATGTACAACTATGCTAAAAACTGTTGAAAGTCATGAAAGACACATGATCTCTGACAAGAAATTGAACAGTGAAACTCAATCTTTGCTTTCGTTATTGAAAATCGAGGAAAACTTAAATAATTTTAGTGCAAAAAAGTCCAATTGGGTTCGATATTGCGGTCAGCCACTAGTACAGTTCCTATAAAACTTTGTTACAATGTTGCCCTCACCGCTGCGTGCTGCCGACGAGTCGAAACGAGGCCTACTGTGTAACTGTAATCTTATTCGATTCACACTTCGGCAATGAAGCAGCACGTTTGCCAACGCAAACATATCTTGAAGTAGTTCTCAGGAAGCAAGACTAAATGAATCTTGAATACTGGTTACCATGAAGCGGAAAAACAGACGACGACACGCCGACTGCGCCTGGGCTGGAGATGTTTGACAGCTAGTACATGCATTTACTAATTAACTATCTCCAATTCCACCTTCACTAGATGACCACTCCCCCCACCCCCCGCCCCACACTAGCTGAATAACGAAAATAAATTCGGAAGAATGAAAAACCTGGTTTTATAAGAAAAACTCGGTATTTTACATTTGTGGAACCAATGTTTTTTACGTGCTAGTGGGTGTTGGGGCAACTGGTTTATTTTATTTAATTTTTTTTTGTGGGGGCAGGGGAGAGGGCTTTTTTAGGGGGATATAGTATTGCTAAAATATGCCTTTCTGGAGTTTGTACTGGGGAAATTAAAAAAAAATTACCATCTACCCACCAGTACTACAGAAATTCTGAAAAGTCTCGAGTAGGGTGGGAATGAGACCATGAAGAGGGCAGGGGTGGTAAATACATGTGTCTGATGAATGCAATATATTGTCAATTTTATGAAATGACTTCCATGAAATTCAAAAATAATTATTAGAATATTTAAAACACAGACAAAAAGACAATATTTTCCATACACAGATTGATGTGTATTTTTAAATGGGTAATTTAGGATTTCTGCTAGTATTTCTGTTTTATACAAGGAAATTTATTATTTTGCTTTAATTCTCAGCAACAAAACTTAAACCGAATACCACCTATGTGACTTAGCTACATGGGTGTATGAGATGGGGAGGGAGTTGAGGCACTCTCTCTCCCTTCACCAATAAGCAGTTAATTTTGCAGTTTTCATTGAAAGGGACTGGTATTTTCAGAACAGACTGTTCAGAGGGAGGGGTATTTTTTATAATTTTGGCAAATATCAGGGCAGTGGGAAGAGCATTTTCATAGTCAAATTCGGGGCAAGGGCCTGCATTTTGATTTTGAAACAAAAGTTCAGGGCAGTTTGATTGATCAGCCCCCATCCCCAAGAAAATGTTCTTCAAAAGCCTATCATTTTAGCCACATTCTATCAGTCCTCTTTAAAACTACTTACTAAATGCAAATTCAGAATACCAAATTCCAGATTTAAGACTGACAGTGACAAGATATTGGAGCAGACACATAAAAAAAATATTTTGTTTTGAACCAGATACCAAGAAAAAAGAACCGTTCAGATAACAAACTGGTGAAGTATAGTACTAGTACAAAATAATGTAAACATTAATCAATCCTTAAAAATATTATCAACCAAAATAAGTTGGAGCTTACTGGTGAGAACACCCCCCCCCCCCCCCCCCTTATTTCTCTTTCAACCTCTGACTAAGACTGTTGGATACTCATTTCGTGAGCTTTCGAGAAAATGCTGTCAGGTTCTAGATGGGTTTGGGGGGGGGGGGGGAAGTGGTAAAAAAGATGTACAAACTAAATTACTTTTGCCAAGACATGACATTTCTTGCATCTGGTTGTCATGCTATACATTTCTCCTTTTGTATATCTGTAGTATTATGTGGACAACCTGAAACTTTTATATGTAAGTGCAGCCCATTTCAAACAAAGGTTATCAAGATGAGGTAAAATAAAAAGAAGGTTAAATTTCAAGTCAGAAACTTGATAATGTTGAAAAATAAAGTGCAAACTTAGCAAGACTGCAGAGTTCACTCAGAGTCGGAATGGAATCTCAAACTGCCTCAGGCTGAGTTACTCCAAACGATCGAATGAATGCCCCGGAAGGTTAATTATTGCACAAAATGTCTTTTCTCGTCCAGTGTGTACGTTTCTTACAGTGCAGACCAGAAATGACCGATGTCCACATGCGATAGCCTAGTGGCAGTAGTGCATGTATCGTCAAGCCGAGTTCAAACTTATATTTTTAGTTTAAAAACTTAAAAAAGCACGAAATTTAAACAGAGCGGCCACTTCGCACCGTATTCAAATTAAAATCCTTGTATATTTTCCATCCTCCAGATATAATGATGCCTGCACACACACTTTTGAAAACACATTTCGGACCTCATAATTTGTGACGTCTTATATGCTGAACGCAATCTTTTGAGTTTTGAGTGTTCGGATCGACATTTTTTTGCGAATAAAATGAATCAACATCGATTCTACAGCTGTCAAGGTCAAAGACTTAAGACTGGTTCTCTGACAAAATTGCCCGTTTCTCTCTAAAATTCTTTCAACCGTTCAAATTGTCGACTATTTAATTAAATTATCGATTAATTACAGTGAAATCTTTTTCATGGTTGGGTGTGTAATAAATACAGAAACCACACTTATGTTTGAATGGGTTAACGATTACTGGACTCGAGCGTGTGGCGCTGGGATAACCACTCGAGCCTACCGACTCTCGTGGTATCCCTGCGCCACTCGCTCTCGCTCGTCTAGTAATCATTAACCCATTCAAACATAAGTGTGGTTCTGTATTTATCTTATATAAAGTCCAACCCCACTCCGGCCATCGTCACCACACGGTCTTACGTTTTTCAAAAGGATATGATAAACAGCTATGTTGTATGACATATTGGGGGGCGGTTGAAACATTTCACTCAGGGCTATGACATTAAATTTGTTCTCCGATTTCTGAAGAGAGGATAAAAGGTCACTTAGGGAATCCTAGTGAGCAGTTAGACTGTGGACATTGATATGGAATAATGAAAATGTATGCCCAATGTTTCCAACAGACGACTGAAACTCATCGGGTAGGTAATACCTTCATTCTGAATGGTCTTTAAAAGGTGAATCGTCAGCGTCATTTATGTCGGCACATTTGTTGTTGCACAAAGTCACGAAGTCAAATTCCGTACCACTCTGAATATCGTCTAGAGTTATGTTACCCGCCATGATATTCGTTGAGGTCGACAGGACCTGTATTGCTGTAAAAATCAAGTGATTTGTTTTTATTCAATACAAAGGTTGCTAAAAAAACGTTTACAGTGCTACTAGAAAATATACTGTGGAGATTATTTGTCATTTGATGTGTTTCTGGTGATCTGACACAATCGATTGAATGGATGGTAAAACGGTGAGAACATGTGTATGTAGAAACTTTAAATGTATATACAAGGATACACGTTAAGTGCTGCCTGAAATTTAACTCCATTTGTAAGGAGTTGCCCGGCGGTCGCGGCGAAAGGGTTATATTTTGCACGACATGTAGGGTACGAGTGTGTTTCCTCATATAAACTTGCCCACCAACAAGTGGTTATTGAGCGAATCTTTCATATAATATCTGGACGGGAAATTCTCTAGATCCACAATTAACAATGGTGCGATGTGGGTAAATATAGCCGTAAAGAATTTCTATTTAATGCTTAACATTTACTTACTTATATAAGTGGAATTAACGCCACAAACAATTCGAAAATTGTGAAAAATCGATGAACCAAGGGTAATCGTTGTGATATATATCTTTATTTAAAAAAAGCCATGAAATAAAAATCCAAGAGTGCTTGGAGAGTGTTGGGGTATTAGATACAAGTAGTGTTCAACTTCATGACGCATGAGCGCCCCACTTCTAACTACAAATTGATCGTGCTACGTCTTAACAGCTCAACCGAAAATCTAGTCTCGTAAAAAGTATACAACAATTACCATGAATGGAGTGATATCTAAGGCTCAAAATATGAACAAAAAGTCCTTACTAGAAAGATTATCGGAGGGATGGGGACACCACCCTACACACCCCCTTAGTTACGCCTTTCTCAACACGCAAGAATCGAGCATTGCGTTTTTATTTTGCAGCAAATCAAGTAATGCGATACGCTTGCTGATGGAATTCCTGTACTGTTGACCCTGACGGGTGTCAGTTTAACCAACTGCAGTACTAAATACGATTTGGCAATAAAAATATTTGGTTGAGTAACTTTGGCACCAAATGTTTCCTTGCACTAAAAATAGAAAATAAAAACCTTTTTAATATTTTAGATATTTCACGCCATCGAAAATGGCATATCACCTTTATTTATTCGGGAACAGGAGAACGATTTGGCCTGGGGAAACCCGGCCCAGAGAAGATTCGTCCGAAAGAAAAGCAATACATACAGTACGTGGTGAATGGGTTGTAACTAGATCACACCCGGAGTGGAGTTATCACCCAAACTATAGCTTCCAAATTTTGTATGTATGAACTAAACATACAGGCAATGTTTCAGCCAATGGATTTCCGGGTTTAACCCGTAGGTCCTTTGGCTGAAACTTTGTTTGTGCTTGTTATGCTTTGCAACAAATTTGCAATTATTGCTTGTGTGGAATCGTCTCTCTGCGAGTGATTTAGTGGTAATACACTCTGCACGTATTGTATCTGTTATGGTATTTTAGACACGCTACGATATTCGTTTTTACTCTTAAAATTATTATTTATTTATTTATTGATGTTTAAGGTCACATATTTATGCACAATGGCTAATCATGACCGTGACAGTTTTACGGGTGGAGGAAGCCGGAGTACCCGGAGAGAACCACCGAGCAACGACGAGCAGCTGCCAGCTCCCCAACATCGTAACTCCGCACTGCAGCACAGGCAGGGTTAGATTGGTTGAAGACATGCGTACCATCGACGTGCAGTACGCCTTAGTACACGGCGTCATCGTGCCCCCACGCGGGCAATGGAGATGAAGTGTCTTGCCCAAGGACACAACGCGGTTGCCGCAGGTGGGATTCGAACCGAGGACCTCTCGGCTTGCAGCCTGCACCTCTACCTACTGAGCCACCGTGCTCCCCTACTCTTAAAATATAATTATTGAAAAATATTAATATCGAGCAATTATCTCTGCAGTAATCCACATTCGATGTGTTCTATAATAATTAATGTCTCTCAAACTCATCTGTAAGAATTGCACACAAATTATCCTCCAACAATTTGGTCCAAACCGGATGCTAATCTAGGGTCACCCTTAACACTGCAGGTCGCTGCAGGTCCCTCTGAAATATGTTTTTATAACTAAAATATTACGAGCTGACTCCAGTGGAGGGCCAGGAGCCAAGTTTCCGAGTTCAACATCGGAAAGATAATAAAATTTGAAAGAGGTTTTGGTAATAGGACTGACCAGTGATGGCGATCACGGGAGGCAGAGGCGGGGTCCCCCGGGAAACGACATGTAAGAATGTTCAGACTACAAGGTGAGCAAGATAAGAACGATTAGAAAAGAAACAAATCTCGGCCAGCTTGCAAGTGACAAAAATTGCTCTAGGTTTAGGATCTGGACTGAATAAAGTACTAACCTTTTTAAAGCAGCAAATATACTGTATGCCCCTTTTTCAAATACACAATTCTTGCATAAGAATGACATGTCGAAGTCCGATGATCACATCAATAGCAAGGCAGCAGACAGTGGTGCACATCTCCGGTGTATCCATGTCTCACACCTGGAACAATTGATATTTGTTCACTCGGATGCTGTTCAATCCGCAACCGAGTGAACAAATATCAACTGGAAATTTGGGTAACGAATTCATTTTTGAAAAGTAGCATTCACGATAAACCAATCGGAAGAAAGTGATGTCTGAATGAATGAAAGGTTTTAGCGCACCGAAGGCGCGCAGGGACGATGTGGGATTTACAAATAACTTGCGACCCGGTTAACCTTATTTTATTTCGTTTGAATCACACAGGCCTAGCTTTCCTATTGCCTCAAATGGGATCTGAGGGGGTATGCACGCGGTTAGAATTCCTGGCAGTTTACGTTGGAGTGATAGATTGCCAATACTCAAACACTCAACGCCATTAAGACTATTAGAGAATGGTCTCTATTCGGTTCCAGCTTGGCGATGGTAGAGGTTTGAGTCCCACCATGGTGGCGAGCCAGAATATAATGTTGTGCGATGGCAAATTTAAGGGAGGAAGAGAAAGGAAAACCAAACATCAACGCCGGTCTGGTAGCGGCCCCGGTATATGACAATAGCGGTTACAAAAAGGGGTGGAGAAAGTTCCAACAGTTTAGTTTCGAAAAACCGGGAGTCATCCATCAAGCCTTCTGGGAGACAGGATGCCGTATGTGATTATGAGGTATCTGGTTATCCTTCGGAAATTCCAAATGATCTCCCCCTCCACCCCCCCCCCCATCCAAAAAAAACAAAAACAAGGGTCCTAAAAAGGGCTGTTTGCTGGCAAGATTGTTTCAATCCTTGCCTTGGTCTTGTTAGGTTTTCTGCACATCTTTGCATGAGGATTGTTTCAATCCCTCATAGTTTGTCATTCAGTTTGGTCGTGTGTCTGATGAGATAGACGAGGTAGAAAAGATAGAGAGCTGGAAATTGGAGCAATTCGACTTTCAATTTACAACTGTTCCGTCCGTGACGACCAGGCATGTGAATTGGGAAGCCAGCATTTTTTCCCCGAAATTTATATCTCGGGGAAGGGAGACCCGGCAGCAGGTGGAGCTTTTCCTCGCTGTTTGCAACTCCCACTGGTAACAGAGGCAAGCTTTCGTGCGTATCGTGTCACCCGCAGCCAGTTCTGAATTTATGTCACAGAATGCCTGGCTCACCCCATCGCAATGATGTAATATTTAACCCTTTCGATGGACAGATTATTTAGTTTTCCTATTGAGGACGCGATGCGCATTGAGTTTTATTATTAATTCGCTGACTTGAAGTCTATTTAGAGTTTTGCTTTGCAGAGCTTTTAAGCGCATTGCTATAGTGTCTATTCTTGCTATCTCGTGAAGTTGTTTTATCGATGTCCATGTGGGCTTGCGCAGAGTCACCCTCAAGGCGTGATTTTGGACCCGTTGTAGTTTTTTTCAATGTTGGTTTTATTCAGGTCACTTGTTATTATGGCCCCATACTCTAGTACTGGGCGTATATTTGATTTGTGAAGCATGAGGCGAACTTCTTTATTGGCTCCCCAATTTTTACCTCCAATCATTTTCAGGAAATTGATGCGTTTAGTGGCTTTGACAGTGACTGAGTTTACGTGATTGTTTAGATTGAGACTGCTATCCAGGGTGAATCCCAGAAACTTTGCCTCATTACTAGCTTCAAGTTTATGGTCGTAAAGCTTAAGCTCAATATTAGGGACAGCTTTTTTCCTTTGCTTTTTATAGAATGTGATTCTGTGTGTTTTCGCGGAATTTACCTTGATGCGCCACAGAGCGCACCAGTCTTGAAGGTCGCGGATGGTATCCTGCAGGCGGTTTTGTATTATGTTTCGAGACTTACTGGCCGTCCACATTCCTTTGTCGTCTGAGAATTGAGATAGTTCAACATGGTTCTTCCCTACTTTGTCAATGTCATTCACATATATTATAAATAGAAGCGAGCTAAGGACCGAACCCTGTGGAGTGCCCGCTTCGAGTTTTACCTTGTCTGACACCTCGAGGTTGACCCTCACTTTGATTTTTCGATCAGATAAAAATCATGATTTGGTCCTTAGAATTTTGGTAGGTTGACCCATTTTAGCTAGTTTGTATCTCATGCCATTGTGCCAGACAGAGTCAAACGCTTTTTCTACGTCGAGTAAAGGCGCGGTTCCTATTCCATGTTGACAGAACTCCGTTTTCATATAATCTACCAGTCTATAAACATGCTGAATTCCCTCTCTTTGGCTTCTGTAGGCCCTTTGCCACTTATTGAAAAAGCTGATTGATTCTAGATAGCTGCGAAGTCTAGTGGTGAGAATCCGTTCGAAATGTTTTCCAATACAGCTGAGTAGGCTGGTTGGGCGGTAATTTGCTAGGTTGCTCAGGTCCTTGTCGGGTTTGGGTATCATTACTTCTGTAGCTATTTTCCAACATTTTGGGAAGTATCCACTAGAGAGAAAGCAGTTTAGGGGGTTAGTGAGTCTACCGAAAAAAAGTATTGGGACATTGTTTCGGAATTTTATATGAGACCTCGTCCCCTCCTGGAGAAAAAGAAGACTTACATTTCTTAATTGTGTTAGCCACTTCTTCTTGGCTTATCGGTTCCGTAAGTTCGTGGCCATCTCCGTCCGCGGGCGTTTGGCTGAAGTTGGCATCGTTAAACGTTGTCTTATTGGCTTGGACAAATTTGTTTACTTTTTCTTTGAACTCATCATCAAACCTATCGCCCTCATAGTGGCGACGATATTTCTTAAGGAGCTATGCGAAGAAGCCAGCCTTCGCCTTGTCATACAGGGCCATAGTTTCATCGCTGATCTGAAGAGCCTTACTGTTGGCGTCTTTATGTTTTTGTCAAGTAAGGGTTTTAAATGTATCCCAAAACGTTTTAGGCTCCCCGAATCCATTTAGATTTTCCGTTGCTTTTTCCCATCTCACGCTATTGTCGTTTGCTATTGCTTTTTTAACTTCGCCGTGGAGGCGATTATACGCGGCTTTAGTTCGACCTTTTCAGTTGGAAGTTTTTCTGATTTGTATGCACGAAAGGCCTTTCTTTTTTGTTTTATTATTTGGAGTGTGGTTTCAGTTATTCTGTTGGCCCGCGGCTTAACCGTCTGTTTGGGACAAATCTCATCAAGAGTGTTGTTAATTAATTCACTGAGACTGGTACATGCTTGTTCGAGCTCGCAGGTATTCATTGGGTCGTTTTTATTTATTTTAACCTGAATTATTTTTCTGATGAGGTCCCAGTCAATTTTGGATAGATTCCTCCCACTCATTGTGGGGTATCTTCTGGGCCCAGTGCAACCGTGTAATGTGGCATGAACAGGCAGGTGGTCGCTACCTAAATCATCGTCCCCCACAAATATGTCTTGCATTTTATTAGTTAGTGATTTACTGGTTATAATGAGGTCAAGGATGTTGGATTGGTGGAGTTTGTTGTAACTAACGTGGGTAATGTCTTGGTCGTTATTTAATACAAATAGATCAAACTGTTCGATGATATTGAAGAGGGCGTCGCCATTGGGCTCCGCTTTATTACACCCGAAAACCTGATGTTTGGCATTGAAATCACCTATGAAAATACAGTGTTTGTATTTTTTCACAAAGAATTCAAAGACTTTGCTGTCAACTGTTTTTTCGGTTCATTGTAATATGAGATTACGGCAACTTTTTTGTGATCTAGTTCAATCTCAGCGGCAATCACCTCTGCGTCGAGGTGATCGCTTGATATCGTTTTATATTTTAAGTCCTGTCTTATGAGGAGAGCCACTCCGCCTCCACGTTGTGTGGGACGGTCTCGTCTAATAATGTTGAATCCACTTAGCAAAAATGTCTTACTTGGCTTTAACCATGTTTCGCTGATACCAATTACATCGCAGGTTGTGACGTAATCAGGCATATGTGAGCTTTTGCAGTTAACGCTTCGAGCGTCCCACTGAATTATTTTCAACTTATCCATAATTGGTCAGTACCTGACGTAATTGTACTAGTTAACTTGTTATGGGTGTGATTTATATTTTATTTATGGCGGCTTCTATTACCGATGATTTGAGTTCGATATAGCTAGGATGTTGTTTTCCCAACTTCTTTACATATGTCGGAAAGACTGACGTCGAAGAGTTTGTTCATTATATTAAAAATTGAACCAGCCATTAGGCTGCACATCGAATGCGCAGAGGTTGAGTTTTCTACGCTGTTGACATTCATAGCTTTAAGTTCTATGTCGGTTTTAACTTTTTTTGTAGTTGGGACAGCCCCGATAATTGCTTGCTTGGGTGTTGCCCGTTACAATTTGGGCATTTCAGTGTTGAAACCTTGCATGACTTTGTAAAATGTTTTTCGCCGCATTTCATGCAACGCAACTCTCCTTTGCATTTTTTCGACATATGGCCAAATTTCTGGCATTTATGACACCGTGTGGGCTGAGGCAAAACACGATACTCCTCAGTCTCATATTTTTGTCCGTTTATACAAACACCTTTGCTAAAGAAATTTACTTTTGTGGCCCTATTGGGGCATTTTACTGTATTTTTCAACGTAGGTTTGCCTGTAGCCTTAGATATTAGTCTATCTCACGGATATCCCGACAGGGCTACATCAATACCCCCAATCATTAATCTCTGTGTGAACCCTTGTGACGACTACGCAAGGGTTTTTCAGCGGTTGATGCTGTTGTTTATTCGTCTGGTGTCTGGTCGTATTTTCCGTTTGAGGTTGTTTAGAAAGGGCTCTTGCCTTGTCGGCAAACGATCCACCACTGTCAGTGGTGAATGCTGGCGTCGCCGGTATCGTTTCCGTTGTGTTACTGTCCGCCAATTCCCATCTTTATGGATCTCCGCACTGGTTGTTACTACTGTAACATCCATGGTGTCCGAGGTCTCAACGACAACAACACCCGGGTTATCGGTGTCTGTCGACGCTTTCCTGGTTTTCTTAGCCACCGTTTCTATTTCCAGGGGCTCACCATTTTCTTGGAAGTCTGTATCCAATTTCCTTTTCGGTCGCAGTGTAATCTGATTAACCACATCACAGGTGGGAACAGTAGTTGCCTCTTGCTCTATGAGCGTACGCAACCAGTTATCTTGACTGGCGGTAACGAGTTCCGAGCCCTGATTTGGTGGTACTTCCAAAGAGATGGCGTGCATAGGTCTCCCCATCTCAGTGGTATTTTCTATAAAATGGGAACCAGGTGTCGGATTAGTTTTGCCCATCATCTCCTTGCTAGGATTAGGTTTTGAAATCTGCTGAGTTGTATCAACCGTTTTAGAAGCACTAGCGATATCCGTAACTGTGTTCGTTTTAGGACCCAACGTGTTGGGCTCCACACTCTGGTCCTTTTGTTTAGAGCTTCCGTTGCTGGAGCACGAACCAAAACCTGATTTATATCTACTTTTTCCCTTTTTTCAGATGCCGACTTATTTTCCCTTTTTGATTCCTCAGACACTTTTATTAACTCCAATTTTTCTTCCTCGAACTGTTCTTTTTGAGTCCTAAGATCCGAGCGCAAACCCTCAATAGTGTCGTTCAATCTGGCTATCTCTTTTTGAAAACCAGACAACATCGATGTTAAATCCACTCCCGAAGTGCGTTCAGTGGTGGAGTTAGTTGCCATTACACTCTGTTTAGTTATCAGTTATTGTCTAAGTTATCAGCAAATTACTGGTACAATGTTTAGTTAACGTATATTAAGTTTTAACAGAGACAATCAGACAGAAAATAGATACAGTTAAAGATAAACACTTACAAAATTACATTAGAGTGCACAGAAGTGGTACAGAGAACAATAAGCTTTGTTAATATCCAAGCTGTGAGATGTGTTCAGTCAGGAGCTTTAACAGACACGTCCGATCAGTGTGATTGTGAACCTGACATGATGTCTGATCAGAAGATCCAAGGGTTTTATAGGGGTGTGTTTTTAAAAAAAAACAAACAAAAATTCGTCCCCTTGACAAAGTGAATATACTTGAAACACCGGTATATAAAAAAATACCGGTACGATAACAAAATACCCCAATTGTTGCATAAACACAGTTATTTAGGCAGTGTGAAAACAGTACCTACTGAAGATGGCCGAAAGTGAAAGTGTATACTAACAACACTGGACTCCCTTTACAGTGAGACAAAGGATAGATGACTTGTGTGTGAAGAACTTGAATGCATTTGCAAAGACCGCATTGCAGAAGTGTTACAGCGATATCAAATAATATTCTCAGCTGTCACTAAATCTGATAATCAGTTTGACTTAGCAGCAATGCACAGTGTGTCTGCTATTTATTTTCATTTTTTTCATTTGACATAACGCCGCAGAATTGTTTTCAAAACTGATTATCGCTCACTCGGAAGTCCAACAACGCTATTGTCATTTGCACTATTTCTGTGTATCTTTTTGTATCACTGCAAGTGTTTATTTTTTTTTCTTGCTATTGCTATCTGCATTTTTCCGCTAAAAACGAAGATTTAAGTCAATACAATTAAATTAAAATCTCTAATAACCTAAAAAATAAATTTAAGAATTATTTACAAATATAAACAATGGATAAGCAAAGTCAAGCTCAGGTAAACAGTTCTGTCTTTAATTCTGGCATTGTAAGCAACAGTGGAAATTCCACTAACACTGACATGGCATCGATGATGTCGATGATGTCTGGCTTCCAGAAAAAAATTACCAGATTGAATGACACAATAGAGGGGTTGGGGTCAGAGCTTCAAGCCCAGAAGAGACAGGCAGATAAAGAAAAGGCTAAATTGAGAAGGGAATTGGAAAAAGCAATTCTGAGAGCCAAACCAGGTTAGGAGGACCATGCTCATCCTGTTCCTGATTCATCATATATTGACGCCGCTACAGAAATTAGAAGACCTGCGTCCACCAGCTCACTGGCGGGGATATCTGAAATAAATTCATATCTAATTACCACCAGCCAGGATAACTAACTGCGTTCCATACTAGAAGAAGCCACCACCACGGCCGCAGCTTCCCCCGCTGAAGCGGTTGAAATTCATTTAGATAAGAATTCAGCTAAAATCCCCAAATCGACAGAAAAAAATCACCAAACCAAAATCGATCGAAAAGGAAACTCTCCAATGAGTTCCGTGAAAATGCTGAAACCGTGGACGTCGAAGACGAAAATGGTTTCTGTACGACTACTGATCGGCAAGTCAAGAAGACAAAAACTATCAAGCAAAATTCACTAAACACCGCTACTGAAAAGGACTCGGTGGTCACTCCAAGAAATGGGGGCTCTGTTAACGCAACAGAGCCTATATCACCGGAAATAGTGAATGCGACAGCGACAGCGGAAGCTAGCCCAACCGATAGCGCGACATATGCCGACAAAGTAAAAGCCAAAACGCCCCCCTAAGGTGACCAATAAAACCAACAAGACACAGAACCATCCGCAACCAAACCCCAATGTCGTAATCACACGCGTCCATCCCAAAACGGAAAAAAAACTCGATTGATAAAGCCCTTCCAGGATGCTCGTGGGATAGACTAATCTCCAAAGCCACGGGTAACCATACTTGGAAGATAAAAGTAAAATGCTCTAATAGAGCAACGAAATTAATTCTGATAAGCAAAGGGGTAATTATCAACGGCAAAAAATACGAAACCGAAGAATATCGTGTTCTTCCGCTACCCATTCAGTGTAACAAGTGTCAGAAATGTGGGCATTTGTCACACAAATGCAACGGGGAGCAACGATGTATGAAATGCGGTGACAAACACATCGCGAAGGTATGTAGTGCTACAACTCTGAAATGTCCCAATTGCGGTGGTCAATATCTCAGCAACTACCGGGAGTGTAGCCACTTCAAAAAAGTTAAAACAAACATCCAGCTTAAAACTCTAAATGTTAGTAATATCGAGAACTCATCCTCCCCTTATTCCACGTGTATTCTAATGGCTGACTCTATTTTCAGCATAATAAAGAAACACATGGACACCAGTCTTTCGGATGTCTGCAAAGAGATTAGTAAAACAGCCTTTAAGTTATAAAAAACTCAAATATCTCACACGCTATTAGAAGCGGCCGTCAACAAAATATAATTATGTAACAATATGACAAATAGTAATTAAACTTAAATAAACTTAGTACAGTTATTCCTAAACCATTCATGGATACACTAAAAATAGTCCAGTGGAACGTTTGAAGCGTTGATCAGAATAACTTGCAAATGTCACATTATTTCAAAAATAGAGACGTAATTGGAATTAGCGAATCATGGCTTGAACTAAACAAAAAATTCTCGTTATGAGGTTTTGATATTATTAGAAGAGATCGCCCCGTCCAAAAAGGTGGCGGTGTCCCTCTACTAATAAGGCAGGAGATTAAATACAAAACAATACCATGCGACCACCTCAATGCTGAAGTGATTGCAGCTGAAATTGAACTTGACCACAAACACGTGGCCATCATATCATATTATAACAAGCCGCAAGCAACAGTAGACAGTAAAGTATTTGAATTCTTTACCAAAAATACAAGCACTGCATATTCTTGAGTGATTTCAATTCCAAACACCAGGTATTCGGTCGTCATAAGACTGAGCCTAATGGTGACGCCCTTTTCAACATCATTGAAGAACTCGGTCTATTCATGGTAAATAACGATCAAGACGTAACATACATAAGCAACAACCTACTCCATCAATCAGATATCCTAAACTTGAATATTACCAGCAAACCACTAACCAGCCAAATGCAAGACATATGTGTAGGGGATGATGAGCAAGGCAGTGATCACCTGCCGGTTCACGCCACTTTGAAATGTAATACTGTTCCCGCAAGGTATCCTCCCGTGGATAGGAGGAACCTATCAAAAATTGACTGGAACCTCTTCAGAAACATTATCGCAGTAAAAATAAAGACAAATGACCCCTTAAATGCTCATGAACTAGAAAAAGCCTGCACCCATCTTAACGAGGTTATCATAATAATAATAACACTTTGGCCAGCCGCTGATTTGTCGCGGTTCTCGGACGAGAAGGCCATGGTTACCCCTGAACTCCCAACTGCCTCCCTATTCCCACGCTTCTCCTCTCCTCCCAACACTCGGAAACGAACTGCTTGATGACATCCCTTGCCCCATTCTTCCCAATCTCGCCGATTAGCATATCAACCCTCTCCTTTGAGTCTCCCCCTAACCACATGTCCTTCATTCTCCCATCCCACTTCCCCATTATACCCCCAGTGAATCTCATTCTTTTATACTGATACTTTGGGCATTCTAGAAGAAAGTGTTCCAGGGTCTCCACCACGCCCAAGTTACACATCTGGCACTCCTTTTCACTGTTTTTCCCAATTTTTCCCCTCAGCTCCGGGGACCGCGACCTCAGCTTGAACAAAAGTGACCCCCCAAAGGTGCCATCAAGGTACTCTTCAAAACCAGGCTTCTCTTTATCACGCAGGCCACCCAAAGACCTCTTTGATTTGACCCCCTCTCGCCAATTACGGTTACAATCCTCCATGACCCTTTCTCTGACGATCTTTTTGCCCTGGTTTGCCCCAACGTCAAGGTCCGAGATCTCCAATGAGTAGTTTTCTACTTGCTCCCTCACTTGGACCATCCACCCAGTCTTGATATTTGAGTTGAAAGTTCTCAGGAACATTACTTTACACCATCGGCTATCGGGGAGATTTACCAAATAATTAAGATAACCGAGTTTCAATAGGTCTATCCTGTCCTTGATCCTCATCCGCCCAAGCTCATCCCTGATCGCTTCTAGCGCTACGGCATTACTCGAGCCTGTTATCCAACGGCCTGCATCGTTCTACAGGATTTCCAAGCTCTTTACGGCAACAAGTACACTAGATGAAATTTGCCCAAAGCAAACAGTAAAGACGCGGATAAACAGAATAACGCAAACAACTCTTCAAATAATCAAACAAAAACGAAAAGCCTTCCGGGCTTACCAATCAGAGAATAATCAAATGAAGAGAGCAGAACTTAAAACCGCGCATAATCGCCTACATGGGGAAGTAAAAAGGCCATAGCTAACGACAATCGCGTGAGATGGGAAAAAGCAACAGAAAACCTAAATGGGCTGAGAGAACCGAAGAGATTTATTTAAAACTCTTACCGACCAAAAGAGCAAAAGTGCCAATAATAATGCGCTGAAGACTAGCGACGGAACTATGGCCATGGACGACAAGGCAAAGGCCAGCGCTTTTGCCGAACTTCTAAAGAAAACGCATCGTCCACAAGAAGGGAACAGATATGACAATGATTTTAAGGTAAAGGTAAATAAATTTGTCCAAGATAACAACTCAATTTTTAATGAACCGAATTTCGACCTTAGGCATGAAGACGGGGACGACCATGAATTAACCGAACCAATAAGCGTAGAAGAGGTCATGGGTATAATCAGAAAATGCAAATCATCTTCGTCCCCAGGAGAAGACGAAGTCTCTTACAAAATAATAAAACAGTGCCCCAACGTCTTCTACTGGAAATTTACCAAACTCCTAAACTGCTGTCTCTCCTGTGAGATAGAAAAAAAGTAGGGAAAAACTGTGTTGACCTATTACAGTTCTCAGACGACAAAGGCATTTGGACGGTCGGCAAGTCCCGAAACATAATTACAAAGCGTCTGCAGGATACCATTCGCAATCTTGAGAGTTGGTGCGCCCTGTGGCGCATCAAACTCAATGCCGCCAAAACTCAAAAAGTTACGTTCTTCAAGAAGCAAAGGAAAAAAACAGTCCCCAGTATCGATCTCCAGTTATACTATCACAAATTAGAAGCAATCAAAGAGGTCAAATTTTGGGGATTTATCCTAGATAGCAATCTCAGTCTAAACAGTCACGTAAACTCCATTACGGTCAGAGCTACTGAACGTATAAATTTTTGAAGATCATCAGAAGTAGAAATTGGGGAGCAAACAAAGATGTGCTTCTCATGCTCTACAAAACATTTATACGTCCGGTACTAGAATACGGTGCCATAATAACAAGTGACCTGAGCAAAACCAACATTCAGAAGCTACAGAGGGCTCAAAATTATGCCCTGCGTGTGGCACTATGCAAACCCAAGTGGACACCAATAAAGGAACTTCACGAGCTAGCAAAAATAGAAACTATTGATACGCGATTAAAAGACCTACAAAACAAAATTCTCAACAGGATCCAAGATAGAGAATTAATGGATGAGCTGAACGAACACCGATCCCTTAACAGAGAAACAATATAAGTTTCCAGAAAATAAAAAAAAAATTAAAAACATTAATTATACAATATAACTAAATTGCGTGGAGTCAGTTAGGATTGCCTCGCTACTCATTGTGAACTTCAGGGTAGAGTCTGTGAGGACTGCCTCGCAACTCTGCTAAAGCGCGAATGAAATGCGTTTAATAAGACCTATATAACAAAACCCTCCACATTCTCCAGAATAGTGAATCAATGGTGAAGCTGAACGAACATCAAACCCTTAACAGAAAAACAAAATAGGCCACAGTAAATTAAAATTACTCAATAGAATTAAACTGCGTGAAGTTAGTGAGGATTGCCTCGCTACTCATTGAGATCTTTAGGATTGAGTCTGCGAGGATTTGCCTCACAACTCTGCGGGTCTGGAGAAGGTTCTGAAGAAACCCACCCTCACCCCATCCATAGCAACAATCACACAACTTTCACAATATACAATAGCGGATACCTATCCTTCTCTCTACCTGTAACTTTTCTAATTGAACATTCTCAGATTTTCTTGCAACACTCTTATCAAGAAGACGCATGGAAATGGTAGACAAAGCGTAGGAGGAATTGGTGCAACCTACCTTTCTGTTAACATACACCGGAAACCACTAAACACCAGGCAAGAATTGAAACAAGCTTGTCTGGCTGGGAACGAGTGTACATTTTATATAAATAAACATTTGAATGAAGATTTAACAACCCCTTTAAGGGCTTTCGGGTGCGTGTCTGTGAAGGGGTGTGCATTTGTTTTTTTTTTGTTTTTGTTTTTTTTTGTTGTTTTTTTCCTCCAATCATCTGTTCCCCCTGAAGGCAGACCAGATGACCAATGCCCAGCATTCACTCTCTCTTATAGGCTGATGGATGACTCCCAGCTTTCAAAAACACATATTGGTGGATTTTTTTCCTTTTTGTAACCGTTAAGGATAATATGCAGGGGCTGTTTGGGTTTCTTTTTCTTTTTCTAAAATAACCACCAAACTGCGATTTCAGTATTACCATAAATTTGCCCACTTCTCTTAGCAAACACGGAGCAGAACTCTTGTAATTATGCAAATTCTTCGCCATTTTCCAGCTCGAGGTTCTCGGGGATCTCAACCCACTATCCTACTGCCAGCCGCACACTCAAACTTAATAGCGAACGTAGTGAGCGGCCGAAGGCCGCGAACGAAGAGAGCATAATGGTAACGTGTGTGTATGTGTGAAAATATAAGATCGAAATTTAGAATAGTTCAGAAAAATATATATCCATGCAATCCAAAAATCTGTGTCCGGAAGTAAACACCATGGACGAAAAATAGGAGTCGAAGTTGATCAAATTGTATTGTTTTCGTTGGTAGAAATCGAATTAGATTTCCGAAAAAGGAACAGGTGAACGTGCAGGAATAGCGTCACCCATAGATATCGGATATGGCGTCATCTGGCAGGTTCCGTCAAAAATCGAAACCACAACAACACAAAAGAAACGCAAGTTGCGCTGCATTTGTCGTTCATTTTTTAAACTTCAGTTGCTTGTACAAAAAAAATTAAAATTGTTGGCCACAAAGTCGCACGCTTGTTAATAAAATATCAACGAACAAGTGTGTCTGCAAGAAATTCTATAATTTTAAGTATTTTCCTTTCGCGAGACGTTTGAAAACGACGAGTCGATGTTTTCTCGCATTTCTCATTTCTGACGCTCTTTTTTGTAAACAAAAGGTTTACCCTTCTCGTGCTTAGGACGATTTCTGTTGGAAGATACGTAATATACAATTAAAAGACGCACACAATGGGATTCCTGAGACTTTGCTCTTCATTGCAATGCATTGTACTTTTTTGGATAGTAATTTTTTCCCTTTTTTCTGACGCAATAAAATTTTTTGAACGATTTTGTCCACTTTAATATTTATCAAGAAGTTACGGTACCGGTACCTGGTAATGATATTTCGAACACGAACTTTTCATTTTTGAGGTTTTGAAGTGATACAGTCAGTGTACTGTAACTTACACCCAAGCACCTCACTGCAGTGGAAACTCCACAGAAAATTGTTGTTTCTTTCGGATTGACCCACTTTTACGTCACGCGGTTCTTCTTGTAACGTTGTACACCAATTTTGGCTAGGACGGACGGTTTGCCGTCTTCGGACTGTGATTGCAAGAGACAATTATCAATACGTGTACACGCAGTGTTGATACATTTTGTTTTTGAATATAAAATCATTCAGTAAATAGTTCATGACTGATTCCTTCGAAAGATAAGGAAGATCAGAAGGTGAACTACTGTCGTGTTTGATCAGTGACCGAGTCTGATCAAAGTCACAGTCAGTCTGTCACTCTCCAGTCCAAATCCAATTCCAAATACATTTGCAATTTATTAAGGCGACCAGCTAAATCGGACTACAATTACAAATTAAATCGTCGGAATTAATTCCATAAATTTGATACCAGACAATTTTACTTACACTCAATGATACTGAATTCATTTTCTATCTTATCCTTTTTACAGGACATTTCACACCGCAAACGACACACAACAATACACGTCATGTCGGGTGTTGTAGAAATGTTCAGATATCGCCCCCACTCCCGGCCAGGGCCTCCAAATATAGAAATCTTTCATGGGGAGAACTCCATAATATCCCCACACACGCGAGGGGGAGATCCCGTTTCCCCAGCCCGATACAAGGCCTGCGGGATTTGTGAGATTCCTTCGGCATCTTGACCTTGGACCCCCACCCCCAATAGCTCACCTAAGCCCCCCACCCACACCCTCCCCCCCCCCAAAAAAAAAAAAAATATTGAAATCTTGGTGCCGTCACTGTAGCGATCAGTCGGTATCAAGAAAACTTGTGATGGAAAGACAATGTGTTGATCAAATTTGCAGAAAGGGCTACATAAAATTAAGCTATATAATGTTCTAACCAACTTGCAAGTTAAAAAAATACAACCACAGATTTGGGTTCGATGGGGGGGGGGGTGATTGATGCGCCCCCCCCCCCCCCCAAAAAAAAGACCCTTTCCAACCTACTTAGAACCTGAAGTGTTGAGGTTGAATGGTTGAGTGTATTTGTTGCACCCCCTCTCCCTCCCCCACCCCACCTTTCAGAAAATTTCAACCTGCTTAAACTACATGTACTTGAAAATACAAGAAGTGATATGGAGGCAGAGTGTGGGTATTTTAATTAATGCCTCCATCCAAATCCCATCACAGATTGCTGAGTTATGAAATTTGAAAGTGATAAAAAGTCAGGAATCTTCGCCAAAAAATTGGGAAAACAATCTTTTCTTGCTGCTAAGAATTCACCATAGGCCAAATTAGGAAATTTTCAAACACAAAAAGAAAAGATGCAATCAGAAATTCACGCTTTCAAGACCATGAAGAAATATTTGAAAGGGGGTAACAGCATGCACGTAGAATTCATCAAATTGTTAATTGTACTTTCTAAGGGTACTGCTAGAAAACCTCTGTGTGGATGGTTGGGGCGGGTCATAGAGAATAAACTAGAATTTCACAACAAGGCCATAAAAATATACAGAGTCGTGGCAAGGAACTCGATTTTTTGGTGAATAGTAATTACTGTGAACACTAGTTAGAACATATTGGCTGTGGTGATGTGTGTGTGTGTGGGGGGGGGGGGGGGGGGGGGGGGGGGATTGTAATTTTGAAGGACCATAACAAATTTATTTGAAAAGAATGTTATGATGGGCAACAAAACTTTTGCCAAATTGTATTTATTGATGTCGGAAGTAGAAAATCACAGGGCTGTGATGATGCTGGATTATTTTCTTATGACTTCGGTCTAAATCCTCCTAAGCAAGTCCCTGGGTGAAATCACAGCATATCACTCTGAATTTATTAAGTTTTTTGCAGGATACTACTTTTTTAGAAAATACTGTATAATTATTTATTTATTGTTGTTTAAGGTCACATACTTATGCACAATGGATAATCGTGACCGCGACAGTTTTACGGGTGGAGGAAGCCGGAGTAGAACCACCGAGCAACGACGAGTAGCTGCCAGCTCCCCAACATCGTAACTCCGCAATGCAGCACAGGCACAGTTAGATTGATTGAAGACATGCGCGCCATCGACGTGCAGTACGCCTTAGTACACGGCGTCATCGTGCCCCATGTGGACAATCGGGGTTAAGTGCCTTGCCCAAGGACACAACGCGGGAGTCCGAATCGATCGCTCAGACGGTTACCCATCCGAGGACAAACCGGGCTCGACGTTGCTTAACTTCGGTGATCTTGACGAAAACCGGGCACCGCAACGCCACCGCGCCCCCAACTACTGTATAAGAACCTGTAAATGTTCAACTCATAGACGGATTGCACCCCAGGGATTTGTGTTGTAACTTTTATTGTTTTGTGAGTTCTGTTCTCAAAAAGTGTGCTCAATAATTGTTGTAAAGGTTTGTGATTCAATGGTGATCTGCTCTCTCCAGGATGTATCTCTTCTCCAACTCCCTCCTCAGTAAAGTCTCTTAAACAGTCCTTCAGCCTGGACAGACTTTTCGGTCTGATTCAGTAGGGCCTTGCTCAGCATAAAGGTGTTGAGGAATTCTATTAGCATCAAACTGTAGTTCTTCTTTTCATTGCATGGGTGGGTCACAGTGAATTGGTGGTGTGTTGGCAGTGCGGTTGTGGGTGGGGGGCTGGGGGTTGTTGAGAAATGTGGTGATTGGTGAGAGCGATCTGTGTTCCATATTCTAATTCTATATATATGCATATTCATCTATTGAGCAATGTCCTCATGTTTCTTGTGTCAACTT
This sequence comes from Pictodentalium vernedei, assembly GCA_031216915.1. Classification (NCBI taxonomy): domain Eukaryota; kingdom Metazoa; phylum Mollusca; class Scaphopoda; order Dentaliida; family Dentaliidae; genus Pictodentalium; species Pictodentalium vernedei. The sequence goes on from CM062297.1 coordinate 53,616,884, forward strand.
TATTGGGAATATGAGAAGGGGGTATACTCCTGTGACTGTCATCCACATAATAGTATGGCGAGGACTAATAGTACAGGGTGGAATATTATACTGAAGTTACAAACTGACTTCATAATATTTCAAAGTGCCATATCTTGGATAAATAACCTCAAAATTCCAACATAACTCCAACTATCTACAGCTATGGAAGATGTTAAGAATTTAGTCCAAAACAGTGCATTATGAGAATTAGATTGCAGTACAGCCTGGTGAAAATGAATAAAACTAGGGGATCAAATCAGAATAATATGGAGTAGAAAATACAAAAAATATCAGTACTACAGATATGATCATTTAGAACATAGGAGTAGGAATCAAGTACTTTCCCGACTGATGCGCCATTTCATTCTTCTGTTGTCTTTTTCACTCAAGGATTTATTGTCAATCCCAGTCAGCAGCCTCTTTCGGATTTTGCACTGCTTGTCAAGGCTATCAAACTTTCTCATGCAATGGGTGTTACATGTTCCAAGCAGCACAGTGAGCACACTGCTTTGGTACACACGGGCAGTCCAGCCAGCTGAAAGAAAGGTGGCCAGCTTTGAGAGAGTGGCCTTTTAGAATTATCAGTCACAAGTATTTAACACTATTTTCCCCACTGTGCAGCCTGAGTTGTGCATGATATTACAAAACAAATAGTTGTTAGTTTGTACGATGAATAATAGTACAAAATGAAACCTAAATGAATGAATGTGCATATTTATTTTATTAAATAAAAAAATTAACTGAATTATATTTTGTCACCTCATGAAATAGGAGACCCATAAGTTCAATATGAAAGAGTTTAGATTTTATTTTCCCGCCCTGACCGACTTAGACCTCGTAAAACTGTAACGGTCACGATTACCTATTGTGCATAAGTAATGACATTAAAAAACAATAAATAAATAATTAATTCTGAAGGTGGTGGATTCATTACTTAATGCTATGTTGTGATCAGTTTTGGTTATAAATGTTAAATTTAATACCTATTTTTTTTCAAATTATACCCCTGGCAAATAAACTATGAATATTGCCATGGACATTCTATTATTTTTTGGGCACAAATTTACTTTTTTCTAAAGTGTTCAAAATGGTTTTGGGTACGAAATCACTTGGGTACGAAATGATTTTGGTGATGGGCACGGAATTACGCACACCCAATGACATCCTCTGTATATTTTTTATTCAAATTTACAAAATACAGTACGTGGAGAGTGGATTGTATAAAAACGACCGTTGGGGTGGCATTATCACCCAAAGTATTACTTTCAAATTCTGCACACATGGGCAAAAAACGCACGCAATGCTTCAGCCAATGACCCTCCGAGTGTAACCCAGGGATTCATTGGCTGGAAGTTGGAACGTTGCTTGTGCTTGTTATGCTTTGCAACAAATTTGCAATTATTGCTTGGGTGGAATCTCCACTCTGCGGGTGATTTAGTGATACTACACTCTATACGTACTGTAAGTTGTAACTACGTTCGCACTTTAGGTAGCACCTATTTCATATTAAGATTATTGGCTCTCGCTCTCGACTCTCGTGGATTTATAAGCAAATAAAGCTATAAAGCAAATAAAGTTATTAGGGTCGCAAGGGATTTCAATCCCACATCGTCCCTGTGAACCTTCGTCTCGCAGAAACGTTTCATTTTCATCTGCTAATCAGTTTGACTTTGCAGTAATGCACAGTGTGTCTGCTATTTATTTTCATTTTATTCTTTTGGCATAACGCGACAGAATTGTTTTCAAAATTGGAAGAAGAATTTTACTAGAATTTGTGTGCAAAATGGAGGTTTTTCGGTCATGTCCCTAATATTTCCGGAAATGTTGTAGGAAATATTTTTCTCTCCCCCCCCCCCCCCCCACTGCATGTGTAACATGCGTCTGTCCCGGGTGAGATAGCAGGGAGAGACAGATGTATCCCACCCCACCCACGTGACGTTATACATTTACAACGTTATTATGACGTTAGGCACATCGTATCAGTTTCTTGCTACCAACTAATTCATATTGACGTCATCAGTATGCCGTGTGATCAAAGTTTGATGCTCTAAAACTCTTTAAACCCCAAAATGCCACCGTTCCTAATTGATTTCGTGGTATATACCTTTGGTATATACATAACTTCTGCATGCTCTTTCCGGTGGTGTCATTAGTTTTTGAAAACAACGAATACCAAATGAGTTGATTGTATCAGCACGTGACCGCCGATTACCTCTGGCTAACGTGACCGCTGTATGGTGGGGGGAGAAAAATAATCCCTGATGGGTACGGGTGTGGGATGGGAAAATCCCACCTTCGGGACAAGATATTTGGACCAGATACTCGGCAAGCCTCGTGTCTGGCCCAAATATCTTGCCTTCGGGTGAGATTTTCCCATCCCACACCCGTACCCATCAGGGATTACAATAACCCCCCTCCCCCATAGGGAACAGTCCGACTTTAGCCTTAAAATATAATAATATTTTAGTTGTAAAAAATATTTTAGAGAGATCTGCGGCAACCTGTGGCATTAAGGATGGCCGCTAATCTAACCTCAAACCGTCCTTTGGCGATTTGCCCCAAACCGTACCCCAGAATAGGAGTGATTCTAATTGATTTATTTATTGGGGCTCAGCGACACATTCGACAACCAGAGTCACCTTTCGTCGGACAGTTTTAAGGGTGGAGGAAGCCAGAGGGCACCACCGAGCAATGACAAGCAACTGTCAATCTCCCAAACATACAAACTCCTCACAAGCTGGGTTAGCATTGGTTGAAGACAAGTGCACCATCGACATGCAGTACGCCTTAGTACACAATGCCACCACATGGGCAATGGGGATGACACGTCTTGCCGAAGGTGGGATTCGATCGGGGACCTTTTGGCTTGCAGCCTGCACTTCTCACTACTGATCCCAATTCTTATTGATAAACTAGTAAAGAAGTAACTGAACGCAAACTGTTTATTTTTTTAATTTTCAACTTCAGTTTATTTTAAATAAATAAATAAATAAATATTAAAAAAACATGTTGGGGAAAACTTAACTACATGTATGCTTAAATTAAAATGATCAGGGTCGGAGAAGTAACATTAAAAATTGAAGTAATTGCATGTCATGTTGGTATTTTGACAAATATTTTTTTATTGGGTGTTAAAATGTCCTGGAAGGAATTTTTAACACGAAGGAACAAAATAATTTTCATGAAGAAGCACATAATTCTATGTTAGTTAATAACTGAAAGAACACAGGGTTGATGTTCGCAAATATTATTTTATTTCCAGCAATGAAAATTGTTATATGTCATCCATACTTAATCAAGTTTCTGAAAAAGCACATTATCCTATCCCAATGTTAGCTACTCGATGTAAGCACACAATTAGAATTTGTTCGTTTACGATGATAAGGGACTAGTTGTAAAATGGGTAAGTGCGTTCACAAATATTAATATTTTTTAACACCTGGTATCACATAATATAAATTTATGATAGCCATACAATTTATTATGACTTAATTACATGAGCGCATTGTCCTCATGCACAAGGTCCCTAATTACAATAATGGGTAATAATGAAAATACTAAACACTGAGTAGCAAAAAATGGTTGACAATTTGACAATTATACTCAACTAAGGTTTACACAATCATTAATCAGGAAAATAACTTCTACATGGGAAAAAAACACTAAAAGTAAAACAACAAAAATAGAAATAGATCCAAAAGTTATCCAATATGTTTTGGTGACTACTATGCTGCAAGTTTACAAAAAAATGTTAAGTTTTTTTTTTATATGTTTCCACTGGAGGGCGGTTTGGGTCCATTAGCGGTTTGTGCAGGCCAACGTGTAGTGGCCGGTTTGGGTCAAATTGCAGAGTACGCTTTAGGTGTATTCAATCGGTGACAAACCTCATGTACTTGTAGATGTAATTGTTAAGGTGCAATTTATTAAAAACAAACAGGAAGACAAGAACTGGTCATAGTACCTGGAGAGAATCACTGAGAAATGGCGATCAACTGTCAAATCCGCAGTATTCTTACAGGACTGACATTCTTTAAGACTGCAGGAGTGCTGCACACCCACTGCACGCCTAGAGAAAATTGAGGAGGCCAGAGGGCAATTTTTTGCACCCCTTGATTTTCTGGAATGCCAGACCGGTTTGGGGCTCTCTTTAAAATCTATTATCATTTGTCAATGCTGCATTGATTTGCAATAATTCATGACCCATTCTGTGTAGCATTTCAATACATTTTGAGTGTAGAAAGCCACATAAACATTCATTGCAACATTTGGAAGAATGAGATGTGTGTGCCAATTGTTCCACTATGTAGCTGAATGTAGTACAATTTATCAGTCACAGTATTAATACCTTGAAGTGAATATAACCAAAATAGCATACATGTATATGCATTGAAAATTTAAGTTGCAATTGCACTTTTTCTTGGATTGCCAGGCCTGTACCTACTCCACACATGCAGGGCTAACATTGGTTGAAGACAAGTGCTCCATCGACATGCAGTATGCCTTGGTACACAACGCCACCATGCCCCCACATGTTTTTCTAGATTGCCAGGCCTGTTCCTACTCCACACATGCAGGGCTAACATTTGTTGAAGACAAGTGCACCATCGACATGCAGTATGCCTTGGTACACAACGCCACCATGCCCCCACATGGGCAATAGGGTGAAGTGTCTTGCCCAAGGACACAACGTAGTTGCAGCATCTGGGATTCAAACCGGGAACCTCTCGGCTTGCAGCTTGCACCTCCACTAATGGAGCCACCACGCCCCCAGAACTGTCAATTGATTCTTACAGATTATTGGAACACATACATAGTATATTTATTCTGTGTTTTTTCAGACCTCAGATCAATAACAATGACATTTTAATCTTCAAAACTGTATAGTACCAGCTGAAAAATGTAGAAAGACCACTTGAAAATTTCTCAAGTACATATTTTCATTATTAGTTTGTGATATATTTTTTTTGCTGTATAACCACTCCCCCACCTACCCCCCCCCCCCCCCCCCACCCTTGAAATCAAAACCATCATTCAAAAGTCTTGGATTCATGAAAGTTGATTTAGTTATTTGTTGGTGTTTAACAACATTTTTGACAGCCAGGGTCACCTCATGTTGGAGAGTTTTCCAGGTGGAGGAACCCAGAGTACCCGGAGAGAACCACCGAACAATGGCGAGCAACTGCCAGGCTCCTCAACATACTAACTCCAAACAAGCATGTTTCGCCAGGGATGAACGTTTTCAGGGATTTGACTGAATTCAGGAATTTTTGTTACAGGTTTTGTCTATAAAGTGTTCAGGGATTGTGATTTTCAATGAATGCAGGCTTCAATTTTTGTCTTAACTCACATAGATCTTTGCACATATGACAAGCAATCACCTGTTGCTCCTCGCAGGTTGGGCCTTTGGCATTAAGAAAGAGCCTTGGGCTTCTGATAAAAGATTTTCAGGGATTTTTGTTTATGGGCACTTTCATCTCTGGGGTTAGCATTGTTTGGTCAAAGACAAGTCTAGCATCGACGTGCCGTATGCCTTAGTACACAACACCACCATGCCCCCGTGTTGGTGAAGTGTGCTGCCCAAGGACACAACACATACTCCACAGTTGCCGCAGGTGGGATTCGAATCAAGAACCTCTCGGATTGCAGCCTGCACCTCTACCTACTGAGCCACCCCATGGTCAAATTTTATAATTTAAAGAGTAGGTTGAGAACATGAAACAACATAAGCAAATGTTCAATCCTCAGCTTTTATCAAAGACATGGAAAATATCTACAAAATGCATGCTAAAAATAATTCCTGTGTCAGCTGACCAGATGTGAGTGAATGTCCTTTTGGGGAGGGTGTTTTTTGTTCCAGTTTCATTAAGGTTTGTTTCATATTGCACAATTTTGTCATGATTAGTAATCATAAATCCTTTAAAAAAACTATAGAAAATGCATAGAAAATTTAAAAAAAAACAATTTCTGTGAAGATTTGGCCTCTGAGATAATAAGATTTGGCAATGTCTGAGACCAAATATTCCCGGAAAAAGTATGAGGCTATGCGGGCTGAACTTCCTGAGGCTGAAGCTTTATGAACCCCCTTTTTCAAACTAGGTTGCCTATTACTTATAAGGCACCAAAAACTAAGGAATCAACAATGCTATGAAATTCCCAAGTCTGAAATTCTATAAATTCCAAATAAATTTACACAAATTATGCAGCACAATGAAGGATGTGGAGTATAGAACCCCCCAAATATGTGTGCACCTCATACACTGACACACAGTCGACATCAGACATCAGCGGTTTCTGAAAGTGTGCTATCGGTACCATATTTGTACCAGAACTGATAATAATAAAATAATATTTCATAAGAATAACACATGGCCAAATATGCTTCAGATATCCAGGAACAATGCTGGGAATTCAAAATGCAGTCTTAGGGCTGCAGATTGTGAATGCCAATGCTGTCCCATTTTCCCTGAAATAGTTTGCCATGTGATACTCTGGATACTCCCCATTTTTTAATAGAAATCAATTTCATAATTCTAGAAAAAAACAGAAAATGTCACAATATGGAGTTATGACCCTTAATTTGTTATTTTTTATGTTTTCAGGTTGTTTGCACAATAACTTGGAACAAATAGCAATAGATTTGATTCAGTATTGGTATGTGAGACGTTTCGGCTATGCTGAGCAGAGTTATGGCCCTTAATTTGTTGAGTTTTTGCCTGTTTGCAGCTCGCTAGTGTGATAACTTCAACAAATATCAATGGATTTTGTCAATGTTTTGTATGTGAGACTTTCTTAACAATGTCTTGAAGATTCAAAAACTGGTACTGTTTGGCCATGCTGAGAAGAGCCCTTAATTAGTCACTTTTCCCCTATTTTCAGCTTGTTTGCACTGTGTTCTGTACAATTATCAAAGGAGTTTGTCAATATTTGGTATGTGAGACTTTCACAAAAATGTCTAGAAGGAGTTCGAAAATTAGTACAGTTTGGCAATACTGAATGGAGTTATGGCCCTCAATTAGCTAATGTTTGCCTGTTGTCAGCTCATTAGCATGACAACCTGAACAAATATCAATAGATTTGGTCAATATGTGACATGTAAGACTTTAGCAATGTCCTGAAGGAGTTTGGAAACTGGTATGGTACTGGCACACTTGCCCTCAGTTAGTTAATTATATATTAAGAAAGTCTCACATACAACTCGGCTCGACTACTGCAACTCCCTGCTCTCTGGATCAACAAATGCCCACATTATAAAATTGCAGCAGAAACAGAACTGTGCAGCTCGAGTAGTCACTAAAAATAGAAAAAACTTGCCACATAACACCTATCCTCAAGGAACTGCACTGGCTGCCAGTATGCCGGAGAATCGAATATAAACTGTGTCTGCTGGTTTTTAAGAGCCTTCACGGCCTCGCACCACCCAACCTCACTGAGCTTGTAAATCGGTATGAACCAGCCCGAGCTTTAAGGTCCGGCAATGAACCTTTGCTCTCACAGCCAAGGGCAAGACTGAAGACCACAGGTGACAGAGCATTCTCTGTGGCTGCCCCCACTGTGTGGAACTCACTCCCAAAACATATAAAAACTATCAGTCCCTTAAATTCATTCAAGAAAAGCATGAAAACACATTTCTTCCAACGGGCATTCCATTAGTTTTTGTAAAGCCAAAGAGCACTTTTGTGGATTTTAGGCTTACAAATTATTTATTATTATTATTATTATATTTTCTTCAAAAAGTGGGGTATACTGGATTGCCTCCATCTGTGAATCTGTGCGTACGTCTGTCCGTCCACACTCAGTTGTCTTCCCGCATTATTACTTGAACATTACTGTTCAGATTTCATTGAAATTCCATACAGATGTTCACTGTCATACATGTAAGATATTTTAGGAGTAACAGCCGTTTTGCTATTGAAATATTTTTTCTGTGAGTTATGGCCCTTTGAATTTACAAAAATAGCCTATTTCTTGTATGTTCGCCTCGTATCTCAGGTTTGGGTTATCGAATCTCGTTGAAATTTGGGCTAAAGATTGTTTACGGGAACGGCTTTCAAATGGATCTCTACTGATATTTATTACTTTTCACTCTTTAGACTTATCCTGCTTTTTAACTTTGAAAATGTGCTGTTTGTCTCGTAAAATAGCCATTTTTTTGTCTGTTCACCTCATATTTCAGGTTTGGGTTATCAGATTTCAATAAAATGTGGAATGAAGATTGTTTATGGGAAAGGCTTTCAATTGAGTCATGTCCCTGCAGTAAAACAAAGAAAAGTCATGCAAATCACATCCTCACATGTGACATTATGTCTTTGTTCTCTATCTCTTATGTGGATGGTACAATCGTTACAAGACTTCAGTAAAATGTTTTCTAGCCTGTACAGTTACTACTGGTTTGGGTGGTGGGTGGGGGGGGGGGGGGGTGGAATTATTATGTGGTATGCACATGTGGCATGAGGGAAGTCACACTCATGTTCTAAATGTATGTATATCTTGCTGGGGTAGAGGGGGGTGAAAGTTATTGTTTCATACTGCATAGCAGTCATCTTTGTTCAATTTGGCCCTTGTGACTGGCAGCTGTTTTGTTTTTTTCTTGTTTTACATCAGTGGTATCAGGGGGTATTATGATTTTCATTTATATAAACTTTATGAAATTATTCTGTACTGTTTTCTCCTTCAGTTGACATGCAATGGTCAGATAAGATTAGGAAGCATAGATGCAAGCCCAGGCCTATACATCAAACAAACATCATAGCGCACTAAATCAGACTGATTAAATCATAATTTCAAGTAGTTTCAAGTTTATATTTGAAAATACTTGCCATATAATTTAATTTGCCTGATGCAATATTGCCAATAACTTCTCTACAACCATGCGGACAGCATTGACTGATGGTGTCAACATGAAATTTATATGGATTTGGACTTACCTACATCACGAATATGGCAGTTTATATGTTCATGTTTAAACAATATTTATTTCCAAATTTTAAAAATTTACACAAATCGAGTACGGTAATGATACACGTATCAGCGAGCACAAAGCATTAATGGAAATGGGTTTAGCAACAAGCTGGTAGCTTATACTTGGCTGTTTCCGTATAGATAAGTTGTTTATGTATAATCGAGGACTGACGACGATGATACAAGTCGGTGGCTTTGTGCAGGCGCGTAGGGCTTTGTATAACTTTTCGTATTGTCGGTGATTTATTGATGCCTTATAGATGAAGTGAGCCATTGTATGCCCTCGAAAAAAACAAAGCCGCACATACCTGCAACCAAGTCACGGCTTGTTAGGAATACGTATAAACATGTGTACTTTGGATTTAAACAATGTGTAGGATAATGAAGGGGTATGGTGGAAAGGTTTGGTATCTAGACTGTTTGGGTGTTTGTAATAGATCTCTTGGTTGGGTGGAATGCCTGAAATGTAGATCAGCAGTGTTATTAATCGACGTGGGGAGGCCAATCAGTCACGGAAAGTCGACCCTTATGGTTGACACGGTACATATTTCTAGGATTGGGTTTCATAGAGCGCATATGCCCGAGGTGGTTACTTGGTGAAGAGTATAGACACTACCAAGCTCATTTCCTAAAAAAAAGATCAAGCGTTAAACCAACAGTTCAGTCTGCGTGGGCACCGCCCGACTTTGGTAAATAAATTCTCGAATGAGCATGCATTCGTGCATTCTTCCGCGAATATGCACACCCAGATGCATGCGCGCACCGCACACTGTACAGCCACATGTCTGTGTCTCCAGATATGTAGCTGCGCAACACACAGCATACACACTCTCGCATATAAGTACGCACATTCATCGAATAATAGAAAAGTCCCTCGCGAAATGCCAACCGTTATGTAGAATTCGCGTGAACGCGAGCAGTGGAGCTTGTTGTTTTTTTTTTCATTTAAGCCTTTTAGTTAGCAAGACAAAACTGTGAGTTGTTTCAAAAACGTTTCTATTGATTTCGAGAGTGAGAAGAGAACTGCCGTACAAAAGAGTGTCGACGTTGTCAATACCTAACTGACCTATTGTAGCTGTTCGTACGTCGTTGTGGAGCGGGCAGAGTAACAGGAAATGTTCTGTTGTTTCCCTTTCGCCACATCTACAAAAGAATGAAGACGATAAGTGATTTCAGAATAGGTGATCATTAAGATTGCTGCATCCTAGGCGGAGTCTACAATGTAGAATCTGGGCTAATCGGGATTTATGACCGACATAGAAGCTGGGTATATTGCGATTGTCCTTGTTAAGATACTGTTTGAAGCTGGTGGGATTAGGGTTTCTCTCACCTGAACTGGGGTCTCATTCTAAAGGTCGGTTCTGGAAGGTTAAAAAGAAGACTGGTGACTGTGAGTTCGGCATCTGACATTATTCGGGTTAGAGTTGTTTCGAAGGTTATAGCTGTGGGTTTCCGCGAGTGCTGGGGGGATCATCAATGATATAAAATGGGGTGTTAGACGATGGTACATTTTGAAGTACTGCATAAGTTTATGTTTTTTCCTTCTTGAAACCAAAGTTTCCCACCCAGTCTCAATATACAGAGACTGCTTGCTCGCACTTTTAGTTTCTCCGGTCACAATCCGGGCTACTTCAATTTGAATTCGTTCAAGTCCACGGGATTCTTCTACACTGCAATTATCCCACACTACGTCTGCGTATTCCAATGCTCGACGAACGAATGAAAAATAAACTCTTTCAAGGGGTTTACGATCTAGTCTAAACATTAGTTGCCTGATCATGCCAGTTCGTTTCCACCCTTGCGTGATTATTTCACTTAGATGGGGTGACCAACTACCACTCTCGTTTATGGTCAGCCCGAGGTGTTTGTGCTTTTGGACGTTATTTATGTTTTGTGAGAACACTGTCAGATGGGGATGGGTCTGCTGTGATATCTTACGAGTAATTACCATATATTCCGTTCTGTTGGGATTCAAGGTTACGAGCCATTAGCGAGACCAGTCCTAAATTATTGTAAGAACATTATTAATAATTTCAGCTGCCAGTTGCGAATTCTCGACAACGAGAAAAAGAGTGGTATCATCAGCAAAGAGTCTGATATTACTTTTAATATTATCCACTATGTTGTTGATGTAGATCAAAAACAAATGCGGTCTCAAGATAGATCCTTAGGGAACACCGGCTGCGACATTCCCCCACGATGACGTTGCAGAATTTATACAACAAACCCGTTGCTGGCGGTCTTCTAAGTAACTTTGAAACCAGCGAAGTAAGGGTACAGTGATACCTATACGTTCAAGCCTGAACAGTAAGCCATAATGCAATACTTTATCGAATGCTTTACTTACATCACAGAATGCGACCCGAATTTATATGTTTAAATGGCCCTGTCGGCCATATATTCGATTATAAAAGTTTAAACAAGCACAGAACTTACGTGATTTTCTGTGGATGAAAAAAAATTGCATTTTTGATCATTTACGCGTTTTTTTTTCCAGCCCTGCAAACTCACACCCACCCACTCACCCCTCCTTGTATCTGGACATTTTTGGGTGAGCCCCCCCCCCCCCCCCCCCCACACACACACACACACTGCACATATTGTGATATATAGGCTGAGTTAGTTAGCTAACTCATTACTCATACTTCGTAAGCATATGAATGGTTAGAGTGCTCCCTGCTCAACTTGACCACATATTTGACCCGATTAATTAATAAATTATTGGTTTCGTATTGATTTTTAGCTTAACTTGACAAAGTCAAGATAAGATATTGCCATCACGCGTGCGGAAGTCTGTAAGTATGTTCACATCTTCTTCAGAACATTCTACATCCCGTAGTTCTTATCTGATCATGGGCAAATTCCAGATGCCGGTTCGAGGTCATGTCCAGACGAGAACATCCCTCTTTGGTCGCGATCGGTCAACCGTGACGGGTGTGCGGGCCAGAAACTTGAAAACCTTTAGCACACTCTACAGGTCGTATTTATGAAGGGATTTCATTGTAACTTGGTAGGATGACACCGCATAATGTCTAGATGAGAAGAGAATGTCCCCTTTTGGTCGCGATCGATCAACCATGACGGTTGCTCGGGCCTGAAACCTGAAAACCGTTAGCGCTGTCTAGAGGTCGTATTTATGAAGAGATTCCAGTGTAACTTGAAATATTGACTCTGTATAATGTCTAAATGAGAATGTCCTATTTTGGTCGGGTTCAGTCAACCGTGACGGTCACAAGGGCACGTTACCTAGATTCCTTTAGCACAGTCTACAACTTGGATTTTTGAAGGGATTTCATTGTAAATTGGTAGGATGACAAGGTATAACGTCCACATGAGAACATCCTTTTTTGGCTGGCCTTGATCGGCCAAGCGTGATAGCCACACGTGACCTAGATTTGTTTAACACAGCCTGCAGTTCATATTTATGAAACGATTTCATTGTAACTTCGAAGGATAACTCGGTGTGATGTGGTTATCCTGACCACCGCCTGGTCACGTGATCTAGATTCCTTTAGCACTGTCTACAGGTTGTTTTGTATGAAGGGATTTCATTGTAACTTGGTAGGATAACTTGGTATGATATATAGATGAGACTATCCTATTTTGATCATGGTAGGTCAACCGTTACCGCCGGACCATCACATGACCTAGATTCCTTTAGCAAAGTCAACGAGTTTCATTGTGTCTTGGTAGGATTACTGGGTTTGGAATAATTTTACTGTAGCTTGGAAACTTTGGCTGACAGACGTTAACTGTGAAGGCCACATTAAACCAGGCCTCAACTCTTTAGAACAGTTCACACCTCATTTTTTTTCTTATTTGAAAACCTAGCATGTAGGGAACAGAAATTAACTTTTTCTCAATTATCACAATTCTTGTCTTATTTCATAATCTTTTCATAAACATTGACCATTATCTTGTTCATCAAACATTACACACAGTCAAGTTAAGCTACAGTGTCACTGACACTTTCATTTAGCTCAGCTTAACAAAGTTAAGATACGCTATTGCCATCACACCTGTTAGTATGTTCACATTTTCGATAGCACCGGCCACACCAAGAAGTTCTTGTCCAATCATCACAATATTGCTTGTGCAGGTTCGATGTCATGTCTAAATGAGAACGCCCCTTTGGGTCGCGACCGGTCAGCCGTGACGGTTGGGTGGGGGTCGAAACCCGAAAACCATTAGCACAGTCTACATGCTGTATTTATGAAGATATTTCACTGTAACGTGGTAGGATGACTCCGTATAACGTCTAGATGAGAACGTCCTATGTTGGTTGGGTTGGGTCATCCATGACGGCCACAGGGGCACTTTACCTAGATTCCTTTAGCACGGTGTGCAGGTTTCATTTATGAAGGGATTACGTTGGAAATTGGTAGGATGACTTGGTATTTTGGCCATGATCGGTCAACCGTGACAGCTGCAGTCGCGTGACGTAGATGTGCTTAGCACAGTCTACGTTTCATATTTATAAAGCTATTTAACTGTAGGTCGGAAGGATAGCTCAGTATGATGCAATATGGTATTCTCGTATTTTGTCACGATCGGTCAACCAGGACCACTGGACCGGCACGTGACCTAGATTTCTTTAGAAATGTCTACAAGTCATATTTATGAAAGGATTTGATTGCAACTTGGTAGGATCACTTGTTTTGGAATGATTTTACTGTAACTTCGTAGCTTTGGTTGACTTACCTTATCCGAGAAGGCCACATCAAGCCAGGGCTCAGTTCGTTTATATTGTCTACACCCCAAATTATTCTTATTGAAAACATAGTATGTTGGGAACAGAAATTAACATATTCTCAAGTATCACAATTCTTGTCTTGTTTCATACTCCTTTCATAACCGTTGAACATTATCCGTTTCATCCAACATTTCACACAGTCAAGTTAAGCTACAGTGCCATTGACACTTTCATTACAGATAGGAAGATATGGCCTACTTTCACGTATAGACTGACTACAATATCGCAAGAAATTATTATTTTGTACTGTCATAAAAGCTCAAATTATATAGATGCAGCCTTTGAAACAGCTAGAAAATATTATCAGAATGCGCTAAAATCTACCGCTCCAGTCGTCCAGAGTCAAAATTTTGAAAAAAACCTCCTTCCGGGGAAGGGGAGGGGGTTGGCACCCCATTAAAGTATCCACCCCTGGTTAGAATTCTCATAGTTATACACCTATTCCCCCTCCCCCACTGAAAACCTCCTTGCTTTACCCCTGATGGTCGCCTATGGGAACATGTTTAGTACTGTAATACCTAAATATATGGATGAAATTACACAACTGCAGAAATTCGATTGCAAAATTTTTTTCCAGGGAATGGTTGTAGAATGAAATATTTTAATATGTTGTATCACAGGACCACCGTTCTTATTATATTAGGAGGGTGTGTGTGCGTATTATGTTATTTATTACTGACTATTGCTCAATACTAATTAGGTTCCATGTTCCTGTGGTTACATGGCTTGGGGTTCCTCTTTACGCCTTGCGTATTGTTATATTTGTCTTTTCAAAACAATGCTGGTGAGAAGATTGATCTTGGTGGTATGTTATGTTTGTCATCTCAAGTGTTCAGAGAACAAATTTTAGCGGTGATGTCTTTAATTTATCTCAGAGAGAGGGTTGATAAGTTTTTTGGGTCTTTGCTTTCAGTTTTGTGCAAAATGATAACTTTAGTCACGAATAGTTTATGTAAATTCAGGCCCAGGGCAAACAATGAATGAATGAAAAGTTTCTGTGAGCAGAGGCCGCACAAGGACGATGTGGGATTCGAAATCTCTTGCTACTCGAATAACTTTATTTGCTAACGAATTCATGAAAGTCGGAAGCGAAGGTCGATAATCTTATTTGGTGCGAGTGTGCGCACTGGCAATAGAGTACTGGGGGTCAGACCCCCCCCCACCCCGAGAATCTCGAACTGAAAGGTGACTAGGAATTGTGCAAAACTACATGGATATGGGAGGCAATTTGTAAGTTAATAATTTAATATTGGCGCATCTTGAATTGACAAATCGACTACCGGAACCATAAATCCATTTCAAAACCTTTTTATGAAGGGAGTGGTGATACTGCTATGAAAGCTAACATTACTCGTTTCTGTGACAACGTTACTGATTATTGGGTTGAAGACAGCCACGGACTTATCCTATGGGATCATCACCAAACTATTGGGCCGAGGACAACAAATCAGTTTACACCCGGTAACTCAACTGTCCTCCGACTGACTGACATATATGATGAATTCGGTCGTGCCCTTGATGAAGGCAAAGACGTTAGGGTTATTTTCTGTGATGTTAGTAGGCCTTTGACAAAGTTTGGCATGCTGGTCTTATCTACAAGCTAGAGAGTATTGGCGTTTCGGGTGTTCTGCTGTTCCTAAAATCGTATCTTGCAGATAGGCTGCAACGAGTAGTAATATCGTCTGAGACATCTTCATGGAGAGCCATTAACGCCGGTGCTCCACAAGGATCAATCATCTGGCCCTTATTGTTCCTTGTATACATTAACGACATAACCAAAGACCTACTAAGCAGTATACGCCTCTTTGCATACGATACTTCCTTATATCTAATAATAGAGAACCCTGAACAAGCCTCGACCTTAAAGCAACCATGATCTGGCCACAATTGAACATTGGGCTAAAACGTGGTTGTTGGAGTTTAAGCCGAACAAAACAGAACGTATGCTAATACCGCGTAAAAGCAACCCCATCTCCCACCCACCTTTATTCTTAGGCGGTTCTCAGATAACCAAAGTTTCTAACCACAAACACTAAGGGGTCATACTGAACAGCACTTGTACATGGAACGATCATATCGAGCATATATGCTCTAAAGCCTGGTCTCGCTTAGACTTACTGAGGAGATACACAATAATTTAGATCGTAGTGTCTTAGAAAAGATATATTTTGCCTTTATTAGGCCTCTTCTTGAATACGCGGATTATTACTGGGGCAACCATTAGTGCTAGCAAGTCTTTACTTTATTTAGAAACGCGATGGGATCCATTGCAAGAAAGACGTCGCAAACATATGTTAATCCAGTTTTTCAAAATGTGCCATCGCATGGTACCACCACACATCTCCAGTAAAGCCCCCAATCCCCCCCCCCCCCCCCCCACACACACACACACTTGCCTCTTCGACCAATCCATCACTCACTCTCCGATAAAGTCAAAACCATTGTGTTCCTTTTTGTCGGACTGAACTGTACAAGTCTCCCTTCATCCCCAGCGTTACTGATCAATGGAATAACCTTCCCCTGTCTGTCCGCGAGAACTCGTCATTGATTAATTTCCTAAACGATGGTAATCAACGACTTCCAAGGTTCTATAGTAAGGCGAAATCTCGTACAGCTCAAATATATCATTGCAGGTTACGACCGGGGTGTAGTAACCTCAGTTCACACTTATATGATAATCATTTAATACCAAACCCCTTGTGTCAGTGTGGCGAGCAAGAGATTCCTGATCACTTTCTCTTGCATTGTCCAATAGACGCTCGTAATTATACAGTTAGCATACACCCTTTTGGAGCAGACACATCTACCCTTCTTTTTGGTTCAGAGTTCTTGAATAACGAAGGCAACCACCTTATCTTTGAAGTGGTACATGACTTTATATTATCAAGTAAGCGATTCCAATGATTAATCTCTGGCACAGTACAAACCTAATTAAAATATAATTTAATTGGGTTAGTACTGTGTTAGAGATTGGCTCAACGGAACGAATATACCCCTCCTCACCACTTAACTTTCTGTGGAGTGGAGCTCACCACCACGTAGATAGTATTCACAAACTATTCACAATCTTCTTCAAAACGAACTGAATGAAATTATATCCTCACTTACGCCTTTCTCGTGTGTAGCAAATGTACCATGTATTCAAGCTGGCCGAGTTTTGCTTCTTTTTATATCGTTCTTATTTTGTTCACCGTGTACTCTTAACATTCTTACATATCGTTACTCGGTGGTCCCCGCCTCTACTTCCCGGGATGGCCAGGATCGGGTGTTCTTATTAACAAAAGCTGCCTTTTAAATTTTATTATATTTTCAATTTTGGACTCGGAAACATGGTTCGTGGCCCCTCGTTGTAGTGAGCGCGTTGACCTCGCTCCAGTGGGGGCAAGAACTGTATTTTTGGAACAGAAAATAAAAATTTCTAGTGGCTCAAGACGTCGTTTGTGCAACTATCGTATTCTAAGGGTTAGTCTGGTGTACGGGAGGCGGGAACCCTCGGGTGACGATATGTGAGCTCGACTACTGGCGCTTGTGTAATGAATACAAATACTGTTAAAACTAAAGACTAAAGTCACTCATACCTGCCATTGTCATTGGTAACCATTTGTAATTTAGTTCTGGGTGGAAACGGCCTTGTATAAGCTTATAGCTTCCTGCCGAATCCACATCAATGTATGTAACATTTTTTGTATTATATGACTTTGTACTCTTAAAATAAATAATGTTTAAACTAAATCATGTTGAAGGATGGCACAGCAACCTGCAACAAGGTCTCCCAAGTTCACACCCAAACATCTTCAAACTAACTGACTTTCTGAAAAAAAGGAACAAGCGCATCATGAAGCCACTACTCTACACCAGAGAAGAGGAGGCAAATTAGTTTCACTTTTCCTCCTTCATCCCATTCTCATCTGGGATAAGGGACCCCCCCCCCCCCCCCCCCACACACACACACACATTACAATTGCCTACTTCGACTTAGTAGTAAGGGAGACCCTGGGACATTTCATTCTACAATGCCTCAAATATTTGCCAAGTAGAACAAGAATCCTTGGTAAACTAATAGAAAAATGGGAAGAAAATATGAAGGAAAGTGGATAAGAAATGACATGAGGGAAAGGGTCAATTGTATAGTTGAGGAACTGGAGAAAGCGCCTCTGGGTGGAATTATGAAACGTTGTTGACTATTGGAAGATTAGGAGGGAGAGTGGGAGAGGAATAGCCCAGCGGGGTGGGGATGGGTCGATGTAGGCCTCCTCGTAAGAGGGCCGTGACAAATCAGCGGAAGGCCAAAGAATTATTATTTTCAATTAGTATTATTATTGTTAAAAAAATCGTAAACACTAATGTATATTTGTCTGTGTACTTTTGTTATAATGTATATTTGTCTTTGTACTTTTGTTATAATGTATATTTGTCTGTGTACTTTTGTTATAATGTATATTTGTCTGTGAACTTTTGTTATAATGTATATTTGTCTTTGTACTTTTGTTATAATGTATATTTGTCTGTGTACTTTTGTTATAATGTATATTTGTCTGTGAACGTTTGTTATAATGTATATTTGTCTGTGTACTTTTGTTATAATGTATATTTGTCTGTGAAATTTTGTTAGAAATTTGTTTTAAAAAAATCGTGAAACACTAATGTGTATTTGTAACTTTGGTTATAGTGTATATTTGTTTTGTCTGAAAAATGAACTGAACTCACTCTCGTTTGTGCGCAACTAATTAGAAAAAAAAAACTATAGTCGGTCAGTCTTTGATGTTGAGGATAATCACTCCTGAACTGGAAACAATAGATGCAGGGCGAACGAGAATGGCCCAAAAGTTCTGCGTGAAGAAAAATTTAAAAGTAGGCGATCAGTCGACATGAACAACATTAAATTGGTATTCAGGCTCAGTAATGATTTAATCCTACAACTCTGTATAGCTGTAGGATTAAATTATTACCGAATCTTCCCTCAAATACAGAATGGATTCGCCCATTTTGCCATGGACATTATTGCATTTTTTATACCACTCAGGGCTCTAGTGGTGAATGAGTTAAGCCAGTTGCCATTACGTGTCAATTAAACGTTGTCTTATTAGTTGTAAATCTAAAGATTCTTAACAAAGAGATTAAATTAGATCAATACATCACATAATCGAACCCAGGTCGAGTAGGTGATTAGCTAGATAATCTATTATTTTATGACATGTACAACATGTGTATCCACATCTATGAAAGTTGGTTCTCTATTCAACTTGATTCTATAGAGTAATTGGCAAGTATACAACGAGGAATTGACCGGTAATCGTCATAGCATGGATTTTGTCGACATTTTGAGTTGGTAGTAGTATGTGATGTAGAAAATAACCGCTATATGTGGGGGTCCTCAGTGGTGGGATCTCGGAAGTGACGTCATAGTCACCTGACCAAATGCATCATGCGGGGCTGTTATTCTAGCCCATATAAGAGGCCATGTCGTGACGTCATTGTCATTGCGATAGGTGGCGTCAGTGCTCATTCGCAGCGCGTGTTGTTAGTGCGATACATCATTTGGGTCTTCATTTATTACACAGGAGGCCGCCAGATTGGATTGTGTGGTGGCACGTGGTTACTAAGTGTCTGGAAGGCTGCTATGAGAAAGGTTCATGCTCGAAGGGTGTATTTGGTGAGATGGGTGTTTTTCTAATTTCCAAATTGGTCCGGCAAGTATCTGAAATCACCAAAAAGCGGCAGGAAATCATCGAAAAGGGCTTTATTCATCTGAGAGTAGTCCCTTTGTAAGAACAGCACATAATGCAATAGTACCTCTAGGCTCAAAATGGTGTCGCTCCATTGTATAAAAATACGACTAATTACCATAAACAACTCGACAATTGTTTATCTAGTTCTGATTCCCCCGCAGTCCTCTATTTCTGCTTACCCAAGGTCCTATTACCACTGATTCTCTACCTATACTTTCTATGTTCCGACTTGTATTTCCGTTGCCTACATGTTATGACTTTCCGGAAGATGCAGCGCGCCAGTGCACAATGTGTAACAACATGTACATATCACACGCAATACATTGCCGTATGTACTAATATGTGCTGGTCTGTCGGTATGCAGTGTGAGGAACATAACCAATCAGAAAAGCGTTCTTTTTAAAGTGACCAATCAAATCAACTGGAGGTGTTATGAAGAACTAATTTATATTTATTGAAAATATGAAACGGGAATAAGTCGGGAAAACGGAAAAGTCATATGATAAAATGATTTCTTCAAATGAGCCAAAAAGCAATAAATATAGAATAAACGTATAGTGTTTTCAAGTGAAAAATTTATTCTACTAGTAGGATTAAGAATGAAACCGACGAGCCTCTGCCTCAGCACGATGTGTCACGGTGAAGTTGTGCTGTTACTCGCGGTAAAATCGTGTTGTTACACAGCGAGAAGTGAGGAGCATATTGGTTCAATTCGATTGACCAGAAAAATTGGTAAAAATAAACAAGGCGCAGTAATACATTTCTGTCTAAAAATAATTCCCCTACAAACTTGAGCTAAACTTGCAAAAATACTTTATTAAATGCACAGTGTATGGTGTTTTCTACGGGCATTGTGTAATACTTCTAAAAATGTTTAAAGAAAGCAACAACTGAACTATTAATTATGCTACAAGAATGCGGTAGAGGTCAGAGGTAAACAAGTCCGTCTCTTCTCCAGGAATAAATTCTTTCAGTGTTAAACCTACGGGGAAAATGTATCACCTTACTTGGTGAATAAAGCACAAATTTATTCAAGGCTTTTATTTTTCGAATAAAAGGCACTTTATGGGATAAAAGCAATTGGTTCTATTTAGGAGCAATTACTCGTAATGCTCTTCAACTCATCTCATTATTAGAGGATACCTTTGATATGGTTATGTACTGCTGGTGGGTATCTCTTGGAGGATATCTTTTGGAGGATACCTCCTGGAGGATAGTTATTTGAAGACATCTGCTTGACCTATTTCAAGGAGTATTCTCCTTACCAAATAAAAACATTAGAAACATTTGTTACTTTACTAAAATTCTATTAACCCTTAACTCAACGCACACGATATCTAATTTTAATATTTTATTTATTGTTTTTAATTCTTTTTCAGAAAATATGATATGATATTGTTTTGATGACATTTTTTTAAAATATAGTTTTTGCAACTGCTTAACCCTTTACCCAACATGTCGGTCAAAAGCGGCCAGAAATTGATTTACTAACGCCAGATAAAACATGTTGATACAAGTCTTAGTACTAAGCTGAGATACACTTTCTATAAGTAATTAGCAATCCACTATGGTCGCTACATGAGGTGTGGGTCACATAGGCGTCTTCTAGTTCAAATAAAGCAATGGCATATTATTGAGCGTTGGAATGCTGGCGCCTTGCAGTGAACAACGTTTGATTGAAAACCAACTAACTACACCTTACATTCAAAATACAAACCCCTAAACACCTTCAATTCTAGTGAGGCAATACTAGCAACAGTCTACGGATGGACCGGTCACGGTATTTTCACACACGTCACAACAATCTGAAAATATTTACACCTTCGTAAAAAACATGAAATTTCGGGCACAATGTGATTATGTTTTATTTTTTATCTCCTTTACCCAACGAATCGACCACATCCGCCCGCGTAATATGCAAATTGAGCTGCTGAAAAAAATTGTATTTTTGATAAAATTTAAAACAAAAATATCATGTAACCTCTCTTTGGAACGAGCTCGTCGACCTCGTTCCAATGAGGAGTCATGTAATATGGTTTTGTTGAAATGTTTTGAAAATGTTTTAACAAATGATATTTAAAATAATAAATTTTGATATCGTCTAAGTTTGGTTAAAGGGTTAATTCATAAAAAATACATGTGAGTAGTTAGTTATATGCATGAAAACACACCGATAAGAAAATAATCAAAATCAAAGTTGCGTTTTTTGTTTTAAAAATGGGTCACTAACGTCAAAAATACTTTTGTTTCTCAGAGACCGCTGTATTGATTGTTTTCTGCGAGTTGGTACATTTTATTAGTATTTTCCAAATATCACCGTTGGTTGTGCCACGAAAATTGGAAACATAAATACGAAAAGTCGCAAATTCCTGGATCGATTTTAAAGGGGTCTAGAGCTAAGAAGAAATCGTGAATCGAACAGTGGAAATGGCCATTGTTGAAAAGTTTGAGAAAAAATGCCACAGTTTCCGAAAATACTGAGAGGGTAGGATATGAAATCTGTTTAAAAATTAATAAGTCGATCAAACATAATTTTCTCCAATACTTTAGAGAAAGCAGGCAAAATACTCACCGGCCGATAGTTTTTGACGTTATGTGGATCGTGAGATTTGCAGATCGGAATCACTTCAGCAATTTTCATTTTGTCGGGGAAGACACTCTGTTCATATGAGCTGTTTGCAATGTGAGCAAGCGAGCGCACTATTACGTTAATTATATGTTTAACCAGGAAAGGGGAGATGTTGTCGAGATCTCTGCTCTTTTTGCCTTTCATGGATTTTACAGCATCAATCACTTTTTGTTCAGAAGTTGGATTCATGAAAAAATTGTTAGTGTAGCTGCCAGACATGGTATCAGTGAAAGAATTATTAGATCTTTCTATCCGAATTCTTGTTTGGTTTCCTATATTTATAAAACAATTATTAAATTCATGAGTAATATTAACTGGATCACTGATACTTTATTCTCTACTGTTAAATGAGCAGGCATTTACGAGTCATTTTTAGTCTTTTTTATTACATCATTTAGAATTGTCCACGTAGTACGAAGATTATTTTGATTTTTCTGTAGTATTTGTTTATAACAGAGCGCTTTGCTTTGTCTTTTAACTTTATTGAATTTTTTACAGTATTTGTTGTAGTTACTTACATTCTGCCCACTTGGGGACTTTAATTTGCGGTGATAAAATTTCATCTTGTTGTTTGAGGATACTAAAAGACCCCTGGACATCCGGGGCTGTCGTTTTACGAATTTACTATTCAGCCGAATTTGTTGCAAGGGGAATGCCTTTTCAAATGCATTACGACATAAATTCATAGAAGTACAGTACGTGGAGAGTGTATTATCACTAAATCACCCGCAGAGTGTAGATTCCACCCAAGCAATAATTGCTAATTTGTTGCAAATCATAACCAGCACAAGCAAAGTTTCAGCCAATGGACCTCCGGGTTAAACCCGGAGGTCCATTGGCTGAAACATTGCCTGTGTTTTTAGTCAATATATACAAAATTTGAAAGTAATAGTTCGGGTGATAACTCCACGCCGCGGGTGATTTAGTTACAATCCACTCTCCATGTACTGTATCATAAGCTATATTT
Organism: Pictodentalium vernedei; assembly: GCA_031216915.1. Taxonomy (NCBI): domain Eukaryota; kingdom Metazoa; phylum Mollusca; class Scaphopoda; order Dentaliida; family Dentaliidae; genus Pictodentalium; species Pictodentalium vernedei. The sequence goes on from CM062297.1 coordinate 53,639,941, forward strand.
GGACACGATGAATCAAAGACAGATGTGAAGTCATACTCTGATAGAATATTAATAAAATTTTGCATGGTCCTCTGATTGATTTTACATCTTAATACGGAATCTGGGTTAAGGGTCTTTCTATGCACCATTTCGATCAGAAATGTGCCAAAGTGGTCAGACACGTCACTTAATAATTCCGGAATTAGTGTTGTTGGTTACATGGTTTGAATAAATATTATCAATCAATGTCTCTGAGTGCGTAGTTACTTTGGTAGGTCTGGTGATGAACGGTAAAAATCCTTGACTAAACATTACATCTGAATAGTTAGACGTTTGCTGATGAGACTCCAACTTTAAGGTATCCACATTTATGCCTCCCACAATGTACGACCGTTTCTTTTCCCTGTTGAGTGCTTCTGTAATACAATTTAACTTAACTCCAATTAATCGAGACGATTTGCCATATTTAACTTCTACAAAAAGAGATTCTATAACATGCAAAATAAATATTGACAAATCTTCTCGTACTTTGTTGCTAATATCATCATCTTATATAAAGTCTAACCCCACCCCGGCCGTCATCACCACTCGATCTTACGTTTTATAACGTCCAATCACATCCCGGCCGTCGTCACCACTCGGTCGGACGTTTTATAAAGTGGAACACCAAACCGGCCGTCATCACCAATCGATCTTAAAGTTTATAGCGTCCAACCCTACCCCGGCCGTCGTCACCACTCCGTCTTACGTTTTATAACGTTCAACCACACCTCGGCAGTCGTCACCTCTCGGTCGTACGTTTTATAAAGTCTAACCCCACCCTGGCCGTCGTCACCACTCGATCTTACGTTTTATAACGTCCAACCACACCCCAGCCGTCGTCACCACTCGGTCGTACGTTTTGTAAAGTCGAACACCAAACCGGCCGTCATCACCACTCGATCTTAAGGTTTATAACGTCCAACCCTACCCCGGCCGTCGTCACCACTCCATCTTACGTTTTATAACGCCCAACCACACCCCGGCCGTGGTCACCTCTCGGTCGTACGTTTTATAAAGTCTAACCCCACCCTGGCCGTCGTCACCACTCAATCTTACGTTTTATAATGTCCAACCACACCCCGGCCGTCGTCACCACTCGGTCGTACGTTTTATAAAGTCCAACACCAAACCGGCCGTCATCACCACTCAGTCTTACGTTTTATAAAATCCAACCTCAACCTGACCGTCGTCACCAGTCGGTCTTACGTTTTATAAAGTCCAACCCCACCCAGGCCGTCGTCACCACTCCGTCTTACGTTTTATAAAGTCCAACCCCACCCCGGCCGTCGTCACCACTCCGTCTTACGTTTTATAAAGTCCAACCCCACCCCGGCCGTCGTCACCACTCGGTCTTACGTTTTATAAAGTCCAACCCCACCCGGCCGTCGTCACCACTCGGTCTTACGTATTTTATAAGGTTATGATAACCAGCTTTATTACACGCCTGTTCTATGAAATCCCTGTACACAGCAACACTAAACCGTGCGGAAAATAAAAATCTGTTCCACACATGTGTGGAACGGAAATCGTTGACGGACTATTTTATAAAGGAAGCGAATTTTCTACAAATCGTGTACCGCAATTACAATTTCAATCCCTAGCGATAGCTAAAAGTCGTCCACTGAGTTCCAATGTGTTCTATGTTCCAGTAGGCACATAGAATACATTGGAACTCAGAGAACGAAAGAGTAACACAGGTTCCACTCGCAAGTTTGGTTGGCGACAAAATGCCTATGGCCTCTCGTTCTATCCTTCCGCGCTGGCACTCGTGCCATATCGATCAACCCATTCACACACGCGTGTCGTTCCGTGTTTAAGTTGTATGACATATTGGGAGGCGGTTGAAATATTTCACTCAGGGCTATGACATCAAATGTGTTCAAAGATTTCTGAAGAGAGGATACAAGGTCGCTTAGGGAATCCCAGTGAGCAATTAGGCTTTGGACATTGATATGGAATAATGAAAATGTATGCCCAATGTTTCCAACAGACAAGTGAACCTCATCAGGTAGGTAATACCTACATTCTGTATGGTCTTTAAAGGGTGAATCGTCAGCTTCATTTATGTCGGCACATTTGTTGTTGCATAAATTCAGGAAGTCAAATTCCATACCACTCTGATTCTCGTCTAGAGTTATGTTACCCGCCATGATATTCGTTGAGGACGACAGGACTAGTATTGCTGCAAAAATCAAGTGATTTGTTTTTAATTAATACAAAGGATGCTAAACAGAGGTTTACGATGCTGCTAGAAAATATACTTTGGAGATTACTAATCATTTGATGTGTTTCTTGTGGTCTGACACAATCGATTGAATGGATTTTAAAACGGTGAGTACATTTGTATATAGAAAATATAAATATATATACAATGATGAGCTCTAAATGCTGCCTGAAATTTAATTCCATTTGTAAGGAGTTGCCCGGCGGTCGCGGCGAAAGGGTTATATTTTGCATGACATGTAGGGCACGAGTGTTTACTCATATAAACTTGCCCACCAACAAGTGGTTATTGAGCGAATCTTTAATATAATATCGGGATGGGAAATTCGCTAGATTCACAATTAACAATGGTGCGTTATGGGTAAATGTAGCCGTAAAGAATTTCTATTTAATGCTTGACATTTACTTACTTATATAAGTGGAATTAACGCCGAAAACAAATCGAAAATTGGGAAAAATCGATGAATACATGTAATCGTCGTTATTATTTTGAAACAAAATCCATTAAATAAAAACTCAAGAGTGCTTGGAGAGTGTTGGGGGAAAGATACAATCCAACGAGCTGCAGCAAGAATAATTACTGGCGCCACCATAAGTGCCAGCAGTTCATCGCTTCATACTGAAACATGTTGGGAAACTCTCCAAGAAAGACGCGGGAAGCACAAGCTTCTCCAATTCTTCAAAGAATATCATCAGTTTACACCCTAATACATCTCCAGCAAGGTACCACCCATTACATCATCCATCAGTCAAGACTGTTATCTTCGATCCAATCGAAATCATCGCATTCCGCTATGTCACACCAATCTGTACCAGGCTTGATTCGTCCCATCCGTTACCAACCAGTGGAATAGCTTACCTATTTCGGTGAGAAATAACTCTTCCATCAGACAGTTTAAGAGTTTCTTAAATAATGGCTGCCGACGTCCGCCTACCCAAGCAAAACTGTTTCTGACACCGTCTTTGAATTCGCATCGCCCGTATCAAGGTGCGGGCAACGATGACGCCATCATAAACGCCATTGATGACTTCATCAATAAACACCCCGATATCTACCGTGACCCCAAATTCGACAACGAGCCAGAAGACGGGGATGACGATGACCTCGTCACCCCCATCACCAATGACGAAATCATCAACGTCATAAAAAAGTGCAAAAATTCCTCCTCACCCGGCGAGGACGAAGTGAGCTACAAAATTCTAAAACAAAGCCCAAATTCCCTAATCGAAACGCTGAACAAACTGTACAACGCATGCCTCACCCATGGTTACTTCCCTAAATGTTGGAAAACAGTCATCGGTGTCATGATACCAAAACCTGACAAGAGCCCCTCCGATCCAGCCAGCTACCGCCCAATCAGCCTCCTCAGCTGCATTGGCAAGACATTCGAACGAATCCTCACCAATCGGTTCAGGGGGCACCTTGAAGACAACGATTTTTTTAATAAGTGGCAAAGAGCCTATAGAAACCGCAAAGAAGACATCGAGCATGTCTACCGCCTAGTCACTCAAATGAAAACCGCGATTTACAATCAGCAAATAGGCGCGACAGTCCTGTTAGACGTCGAAAAAGCATTTGACTCTGTTTGGCACAATGGAATGCGCTATAAATTATCCAAAATGAAACTCCCCATGAAACTGCTTAGATTACTGTCCTCTTTCCTAAATGATCGCGAAATTAAAGTCGGAGTAAACAACGAAATGTCTGACAGTGTCCCTCTTGAAGCAGGTACCCCCCAAGGATCCGTCTTCAGCCCCCTTTTACATCTTCTATGTAAATGACCTCAAATTCTCCGAGGATCGTGTTCAAGTCTCCCAATTTGCAGATGATAAGGGCCTCTGGGACTCTAACAATACGGCCAATTTTTTCCAAAAACCCATGCAACGCGCTCTCGAAGACCTAGAACAATAGCGTGCCAAATGGAAAATTAAGCTAAACGCCAACAAAACCCAACGAATCAACTTTACTGGCAAGAAAGGCAAACGCGACTTTGACCTGAAACTAATGGATAAAATCCTCCCAGAATGGAAAGAGGCGAAATTCCCCGGCATCACCATTGATCAAAAACTGTTCTTTAATAAACACACCGACGATATGGCGAAAAAAGCAACCAAACGCATTAACTTACTTTGGTTAAAAGGGAACTTCCTGGGGATCCAACCAGTCAAACCTACTCAAACTATACAAAGCCTTTGTGCGTCCAGTTCTCGAATACGGGGCAATCATCCTAACTGACCTCAATCAAACTAACATGGGAAAACTCCAGAAGGTTCAAAATCACGCGCTTAGGGTCGTCCTCCGCGCCCCATGGGATACACCTATCAAAACACTCCACGACGGAGCCGATATCCCCACCATAAAAGATCGCCTTGCCTCTCTAGCCGCGAAGAACCATGACAGGCTAGCCGATAGCCAACTAATTTCCGAACTGCAGGTAATTTGCGAAAGCAGACAAAAACCCCAAAACGACAAAACCTAAGGAAGTACGAACTAGGACTTTTTACGGAGAGCAAAAACGCCCAAAATAGGAAATAATAATTAGGATATATATCAGCAAGCACGCAAACACAACATGGAGAAAGATAGGGAGGCCAAGCTATTGTCAGCAACACGACTGCGACCCTACAGTATGATATGTCCTTTTTAAGGCATGCTACAATACGCTGAACCGAACCACTCTGCCCCCACACACAACATAAACTCAGCAATCACGCACTCAAAACGGAGAAAGATTCGAGGAGGATAAGCTATTGTCAGTAACACAACTGCGCCCCACAGTGGAGTTTGTCCTTTTTAAGGCATGCTACAATAGCTGAACCAAACCACTCTGCCTCCTGTAACACTGATAATGGGGAAAGATAGGGAGGCCAAGCTATTGTCAGCAACACGACTGCGACTCTACAGTACGATATGTCCTTTTTAAGGCATGCTACAATACGCAGAACCGAACCACTCTGCCCCTACACATAACATAAACTCAGCAATCACGCACTCAAAACGGAGAAAGATTGGAGGAGGATAAGCTATTATCAGTAACACAACTGCGTCCCCACAGTGGAGTTTGTCCTTTTTAAGGCATGCTACAATAGCGGAACCAAACCACTCTGCCTCCACTAACACTGATAACGGGGAAAGATAGGGAGGCCAAGCTATTGTCAGCAACGACTGCGACCCTACAGTACGATATGTCCTTTTTAAGGCAGGCTACAATACGCAGAACCGAACCACTCTGCCCCCCCCCCCCCCCCCACACACACACAACATAAACTCAGCAATCACGCACTCGAAACGGAGAAATCTTGAAGGAGGCGAATCTATTGTCAGTAACACAATTGCGTCCCCACAGTGGAGTTTGTCCTTTTTAAGGCATGCTACAATAACTGAATCAAACCACTCTGCTTCCACTAACACTGATAAGGAACACCAACTCAACAGTAACGCTCATCATAACCAGAACGCGTACAAGCATTATATACATGCACACAAACACCGACACATTTCTTCTTTAGTTATTTTCAATCAATCTTCTTTCCCAAAAATAACCGTAATGGTAGCAAAATAACCGCTATGGAAACAATAACCGCTATGGAACTATACTCATCCAACTAAATATGCTATTTTTATTTTCTATATTTGACATATTCTAATGAATACTAACTCTGCCTTCTTCTTTTAAGCAGGTACACAGAATATGCTTTTTGATCAGTACACCAATACCCGATATGGAAACTATAACCGTTATGGAAATCACAAACCTCATGGTTCCAGAATATCCTCCACCCCATCCCTAGAAGTGGTCGACCACTTCAAGGGAGGCGAGCGGTGGCCCTGCGTCCCGCCTCCGCCCCTTTTTGTAAAGCGTCCACACTGCGCATTTTCTGTCCCAACCAAATAGCATTATAATGCAGGCCTGCCTCTGGTGGTCCCCGAAAGGGGTCGTTGTTGTTGTTTTCTCTCTAAGACGTCCTACCACACAAACAGAGACAGCCTGAGGCAGATTATACTTGCCAGTGATTGCCATCATTCGAAATCATCTCCTAAGTTGCAGACTATACTTGCTTGAAAACCTAAGACTACTGCACCCCCGAGGAGAGGTAGTACCTTTGTGAGAGGACTCAACCTCCCACATTGGTCCTCACCCGAGGGTTCAACCTACATCAAACTCCGAAGCCTTCCACCCGCCACGCCGCAACCGGAGAGACCTGCCGAGTACCTGAACCTTTTCCTCCTTCCACACGCCTCGACATGAAAAAAACTGATCATATACAGTCACTGAGGGTCGAAAGGGGCTTGTTCCCCAAACCGTCCCCGCGCGCCTTCGGCGCGTGAAACCATTCCGTCCACCGTCATTTTACTGTGGAGCCAAATACCGACCAGCTCAAATATACCATTGTAGATTAAGGTTGCGTTGTAGTCGAATTAACACCCACTTATACAATAATCACCTCTCAGCCTCTCCCTTCTGTCAGTGTGGTGAGTACGAAACAACTGACCATTTCTTATTGCTTTGTCCACTGTATTCTGATGCTCGTAATTTCACCATTAATGTTCTGTCGTTCAACGTCGATCTTTCTATCCTTCTCTTTGGTTCGGAAAGATTGGACAATTCAGAAAACGCCGAAGTTCTCAGAGCAGTCCAGGACAACATATTACTGAGTGGACGCTTCCAGTGAACGTCATTGATTACATAACAAACTAATGCTAGATTAATCTTAATCATTTACTTCTGTAAGGTACTAAATGATATTCTAGGTCTTATATCCGTGTCCTATCCAACCCGACAACAGATGCGGTCGGTGCTATTCTTCTTTAACTTGTGTCTTATTCTGTGGTTATACTTTTTGGAAAAAGCCGATGTTAAATCTCGCCTGGCACACTTCCTCGACACAGCGTTTGGGTACCCTCACCGGTCACAATTACCGTGGTCGTAATGCTACATCAGTGTGATCTGTGACTGGGGTGTCATCTTGATGTTGCGCCGGGGAAGTGTGTTATGTTGGATCTAATGAGTGGATGAAACCAGTTAACAAACATTGGACATACAGACTGCGCTCGAACAAGTTTTATTTTTTCCAATGGAAAGTTTTGTGTTCAAGTATTGTTTCCCTTCAGGTGCTCTCTCTCTCTCTCTCTCTCTCTCTTTCCTTTTTTCTTTCTCTCTCCCTATCTCCTGTTCCATCTTCCATTTTTTTTTTCTCGCCTATATTCTAAGGTTTAAACAATATCAAACGCAGCGCATGACAAAATCTTTTTTCAATTGCTCATGTATTCTGTTTACCTAGGGAGATGTCTCTAAATAAGCTATTAGCCTCCGACCAAATCCTGACTATATATTAGTCGTTTCGTTCATTTATCTTGCTAATAATACATACTTTGCTAATTGCCAAAATGTACAGTCATTTTGATTTTGTTTGTTTTTGACATTCACTGTTGTGTGTATAATATCAATTTTTTGCTAAATAAATATTGTTTAATCCTTTACCTAACATGAAAAGCAGACGACACTTGCAAACAAAATTCTTGAATAACTAATTTTTTTCATTTTTTGTCTCAAAAACATAGGTTATGACCCCTCATTGGGACGAGCTCGACGAGCTCGTTCCAATGATGGGTCATAACCTATGTTTTTGAGACAAAAAATGAAAAAAATAATGAAAATTAATTGGCGATTTTTGTGAATAGCGCTGGCCGGTTTTGGCCGTTACGTTGGGTAAAGGGTTAACCCTTTACCCAACGCAGACGATATCAAAATTTATTATTTTAAATATCATTTTTTCAAATTTTAAAAAAAATTTCAACAAAACCATATAATGTGACCCCTCGTTGGAACGAGCTCGACGAGCTCGTTCCAACGAGGGGTCACATGATATGGTTTTGTTGAATTTTTTTGAAAAATAAAATTTTTTCAACTGCTGAATTTGCATATTACGCGGGCGGATGCGGGCGATTCGTTGGTTAAAGGGTTAAACTAGATACAGGTAGTGTTCATCAGGCCTTGACAAATCCATATTTTTGATTAACCCATTAACAGGTTAACCATTTAGTTTTTCATTAACGTATTCTGAATGTTACGTAAATTTGTTTCTTTAACCAAAAATCCAAACACGATATGCCGCAGGCATATCCCGAAAGCTGAAGGCCTGCGCTTGTGGGATGGTATTGAGGGAAATGTAGAGTTATGCCCCTTTTGTTGGCAACATGTGATGACTTCCGACGATAAAAATATCAAAGCAACAGAAATACACAATCACTAGAAATATAGAGTTGTGCCTCTTCTATTGGCAGCATTGCATATAGCGACGAATAGGTCCAGAATTGATTCGGCTGCGTCCCCATCATACATCAGGCCACAGTGCATTTCAATTTCCATAAACTGTAACAACATGTTTCTAATTATGCTTACAGTAGTCCAAACATAGTCTGAAAGTCTGTAATATAATTTTTTGGTTTTGTACGTCCTTGAAAGGACCTACCGAACCAAAAAAATATATTACGGACTTTCAGGCCATGTTTGGACTATGCTTACAGCCGAATAATAAGCACAAATTTAATATTTGTATGTGTACTACTTTCTGTTGAGTCATCTAATATGCCAATCGTTAAAAGTTGGTTAACCGATGGATCGATTTGGTTAAGCGATAGTCTTTTCATGTTATTTTTTGTTTGTGTAACCTCTAGGGGAACGGAACGTTCGTTCGCCTGAATTGTCGAGGCCTGGTTCATGACGTATGAGCGACCACATTCTAACTGCAAATTGACCGTGCTACGTCTTAACAGTTCAACCGAAAATCTAGTCTCGTAAAAAGTATACAACAATTACCATGAATTGAGTGATATCTAAGGCTCAAAATATGAACAACAAATCCTTACTAGCAAGATTATAGGAGGGATGGGGACACCTCCCTTCACAACCCCTTAGTTACGCCTTTCTCAACACGTAAGAATCGAGTATTGCGTTTTTATTTTGCAGCAAATCAAGTAATGCGATATGCTTGCTGATGGAATTCCTGTATTGTTCACTCTGACGGGTATCAATTTAACCAACTGCACTACTAAATACGATTTGGCAATAAAAATCTTTGGTTGGTTAAATTTTGGCACCAAATGTTTCCTTGCACTAAGGAAATAGTGAACAGCAGGAGTAAAAAAAATCAACAACTCATAACAATTAATTTATTATTACCCTAAAAAAGAATCAACTGTCAATTAAGGCGAAGATAAAAGAACGACAATTCACAGTGATTGATCAACGTTGATTGACACTTAGTATGTATAAAGTTGAACTTATTCCCGTTTACCCTGCAAACCAGTGTTAATTTATCTGTGGCAGTACGTTTCAGTCTTATCAAAACAATGCTGGTGAGAACATTGATCTTGGTGGTGTGTTGCGTTTGTCACCTCAAGTGTTCAGAGAACAAATTTCGGGTCATCTAAAATTAACAAATCGACTTCCGGTACCATAAATCCATTTCAAAACCTTTTTTATGAAGGGAGTTGTGGTACTGCTATGAAAGCTAACATTACTCGTTTCTGTGACAAAGTTACTGATATTATTGGGTTGAAGAAACCACGAACTTATCCTATGGGATCATCACCAAACAACAAATCAAGTTGAAGGATGACACAGAAAACTGAAAAAAGTTCCCCCAAGTTCACACCCAAACATCTTCAAACTAACTGACTTTCTGAAAAAGGGAACAGGCGCAACATGAAGCCACTACTCTACACCCGAGAAGAGGAGGCAAATTAGTTTCACTTTTCCTCCTTCATCCCATTCTCATCTCGGATAGGCGACACCCCCCCCCCCCCCCCCACACACACACACACATTACATATGCCTACTTCCACTTAGTAGTAGGGGAGACCCTTGGACATTTCATACTAGACTGCCTCAAATATTTGCTCAGTAGAACTAGAATCCTTGGTAAACTGATAGGATGAAAATATGAAGGATAAGTGGATAAGAAATGACATGAGGGAAAGGGTCAGTTGTATAGTTAGGGAACTGGAGAATGCGCCACTGGGTTGAATTATGAAACGCTGTTGACTGAATGTTGGGAGATTAGGAGGGAGAGTGGGGGGGGGGAATAGCCTGGCGGGGTGGGGGTGGGGGTGAGTCGATGTAGGCCTCTTCGTAAGAGGACCGTGACAAATCAGCGGAAGGCAAAAGAATTATTATTTTCAATTATTATTATTATTGTTTAAAAAAATCGTAAACATTAATGTATATTTGTCTGTGAACGTTTGTTATAATGTATATGTGTCTGTGAACTTTTGTTATAATGTATATTTGTCTGTGAAATTTTGTTAGAAATTTGTTTAAAAAAATCGTAAAACACAAATGTGTATTTGTAACTTTGGTTATAATGCATGTTTGTTTTGTCTGAAAAAATTAACTCTCAATTAAACTGCTCAACTAATTAGAACAAAACTATAGTCGGTCAGTCTTTCATGATGAAAATTATCATACCTGAACTGGAAACAATAGCTGCAGGGCGAACGGGAATGGCCCTACAGTTCTGCGTGAAGATAAAATTAAAAGTAGGCGATCAGTCGCCAAGAACAACATTAAATTGGTATTCAGACTCAGTATTAATTTAATCCTACAGCTCTAAAGAGCTGTACGATTAAATTATTACTGAATCTTCCCTCAAATACAGAATGGATTCGCGCATTTTGCCATAGAATTTATTGCATTTGTTGATACCACCCAGGGCTCCAGTGGTGAATGAGTTAAGACAGTTGCCATTACGTGTCAATTAGACGTTGTCTTCTCAAGCATTAGTTGAAAATCTAATGATTTATAAAAAGGATTAAATTAGATCAATACGTCCGACCCCAGGTCGAGTCAGTGGCGGCGCTACGGGGGGGGGGGGGGGGGGGGGGGGGGAGGGGGGTATTTGCCCCCCCCCCCCCCCCAAACGAAGGCTTTGCCCCCCGAACCATCTCGCATGCATTCCCATCCACCCTCACACACAAATACATTCAGTCACTCTCTCTCACACACACACACCCCTCTCTTTTTTATTCCCAATAATTTCCCATACACACTTAGCCCAAAGCCTCAGGCTAGCTGATGAACACATCCAGGCAGTAGAGATTTAAAGACTCGAATGCAGATACTTATAAGTTATAATTAAGTTATGAGCCAACAAAGGCATGTCTATCCATATCCCTTGTCTAAAAACAAATCATGGATTTCGCATTATGACAGACGGGCATTATGAGTCTCTCTCTCTCTCTCTCTCTCTCCTCTCTCTCTCTGTCTCTCTCACGCACTGACCCACCAGACGCGGATCCAGGATTTTTTGAAAGGAGGACCGCTAATTACCATTACATTTAGTCGAAACTTGGACCCAAAGTCCGTAATATAATTTTTTGGTTTGGTACGTCCTGTGGACGTACCAAACCAAAAAAGTATATTACGGACTTTGGGTCCAAGTTTGGACTACCTCATAACAAAGTAATGATATGATCCTTTACGTATTTGCCCCCCTTCATGGGAGTCTGCCCCCCTTAGTTGCCCCCCCCCCCCCCCACAAAAAACTTTCTGGCGCCGCCACTGGGTCGAGTAGGTGATTAGCTAGTTAATCTATTATTTTATGACATGTACAACATGTGTATCCACATCTATGAAAGTTAGTTCTCTATTCAACTTGATCGCATAGAGTCATTGGCAAGTATACAACGAGGAATTAACCGGTACTCGTCATACCATGGAGTTTGTCGACATTTTGAGTTGGTAGTAGTATGTAATGTAGAAAACAACCCCTATATGTGTGGGTCCTCAGTGGTGGGATCTCGGAAGTGACGTCACACTCACCTGTCTAATTGCATCAGGCGGGGCTGTTATTCTAGCCCACATTAGAGGCCATGTCGTGACGTCATTATCATTGCGATGGGTGGCGTCAGTGCCCATTCGCAGCACGTGTTGTTAATGTGATACCTGCTTTGGGCCTTCATATATTACACAGGAGGCCGCCATCTTGGTTTCTGTAGTGGCACGTGGTTACTAAGTGCCTGAAAGGCTTCTTTTGGGAAGGGTTTATGCTCAAAGGGTGTATTTGATGGGATTGGTGTTTTTCTAATTACCAAATAGGTCCGACAGGTATATAAAATCACCAAAAGGCGACAGGAAATCACCGAAAAGGGCTTTATTTAGCCGAGAGTATATCATAGTCCCTTGGTAAGAGCAACACATAATGCAATAGTACCACGAGGCTCAAAATGGTGTCGCTCCATTGTATAAAAGTACGACTAATTACCATAAACAACTCGACAATTGTTTATCTAGTTCTGATTCCCCCACAGTCCTCTGTTTCTGCTTACCCAAGGTCCTATTACCACTGATTCTCAACCTATACTTTCTATGTTCCGACTTGTATTTCATTGCCTACATGTTATGACTTTCCAGCTGAGGCAGTGCGCCAATGCACAATGTGTAACAACGGGTGGCCCGTAACAGCATGTACATTTCACACGCAATACATAGCCGTATGTACTAATATGTGCTGGTCTGTCGGTATGCAGTGCGGGGAACATAACCAATCAGAAAAGCGTTGTTTTTAATGTGACCAATCAAATCAACTAGAGGTGTTATGAAGAACTAATTAATATTCATTGAAAATATGAAACTGTGCTGGTCTGTCGGTATGCAGTGTGGGGAACATAACCAATCAGAGAAGCGTTGTTTTTAATGTGACCAATCAAATCAACTAGAGGTGCTATGAAGAACTAATTTATGTTTATTGAAAATATGAAACGGTAATAAGTCGATAAAATGATTTCTTCAAATGAGCCAAAGAGCAATAAATATAGAAGAAACGTATAGTGTTTTCAAGTGAAAAAAATCTTCACCGAGTAGGAATAAGAATAAAACCGACAAGCCTCTGGCGAGTCGTTTTCATTCTTAATTCTGCGAGTAGAATAATATTTTTACTTGAAAACACTATACGTTTATTTTTGTTATCCCATAAATCTTTCACAGGGTTTTCGCGATGAAATCGTGCTGTTCCTCGCTATAATACACAGCGAGAAGTGAGGAACACATTGGTTGAATTCGATCGACCAGCAAAATTGGCAAAAATAAACAAGGCGCTGTAATACATTTCTGTCTAAAAATAATTCCCTTACAAACTTGAGCTAAACTTGCAAAAATACTTTATTAAATGTACAGTATGTGTTTTTTTTCTACTGGCATTGTGTAATACTTTTAAAAAGGTTTAAAGAAAGCAACAAATGAACTATTAATTATGCTACATGAATGCAGTAGAGGTCAGAGGTCAACAAGTCCGCCTCTACTACAGGAATAAATTCTTTCAGTGTTAAACCTACGGGGAAAATTTATCACCTTTCTAAGTGAATAAAGCAAAAATTTATCCAAGGCTTTTATTGTTCGAATAAACGGCCATTTATGGAATAAAAGCAATTGGTTCTATCTAGGAGCAATTACTCGTAATGCTCTTCAACTCATCTCAGTATTAGAGGATACCTTTGATATGGTTATGTACTGCTTGTGGGTATCTCTTGGAGGATATCTTTTGGAGAATACCTCCTGGAAGAAAGTTATTTGAAGACATCTGCTTGACCTATTTCAAGGAGTATTCTCCTTACCAAATATAAACATTAGAAACATTTGTTACTTTACTAAAATTCTATTAACCCTTGACTCAACACACACGATATCTAAATTTAATATTTTAATTATTGTTATTAATTCTTTTTCAGAAAATATGATATGATATTGTTTTGATGACATTTTTTTAAATATAGTTTTTGCAACTGCTTAACCCTTTACCCAACATACCGGTCAAAACCGGCCAGAAATTGATTTACTAAAGCCAGATAAAACATGCTGATACAAGTCTTAGTACTAAGCTGAGATACACTTTCTATAAGTAATTAGCAATCCACTATGGTCGCTACATGAGGTGTGGGTCACACAGACGTCTTCTAGTTCAAATAAAGGAATGGTATATTATTGAGCGTTGGAATGCTGGCGTCTCGCAGTAAACAACGTTTGATTGAAAACCGACTAACTACACCTTACATTCAAAATACAAACCCCTACACACCTTCAATTCTAGTGAGGCAATACTAGCAACAGTGTATAGATGGGCCGGTCACGGTATCCTCACACACGCCACCACAATCTGAGAATATTTACACCTTCGTAAAAAACATGAAAATTCGGGCACAATGTAATTATGTTTTATTTTTTATCTCCTTTACCCAACGAATCGGCCACATCCGCTCGCGTAATATGCAAATTCATCTGCTGAAAAAATATTATTTTTCATAAATTTTTTTAAAAAAATGTCATCTGACCCCTCTTTGGAACGAGTTCGTTGAGCTCGTTCCAATGAGGGGTAATGTGATATGGTTTTGTTGAAATGTTTTCAAAAGGAATGAAAGTGTATGGCAAGAGTGCATTGGAAGAGAAGGGGATAGAATATGTGAGATAAGTACGTCCGCATATCGGATGTGATTATAGTCATATATTTGTTAATGTTCAAAGAAATACTTTTGTTTCTCAGAGGCCGCTATATTGATTATTGTCTGTGAGTTGGTACATTTTATTAGTATTTTCCAAATATCACCGTTGGTTTTGCCCCGACAATTGGAAACATAAATGCGAAAAGTCGCAAATTCCTGGATCGATTTTAAAGGGGTCTAGAGCTAAGAAGCGTGAATCTGAAATCATGAATCGTACAGTGGAATTGGCTATTGTTGAAAAGTTTGAGAAAATTGCCACAGTTTCCGAAAATACGAAGTCGTCGAATTGAACGAAATGAACACATGCGTTTGTGTATACAAGCCTCCGAGTGAAAATATTACTGTTTGGGATACATTTCTAACTGTGAGTATACATGCATTGAATGACGCCCTCATTCGAGAGATTCTGTCGGTTAGTACAACGTTTGTATGGTATTATAAGTCACCTGTTTCGCATTTGTATTATCGAAAACTAAATGCATCTCTTTTTAACATTATTTCATCGATCTGAACAAGATATAACATATGACACTCGGGGCTAGGTCGCCATTGCTCAGCTTCTCATAATTTATAGGCACGGCATAGTATTTTAGTATACACTCTAAAACCTAAAGTGCTAAAAACAGCATTTGAAGTTCTGAAATTAGCACTTTCTAAGGGCCTAAACAGTGACTGCACTCTATGTGTTCAAGTTGCACTTGTGAAAGTGTAGATGTCACAACACTTGATAAGTGTTAACATCAACACTTTGACAAGTATTGAGAACAACATTCTGAAGTGCCATTTTCTGTGCTGGAGCTTCCACAGAAACATCCCAGCACTTTTAAATGCAACAATTCAGCACAAGAAGCTGTTTGACTGGCGATCAGCGCAGACGCTCAACTGGATTCTCCGTGAGCACCACTAAACACAGCAAAATGAACCTACCGCAGAAGCTATTGGACATGTTAACATGCCTGAATGTGGGTAACACCAGAAACCGGGCCATCCATGTTTCTGGTGCAACCTGCCAGGTGATATTGGACTTTCCAATACCACATGGAATGGCTCCAACAAGGAAACCAAAGAAGCCTGCAGCCAGACCACCGGCCTCTCTGGGGAGTGGTAGCACATATTTGCCCAGTCGGGCTCTGGTCCACACCCAGAGAACGCTGAGAAAACCAAGAAGAAGAAAAAGAAGAAAAGCCCGTCCTCAATGCGCCGTGATGCCAAGCGCTCAGAGGACTGGAAGAAACATAAAGCAGAAGAATCCCGCAAAGAGAAGGAAGAGGAGATGGAAATCCACGCCTCTAGCCCGCCGGAAAAAAAAAAACGCCCGCAGACGCCACCGATACATCAGACATTTCTCTCTCCAGTTGCATCTCCAGCCTGGACCCCCAGGCTAAACAGGAAGATGATGAAGAGATAAGTAAGCTTGCCCACGAACTGGAAGAACAGATCGTGGGCACCGAAGAAGAGACAAATCAAACGAAAGAGCTCATGGAAGAAGCCAAGCGTGAAGCCATTCTTAAAAACGAGCGCATGAAAGACATAGAAAACCAGATGGCAGAACTTCGGAAGGCAACGGCGACACTACATTCACACGTCGCTTTAGCAACTGCACTAGTACAAAACAGAACAAATACCACGATACCAGAGTCTCCATCGCCAATAGTCAAGATATCGCTATCTCCACCTCCTAAGAAGAAAGGGAGGAAGCAAAGGAAATAGGTAGCAAACCCTAACGAGCAGCCACCAGTCCATCACGAGCGGTAGGGTACGAGCAACATAACACAGACATTTATCCACTTATGGGATGCACGTCGCATCCCCAAGTGCAGATTCTTTCGTCGTCCCACTAGAAGAGTTACAAATGAACACAGTGCTTATGATTAGACTGGGCAACAACACGAGCATAGGAAGCGTACTCAACAAGCGAGGGCACACACAGAGATCTGAAATAATGAACATAGTGCTTGGGATTAGATTGGCCAACAACAGGAGCATAGAAAGCGTTTTCAAATAGGGAGAGCATACAAAGAGATCTGAAATAATGAACACAGTGCTTGGGATGAGATTGGGCAACAACAGGAGCATAGAAAGTGTACTCAACCAGGGAGGGCACACACAGAGATCTGAAATAATTAACACAGTGCTTGGAATTAGATTGGCCAACAACAGGAGCATAGGAAGCGTTTTCAACTAGGGAGGGCATACACAGAGATCTGAAATTGTGAACACAGTGCTTGGAATTAGATTGGCCAACAACAGGAGCGTAGGAAGCGTTTTTAAATAGGGAGAGCATACAAAGAGACCTGGAAAAATGAACACAGCACCTGGGATTAGATTGGCCAACAACAGGAGAAAAGGAAGCGTATTCAACTAGGGAGGGCATGCAAAGAGACCCGAATACGAACACGGTGCTTTGGATTAGATTGGCCAACACCAGGAGCATAGGAAGCATACTCAACTGGGGTGGGGGGGGGGGGGTGGGGAGGGGCATACACAGAAATCTGAAGTAATGAAGACAGTGCTTGGGATTAGATTGGCCAACAACAGGAGCATAGGAAGCGTTTTCAACTAGGGAGGGCATACACGGAGATCTGAAATAGTGAACACAGTGCTTGGAATTTGATTGGCCAACAACAGGAGCATAGGAAGCGTTTTTAAATAGGGAGAGCATACAAAGAGACCTGGAATAATGAACACAGCGCTTGGGATTAGATTGGCCAACAACAGGAGAAAAGGAAGCGTATTCAACTAGGGAGGGCATGCAAAGAGACCCGAATACGAACACGGTGCTTTGGATTAGATTGGCCAACAACAGGAGCATAGGAAGCGTACTCAACTGGGGTGGGGGGGGGGGGTGGGGAGGGGCATACACAGAAATCTGAAGTAATGAAGACAGTGCTTGGGATTAGATTGACCAACAACAGGAGCATAAGAAGCGTACTCAACTAGGAAGGGCTTACACAGAAACCTGAAATGCTGAACACAGTGCTCAGGATTAGATTGGCCAACAACAGGAGCATAGGAAGCGTACTCAACAAGCGAGAACACACGGAGATCTGAAAGCGAAAAGTCCAGCGGGGGCCCGCAACCCAGAAACTAAATTCGCATGTCAGCTCGATCAAATTTGCAAATTACACGGGCGTATATTTGTTAGGTGAAGGGTTAACCCTTTACCCAACGCAGACGATATCAAAATTTATTATTTTAAATATCATTTTTTTTAATTTTTTCAACTGCTCAATTTTATATTACGCGGGCGGATGCGGCCGATTCATTAGGTGAAAGGTTAAAGTCAAACTATGTTACTGTCGCAGGATTACCGGGGTTGAATTGATGTTCGAAGTGATGGAGGAAAATTTATGTTCTTATCAGTGCTCAGCCGACAGCCAGTGACTGTCGTCTGAACCCAAGTTCGAACGTAAACCTTGCCACCTTATCAATGCCCTATCCGCTTGGGACTATTAGGATTCCTGAAGGTGCCTGTTGCTTACAACGCCAAAAGGTGATCAACGATAATTCACTAAAACGATAATTTATTTACATGTACGAAGAAATAAAATATGAAACAAATTACTCACAAAAGTATCCATAAGAATACACTAATTTCGCGGATAAAAGTTTATTCTTTAGGGCCCTCGGCGTCTCCCATAGATAGCTGTGTCCGCTGGATCAGCCTCACATCATCTTCATTTTCTCACGGTGTGTGATACGTACAAAGTGTCTATTCACTTCTCGTTGCTTCTTCCTCGCAGGGTTACTTCACAGTTATTCGGGCTTAACTCATATAATGTTCTGCTTGTGTGACTCTATCAGCGTTCTCACAGTTCAATCACAATTCAATCGGCGTCTACCACAGTTCACGATCACTTTGCGCCTTGCCTGCCTCTCACGGGGTTAAGTTATTCTTCGTCTTCAGATATATACTTAACAAAGCTTACATAAAAATATTCTGCAAAGTGTTCTCAACATCACCAATTCTCGCACCGTCTAAAACTATCTTATCTCGCGAGCTTTTCAAGCACTTACTCAAGCTCTTAATACGGTTTCTAGACCTCAGTGTTACAGCTTTTACTTCTTTGGCTACTAGGCCACTACGGTTCGCAACCATCAACAAACTACTATCGGTTCCTTACAACCCTCACAGGGTTACGACAATACGCGGACTTTCAATCTCGGTTCCTATGACCCTCGACGGCCAAGACAAAATTCGGACCTTCTCTGAGTGCTGCCCCTCAGAATTCTGCTTCACTCTCTACAGTCGGAACGCAAAGTTTAAACATATTAATTCTGATTTAACGAGTGCTTTGTAATTTGATATGCGAATTTTGTTTGAGGTAAATTCTTTTGACATTTCGGAGACATTTATTGATGTTTAAGGTCATATATTTATGCACAATGGCTAATCATGACCCTGACAGTTTTACGGGTGGAGGAAGCCGGAGTACCCGGAGAGAACCACCGAGCAACGACGAGCAGCTGCCAGCTCCCCAACATCGTAACTCCGCACTGCAGCACAGGCAGGGTTAGATAGGTTGAAGACATGCATACCATCGACGTGCAGTACGCCTTAGTACACGGCGTCATCGTGCCCCCACGCGGGCAATGGAGATGAAGTGTCTTGCCCAAGGACACAACGCGGTTGCCGCAGGTGGGATTCGAACCGAGGACCACTCGGCTTGCAGCCTGCACCTCTACCTACTGAGCCACCGCGCTCCCATTTCGGAGACAGGATAGATGGGTAATATGGGTGTGTGTCCAGAACATGTGTGATGCACTGGTTTCCAGCAATTAGATTTTAACTGGCTTTAAGTACCCAGATAATGATAACCGGAGAGAATATTGTCTCTCTTAGTACTTATCTGTTATCAGATAGTCCTTGTGGCGTTCAACAAGTCCGCCGTAATGGACATTAAATTTCACACTCCATTTAGAAGCTCTTGAATTAACGTTAGTTTGACAAATCTGTTTTCAGGGTCCGTCACATACCTATCTTTACGCTTTACATTTAACCAAGGCAGAAATATTATCGAAACTATCTGCACTTTTAACCCTTTGCCTAACAAATCGGCCGCATCCGCCCGCATAATATGCAATTCAGCAATTCAAAAATATTATTTTTCAAACAATTTCAACAAAACCATATCATGTGACCCCTCGTTCGAACGAGCTCCTCGAGCTCGTTCCAACGAGGGGTCACCTCGTTCCAACGAGGGGTCACATGATATGGTTTTGTTGATTTTTTTTGAAAAATTTGAAAAATGGTATTTAAAATAATAAATTTTGATAAGTCTGCGTTGGGTAAAGGGTTAAACAGAAAATCGCCGCTTTTAGCTATCACCTTGACAGTTACAATTAAAATTGTGATAAGATTAGTTATAGAAAGTCTAGTATTTGTTCTGTTCAGTTTTTCAGCTATATTGTGTTCCGTTCTTTTAAGTCTTTACCTACATCAGTTCTATTGCAGATCGCAGGTCATGCGATGCATTGACGGCTTAAACAATTCTTTTACAGTAAAATACGCATCTTTACTACAGTTAAAACTAAAAGTCCTGTCATGAAATGCGCACAAATAGCACGTTGATATGCGCGTTAATGTACGCGTTATGGCCCAAGTAAAGCTATCAAATTCTGTATTTATGGCCTGTGCACAAGCAATGTTTCAGCCAATGGACCTCCGGGTAACCCGGAGGTCCATTGGCAGAAACATTGCATGTGTTTGCTATGAATAACCAGGCGAACCTGCCGTGCTTTGGATGCCGTTCAATATGGCAATTGCGCGCAATTCCAACGCGCAATTAAGCCTAGATAAGCGCACTATTGGTGACAGGACTTCTAGTTTCAACTGTATGTTGCAAATTCTCAACCAAATAATGGATGGACGACGACGTTTCACCATGCTTCTATTGTAACTTTTTTCATTTTGGACATTTTTTGCCCTCGAATACTTACTGGCAGGAAATCCAGATATGGCGGACTCTTGATGGAAATCAACACGGCCGTGAGAAGTTTTAATTTCATCGAATAAGATTTCAGAAGATTATAATAGTCCTCTTACTTCTCTCTGACACTTGATTCAGTGCTGGATAATCAATGCTACATGTTGTCTAGGGTTAAACCATTTACACTTTCAGAGTTATTGATACACTTGAACAACACTTTAAGTGTTGAAATGAACTAAGCGCTAAGATAGTGTTAGACTTTAGTATTTTAGATTTTAGAGTGGATGTAGTTATCGTATAAAAAAATCCAATTAGACAATATTTGTCTGCTTGTTTATCGCTTAGCTAAAATGGATATCCATTTATAAACACTTCTCCCTCTCGTCAATACAAAGGAACGCAACGTTCCAAAGAGCCATTATTAACACATTCTATTTCATAGCATATATTTGGGCCAGACACGATGCTTAAAAGACAGAGAGGTAAGTGCTTATAGGAAGATTCGG
Source organism: Pictodentalium vernedei (assembly GCA_031216915.1). NCBI lineage: Eukaryota > Metazoa > Mollusca > Scaphopoda > Dentaliida > Dentaliidae > Pictodentalium > Pictodentalium vernedei. Next base: position 53,661,117 of record CM062297.1, read on the forward strand.
AGAAGCAGTGACCAGGGTTAACATGCTCGTGCTGCTGACAAGTTGTGGTGCCAGGTTTGGATATGTTATTCAGGCACGATCCGGCCTTCAAAAGCGACATTTCCTATTTTGTCACATTGTTGGTGACGTACGGAGGGGAGAGGGGATTGGGGCTTGGTGTTAGGAAAATCTGTTTGATCGACTAATGAATGTGTGAACAGTTTCGAAGATCTCTCTGTTGATTACATTTGGGTAGAATGCACTTCCGTATAGGAGTATGCTTGTATTTATCACATACGGTAATTTACCAAGAGTGTCTATTCTTATGGGATCGAAATATGGACACTGGAAGATGTAGTGATCATTGTTTCGCGTTTGCCACACAAGCATGCATAATGCCCCGAGAGGTGGTTATTGTACAATCATCTTTCAGATAATTGCAGTGTAATCGGAGTCTACAGTGTAAGATTAGTGCCTTGCGGGATTTGTGGTTATAGGAGAATTGAGGTACTCCTGGCCTGTTGGAGTCAAGAAATACTTTGAAGTTGGGAAATGACTTATTAAGCCTTATTTCGATGGGTAATGTATTCCACAGTCTTGTGGTAGATGGAAGGAAGGAGTTGCTGTGCTGCTCGGTTCGGCATAAAGTAGTGGTTAAATCAGTAGTCACGCGTAGATTGTACGAGTGTCTTTCTGAGGATGCCGGTGGAACCATGTTGGAGATGTAAGAGGGTACCAAGTTGTGGTACATCTTAAAATATTGTGTTAGTCTGTGCTTTTCACGCCGCGTTTCTAGTGTCTCCCACCCCATTTCAGTAAGAAGTGAGGTTCTACCCGCACTCCTAGTTCCCCCGTATATGATATACGCTGCCTCGGTCTGTATTTTGTCAAGTTCGTTTTTTTGCTGGTTAGTACAGTTGTCTCAAACAGTGTCTGCATATTCTAGAAGAGGGCGTATAAATACAAGGTATACTTTCTCAAGGGCTTTTCGGTCTAATTGGAATTTAAGCTGTCTGATGAGATTAACTCTTTTCCATGCTTTGGACTTGATGTCATTAATATGAGTGGCCCAGCCGCCACTGGGGTAAAATGTCAGGCCAAGATGTTTGTGATAGTCAACTTCCTTGATATCAGTGCCAAACATTTGTGGTGTGGAGTGGTTCGGTTTGTTAGTTTTCCGGGACATGATCACAGATTCGGTTTTGCATGGGTTACAATTAACAAGCCAGTCGCTTGGCCATTTTTCTATAGTTTTTATATCTTTGGTAAGCAAGTTGGGGGTTTTCTACGACGAGAAAAGGGGTAGTGTCATCAGCAAAAGGACGTATATTACTCCTAATATCTTGGACAAGGTCATTTATATAAATTAGAAATAACAAGGGTCCCAGTATAGATCCTTGGGGAACTCTAGCTGTGACTTCTCTCCAAGAAGACGACGCTGAGTTGAGTACGACACACTGTTGTCTATAGTTTAGATAATTTGCAAACCATTTCAGTAAGAAACCTGTAATTCCGATTTTTTCAAGTTTATACAGAAGGCCAGTATGCCATACCTTACCAAAGGCTTTACTGACGTCACAGAAAAATACTCTAATTTCTTTACCTTCGTCAAAGGTAGAGTCTGAGGGCAGAACGCCAGATTGGAGATAGGTTAAAAGGGAATTGTTTTTAAGAAATTTTAATACTTTTTCTGAAAACACATTTTTCTAATATTTTACTCACGCAACTTTGTAAGGTAACGTCTGCACCTTTTTTATGCACAGGAACAACGTTTCCCACAGTGTGTGTGTGTGTGTGGGGGGGGGGGGGGGGGGGGCAACTAGGGGGGCAGACTCGCATGAAGGGGGACAAATACGTAAAGGATCATATCATTACTTTGTTATGAGGTAGTCCAAACTTGGACCCAAAGTCCGTAATATACTTTTCTGGTTTGGTACGTCTTGTGGACGTACCAAACCAAAAAATTATATTACGGACTTTGGGTCCAAGTTTCGACTAAATGTAATGGTAATTAGCGGTCCTCCTTTCAAAAAATACTGGATCCGCGTCTGGTGGGTCTGTGCGTGAGAGAGAGAGAGAGAGAGAGAGAGACTGCATCCGAGTCTTTAAATCTCTACTGCCTGGATGTGTTCATCAGCTAGCCTGAGGCTTTGGGCTAAGTGTGTATGGGAATAAAAAAAGAGAGGGGTGTGTGTGTGAGAGAGAGAGAGTGACTGAATGTGTTTGTGTGTGAGGGTGGATGGAAATGCATGCGAGATGGTTGGGGGGGGGGGGGGCAAATGGGGGGCAAATCCTTCGTTTGGGGGGCAAATGCCCCCCCCCCCCCCTGCCCCCCCCCCCCCCTCCCCGTAGCGCCGCCACTGGTTTCCCAGTTTCCACTGAACGGGGAAATGGGATCTTTGCAGCATCGGGTTAAATATTTCTGTTAAGGGTTCAGCCAGGCTCAATGAGCATCTTTTCAATATTTGTGGGCTTATTTTATCAGGCCCAAAAGCCTTGGAGACGTTCAGTGAATTTATAGCGTCGGTTACATCTTGCACACTCAAAATAATAGAGTCGAGTTGCGGGCTATCGGTGTCAAAGTCCTGCCGTGGTAATTGGTGGTTCGCGTTATTACATGTTGATATCGAGCAGAAATGTTTGTTTAAAATTTCGCATTTCTCATCTTCGCGGAGGGAGATTACTTTGTCATTCACAATCAGGTCGGGAACTGTTTTCCTCGTGTCAGACAGTATGCTTTTCAGTGATTTCCACCACTGCGATGCTGGGGTTGTGGGGGAGTTTATTTTAGCTTCGATCTTGGCGTTATAGTGTATTTTTGCTCTATGGACGGCTGACACAGTTTCATTTCTCTTCAGACGATACCTTTCCCAAGCTTGGGGAGTGTTTTTTTTCGTTTGGCATTGCGATAACGCCTTTTTCTTTGGCGGATAAGTTTTCTAATTTCATTGTGCATCCACAGAGGCTGGTCGGGACGTGTAGTGATAATTTTGCTGGGGATGTATTTTGGTATTTTTTCCTGCAGAATATAGGTAAAGACCTCAGCTAAGCTGTCGATTGGGCAATCATTAGTTAGCGAAATCCAGTCAACCGCAGTCAAGTCGTAGTCTAGACCAATATAGTCACCGTCCGTGTATTTCCATACACGGCGCTTGAATATTTTTGGGCTTCTTCTGGATATTAAACTTCAGGATAATGGGACAGTGATAACGGGCAAGATCAGCAAAGAATGGATCACCGACCTCACTTTGGAAAACCAATGCATCGTTGCTTACCATGAACAGGTCAAGCAGCGAGTTGGACATTTCGGTATGGTACGTTGGCTGATCGATTAGTTGTTTTAAATTGAACTGGCTGAGGAGTTCTTGAATACCTCCATTTTGTGTAGTTATTTGGATTTTGTTGAAATCACCTGTAACAATTATGGAGCGAGGATTCGTGTCAAGGGCTTTTTCTATTGACATTTCAAAAAGATTCCAGATGCTTGTATGTGGCGGTCTATAAATGGTCCCTAATATTAAATCGCCTTGTTTGGTGTGTATTTGGACTGAAACGCACCCGAGGCCAATGGTCTCCAGATCCGGGCGACGCTTATATGGGATATAATTTCGCACATAGGTCACTACTCCATCCCCTCCTGACTCGCGGTCGTTCCTAAGCGGTGGGTGAAAGTGGGGTAATTGTATATCGGTATTACTTACGGAGTGGTCGAGCCATGATTCTGTAAAAGTACAAATGTCGTAGTGAACCGTTTCACAACACAGAATGTCTAGTTTGGGCTGGAGACTTTGGATATTGAGATGGAGGATGGAGAAGTCTCGTGTAACAATGCTAGAGTTAGTCACATGGGAGTCACCCGTGGTTGTGTCAAAGGAAGTATGGTTTGAAGGGCCAGTGTTTTTTTTTTTTCGATGTCTCCCGCCAGATGGATGAGTAGGCTTTGCCAGTATGGTGAGTTGGGATGTGCACCAGTTGGGTTACATTGAGTCTTACCTTGTCTGTGTTTTGGCTTGGATTGTATTCTGATTTGTTGTAGCGTGTTTTAATAGTGCATGTTTGTCTGGATAGGTTGGGTAGTCCCAAAAGTACTTCGATGGCGCATGGTTGGGTCTGGAGTAAGCATTGGGCGTAGAGCCATACTTGTATTGCTACCATGACTGTTATACCACTGACTACAAGCTTAGAGACCAACGTGACAAACAATACTTCAGGATATCCTATTTGTCCCTTGAGACGATCACCACAGCGCGCGATAGGCGCAAACAGGCCCACTCTGATTCTGTAAGAATCGACGTTAGCCATGACAAAACAGTGCTATTTTCAGTGGAAAATTCGGGAGTGGGATGAAGATGAACATTCCTACCACACCAGGTGCCACACTATTTGGATGAGGCCTGTAAGAGAACAGAAAGAAGAGAAGTCGGGACTCACAAGAGAGAGAGTGATAGAAAGATAAAAGTTGGTAAACAAACAAACAAGTTAAACATATTTACATCAATAAAAAGCAATGCAGTAAGATAATGTTACTAGGTCACCGTCTTAAAGAGAAGTATAATCAGGGCAGGATAGTTGCATCTAGTGATATGGTCATGAATACCAAGTCTGTAAGCGCTGTGGACCTATGTTAGCGTAACAATCTGGAGGCTGTCTCAGTTCATTTTCATTGGGAGTTATGGCATTCAGGTGGCCAGGTTATAACCTGGAAGAGCAATTATCGTTAAGCTAGACCGTGGGATCAGTTGATACGCAATACAGCAATACAGCTCAGCTTAACAGGTTACGTTTGTTAAGGTTATCTCTAAGAAATTGATAAGAACTGGTATCACGAGGGCATACGCTGTCATTGGGTAAACATTAGCCTCACCGCCTGCAATCCTGATAGAGAGGGGGGCGGGGAGGGGGGCTCAATTGTAGTCAAAGACCACCAGTGAGATCCCTCGTGTATCCACATCGCTGTCATTGTAGTCATCAGGTAAACATTAATCTCATCACCCGCGGTCAGAATGGAGATACGGGAGTTCCCACACATGGCCAAGGACCACCAGTGAGAGCCGACGCATCCACATCGCTGTCGTTGGATGAACATTAATCTCATCACTCACATTAATTTCATCCCCCACGGTCAGGATCGAGATACGGGGGCTATCAAACGCGGGCAAAGACCACGAGTGAGAGCCTACGCGCCCACATCACCACCACGAGGGAAGCAACTACGACACACACACCAAGACACACATTTACATTTTAAGTTTGAAAATGTGTTATAACACATAAATATCATCTTATCGGTTCTACTTAAATTTGCATTCCATATTTGGTTAGGTGAAAGGGTGGGGGGAGGGGGCATTGTCACCACATAACCAGGGAGCTCAGCCCTCAGGAATAGCGAGTACGGAGATACTGGAGTTCACACATATTCCCAAGGATTACCGGAAAGAACGACGCCCCCAGTCCTCCCTCATCACGGAGAAAGCAACTTCGATGCTATCAACAAAGGGTATGTTACCAGTTGTATTATTTACAATGTTGGTATCCCGATTGACACACGGGACCAAGGAAAAAACACACGGACAATTTGTACAAAATTCGATCGAAAGGTAGTCAAAGAGGGGTTCAAGAGTAAATGGGGCAGACATGATATCAGGAATTACTCTCACCACAAACTTGCATGAACAAATGTGCGAATTAGGTTATCACTTATTTCTGATGGGTTTGCTTTAGAACTTTCGACTGTCGTAAGTATAATCCAAAATAGAGGTAGTCGCTGCTAAGTTAGCTTTTAGGGCTACAGAAGCCGGTACTTACAGTACGTGGAGAGTGTATTATCACTAAATCACTCGCAGAGTGGAGACTCCACCCAAGCAATAATTGCAAATTTGTTGCAAAGCATAACAAGCACAAGTAAAGTTTCAGCCAATGGACCTCCGGGTTAAACCCGGAGGTCCATTGGCTGAAACATTACTTGTGTTTTTAGTCGATATATACAAAATTTGAATAACTCCACTCCGTGAGTGATTTAGTTACAATCCACTTTCCACGTACTGTAAGTACAAATATATGGAAGTTTGGGGAAAGTAAGCTAGGGTAGATGATCGATGGGTGCTAAATACTACTGACTTTGTCAGAACAATACTAGCAAAATGTGAGACGACAGTGCTTAAGAGATCGCTTTCTAGAGCAGGTTTTGGGGTAATTATCGGGCTTTAACTTGATCATATTGGACATATCAATAACGTATAACACCATGATATGATTCGTGTTATAACAGTGTTCTAATAAAACACACAATCGTGCTGTCGTTTTGACAGCAGGCGTGACATACCGCGTGCTATTTAACATGTCAGATGGTTACTGAGTGTAACTGAGTCAGTCTGCGTAGTAGTAGTATGCGGATGTGTGCGTGTGTGTGTGTGTGGGGGGGGGGGGGGTATGAGTACGCTAGTATAATAGAGTAACATAGGTCAGAGTGTCACAAGATAGGTATTGACACATCACTCGGTAATGTTTTGGCTGGATGAAATTGTTCTTTTTAGGCGAAAATCGCCCTCTATAGCCGACATTTTAGACACATTTGTGACTCTCACTCACTTACCTTCTTTAAACTTCATAAAAATAACACCGCCAGAGGTCCAAGTTCAAGGATCTTCCCATCTTTACGCAGAGTACGAGTTACGCAGAGTACGAGCTCTTTTTGTTATTTCGGCTCGATTCTTAGTGAGGTCCTCATTTATGAACACTAGTTGCTGAGATCTCACACCTTTCAAGTTTGAACGTGCTCTAAAACGTCTGTCGCGAACCCTATAACTAATGAGTCGAAATATTATCGGTCGGGCTGGCCTGATTGATTCTTGGGTCCTACACGGTGACTCCTTGATATTTCGTCAGTTGTTAGTGGGACCTTAATGTCTTTGGAAATTTTTATCACACTTTCATCGGTAGTTTCCCCGGCAGTCTCGGGAACTCCTGACAGGCGTAGGTTAGTGCGTCTGTCATATTGTTGGAGGTCATCTAGGTCGTTTTTCAAATATTCAATCACATTGTCTTTTTCACGAACATTTGTCTAAAGGTCACGAACCATACCCTCAAGATGTTCCAAACTTTCAGCCATTGCCCCGTGAATGATTTCGTTAAATATTTGGCGAATATCCCGGTCAATTAAACGTTTTTTAAATTCACATTTGACAGTGTCAATATCACTCGTAGCACCGTCAAACAGTTTGTTCAATGTCGAATGAGGATCGGAAAAAGCTGAATGAGAAAACGAGTCTGAGAAGTTTTAGGTTTATATATTTTGGTCTCTGTAGATTTAGGAGTAGTTTCGTCAGACTCCTCCTCCTTTTACTTCCTTCACGGTTGGCCTTTTTATCTTTTCTACCCATGCAGTTAGTGCATGACACACTCACGTGGTACGTTGATCAGTGCGTTGATTTAAGAGTTGATTGCAGTCTATAATATAACAATTATAATAGATGTCGAACAAAATGTTTATGTACGTAACTGACCAACTGATCATGGGTACGTAGTGCACGCAGTTCATCGTATTTCGTAGTAAGCTCGTAGTAAACGTAGTAGAACAGGTAGTACACAAGTTAAATGGTGCATGGAGCGGACCTTTCTGTGGGGATAAGTGTTAACCAATCACAAGTTCCGAACATCACCTATGGACACTTCTGGCACTCTTATTGGCTATAACAGACACCAGTACCTGTACCGCAGGGATCAGTGCTGGGACCGCTACGCTTTTTGATTTACATCAATGACATTTCTGAATATATGTCCTCTGCAGGTTCGTGTAGGCTATTCGCAGATGACACATGTATAACAAAAAACAATTCTGATCTTGATCAGCTCAGTATAGATATTAATCTTAAACTTAATGTTGTATTAGAATGGGCTCAGCAGTGGCTCGTAAATTTTAACCCGTCAAAAACCAAGGTTATGTTCTTTGCCAGGAAAGCAGTAGCCATGAGTCCAGGTGTGAGATTTGGGGGGACACTTCTGGATCTCACAACTGAACATACACACCTCATATTAACATTACAAGCTGACTTGAACTGGAATACACATATTTCCAACATATGCAAGAAAGCTAACTCTAGGCTTTCCCCGTTGAGAAGACTTAAATTTACACTGAGCAGAAAAACTCTTGAAATAATGTACAAGTCTTTTATACTTCCAATAAAAGAGTACGCAGACGTAGTATGGGCCGGAGCCCCCGATTACTTACTTTCTAGACTAGATAGAATACACACGGAAGCCGGGAGGATAATAACTGGACTCACTAGGTCGGTACCGTCTTCGAGAGTATTTTTCGAACTCGGCTGGGAAACCCTAGAACAACGACGAAAATTGCATAAGATGGTGACCTTGTTCAAAATTATCCATAGAGATGCCCCAAAATACCTCCTTGAACTATTGCCCCAGTCATTCCAGGACTACTCGCCATATAACACACGTGCTCGTTCGAATTTCAAAATTCCTCTGATGCACACTGAATTATTGAAAAATTCTTTCATCCCATCTTGTATCTCAGAGTGAAACTCACTTCCTATGGATATAAAGAACCTGGAATCTTTAAGTGAATTTACTAAGTATTTTAAAGCGAGGTATGTAGGCCACCATCGTATTTTGGAATCTGTTCAAGAAAGATGAATATACTGCATTACAGACTACGTAATGCATGCAGTGATTTAAATTTTGACAAATTTCAAAATTATATCCACGACACACCAAACTGCTCATGTGGCAACGGCCTGGAAGACGCATCACACTACTGTTTTGTCTGCCCAAGGTATACCAATGAAAGATTAATACTACAACAGGACCTGACCAACATCACAATTAATTCTGTTACGGATATCCTCTACGGTATCCCTAACATGTCACCATCTGCAAATGACCATCTATTTCGAGTAAGACAAAAGTATATCAAAGCAACCAATCGATTCAATACCTTTGAGAATATTCATTCAGGAGGTAGTTATTTCTATGTTTCAAGGCCCCCGGAAAATAATGTAGTGCTAGTCTACTATGGTGGACAGTGCCGCATCATTGGAAAAATTGCTATGGTAGCCATTGAGTGGTGTGCAATTCGTTTATAGTGACTGGCCTGATTAACCCTTTGCCGGAAGTAGTGGTCTAAATCTGCCAGCGCTATTCACAAAATCACTAATTTCTTCTCTTTTTCAACCTCAAAATATAGCTTGCGACTCCTAATTGGAGCGAGCTCGTTCAGCTCGTTCCAATGAGGAATCATGAGCTGTGTGCTTGGTACAGAGGATGGAAAAGGGATAGTTATTCGAGAGGTTTAGTTGCAAATTCCCTCTGCCTTTCTTGATGGGTAAGGTGTTAACTACGATTGGAGGATCTTGACTCACCCGTACCGTGTTTATGAAATAGCTACACACGTTGGAACTGATCATATATATTAGTGTCACGTATATACTATTGTCACGTGAGAACCATGGGGTTCTGTCTTCCGGTGGAAGAGAGAGCATTCTGGTTGTCAGATACGATATATCGTTAGACGTAGCTTACCTACTTTATATGTGATGACAAAACACTGCATGCACCTTGCAGTGATGGGACTCTTCTGGAGCGCTGCGGCCTGGTGAGTTGGCTGGAGACAGTTTGATATTTGTTTGATGAGTACAAGGTATCAGTCCCCCTCTTTTCTTCCTTCTCGTTTCTTTCGCTGAATATCTACCATATTAACACCATTGCAATCTTGAATAGCGTATTGTTTATTATGGTGTGTATATATTGAAAAAATGCTGCCTTTACTTGTTAATCGTATACAAAGGAGAGGACGTGTTTTAAGTGTTGAGCACTTGTTGTCCAATCCTTTTTGTTTATTTTGACAAATAAAATATGTTTAAACTAACAGACAACAGGTCAATGAACAAAAGCGATGGGACATTTTCACACAAGACGAGCACGATACGAAACAACAGATTAAGGCAGCTAGCAGCAAATTCAGTACAGTTTTGACTGATGGAGGGTCGAATTTGTTGAAATAGGTTGACATCACTTACTTCGAAAAACAGGAGAGATCGTTCTCCACTGCCAAGAATTCGACATTCGCATTCCAAATTAAGGCCATGTCGGTGACCATCACATTCTGCCGACAAATCTGAAGAAGATCACCAAAACAACTACCCCGATCAGATGAATATTCCACACAAAAAAACTTACTAAGATGGCGAGCTGTGAAACACTTCAGCCAGTGTTCGCCATGCTTTTATTTATGCAACTCTCTCCACTCATAATGGCGTTCACCCCAAAATTCACATACAAGAGTCAAGTGTCCTTTGGTTTTGTGGTCTGTATTCTTATTTCTATTTTCTTCGACAAACGTTCGTCTGCTAATAATATGAATTAGGTTAGACCAAGAAGAGGACGCAGTCGCAAAGGACTCTATTGTACCGTAAAATTGAAAGAAAATGATTCTTGTTACCGCCGGTAGTTTTGTTAATTTTTTTTCTACTGGCAGTAAACCCAAAGGGAAAAAGAGAAAAGATTCTTGGTCAAAAGTAGGATTTTAAAATTTTAAAGTAACAAAAAACAATTTAATACTGAATTCTGGGAAGCCAGTGTTCAAGTTAAAAGAAATAATGACGTCATTTATTTGGAAAGATTGACGCGGCCAACACACGGTGCGCTCTCCTGTTTTTGTTGCTATTTTGAAACTATCCCACAATTCAATATCGAACGAAAAAATAGCCGCTCCCGATGGGCAATCCGGAAGACACAATTTTCAGTTTGTTAGATATAATGTTTCATTTGAAATTGTGTTTTTCCCTTCATACGCATGTGTGTTACCTATAGAGCTCACTTCGTGAGCCGCGCTTCGCTCGGCTCTGACTGCGTTCTCTATTACCGAAACGTGATGTCATGTTTTTTGTCTACAGAAGAACGTGTGATGATTAAATAGTCTGTGCGCTCATTAAATATGATAATAAGCTGGTCACGTGGGTCATGTGAGACAGATATCTATCTCGCATAGCCTTCTCACATGACACACGCATACTTTAGATTGGAAGTGGGGGAAGAAATCAAGCTCGCAGCCGTTCGTAAAAGCTTGTTTCTTAGCTGTCACTCATGGCATAGCAATGTTAATAATAAGAACAGGTATCTCTTCTGTAATGTATTCGGATGTGTATTTTTTTCAACTGGCAGCCACTGATATTTTGTTGATTTTGTTGCGTTGTGTTACATTCAGTTGGGGTGCGCTTAAACAGTACGGCTGTCAAGGACTGGTCAGTTTCCACGGGTGGGCAATATTTCCACGCACACAATAATATTAGATTCCAAACACTAATTATAGGAACAATCGTGAAAAGTGTAATTAAAGAAGCACCGGGTATTACACGGTGCTTCATTAATTGCCATTTTACTGATGATGATAACCTGGTAAATGCATGCCTGGACATCGCAACCCACGCGTGGATTATGACCAGTCCACGGCGACTGTACTGTAGCTCTCTCAAATAAATTAGTCCAAAACATTGACTGACGGCAAGATACTGACCTAAGCTCTCAAGCTACCAATCAACTTATGTGAGGAATTTGACGCTGTTATGGCGTGGAGCCAGTCTATCCCATAAATAGTTCAATGCCTGTGTATTGGACCAATAGTTTGGAATATTTCAATTGGTCGAAAAAGCGAATCAACGATTGAATCTGAAAGTACCAAAGCATTCATTTTTTTGAATTTGAAGTAAAGCATTTTTCCAAGCTGCGAATTGATAAACTAGAATTGGCATTGCAATACTGTTAAAATAAATAGGTGTGACGGAAGACTTACCACACCACAGCGGTAGTTGTATGATTGCGTCGCGAAGTTCCACTAATTGTGTTGATATCTTGACGTTTTTAACCCTTTACCCAACGCAGACGATATCAAAATTTATCATTTTGAATATCATTTTTTCAATTTTTTTAAAAAAAGATCAACAAAACCATATCATGTGACCCCTCGTTGGAACGAGCTCGTTCCACCGAGGAGTCACATGATATGGTTTTGTTGAATTTTTTTGAAAAATAATATTTTTTTAACTGCTGAATTTGCATATTACGCGGACGGATGCGGCCGATTCGTTGGGTAAAGGGTTAAGGTGAAATAAATACTTACTGATTGGAATGATTGGCTGATGAAAGTGTCGTTAAATCCAAATAATAATAAAATGAAATATTTATAATTGGCGCACGGAAAAATATTTGTATATCTGTGTGAGAAAAATACATCAAATTGTATCAAAGGTCATCTGCTTGCAAACTCAAAGCTAAATGGTTATTTATTTACTGGGTTAAGTTTAAAGAAACATTCGACAGAAAGGGTCACCTCGCATCGGAGATTTTTACATGTGTAGGAGACCGAAGTTCTAGGAGAGAGCCACCGAGCACTTACGAGCAACTGCCAGTCTCCGCAACGTACTAACTCCGCGCAAGCAGGCTTGGCAATGGTTGAAGACAAGTGCACCATAGGTGTGCAGTACGCCTTAGTTCACAGAGCCACTGCGCCCACATATGGGATTAAGTGCCTTGCCCAAGGACGCAACGCAGCTACCCCTGTCGGGGATGAAACCGTGGGTCTTTCGATTTGAAGTCCAACGCCGTAACCACTGAGACTCTGCACTCCCAATGGTAAACGGTTAAAACAACATGCAACGGCGTTGAAGAGAATTAGACTTGTGACCTGCGAGCTTAGAGTACGACCGCCGTGGACTGGTCACTTTCCACTGGTGGGCAATATTTCCACGGACATTATATTAGATTTTAAACAATAACTATTGTTGTCGTGGAGTGTGCCCAATTTTGATAGGCGCATCATCTTTTCGAAATCAAAACACGTGGGTGACAGCTTTAACCCAAATAGATGCTAAAATGTCTAAATTGTCATACAAGCTTACATTATCACTTCTCTTAACTGGCTCGCCATGATTTTGTCACTTTATGCTTCATCCACTGATCTCCGTATACCCGATTTGCTGGAAACCTCATTTGTTGCATATAAAACAGTGTCTCATCGACTGTCGTCTTGTGTGGGGAGGGGGTGGGGGGTGGGGGAGGGGACAATTTATCCAAGGTTTTCAATTTCCCGATACTTCTCAATCACGAACCGTTTTTACAAGAATATACTATAATGTCATGGAAACAGTAATATGATGATGATGATAGAAATTGAATATTTACAGTACGTGGAGAGTGGATTGTAACTAAATCACCCGCGGAGTGGAGTTATCACCCAAACTATAACTTTCAAATTTTATATATATCGACAAAAAAACACAAGCAATGTTTCAGCCAATGGACCTCCGGGTTTAACCCGGAGGTCCATTGGCTGAAACTTTGCTGGTTCTGGGTATGCTTTGCAACAAATTTGCAATTATTGCTCGGGTGGAATCTCCACTATGTGGGTGATTTAGTGATAAAACACTCTCCACGTACTGTACAACGAACTGTCGCCTGAGTGCAAGAATGTCATATGTCCCTATAGGCAGGGTTCGTGGCTAGAGGTTTCCGACTGGGGGGGGGGGGGGGGGGTGTAGGGGACTGAATTTTGAACTAGGGGAGGGACCCGGGGAGGGGAACCCCCTTCTCGATCATTCCCCCGTTGAAAATGGACTACCGAGAAAGATTTTGAAAATGAAGCCATGGAAGGAGGTATAAAATTGATTGTAGAAACTGAAATACCAACACATTTATGATAGAATTATGAGGTTATAATTATTTGGTTTTCTTCTGGGAATTAAATATGTGCTAAACAAATGCTCAAACTCGTGCAATTCACACTGTCCTAACATTAAGTCAGATCTTATGCAGGAATGATCAATTTTCGATGTTTCAGCATTTTGTAACTGTGAATGATGGAATTAACTCAGGATAACGACTTTACATGATGTTATTTTCTTGAAGTACATTTCGAGAATTTTTTTTTACGTTACGTAAACGTACTATAGAAATCTCGTACCGACTGACATCATGCATACCTTTGAAGCTCGATACTGCGTACACTGCAGATGTAAATAGTAGCAGTTAGAATTTTTGTCCGATTTGAAACAGAGTTGGGATTTTGGGAAGTAAAGGAGACATGAGCATCACCAAAGAAGCTCTAAAATCCAGAAAGAGGCGAATTTCCTACTACTCATGACTTGCTCTCCGACTTTCCAACTATAGAATTTTTTTGAGAGGATTGACCCCCACCAACACCCCCCACCCCCCCCCCCCCCCCCCGCCTGTCGCCACGCACCTGCCTATAGGGAACATAGGACATTCGTGCACTCAAGTGGCGATATTTTACCTATTATTGACAAAAACAAGTGTCGAAATTATAAAGCTGATACAGTGTTAGAAGTTCTCGTGATAGGTAATCACTGTGACCTTTGATGAAGTGAAAGCTGTTACGCTGTGACTACAGTCACAGCGTAACAGATTTTACGTAATCAAACGTCATCGATTGAGAGAAGATATAGTGTTGAATGAATCGATCCCCTCTTGGTGATGGCAGAGGCAGACTGAATTGTCCCCTTTTTTTTGCTGATCTCCTGACAATCCATTTGTATAGGGATTAGTGACCGCGTCCTAGTCGGGATCCGGGCTACATTTTTTTTCACCTAAAAGGGAAGAACAATACACCTGCAGAAACATTTATTGAATACCTAAACTATTTAATTCTTTGGTCTACAAACATGACTTATCACCTCTCGTGAAGGGTCATAAGCTACGATTTTTGGAAAACATGAAAAATATTGAATGTCCTTTTTTGTAATAGTGTTTGTCTGTTAGCGCCCTTGCATTAGGTAAAAGGGCTAAATGAATGGAATATCCTTGGGTCATGGTTTGGAATTATCAAAAAGCAATATACCATCGAGTTGGGATTTTATACCAAAGGCTATGCATGCGCATTTATCACTTGGTTGTATCAGACAGTGAAATGTGCGGATGACAAGGAGAGTCGGCTAGTGTGGGAACGCTCTACTAGAATTTATGAATGAACATACCATCCTTAGATTGCAAGATTTATTTTCTACCATAAGTGGCCAATCCTGATTGTCCATAATGTAATGGGTCCCCGAGGAGTACGCGGTAATCTTATAAAAACAAACAACCTCACTTGTGTATGGCTTCAGGTCTTAACTTTCAAACAGTACATGTCTAATGATGTCTTCTCGCTGTTTTTGAAGACAGATGTTTGAAGACAAATCTTTTGTGATTAGGGCTGTCGCGACTATCATTTTTTGTAATCGACTAATCGTGACCAGTAATCGACGGTTAGTCGATTAATAGTCACTTCCCATGATTTTTTAGCAAATCATTCTTCTGTTCGTAAAACTCTGAAAATAACAATGGCACCAGTGTGTTCAGACGAAGTGGGGTTGTGGGAACAACAAATCGATCCCGACTGAAGCTACATGTAGTCCAATCTTGGACCCACAGTCCGTAATATAATTTTGGGGGTTGGTACGTCCTGTAGGACGTACCAACCCCAAAAATAATATTACTGACTGCGAGTCCAAGCTTGAACTAGATTGAAGCCGATGAATTAAAATGAATTTACCAAAGAACGTTCCTGCACATGTTTCCTTTCTGCAATAAGTTTCTCGAAATTTTGAACATTGAGATCTATGCATTCCCTCGTCAGTTGTTAAAATTGGATCTTAGTCTGAAGTTCCGAACTTTGAGAAGTGATCTGACGTTCTGACTTTCGTCATAATTTTGTCACTTCCGCGCTTTGGGTTTTCCAATGGGTGCATTCGTGTGTACAAGACTGGAGAAATTCAGAAGAATCTATTCTTCTCGAGTAACTGTGAGTGTTCTTTCTTAAACAGTCAGTGACAGTCGTACAGTCTTCCGGATATGAATGTTAACTATGGTTAGATATTTAAAGTTATTCACCTTCATTGATCATTCACCTCACAAAACAATGCAATTTAGCCCCGACGTGTAGTAGACGTGTACCACCTTGAAAATGAACGACGATCGACTAAAAATAAAAAACGTCGACTACTTCAATAGTCGACGGTTAGTCGACTAATCGAATAATCGCGACAGCCCTAGTTGTGGTTGCACTAGTTTCACCAGTCAAGGCATAAAACTCTTTTCCAGTGTGTTTAATTTACCTCTTTAGACACTGATGGTATATTTCATCCCATTGCAGAGCCCTCAACTCGTCGCCTGAGTGCTAGAATGTTCTATGTCCCATAGGGGACATAGAACATTCTAGCACTCAGGCGACGAACTGGTAGAAGCTATACCCGTTACTTCGGGGAAGACCAATGAAGATTGGTCTTCACCGAAGAACCCACGTTAAAAATCTTGATTTGGTGAACCACCGAAATTCACTGAGCAACTATCTACATCACGGTTTCAAAGATTTAACGGTTATAAAATACACCATTCAAATGTGATCTTGTTTTTCGGCATTGAAACTTTAGAATGTTTCTCTGGGATTTTCTATTTCAGCATTACATCACATGTATTTCGCTTTGGATTTTTGGAATCGGAGTGTGTATCCACTGTCTGAAATACACTGTGCGGAAAGTACTGTCCGGTCCGGTACTGTCCGGAACTCTCCGGTACTGTTCGGTACTGCCCGGTTATCATTTTCAGTTGTCAAGTGTCAATATCAATTCTAGCAATGTAGTTCACAATCTTAATCTAACATTTTGTTGAATGTAGGGCGTTTGTGATTACGTATCTCTGAAAGTAAATTGTGATGTTTTATTTGAAAGAAACGGAATATATGCACTTCCAAACAAGGAGTTAACTTCAAACTTGATTTTCTGAATTTCACATTCTGTATCATGAGTTTGCCTAAACATGTACCGATTTGGGGAGGTTAGGTTTTAACATGGATCTGTGTTGATTTCGAATGTCACGAAGAACGTTGAGGGGAATTGATTATTTTGTTTTGGCTTTCAGAGTAACTGTTACCCGATATACCGATATATTTCGATATTGTTTTCAATATTTTGACAGATACGCAAACTTAATACCATGCGGTCGTAATCCGACAAAACACCACCATCATGTATGTTGCTAAATACGGTGCTTTGTGGCAAAAAATATTTCCAGACTGTCAAAGACACTGAAATGGATTTTAACAGAAAAGAGAAATAACAAAGAAAACAAGAAGAAATTGAAATATCCATAATTTAAATAAAATATATAATATAACCTACGTCAAGCAGAAATTCCACCAGATATTGTACTTGATCCGAGCCACTAAACAGAAAATTCAAAATACAGTTTTCGAAAGCCGTTGGCTCAGTTAGTATGACGACAGAACAATTATAGCAAGATGATTGGGTGCCACTAATTTTGGATCGACTCCCGTTAACTTCCGAAAAAGTTTATGTTGAGTTTCCAGTTCAGTGTCTCGGACCAGCACATTGACTGATGGAATTCCTGTCTGATATGGACGATATCAAATTAAATTTTTAGCAGTTGCATCTTCAATTAATAGAGATTCATGTGTTTAAAAGCTGGAACCTTAGATAGAGAGTAATCGCTTGACTGGACTGGTTATATGAAATAATTCATGAGAGGTGAGGAATGTTGTACAAACAGGAGTGCGCGAAAGCGCACGAGTGTTTTACAATATAGTCCCTAGCCTCGAATGACTTATTTCACGTAACCAGTCCAGTCAAGCGATTACTCTGTTTATTACTTTTCATTATTAACGATAATTATATTGTTAACCCTTTACCTAACGTAATGGCCAAAACTGGCCAGCGCTATTCTCAAAAATCGTCAATTAATTTTCATTTTCATTCGTTCCAATGAGGGGTCATAACCTATGTTTTTGAGACAAAAAATGAAAATAATTGTTATTAACGAATTTGTTTTTGCAAGTGGCGTCTGCTTTTCATGTTAGGTAAAGGGTTAAAAAAAAACAAACAGAAAAACAATGAAGTCCCCATTGCACCCACGGCAAAGCGTGTTCGGTTGCGCGCACGGACACATGACCCAATTTTTGATTGCATAATTCACTTGTGAAGTTATCGTTTATAATCAAACCCGGAAACCCCAGTAAATCACACTTTGGAAAGTAATAAACCAATATAACGGGAGTTTGTTCCAGTTGCATAGAATGATAACTTAAATGATCCATGGGTAAAGCACACAAAACATACAGGCGCTATGTAGACAGTTACCAATTACCACTATCAATTCTCGAATATCGGTCTGGGATCGGGTTTTAAATGAGAACTGTCATACTGCCGGGGTTAATTATTACAACCTTTGGGCCGCTATTGGCTCAGCTTGTAGCAGAGCATATATGATCGGCGATTGGGTACCACAGACCCGGGATCGACTCCCGTCTGTGCCATCTTCCGAAACACTATATGTTGAGTTTTCAGTTTAATGACTCGGGCCAAGCACAACGGATTTTATGCTTTATTTATTTATTTAATCTTATTTGTTTTACAAGGATTGGCGAACATGTTATGCAACTTATATTAACGCCTCTCCTTGGCCCAATTGCGCAAGTGTGTGAGATGACCTTCGTAGCGGCAACTGCGTGGCCTCGCTCTTCTCGAATACTAGGAAGGGATCTCTTGCCTGCATGGAGTGTATCTCTCTCCTTACAGTGGACAGCCATTTTACGTCCCCACCCGATAGGACGGTACGCCGTGACAGCAATTGATGCTGACAGCGAGTGTTTGGACACCTCGAGAACTTTTCCCGACCGGGGATCGATCCCAAGACATCTGGCATGAGAGATCAGCGCACTTATCCACTCGACCACCACCATTTATGCTTGACATTGGCGATATAAAATTAAATCCAAGCAGTTGCATCTTCAAAAATCTTCTATTAAAAGAGATTATTGTGTTTAAAAGCTGCGACTATGGACCCACGTAATTTAACTGGTTGAGTGCTAGAAACCATTATCAGTGCTTTAAAAAAATCCGGGTACCAGAGCAAAAATCACTATTTTCCTTGCTCATCTTTGATATTCAATCAAACACAAATAATATTTTATTTATATAAATTTGTTTTATTACAAATTATTGGAGAGAGCCTATAGGCACTCTCCAATAATTTGTAATGAAAGAAATATTGAACAACAAATTCAGACCACCAAAAATAATATAGCCTTCAACCAGTTAAAGAAGATACATCTATATTAGAAATGAAAATACTCACTATAGGGTGGCACTTGAAATAACTGTCTACCAAATCCCATCACCTCACAGTAAAAACAAATGAAAAACGTTACTGGGAACCAAGAAAACATTTTTTCCGTGGTGGAATCGTCCGGCGAGCTGATCATAAAACGTAAACGGTTTGAATATTCTTTCTTAGCAATGATGCTGGAGGCGTTTTGCTAGTGATTAAAATGGCATATATGTCTTGGTAAGAACTCTTCAAGCAAGAGCATTGATCTGAATGTAAATTGAAAAGGAAGATTATTGATCGGATATTAAAGAACACTCTACAAAGCTGGAACACCTTATTGGAATGGTATCTATTGTTTGTATCTTCATAATGAGCTGCCAAGAAAAAATGGGGCGAGGGTTGGGATTTTTTACAGTATTTTCCAAACTATGAATCAAGCTGTAACAACGGAAACGAAAACCAAATAATACGACCTTATTGAATCGTCTCAATACTGATGTCGATATTTCGTTATTTCTAACAGTAAATATCACCGTAATTCAAGACAGGAAGTTAACCGCTTCAGTCTTAATGGGCTGTGCTAAATGCATTCTGTCAAACAAGATTGAATTGATTAAATTCCTTATTACATTTTAGAAAACAAATGCTGCTTTAAATTTCGGTAGTTTGGCATCAGTGGACAGAGGTTTAAAAAAATCCAACAAAACATTTCAAACAAATTAAATCCCTTCAAGGGGTATGCAATTCTTAGCGTAAAACAAAAAAAAGTTGACGGTTTATATAAAGAGTATTCAAGGTATCCGTACACACGGTTTTGAGAATATCTTGTTTCCAGTTCTCTGCTGTTTAGAAAAACACGCGGGCCTTCCAGACTTCTTGTTTAGCCCTAGTTAGTATGTACCGGGCATTAAATTAATAATGCTGGGAACGAATCCACACAGGCCTCCATTCGCATGAGACTCCCCCCCCCCCCTCTTACCCCCTCCCCGCTAGTGCATTCCCAGAAGGAATTCCTTAATAAATAAATAAATAAATAAATAAATAAATAAATAAATAAATAAATAAATAAATAAATAAATAAATAAATAAATGTAATTGTTGTGAAACAGAGCTTCCCACCAAAATGTGACTTCACATACAACACCATGGAATGCCTTCTATGCCAATTACATGCTACGTATTTCAACTACATTATCAAGGCGTGCTTCTCCAAAGGCATTCCAAAAGCATGCCTTGCTTCAAAAATATATGCAGTTTTCGTAACTCTGGGCTACCCAATCCGTTGTCTAGACCTAATTAGCATGTACCGGGCTCCAGTGCCTGTGTAACTCAGATGTTAAATTTAATATTGATTCCCCTTTTGCCACACGCATCGCGGAAGGGTTATGGTATCACAACTCACGTACGTTTGCGATTCTCAATAACTTTTATTACACACCTGTTCTACGAAGTCCCCATCTACAACAACACTAAACCATGCGGAAAACGAAAATCTGTTCCTTACATATTTGCGGACCGGAACTCGTTGACGGACTATTTTTAAATAGAAGCGAAACTTCTCCGGGGTTTTCCGCAAATCGAGCAACGCAATTACAATTTGAATCGCCGTCTATATCCGAAAATTGTCCCCTGAGTTCCAATGTGATCTATGTGCCAATAGGCACATTGGAACTCATGGGGCGAAATAGTAACTCGGGTCCTCCTCGCAAAACTGACTAGCGATAAAATGTGTTCTTTGTGTTGATAGATGTCAAATGAATTGCCGAGTGACCATCTAATAATTGTTTTATAGACGTGAAGGCGTGTAATAAACACAGAACGACACACGCGTGTGAATGGGTCATTCAATATGGCACTTGTGCCATCGTGGAAGGATAAAACTCGTTGCCTACGGCTTCTCGTCCTATCCGTCCGCGCTGGCACTAGTGACATATCGATTAACCCATTCATATGCATGAATAGTTATGGAAAACGTAAGAATCCAAAACCTTGTAAAGTTATACAGCCAATAGGATTATTAGAGCAAAAACTATTGTATATTAAGACTAGCGGTTAATTATTATTACAATGCGTTTTTTCCTGACAGAGATAATACCACCTATCAGTTAACGTCTAGGACTGTTTTACCAACGTTCTCATTTGACCAACGATAAATTTGGAAACCTCTCTCAGATAGGGTTTATAATGTCCAGTTTGAAATTCCGAAAACGTTAACCCATTTGGATAACTTACTGATGGATGAGTTGTTGCATGAACTTGACTAAATACAATTAGCTCCCCTTCCACTGTTCATTGTACCCAAATGGGCATATTTCATTGGCTGCTTTTTAATTGTATTGGCAATCAATTTAGAGGGCACATGCAGTTAAAACTGGAAGAACTGTCACGAAATGCGCACAAATAGTTCGTCGATCTGCGCGTTAATCTACACGTTATGACCATATTAAGGCTATAAATTCTGTACGTATGGCCTGTGCACACGCAATGTTTCAGCCAATGGTAACCCGGAGGTCCATTGGCAGAAACATTGCCTGTGTTTGCTATGAGTAACCAGGAGAACCTGCCGTGCTTTACATGTCATTCGATAATGCGATTGCGCGCAATTCATACACGCAGTTAAGCCTAGATAAGTCCACAGTTCGTGACAGGACTTCAAGTTTTCACTATACAGATACTGCGGCAAAAAAGTAGACTTAAACATATCTTTTTTGTTGATGGCTGTGAAATGTAGAACGAGAGTTGCAAAACAAAGAAAATAAGAATTTTGGTCGTCCAGAGTGCCTGTGTATAGTAAATTCCCATTAGTCCCCAAAGTCTCCCCCCACCCTCCATGGGTAAAGTGAAATTAACATAGGATTTTGTTTTCTACAGTAAATTCCCATATGGTTCCAGAGTGATGTCCGTTTAACCCTTTACCCAACGTAGACGATATCAAAATTTATTATTTTATATTTGGGACAGACACCTTTCCATCTCTCATGTCTTTATCTTATCGAGGGTAGGATGTAACATGTGTTTTCTAGAGAATCTCTCTTTTAAGATTCTGTGAGTCTTGAAAAGGATCGGGACGAACCCACTGGAGTGATGCTTCAAAATTCCAAAAGAGCAGGATAAAGGTTCAGCAGCTTTACCCGATATTCAGGTTTTGTAACACCTCTTCTCCCCAGGAACTCTCTCGGTGCTGCTTTCCTTTCAAACTCGTCTATCAGCGCAAACGATGCTTCTCTGCTCAGGCGGTCCTCCATCACCGGTTTCATATGTCAGTTCCTCGGGAAGACTTTGGATCACCGCTTCATAGATTGGATCTTCTCTCTTCTTTTCTTCTCGAGAACAATCTCTTGAACTTCTGGGTTGATGGCATGATAGAAGAATAATATTGAGAAGCCTCGCGTGTTTTCCTTTATTAAGGACATGTCGAGGACGTCGAAGAACCAAACCGAAAAAGTTATTTTCTACCCTGGATTTGTTGTTGGTGAGGAAAATAACTTTTTTCAGATGGAAGTTTGATGTCGGCATTCGAGATGAAGAGTCTCAATTAAAACAATGCCTTTGTTGTCCACTCATGTAACTTTTCAGAAATATATTTTTGCATGAACTGCCCAAGTACATTTGTGAAAAATAGGGAGAAATATCTCTACTTTTGGGTGAACGTCTGTGCCAACCTCTCCTATAGTTACAACTAGAAGTGCTGCCACGAACTGTTCGCTTATCCAGGCTTAATTGCGCGTAGGAATTGCGTGCAATTGCCATATCGAATGGCATCCAAAGTACGGCAGGTTCTCCTGGTTACTCAAAACCAACACAGGCAATGTTTCTGCCAATGGACCTCCGGGTTACCCGGAGGTCCATTGGCTGAAACATTGCTTGTACACAGGTCTTATGTACAGAATTTGATAGCCTTAATATGGTTATAAAGCGTAGATAGCGCACAGATCAACGTGCTATTTGTGCGCATTTCATGAGAGGACTTCTAGTTTTAACTGTACATTGTGTTTTTAAATGCTTGTCATTCAATGAATGTATCGAAAAGTTATATTGGACACTTAAATGCAAATTTTGATCAGCGAGCATAAAGTGTGTGTGGCCTGTCACACAGTAAAAGATGCCGTATTACAAACTTTCCTACCAACGGCCAGGACGCGGGAAAAAGGGAAAGATGTAGAGACATTCCTGTGCATTGACAAAAAGGTGCCACTGAAGTTTTCGCAGATAAGCGATCGTTGAAAACATATTTTCATTGAGATCTGACCTACGTGGATGCTGCCCAATTATTAGGTCAGTATAATGTTTTTCGTATAAAATCGTATTAGTTTCCAGCATGAAATATGACCGTTCTAGCCAGGGATGTTATTGTTTCCAATAAATGGATGCTGCCATATTATGAGGTCGGTATAATGTTTTACATATAAAATCGTATCAGTTTCCAGCATGAAATATGACCGTTCATAAAGGTCTATCAGTATGAGCTAGCTGCATTGTTGGAGGTATGCGCATTCTAATTATATTAGGCTCATACCATTGTCTTAGTAAGTGACTGTCATCAAACAAGGGGATAATATTCCCGGATGCAAAGCCACTGAACTATACATTTTGTCCTTTCTGAGCTTGTGGGGCTTCGAGCTGGGAATAAAAGACCTAATGCCAGTGTGGTACATTTGCTTCGGTATAAAATTTGTTTGGCCTGAAGCCCATTGGTACTTGCCCGGAATTTAATCTGCGATGTATAACGAGTTTTAACTTTGACGGTTTTATCGAATAAACAAATACCTCAAGACCTCAATTTTTGAGAGTCTGAGATTACCGATTTTTTTGTCGGTAACTTATTTTGGTATCAGAGGATATCGGTCGCTATGGGTGAGCGCCACTTAATACCAATTCATTGAATATTCTGACTTTCAGATAAGACTGAAACTTAAATCTGAACCCTGCTGTAGTTCAGGTTATGAGCAATATATTATCAACTGCTTGTTATAATTCATGTTCCAATAAGAGTAAAGTCCTCGACCTCTGACTGGATAAGATCTGGCGTAGTTTATTTTATGTTTACGGCTCCAGTAGAAAATGTTATCGTCTTACGTCACAATGCGAAGTATTTGAAATGTCATCGCCCGTTTCGTAATTGTTTAATCAACGGAAGCCGCTTCATTTTTCTGGATTCTTCATTTTTCTGGATTCTTTACACCTGAAGCAGACAGCGTTCCAAACAAAGTATTGTTTTAATTACAAACAAATTTACAATTTGAACTCAGATGGAATGAGTTTATCTGATTTATTGATTATTTATTCACTGCTGTCGCGGGGTACACGAGAGGTTTATTTACTAAAATTGTGATCGTTAAAAGTTCCCTTGCACAATGCAACTTTTAACGGTCACAAGTTCAGTAAATGAGACTTTCGCGTTTCTCGATGTAGGTTTTGGGTTGTGGGTCGGGTCGTATTAGAACATATACGTTATTGTGATAAATTGACGGTGACATGGTCTGAGGCTTGCGGCTCGGAGGATATGTTCAACCTCGACGCTTCGCGTCTCGTTTGAACATAAGCCCCGAGCCGC
Source organism: Pictodentalium vernedei (assembly GCA_031216915.1). NCBI lineage: Eukaryota > Metazoa > Mollusca > Scaphopoda > Dentaliida > Dentaliidae > Pictodentalium > Pictodentalium vernedei. Next base: position 53,685,778 of record CM062297.1, read on the forward strand.
AAACATCAGACCATGTTACCGTCAATTCATCACAATAACTTATAATGTTGCTATTTTGAATTTGAACACTGCTGTAGTTCAGTTTATGAGCAATATATTATGAACTGTTTGTTATAATTTGTTATGTTGCTATTTCAATGCTATATGGTTATTGGTTCATTGCACCAATAATATAAGAGTTTTGATTTCGTTAGACGTTGGCTCGACCCTCACTTATGTTTCACACCTTGTAATGTTAGTGTCCAAGGACTAGGGGGTTTGTGCGAGACTGGGTTTGTATTTGTTTGCACTCTATTGTTTATGCCTTTTTGTGGCTTGTTTGAATTAGTTCTAACTGGAGAACTATAATAATCCTTGCAGTCTATTGGGTCGACTATCTTATAAGTTCAGTGACTTGTATGTCGCCCTCAGAAGTTTCAGAGCCGGCAGGAAATACAGAAAACTGTGTATAACACGGGCTTGTGGTGTGAAATACCGATTTAGTTTCTTAATCGACGGACTGTTTGTACTGTCTTGGATAGAATCTGCCGAGCGTTGAAGTTTCCAAGTAGAGATGGGCGGTATTGGAATTTTGAGTTCGGTATCGGTTTCGGTATTTTTTTGTGGGCATACCGCGGTATCGGTTCGGTATTCGGTTTGTGGCTTGAGATTCACAGATAGTACGAAAGGGGAATCCATGTCAGAAAAATACAGAATAAGTTGTTCTTGTATCATTCTATCATAGTGCTACACATGCCACTGCTAATGAGCTCAACATTGTCATGCTTTTGCCAATACAAATCATATCTACAGTAATTTGGTGGCTTGTTCTAAACACGCCTTATCATTTCAAGGCCAACTTAAGGTGTCTAATCTTAGAATGTGTGTTTTGAAGATGTAATCTTTAGGTGGGCCTGATGACAGTAGAAATGCCATCTGGTCAGTGATTTCTAGCCAAGTCTTGGCTGCCTGGTAAGGCAGCCAAGACTTGGCAAGAAATCACTGCTAAGCAAAGTATGTACAGGTCGTAGTCTATTGAGAATTCAGTTCAACTGTCCATGTCATAACAAAACTGAAAAAGAAAATCAGTCACTTCTTTCACGAAAATGAACACTTCAACTGCTATCAATCCTCAACAAGGCCTTTTAAATGAGCGAAAGTAGGGCAAACTGAACATACCGATGGTTTCGGTGTTCAAAGATTGGTTCGGTTCGGTTTTTCGGTATCCCCATGATATCGGTATCGGTTCGGGTTTTCGGTATTTTGCCCATCTCTATTTCCAAGCAGGCAGGAGGTATACAGATTGTGTGCGACACGGGCTTGTGGTTGAAACTTCGAGGTTTGCAAGCTGTCGGGCTATATCACAGATTTCTGCGTTACCACTGGTTTGTTGTAGTCAAACCCCTTTTGGCTGCGCGTGAATTCTCCAATCAGGCTGGGATATACAGAAAATTCTATATCCAACACGGGATTGTGGTACTGAAACTTTACGGTTTCGAAGCTGGCAGGCAATGTCAAATAAATATGTAGAGCACGGACTTGTGGTAGCGAAATCTGTTAGAGACAAAACGGGGAACTAAAATAAATATAATATAATAATGTAAAACGCGAAAGAGAAATATCGATTAAAGCAATCGAAAAGTGCGAATGTGCAATAGCGGTACCTTGTGTATGATACAAACGAATATCAGTGGCTTCGTATTCACGTGCGTGAAAATAATAATTGTGCAATAAGAATCAGATTTGTGAAAAGGTCAGCAGTGTTATTGGTTGATTCAATATGGCGTCAGAGCTGTATGAGTGGAAATGAGACCTAATTGGGATGACGTGTTCGGCTTCGGTGACTGCGAGTCACGTGCTGTAAGGGAGTATTCACATTGATGTGCTGTTGCACTCTGACACGCGGATTGGCTGAATTGATGTGGGTGGTACCCAGCTGGATGAAGAATTATTTCATGACTGAATTCACGAAATTAGACAAGATCACCATCCAGAGCCGAGTTCTGATACGAATATATGGGAGGAAATATTGGTTAGCTCCCTGGATACGTTAGGAAAGATAAATTCTCTCATGAGCTGGTTCTGTGAATAACTGAGTGCTAGTCCTAGAGTAGGTAGTGTGGCAAGTACATTGTGAATAATAATTGTAGTAAACTGCCGAGGCTAAAGTTATCTTAATTGTGCCCGACAGACGGCTGTGTTTTGCTTATAACAACATTGAGGTCAGTGCAGATACGATTGCAACAACAGTTTTAAATAGGTGCGCTCCCACAAGGCCCTTTTCATCATTATTGTGTGCCACACATGAACTGGTAATATTGTGACTGGTCGCTACGACAAACTCCCCAGGGGCCAGTTCTGGGTTTACACCCAAAACCTCTCGAGATTAAGGTGAGTCGCTCGTAAGATCGGTATAAATTTAGGTGTGGGAGGGCAGGCACCACAGACTAGTCGGAAGCAACCGTGGGAGTTCCATTATGGCTACAATGTGCTGAGCATAGAAAATGTGACTGAGTTAGGTATATTCCCCCAGGACTAGTTCTCGTATTCCAGCCCACGACTCATTTCAAAGACTGGCGTCAAATAAGTGCTGTTTGTCGTGTAATTAAGTTTTTGGAAAAAAATCTGTCTCATTTAACCACGCGGCAAGCAGAACAGTGTCCCAGTCCCCACGAAACAATATGTTTGTCAATTTTGTTTAAAAAATTGGGGTTGCAGCTAAATGTTCCACCGATATAAAAGGACTCTGCCATTTTATCATGTCAAATTTTCTTCTACCAACTGATGTGGCCAAATATAGCCCTAAACAGCCCCCACCCCCCGTATGCCCCTTTTCATAAAACACTATGACATAGTTCATAAATTAATTGATATTGACACAAAACAAACCTCTTGTTATATTAAATTTTCCATCTGTGACTGTTTTTAGATCACATTCTGGCTTGTGAAGACATTCCGCATTGTGTTTGATAAATATTTTAAATTTTTGTTAAAAAAGCCTCAGTTTTCTCAGTTAAAGGCACTTGGAGTCATTGGTATGGCACTGACAAAATATAAAGCAGTGATTTTTTTGCAACAGAATGACTAATACCTGGTACTGTGGTCATAACAACTGCTAAGATGCTTAAGAGCATCAAATATTGATTCTCTACAGTGCTACGCTTGTGCTGCAAGTACCAAAATGTGCACTTTCACAACTTTTATTGTTGGAATTCCCCTGTCCCTATTTCTATGAGAGGGAACCGTGGGTTAAATGAATAAAATAATAAAACAGTTTGTATGGCGTGTGGTCCCCCCAACTGACATTTAAATGTGAAACAATTTCCAAAAATAATAATTAAATCTGTTTTGTTTTAAAGAGAAAGGTATTTACAGAGAGTTGGTATGATCCTTTATTTACTTGCCTGCTGAACCAATCCATTATTTGTCTCACAACTGGACCAGCAGACGGCACACGGATCATACCCAACAGCTTACCCGAACCTATTCAGAATCCAAAGATGTTTGGGGGTACTGAAGTCCGAACCCTTCTCTTCCAAATCCACTAGACGATCACCGGTGTATCACCCCAGCTATACCACACGTCGAGTTTCGAGTCATTTGGTGTTGGTTCCTGGTCCATAGGTCATACCATGCTTGGGATATGAGCTTGACCAACTTTCAAAATTATTGGCCCGCCCACTTTTTTAGTGTGAAAATACACGTATTGACTTTGGGAATGCATTGGGGGCATGAAATGCGATTTCCAGCAATTCTAAAGAATGACCCTTGCGCGACATCAGTGACCTTGATCCATATTTTGAACCTCCATTGCGTTTTTACCTATTTGGTGTTGGTCCCAGGAACATACATCATACCATGCTTGAGATAAGAGCGTAATCCACTTTCAAAATTGTTGCCCCACCCCACCCCCCACCCCCACACCTACTTTTTTTAGTACAAAAACACATATATCAACTCAGCAATGCATTAGGGCGTCATAAACAGCGATTTCCAACAATTTTAATAAATTTACTCAATTGCACCCGGGTGACCACAGTGACCTTGACCCATACTTGGAACTCCCATTGAGTTTCGACTCATTTGGTGTTGGTTCCAGGTCCATACATCAAACTATGCTTATGATATGGGCGTGGACCACTTTCAATATTTTGGCCTTGCCTACGTTTTAGTGTAAAAATGTATGTATGGACTTGGAATGCATTAAGGGGTCAAAAAGGCAATCTCCAGAAATTGAGAATATGCACGCAATGCCCCTTGGTGATCTCAAAGGCCTTGACCAATATTTGGAACCATGGGTGGCAATTCATTTGGTGTTGGTCCCAGGTCCAAAAATCTGGATTTTTAATGTGTCCCACTTTGGAAACACTCCTTGCGACACCCCAATGCCCAAGGAGCCTGAAAAAAACATAGGTAGTCGAGTCCTAATAACTGTCTATAAGTATCCAAAAAAGTGACGCCATAAGAAGATTCGTATTCGTGTTATTCTCCAGTAGCATTTGTGTTAAACAGAACTCAGCAACAGTCTGTGTGTTTCACACTGTAAATTATTGTGATGAATTGACGGTAACATGGTCTGAGGTTTGCGGCTCGGAGCTTTTGTTCTTCGCGTATCGGTTGAACATAAGCTCCGATTCGCAAACCTCAGACCATGTTACCGTCACCTCATCACAATAAAATGCATGTTCCAGTATGACAAAACCCATAGCCCAAAACCTACATTGTGATACACGAGAGGTCTATTTGATAAACCTGTGATCGTTAAAAGTTGCCTTCGGCAAGGCAACTTTTAACGATCACGGGTTTAGTAAATAAACCTCTCGTGTACCCACGACGGCACTGGATAAATAATCAATAAACCAGATAAACTCATTCCCTCTTAGTTCAAATCGCAAATCGGTTCGTAATTTAAACAATACTTTATCCGGAACACCGTCTGCTGCACGTGTGAAAAATCCAGAAAAAAAATGAAGCGTCTTGCTAGTCACTCCGTTGATGAAGCAATTACGAAACGGGCGAAGTCATTTTGAATATTTCGCGTTGTGACGTCAGACGGTAACATTTGCTACTGGAGCTGTAAATCTAAAAGAAACTACGCCAGATCTCATCCAATCAGAGGGCGAGGATTTTACTCTTATTGGAACATAGAATAGTTATTATTGTCGTGTATTTAATAAAATGTTTGGGGACCATACTGAACTCTTGAGAGGGTTAAATCACATCATTTAAGAACTCCATTTTAGTAATTCATAACTGTGGAAGATACAATGGAAATGGGTCCCCACCCGTTGGAATTTAGTCGTGTAATAAGACAAACCTGAGTAAGATGTAAACCTGCCTTACAAAGAAAAAGATTCTGTCTAGCTTGCTTTGTCATGAATTTGAAATAGATTAAAACAACAGATACACTTTAATATGTGACAGCTGTTTCCAGTTCTTGATAATTTGATTTTTTATATTATTCTTCGTTATATTGTATATATTATTCTCCTGTGTATATCACACAGCTATTGCCTCAGTACGAGTTACAGAAAGATTACAGTTAAAACTAGAAGTCCTGTCACGAACTGTGTGCTTATCTAGGCTTAATGCGCGCAATTGCCATATCGAATGACATCCAAAGCACGGCAGGTTCTCCTGTTTACTCATAGCAGACACAGGCAATGTACAGAATTTGATAGCCTTACTATGGTCATAACGCATAGATTAACGTGCAGATAGACGTGCTATATGTGCGAATTTCATGACAGGACTTCTTATCGCCCATTTGACCTCACCTAATACCCCTAATGACCTTGAAAACATAGACGATGAAGAAAAAGAAAGAAGAAGAAGAAGACGGAAGAAGAAGAAGAAGAAGAAGAAGAAGAAGAAGAAGAAGAAGAAGAAGAAAAAAGAAGAAGAAGAAAAGGAAGAAAAAGAAAACAAAACATATAAACAATAGTCTGTATCTGTATGTTTCACACAGACTAAATATGGTGTTAAACAGCAGATTATAGCGTTATTATAGTACCTTCACCGTGGATCTCAACACATTATTTAACAGTGTAAACAAATACTCTTAGAATGGGTAAATCTGCCACCGCGAGGTAACTTCACCACCCGATTGTTTTCCTCTATTTGTCACATCAGGTCATCTCCTGCCGAAGAGTACGATTACCTTTGCCGGGGGCTTTGGACCGGGAAAAATGCGTGAAAATTTTTATTTTGCAGATTTTTTGACCCAACCACCCTTCCTGCGATATGTACAATTTTTGTTTGAAAAAAACTTAAATTAGACTTTTTTTGTTTTTGCTGAAATAAAAATTAATATTTTGATCTTTTTTTCCTTTTGAAAAATCAGTCCCACCTAGTTATTGGCGAGTCGATTTCATTCTTTATTCTACGAGTAGAATAATTTTTTTACTTGAAAACACTATACCTTTATTTTTGTGACAGTGGTATTTATTGCATATATTTATTTATATATATATATATATAACACTTATCTTTATTTGATTAGTAACTAATAGTATGACAATGCATGACACATGGTTACTAATTTACACTGGTACTAATTTGAGAGCATGTGTGCCCCTGTCCATGTTCTGTGAATAGCCTGTTGCTGTCAATATTCTATTCACGTGACTGTATTTTGATCGTGTGCTTCACGGTCCTTGATTTCCCGCCGTTTCTATTGTTACTGTACTCAGTTGTTTCCCTTCTATTATAGATCAGTATATTTTGTTTTCATGGTGTCAGATTTCATCAAAGTTATTTCTTCATTGATTATTCACTCATATTAATATGTAAGGACCGAAATCGTTTTGACTTGGTAAGATATTTATTATAGATGTCATATAATTTATTAGATGTAATTATGTATATGTTTGTCCATTTTAACCCTTTACCCAATGCAGACGATATCAAAATTTATTATTTTAAATACCAGTTTTTCAAATGATTCAACAAATTTCAACAAAACCATATCATGTGACCCCGCGTTCGAACGAGCTCGACGAGCTCGTTCCAACGAAGGGTCACATGATATGGCTTTGTTGAGATTTTTTGAAAAATAATATTTTTTCAACTACTGAATTTGCATATTACGCGGGCGGATGCGGCCGATTCGTTGGGTAAAGGGTTAACCCGATATCTTATTCACCCTCATTTTGTTTGTCGTCATGAATTCCATTCATAATTGTACACTGTTGCCATTTATTCTGGCACTAAATTTGTGGTATTTCTAAATCTGGTAATTCTTCTATTTTTACACGTAAATATTGTATGATGGTTCACATGCGACCAATTGGCCGTTGTTATGCAAACAAATTGCTGTGTGAACCATAATATTATATAATGTCTATCAGGATTATTTATCCTACCTGGGAAGGGCGTCACCTTTTTCCCGGTGCCGTTATTTATGTCCTTTGTAATTGTTTATTACAGGGACTACTATTTTATGTATTGAGGACTTCCTTCCTGTGAAGTCCAACTGTTGATTATGTAACACAAACTTATAAATTGAAGTTTCCAATCAAGATATTTAAAATAAACCATTGTACAATATAAAGTATGTATTGAACTGTTTTATCATTCCAAGATGTGTTATAATTCATTGAAACACTCGTGCTCTCAATTAAAGCTCCGTTTCAATTGGCGCCAAACAAAAAAGAACCCATTCGTTATGTGAATGTGCAATCACGCCAGCAGATATCGTATGCAGATAGACACTGACTGGAGTGTGACGTCATCAGTATTTCATGATTCGCTGTGTTTGTTTACTGTGTGTGTTGTCTGTGATGTATCTTCATGTACTCTCTGATGTGACTTTCTTCATTGTGACAGCCATCAACATTTATTTTCATGTGTATGGGACTGTAAGTATGGACAAGGTATATGACTTCCCAACTTATTACTGACAATAACATCTCATTCCATGATTTGAACATTTGTGTCTTCGACTTCAGTGACAACTGACATTGACATTTCATCCATTCGCGCTGATACTGATAGTGATATATTCCACGAGGTCTGACTCTTGTTTTGACTCTGACATTTGAACATTATTTGCCAAGAGTTGTGTTGTACTGTATATGTGCTATGTGCTTAACATACGTTGATTGACAATTTCGTAAAAATATTTCTTGTGACTTTTTTAATAACATTTGTCTTGTGTTCAGTTTCACTGTATTTGATATGTGTTGAAATTATCTCCATTGGTGTGCATTGGGGAATCCGCAAATAATTTGTAGCCTATTTGTAATTTTTTTTGTCCTTCTGTTTAACCGGATGTGAACAAATTACCTCCCATTGTAAATTTATTTTGGAATTTCCAATCATATTTTTTTTCTTCTGGTTTGTTTTGATTTGGCTTTCATAGGCAAGTTAAATTTATACCAACACACCACTTCCAATGTATTTCAATGCATAATATTTACATTTTGTACCAACTATGGTAAGAAATTATTTATTCTGACATGAAAAATTCACGACTCATAATTTGATTATTTTTGACATGTTATATTGTTGATAAATATTATTGCAGTCCAATTGTAACTGTAAATTGTACTTACTGAATCTCAGTTCAAGTTTAACCCCTGGAGTAGGGCAACTATGGTTTTTCTTAACCCTTTTGTGGAATAGTTAGTTTTTCTTCTCAAACTTACTTAACTATTTGGCTACTATTTTTGTGGAATCAGTTTCTCTCAGTTAGAAGGCATCAGGCCTTCTACTTTAGCAATACTCCAATTGCACATAACTCAGCGTGTTCGGTTTGTTTAACTAATTTAACCCACTCACTATTACATTAATATTATTTTTGGGGAAATATTTTCAGCTTCGTCAACACTTTATCAATGAATCGGTTAAGTTTAATTGCAGATTTATTTTTCGTTTCAATTTAGATTAGGTAGTGTGTCATTAATTTATTTGAATTAATAATTAATTAATATTTGAATAATTAGCTCAGCATGGCAACAAATAAAGATTTTTCAGATGTTACAGGCTTTTAAAAAGATCGGTGTGAAACCAAAGGCAGATACACCAGAGGATTTTGAAAGATGGTTTAAAGGTACAGTTAAAACAGAACCTGAAGTAGAGACAAAATCATTGGAAGATCATGATATATCTTCAAAATCATTTGTGGTAAAACATCTAATTAAATTACCGATATTTTCAGGTGATGCAAAGTCCAAGGCAGAGCATGACATACGGAAGTATGAAATTAATTGCTTAATTACAGGAAAGCACTTGGATTCTGAAATATTATATTCCATTAGGAAATCCTTAAGAGGTGAGGCAGCTCGGAATTTAATGAGACTTCATGAAAAAGCTACAGTTAAAGAAATTATTTTAAAATTTGATGCTATTTTTGGTTCTATAGAAACTCAAGAGAATATTTTAGGACGTTTTTTCAGTGTCCGTCAGCTAGAGAATGAATCTGCTGTTAGTTGGGGTTGTTGCACTGAAGATCTTATGTCGAAAGCTATTTCATTGAAACAAATTTTACCAACTACTGCTAAAAATATGTTAAAAAATAAATTGTTTGAAGGTTTACACCAAGAATTGAAGGATGTCTGTGCTTATAAACTTAAAGATTGTCCTACATATGACGATTTATTAACAGCATTAAGATTGATTGAACAGGACCACAAAAAGCCTGATGCTAAATCTATTTCAAAAGCAGCTCAGCCAACACCTTCTCAGTATGACACTTTACTTAAGAAAATGTCAGATTTATCATCAGAAGTTGCAGAATAAAAGAAACATTGCAGTACTGACGATGTTTCTTTAATTCTGCAACTTCTGATGATAAATCTGAAAGTTTCTTAAGTACCCTCAACCATTTAGATTTAATTAAAATTCTAATTTTCAGTGTGGATGCTCAAATTATCGTGGCAGATATAATTACAATAGAAATACTAATTTGAATTCTAATAATTCTACAGGCAATCCTATTTCATATGATCCTAGGAATGTCTCCATTGCTAATAATTCTACAGGCAATCCTATTTCAGATGATCCTAAGAATGTCTCCAGTGCTAATAATTCTACAGTCAATCATATTTCAGATGATCCTAGGAATGTCTCCAGTGCTAATAATTCTACAGGCAATCCTATTTCAGATAATCCTAGGAATGTCTCCAGTGCTAATAATTCTACAGGCAATCCTATTTCAGATGATCCTAGGAATGTCTCCAGTGCTAATAATTCTACAGGCAATCCTATTTCAGATGATCCTAGGAATGTCTCCAATGCTAATAATTCTACAGGTAATCATATTTCAGATGATCCTAGGAATGTCCACAGTGCTAATAATTCTACAGGCAATCCTATTTCAGATGATCCTAGGAATGTCTCAAGTGCTAATAATTCTACAGGCAATCCTATTTCAGATGATCCTAGGAATGTATCCAGTGCTAATAATTCTACAGGCAATCCTATTTCAGATGATCCTAGGAATGTCTCCAGTGCTAATAATTCTACAGGCAATCCTATTTCAGATGATCCTAGGAATGTCTCCAGTGCTAATAATTCTACAGGCAATCCTATTTCAGATGATCCTAGGAATGCCTCCAGTGCTAATAATTCTACAGGCAATCATATTTCAGATGATCCCAGGAATGTCTCCAGTGCTAATAATTCTACAGGCAATCCTATTTCAGATGATCCCAGGAATGTCTCCAGTGCTAATAATTCTACAGGCAATCCTATTTCAGGTAATCCCAGAAATTTCTCCAGTGTAAATAATGATCCACATTATAATTCAACTGTTTCTAGTTTTTTAGGTTCAAATAGTCATTGTAGGAATTGTGGTCAGTTTGGTCATATACAGATAGGATGTAGAAATAAGTCAGATGGCAGATATGAACATCACAAAAATCCTTTAAACTAGCCCACGTCTATAGTAATGGGTCACCTGTAGGCGTTGATGCAGAGAATGACCGACCCAAGTTAATGACAGAGGAGCCAGTAGGTTTACATAGAGAACCAACTGAATCTAATATTATTATTTCAGGTATTAATGCTAATTGTTTATTGGATACAGGATCCACCATTTCAACAGTTAGTCAGAACTTTTATTTTTCAAGACTTGGACATTTACCATTGAATAATATTGATAAAATGTTAAATATAGAGTGTGCCGATGGTAAAAAGCTTCCATATTTAGGTTATATAGAAGCAGACATAGCAGTTCCAAGCATTGGGTGGAAGTAAAAAAAAACAACTTGTGTATTTTTAGTTGTCCCGGACAGCAATTATGATTTGTCAACACCTGTTTTATTGGGCACTAATATACTTAGTACTTTCATGAATCAATGTAAACATGCTAATGGTGAAAAATCTTTGCAGGTAGCCAAATTGACAACACCATGGTATATGTCATTCAGATGTATTTCTTTAAATGAAAGACAACTATTCAAAGTAATTTTAGCCTTGGTATTGTGAAAAGTGCAGAAAATTGTAATATTATTTTGCATCCAAATAAAACAAGAGTTATTGCTGGTATAGTGGATCATAAACTTCCTTATCACCCGACTTGTGCTATTTTGCAGTCTGTTCTGGGTAATTGAAAATTTGAATGTATAGAAATTGCCCCATATGTTTTAAAATATGATTTTAACAACAAGGAAATAGTTAATGTACATATCAGCAATCTCTCATCCAGGACTTTGAATATTGAACCAAAATCTGTATTATGTGAAATACAGCCTGTTTCAGTGGAGCAAGTAATTCAAATGCCAAATGATAAAAATTTAATTAACGATTCTTTTATTAAACAGGTTAATATTAATTCATCCAGGTTATCTACAGATGAATTGAAGGAAGGTATTAAATTACTTAGTCATTTTTCAGAGATTTTTTCACAGAACGAGCTTGATGTAGGTTTATATAGTGATGTCAAACGTCAAATTGATTTAACAGATGACAAACCTTTCAAGCAGCGACCAAGACATATTGCACCCGGATTACTTGATGAAGTTCGTGATCACTTGCAACAATTACTTGCATCAGGAGTAATTAGACATTCTTTCAGTATGTATTCATCCAACCTGATTTTATGTCGACACAAGAATGGTAAATTACGAGTATGTATTGATTATAGGGATTTATATATAGAGGATCCCAAACGAGTGATGTTTGGATATAGGATTTTTGGAAACGAGTTTTATAAATATGATTCAGAACGAGCCTTTAAATCTTATATCCAAACATCACGAGTTAAAGATTCTGCATATCAAATGCATTTTTGAATGTTTTTTACACTTTTTATTTAATTCATTGTAGCTAAATTCTCCCAAAACAACCGACAATCAGTTCGTTGGCTCAGACGCTTCACACCATGACATCATGAATGCACTTTACTTGCACCAGTTGTCGTAATTGATGTCATGTGAACTATGCACAAGAATACAATGCTGCTGCTATGGGACCATGCATCGATTAGACACTAGTTGATAATCAGGAAATAAGACATGGGTTGTTACGTCAAAATTAACAATGTTTCATGTGATATAAAAAGACTATAGATGATTCTTATGCTTTGCCTCGTATCGATAATATTTTAGGTTATTTATCGGGTTCTAAATTTTTCAGCTCATTGGATCTTAAATCAGGATATTTCCAGTTAGGGGTGTTAAAGGAACATAAGGAGTGTACTTTCTACTGCAGTTCCTCTAGGATTTTATGAATTTAATAGAATGCCTTTCAGAATAAAAACAGCTCTGGCAAGTTTTTAACGCATGATGGAGCATTGTCTAGAAGGTTTAAATCTCGAAATCTGTATGGTATATATGGACGATGTTATATTTTTTTCAGATTCCTACGAACAGCACTTAGAAAGACTGGAATTGGTTTTGAGAGACTCGGTGAATATGGTTTAAAGCTGTCACCTGATAAATGTTTTTTTAATGATAAAATTAAATATTTAGGTTATATTGTTTCAGCTGATGGTGTAGAGACGGATCCCGAAAAGTCTGACAAAACTGTTGATTGGCCAACACGGAAACATTCCGATGAAGTCCGTAAATGTTTGGGTTTTTGCAGATATTATCAAAAATATTGTAAAACAATTTTTCAAATAGCTATACCTCTTACAAATTTACTTCCACCAACAAATACTGGAAAGCAGAAAAGTAAAATGAAATCTAATTTTTCAGAGAAATGGATTTGGGAATCTGATCAAGAAAGTTCTTTTTCCAGGTTGAAAGAATGTTTATCAACCCCACCTGTACTTGGATATCCTAATTTGTCAGATCCATTTGAGTTACATGTAGATGCCAGCAGGCACGGTCTTGGTGCAGTTCTCTATCAGATGCAGAATGGTATACAGCGAGGTATTTCATATGCAAGTAGTGCAGTTAATGTAGCAGAGAAGAATTATCCAGCTGATAAGTTAGAGTTCCTGGCATTGAAGTGGGCAGTGACAGAGAAATTCTTTGATTACCTCTATGGTCATAAATTTGTAGTATACACAGACAAGAATCCATTAACTTTTGTTTTATCTTCAGCAAAGCATGACGCTACTTCCCATTGATGGCTTTCAGCTGTAGGTGCTTTTGATTTTGAGATTTTGTATCGACCTGGTAAGTCAAATACAGATGCCAATGGCCTATCCGGGTTACTATAGTATTCATCAAATGATACAGAGAAAATTACTTGTGACACCATTAAAGTGGTATGCAACTCTTTACAGGAACAACAACCATATGTTGATACTTTATGTTTCTCAACAGATGTAATAAAATCTTTAGATAATGGTATTAGCACTGATATGGATGATATGTCTCCAAAGGATTGGCGAAGAATGCAAGAACATGATTCTATTTTAGGTTCTTGGATGAAAGCAGTTCCACAAGGCATATGACCACACCTAAGTTCTTTGCCAATGAGAAAAGAACGTTCAGCATTTTTTAGACATTTCAGTTCCTTGAAACTCAAGCATGGTGTAATGTATCGAGAGACAACTTTTAATTCTACCACTCAATTGCAGCTTGTCCTTCCAATGCCTCAAGTTAAACTTGTTTTGTCTCCATTGCATGATGATATAGACCACCCAGGAAGAGAACGGACCATCTCATTAATTAAATAAAGATTTTATTGGCCTGGCATTGATGCCATGGTTGAAAATTACATAAAAAATTGCCCACGTTGTTTATGACGGAAGTTTCTTACAGATGCTAGAGCTAAACTTGTATCTATTCACACTTCACAGCCTTTGGAACTTGTTTGTATAGATTATCTAGCACTTGATACTTCCAAAGGTGGTTTTCAATATGTACTAGTTATAACTGATCATTTTACTAAATTTTCACAGGTTTTTCCAACACGAAACATGACGGCTAAAACAACTGCTGATATTATTTTTAACAATTTCTTCATTTACTATGGTTATCCACAGCGTATCCACAGTGATCAAGGTGCTAATTTTGAATCCACTTTAATAAAAGAACTTTGTAATTTATGTGGTATTAACAAGTCAAGAACTACACCATATCATCCTATGGGAAATGGAGTATGTAAAAGATTTAATCGAACTCTTATATGTATGCTTGGTATACTGTAAGCTGATGAAAAGAAAGATTGGAAGAACCTATTGGACCATTAATCCATGTATATCATTGCACCCGTCATAAAGGCACAGGCTTTGCACCTTTTGAATTAATGTTTGGCAGGCAACCAAGACTTCCTATTGACATATTATTTGGTTTAGATCAATTTAAAAATGAAACTAATGATGACACTTCTCTTTCAGATTATGTTTCAGATTTTAGAGAGACTTCCTTATTCTTATCAGCTTGCATCATCTGTTGCCACAGCAGCACAGAAACAGCAGAAGAAAAATGTTGATTGTAGGTCTAGAGGTGCTACTATCATTATTGGTGATACTGTTTTAGTTAAGACTTTAACTTTTGAAGGCAGGCATAAATTAGCTGATAAATTTGATTCTGAAATTTATTTTGCTACAGATCAACCTAATAGTGATATTTATACTGTTACCAGTGAAGATGGAGAAAAAGTGAAAACTTTACACCGTAATCATTTATTACCAATTGGTTCTTTACCTTCCAGAACAGGTTATAGACACTGTTTTGCCAGATGTACCAAAGCCTGTTGACGATGATTGACCAATTCCAGCTAAGAGGAAAAGTATATGTAAAGTTTTACATGTACCCCTGCAGTTAGACCAATTGCTAGTGATGTGGAGACTGGTTTTCCACCCCGATGGAGTGACGACTTGCAGCCGGAGGTGGGATCAACTTTTATTTCTTTAGGTGGTGATGACCAATCTTCTTCAGGGGAGAAGTCGAGAAACAATGTTGATATTATTAATACTCCTGATATTTCAGCACAACACAGTATTGAAATCGACCAGGAGATAGTGGAATCTGGTAATATCAATGATGTTGATATTTTACAAAGAGTACCGGTACCAACTAGGTCAGATTCCGACGCAGTATTAGATTTACCTTCTAATAATAGTAATATTACTTCCAATATTCCTCCTGTACCTGAACCACGTAGATCAAGCAGACCAAGAAAGCCACCACCCTGGATGGAGAAAGGAGATTATGTTATAAATAGTTTACAGGGTCATCCAGGATTTGTGAGCAAAGCAGACTTATTGATAAAACTAACTGACAAACAAATTTTAACCTCTTTGTCACCAGATGTCATTCATACTATATTTTCTTTCATTCATGACTGACATCCCTTTACTACTGACAGTATATTAATGAGCTCATTTATTTTAACAGCAATTTGTTTTTCAGCTGATTAAATTTTGGTGCATACTGGTATCAAAACTTTTATTTGTCCAACTTGTTGTATTTTCAGCTGATAGATGATTTAAACTGTACAGTTAATTTCAGCTGATTTGATTTAATTATAAGATTCCATAACTCAGCTGATTGAAATGAATATATACATGTGATAAGCATGTGATACTGTTTTTAAAATTTAGATTGACTATAGAACTCTTTTGGTAGTTTATTGAAAAAAAAGAAGTTTTTTTTTATATGTAACTGTAAATATAATTGGTGAATAATTGAAATTGACAGAAATGAATTATTATACAAAAACTTGGATCATTATTAATAATAATAATAATTTTAAAGCTTAGAATCCACACACAGTGCTCAATGGCTGTACAATAATTGCATACATGCATATACACACATACACATACATTCTCTCGAAGATACATTGATACATGGATCACGATTATCATTTCGTCCCCTGAGTTCCAATGTGTTCTATGTGCCTACTGGCACATAGAACACATTGGAACTCAGGGGACGATTTATTGTAGTACGTGGTATTATGTCAGTGACATGCAAAATTTGCTATACTAGTTGAACCAATGTTTTTTAACATCTTTATACATCAGGGAATAAAATTAGAGTTGGTGCCATTTTTTTCAACCTTGACCTTGGCAGCCATCTTGAAATTCAAAATGGCCGCCGTTTTTTTATTTTTTTTTTTTTTGTATATATGACCACTTTCATTGACAGTTTTCTTATCTTTTTTTGTTATTTTTATGCTACATACCACAAACATTTTCCTAATATTAATTTCTAACTGAGATATATGCTGCTATAAAATTCAAAATGGCCACCAAATTAATTCAAAATAGCCACCAAACTAACTTTTTTTCAAACAAAATTTGTACATATCATCACTTTAACCATTTCTCTAACATTTTTGTTAATTGTCGGGCTAAATACCACATACATTTTCCGAACATAAATTTTTACTGAGATATATGCTGCTCTTAAATCCAAAATGGCCACCGTGACAAAAGTAAATAATTCAAAATGGTCACCAAATTGACCGGAAAGGACTGCACTTTCTGCTAAAAATGTACATAATATTAATCGAACAGTGATATCACCTGACAATGACTAGATATCATCATCTGGGGTTTCCTCTGCTACTTGTTCATAAAAACCTATGTTGGCACATTCTTCGTCTGCTCCACATTTGCAAGACTCTGTACATCTGAGATTGTTCTGCCTGCATGTACATCTGCGTGAACATGTGCTTATTCCACAGCCACGCCTGGCGAGCTCAACTTCGGATTCAGGAGCTATAGCGGTTTCTGATAGACCAGGCACAGGGATATTATTTGTAGCGCATGACCAGCCTAGCTTGAATGGGTCAGGGATTTCTGGAAGTTGGATGAGGTCTTGATTCCAAATATAGCATTGCATGTGTGCTCTAAGAGTGTGTTGATGCCATGCACCAGAAGCTGGGGGGAATTTTCTCTATCGCACCGGGTTGGGTTTTGAAACGTTTCCATCAGGATTCATCAAGGTTGAGTTGGTTGTTGTAAACTCATTGGTTGAGATTATTTCCCGCAGGTCAATTTCACGGCTCGACTTTGCTATCATTAGCAACCTGGCAAAGAGTGTATTTGTAGCTTTAAGTTCAACTTCTCCCCTAGTGCCTTTCAATTTAAGGGTTTTGCACATGTCGACCCAGTTGAAGTATTTGACTTTGGTCATGCGATCCCATAGGTTTGTTGATCCACAAATGCGCTGTTCAACAAACAAATTCAGGGCTTCTTTTCCACGATTTTCCATGTTCAATCTGTCCTTTTCTATGTTTTTGGGCACTATCTGCTTTGTCATTTGTCAGTAAGTTGTACAACGTGGGTGATTTGTCAGCAAATGGATTGCAGTCTTTCAATGTTGTTAACAGCTGATTTACATTTTCCTCCCGCTGATTGAATTTGGCTGATGACAGGTGGTGGTGCTGTTTGCTCTTGTGTGTTGACATACCAAGCATTGTCGCCGACTCCATAGCCAATCTTGCCAATTCAGGGGCACAAGGACAGTATTTCAAGAGAGTTGAAGGCCTATTTGTAATCCCTTTTAGACCACCTTCCCCTTTTAGAACTTTGTTCAGGAATTCTTGTCCCTGACCTATCGAGACACTTGTGAATGGAATATCCTTCTTTGTCAGTGCAAATTCTCCTGCCAGCAATCTTTTCCAGGTGATTGGATCGGTATCCTTGGTATTGCTTACTCGTGCTATGTATTCTGGGATGTTTTGGGCATAATCCAGCCTATTGTAGCTGAAGAAGTAAATGCACAGATTTTCTAAAGATGTCAAGTACAGAAACAAATCTGGCTGCTTCAGTGAGCGTGTGAAGTAGATCAGCGCCAACACTTGCCTCTTGTACATTCGTGCCCATTGATACAACGGAAACTATCTACAACTTCTATCAAAGTCACTGAGTTATTTCTCTAAATTCAGGTGCTCAGTTTCCTTGAGAAGTTGTTGATGTGCTTCATGAATGTCCTCTCCTTTCTTATTTGCTTCTACTACACTATTTATGCAGGCAGAAAGTGTGTCTGCTACTGTAGACCTTTCTTTGAGGAATTCGGAAAACCACAGATCAAATCAAAAAACAACTCCAAAGTCAGCTCATAAGCTTCAACAGCGCGATTGTGATCGCTCCCATTGAGAATTTGGTTCACAGTTACAGTATTGTGAAGATCTTTACTCCAAGCTAGATCAAGTCCAGTAGAGATTTAAAGACTCGGATGCAGTCTCTCTCTCTCTCTCTCTCTCTCTCTCTCTGTCTGTCTTTCTCTCTCTGTCTCTCTCTCTCTCTCTCACGCACAGACCCACCAGACGCGAATCCAGGATTTTTTGAAAGGAGGACCGCTAATTACCATTACATTTAGTCGAAACTTGGACCCAAAGTCCGTAATATAATTTTTTGGTTTGGTACGTCCACAGGACGTACCAAACCAAAAAAGTATATTACGGACTTTGGGTCCAAGTTTGGACTACCTCATAACAAAGTAATGATATGATCCTTTACGTATTTGCCCCCCTTCATACGAGTCTGCCCCCCTAGTTGCCCCCTCCCCCCCTACACAAAAAATTTCTGGCGCCGCCACTGGGGGTAATCTCTTTCACACGTTGATTACGAAACGCCAATACCACTGTGGTACAACACATCTATGTCAATGCGGCTACGGTGAGTGTGGTGGCTGTGTAAACTGAGTCCAACCTCTACTGATGTTTCCGTTGTCAACCGGAATGTTGATGTTGAAGACTTTGGCTGATACTGTACTTGGCGATCCGATTTGAATTCTTGGATGATGTGTTGTCCAATAAGTGCGCCTGATCGATCCATGCCCTCTGTGTGAGTGTGGTTTGCTTGTGGCTGTTCATTGGATAATCCACCTTATCAAACTAAGCAATTGACCTGGTATTCAATCTTCCAGGCAATCCTTAAGTGACCCCTCAAATTTCCAGGGACTATGTTGTGTCTGCATTATTGCATTACGGATAATCTTTCCACTTTGGAAGAGAAGTTTAAAAGTTGTGTGCGTATCTTTTTGTTCAGTAGCAGCTGTTCGAACAGCTGCAGCTCCAGCATTACTAGAATGAACTATTAAAGCTTTTCCGGGCTGCTTTGTGATTGTGACACTATCAAGGGTTTGCTCCAGTTT
Organism: Pictodentalium vernedei; assembly: GCA_031216915.1. NCBI lineage: Eukaryota > Metazoa > Mollusca > Scaphopoda > Dentaliida > Dentaliidae > Pictodentalium > Pictodentalium vernedei. The sequence goes on from CM062297.1 coordinate 53,705,211, forward strand.
CTTGTCCAGATACAGCCTCTTGTTTGGATCAAAGTCCGGGATGCTGTGTTTCTGGAAAACATCTTTATAAAAGAGATGCACATCAGGCATAGCGATTATTTTACCCTCATCAGTTCTTTACTGCATGATACTTGTGAACTCCACTTAAGCTGCTATGCCTTTTAGGTTCTGCTTCTGCTGGGTTTCAAAGGAAATCTCACCATATGTGCTCTTCTTGCGTTCAGGACGTTGAATATACTTCTCACAGTTACGTGTGTAACATTTATCACGATATATCTAGCGAGCAAATCGCCTGAAGTTATTACGTCGCACCGTTGTATTTTCCATTTCTTGCTGTCACTCTTGTTGAAAATGTCTGTAAATTGTGCTCCCTTACTGGTAGTTGAGCAAGGGTGAAGCACCTCATTCGTGTCGTCTTGGCAAAAGAAGCATTTGTCCTTGGACAACGAGTTGATATGAGATCGTGTTACTGACGACTCACTTGCCGCTGATGTTGACGGTAACACAACGCTTTCAGAAAGTGATGGTCTTCCCCTTTTACGGTTTGTAAGGTATGAAATCTGCTTCGATGTGCAAGATTTATTGAAGTTGTCTTCATCACGTTTCACATGGCTACGATGTTGTCAGTGACTTATAACATTTCAGGTGCCACGAAGAACCTTTCTGCTTAAGCGTCTCGAAACCTGTATATTGTTTTTTTGGCGGTGATGGCTCTTCAGATGATATCATTAAACAGTGAAGCAAGATTACCTGTATAATAGAAAATAGAAGGACGTATACAAATTTCATATGTTACTTATAACAATTCGACATCAATGTCACATGTTGTTGAAACCGTTATCACCAGCGCTCTTTTTAGAAGATTGTTTACACCAGAAACTGAGACACAGAACTGTTGCGTAGAAAGATACGTTTATTTGTCATTGGTTAGAGGGTTAACACGACAACATACACAATCGATCTCTCCATAGTAACCCCTTTTCTATCAATTCGAGTCTTTGAGAAGTCGTGCTTTGTTTTAAGGGTTGTAGTACATGGTGCTATGTAGAATTATTTGAGATACATGGAAAATTTGCTATACTAGTTGAACCAATGTATATATTGAAAAGTGTGGATGGCCGCCATTTTGAAGAAATGGCAGCCAGTTTGAATCCTATAAACATCAAATATTTCATTAAGAATTTGTTCTGACTAGCTAAATTTGTTAAAGTGCATTTTATATACATTTGATGTACAAAACGTTTTACAAATCCATGATATAAACGTAAAAAAAGATTACAAAACACAAATTGGAGGCCATTTTGAAATCCAAGATGGCCACCAAGATCAAGGGTGAAAAAAATGGCACCAACTCTAATTTTATTCCCTGAAGTATAAAGGAGGTAAAAAACATTGGTTCAACTAGTATAGCAAATTTTGCATGTATCTCAAATAATTCTACATAACACCGTGTACTATTGGTGCCCAACGCCACATCAGCAACCGAGGCTATATCGTGGCGATAAGCGACATAACCTAAAAGAAAAAGAATATTGAATTAAAACAAACTAAAACAAAAACAAAACAAACTACAACTTTGGCAATCCCCACTGACTCAATCACACCCACGCACCTGGTGATGTCAGTTTATGACCAAAATTAAAAGACCACTGAAGGAAATGCCCCTCGAAAAAGGTAGGTTTTAGTACCAGACTTGAATGATTCAAGTGATTTACTATTTTTTATGTCGATTGGAAGAGAATTCCAAAGCCTTAGGCCAGCAACCGCAAAGGCCCTATACCAGCGCTAGTAAATTTAGATACGGACTGAACCAGATTGAGTTGACCTGATGACCTTATTTCAGATTATGTGATAATTGTAAGTTAAATTAGTAATACGTCAGATTTAATTATATCTTTTCTGATTTTCAGTTAAATTGCAGTAAGATGTCTGACGTCTGTTTTTTTTTTAAATTTAGTATAAAAGGAATCTTTGACATTTACTTATCACTGGAAAGATTATTAAAGGGCATGCTAATGATTGTTTCTAAATATTTAATTGCAGATTTGTGATTGATTGAATGATTGATGAATATTTATTGATATTCATCTTTACTTATAGGTTGAAAATAATCTAACTTCTAACTTATTTATTTAGGAATTGAATGCAATTTTTTATAATCTTTATTGGAGAATGAACGTGTGGGAATGGGTGCAAATTATGTATGAATCCCGAAGATTATAAACATTGCATTCAATTCTTATAATTACATTCCGTAACTGTTTAAACTACTTTTTATCAAACAACAAAGCAGAAAGACGAAATAAAACATGTACGAACGAACGAGGCGAAAGAACACCCTCACACAAAAGACAACGCGCAGGACTCTTGAGTTGAGCGCCGATTTTCGGCATTGACCTAAATTTGTCAAATTGCCGTCTTTCGCAACGAAACTTGGAATGTTCAAAACAATTTATTTAACATATCAGTAAACTATAATCACTGATCACTGCGAGAGGCGCTAAAAGTTATAAACCCGCCCAAACACCACCCGAATTACATTCTGTCAACTGCGCTCTACCGTAAATGCGGGTCCAAGTTCGACGAAATGTATTCATTGGAAAATTAATTACATTTGGTCATGACATTTTCATAGAGCTGACCAATGGGAATTGAGTATTTGGACCCAAAACGTATAACTTCATTAACAATGTAATTATTATAGCATGGATTGGATTGGTATGGTGTAGCAGAATTGATATGAGAATGTGATATTTGTAATTCTTGGTTTTGGAAATGGTACAGTGTGAGATGTCATATCTTTATTTATGAGGGGGGAGAATGTGACAGTGGTATTTATTGCATATAAATATATATATATATATACATAACACTTATCTTTATTTGATTAGTAACTAATAGTATGACATTGCATGACACATGGTTACTAATTTACGCTTGTACTAATTCATTGAGAGCATGTGTGCCCCTGTCCATGTTCTGTGATTAGCCTGTTGCTGTCAATATTCTATTCACATGACTGTCTTTTGATCTTTTGCTTCACGGTCCTTGATTTCCCGCCGTTTCTATTGTTACTGTACTCAGTTGTTTCCCTTCTATTATAGATCAGTATATTTTGTTTTCATAGTGTCAGATTTCATCAAAGTTATTTCTTCATTGATTATTCACTCATATAAAAATGCAAGGACCGAAATCGTTTTGACTTGTAAGATATTTATTATAGATGTCATACAATTTATTAGATGTTATTATGTCCATCCACACGTAACGGCCAAAACCGGCCAGCGCTATTCTCAAAAATCGCCAATTAATTTTCATTATATTTTCATTTTTTGTCTCAAAAACATAGGTTATGACCCCTCATTGGAACGAGCTCGTCGAGCTCGTTCCAATGAGGGGTCATAACATATGTTTTTGAGACAAAAAAAGAAAAAAATTAGTTATTCAATATTTTTTTTTGCAAGTGTCGTCTGCCTTTCGTCTTAGGTAAAGAGTTAATCCGATATCTTATTCAGCCTCATTTCGTTTGTCAACATGAATTCCATGCCTGTACACTGTTTCGATTTATTTTGGCAGTAAATTTGTTGTATTTCTAAATCTGGTAATTCTTCTATTTTTACACGTAAATATTGTATGATGGTTCACATGCGACGATCAATTGGCCGTTGTTATGCAAACAAATTGCTTTGAGAACCATAATATTATGTAGTATCTATCAGGATTATTTATCCTACCCTGGGAAGGGCTTCACCCTTTTCCCGGTGCCGTTATTTATGTCCTTTGTAATTGTTTATTACAGGGTCTACTATTTTATGTATTGAGTAGTTCCTTATTCTGTGAAGTCCAACTGTTGATTATGTAGTACCAACTTATAAATTGAAGTATCCAATCCAGATATTTGAAATAAACCATTGTACTGTATTAGGTATCACATAACTAAATATTTTCCCATAGGCGACCATTATAACGTTCAGGCGGAAAAAAATATGATCGCATCACTTTAACTTTGACATTCAAATATCTCTGTCAAGTATAGCCCTTCAGACAACTTTTTCTAATCTGAAAAGGGGATCATGCAACAAATAAGAGAGAAAAACTGACACAAAGGGAAGTACCGGTCACGTGCACATATTTTTCAGGGAATTCCCTACAAAAACACACAAAAAGTAAATTGTATTTTTTACGTCCAAACGTCATCAAATCACCCTTTTTTATCAGGAATATTCAACAATAATGCAAGATGTCAATAGAATGTTTCAAACGTTTATTGAAACAATGGATTTTCCCAAGGCTGTCTATATTTAGAGATTGCATCATTTCCGAGTGCAACAGTTTAAGGCGGTTCACTCTAATTTCAATATTTAGTTCTGCGATACCTATAATCATCCACAACCCCACCAAAGAGACATTTTACCACCTCCATGAGATAAAAGAGTCATTTCTGTATTATAATTCACCTTTTGGCCCTGGCTGAGTCAAAAACATGGAAAATTTGCTCTTTTAAGGAAAAGTGTCCAAACTTTGATAAGTGGGCTTGAAAACTGGTATTGCCTCCAAAAGATTTTTCTATCCTGCTACTTTATAAATTAACTGAGAAGGATGAGAATTTACAGCTTTCTTTAAAAAACTACCCTGATCCCAAAATAAAACTAAAATCTGCATCAGCACAAAATATTTTTAGAAAAAATCTGTCTCATTTCAGTATACTGCAAGCAAAACTGTGTCCCAACCCCCATGGAACAATATGGATGTCAATTTTGTTTCCAAAATTGGGGATGCAGCTATATATTTCACCAATATGAAAGGATTCTACCAGTTTATCCTAACAACTGATGTCAAATTTTATTCTACCATCTGATGTAGTAAAAGTTTGCCCTGAATAGGACCCCTCGGTTTGCCCCTTTTCATCAAAATCTATGATATAATTCACAATTTAATTCATATTGACCCAAACCAAACCTACTGTGATATGAACTTTCCCATCTGTAATAGATTTTAAATCACAGTCTGGCTTTTGAAGACATTTCACATTGTATTTGATGAATATTTTGCATTTTTTGTAAAGGAAAAACCTCAGTTTTCTCAGTAAAGGCACATAGAGACATTGGTATGGCACTGACAAAACATAAAACAGTGTTTTTTCCAAAAGAATGACCAGTACCTGCTACGGTGATATCTCATAACACTGGTAAGATGCACAAAACCATTAAATATTGATTCTATAGTGCTATGCTTATGCTGCAAGTTTCCATAAGTGCACTTTCGTAACCTTTGTTTTAATTCCCACAGCCACCCATTCTGGCAAAAAGACTGAAATTGTTGAAAACATGTTTCCAAAGAGGATGAATCAGACATTTGCTTCAAGAATATTGTGGTATTTGATGTTTAATACACTTGTGTGTGTGGGGTGGGGGGAGTTAGTCAGCTGCCAATTATTGAAAATGTAGATCCAGGCAATTGAAAAGCAAAGAAACACCATGTCTGATGATGAAGAGACAGACACACAGACAGACTGACAGATAGGTTTGCAGTCACACATGTAGGAGGTCTACATGAGAGTACTGAATGACTTACAATGAAAAATGCAGTGGAAGAGCCAGGGCAAGGTTATTAAATTGAAAAATAACTCAGTGGACCATGAGTGCTGAAGCCTCAAAGTAAATCATAAGAAACTGAAAGTGTATGATACTAACTTCAGTCTCTAAAAACATGCTGTTCAGTCTTTCCAAATGTTTATCATCAGCAGAAGGGTGAAATATGTGTGGGAGGGAGGACTTGGTTCAGGGAAAAGAGCAATATTTCACAACTGTCAGTGTAAAGTTATGCTGTATCATGGGAACCATGGAAGCACTAGTACTAGACAACTATATTGGTAGCTATGCACAAATGCCATTCACTCACATTTGTAATTTTATTATGTTATTTTCCACTGTAGCCCCACCCCCTCCTCAAATTTGTGTTCCAGGAGACTCTTTCAATGAAGGAATTGTTTTCCAACATTTTGAAGAGCATAATATAGAAGAGAAAAACTTCTAAAAACTAGTGAATAGAAGGGCAGTGTAGGTTTTCTGTCTGTGTTTGAATGGTGATTTGGGAGGGGGTTGGGAGATTCGGAACCCTCCCTGCCCCTAGTAATATGAGGGGAAACCATGGTTTAAATAAATATGTTGATAGGGTAAGATAGGCCGTTAGTTAGCAGCTGCCAGAGGTTATAGTGTGCTCCTGTGGAAAACACTTGCTCAAGATGTGAATTTGCTTGCATGAACAGACCAAGTTTTGGAAATATATAGATTTTATTGCTGACTGTGACAAAAATGTAACTTTTCAAAACAATAAAATGGTTTGGTAAGGTGTGTGGTCCCCAAATAAATATTTAAATGTGAAATAATCCCCCAAAATAATAATTGAATCTGGTTTGGAAGCCAAAAAACATATTTCCTATAGGTATCGCAGAACTAAATATTTTCCCATAGGCGACCATTATAACGTTCAGGCGGAAAAAAATATGATCGCATCACTTTAACTTTGGCATTCAAATATCTCTGTCAAGTATAACCCTTCAGACAACTTTTTTCTGATCTGAAAACAGGGGGTCATGCAACAAATAAGAGAGAAAAACTGACACAAAGGGAAGTACCGGTCACGTGCACATATTTTTCAGGGAATTCCCTACAAAAACACACAAAAAGTAAATTGTATTTTTTACGTCCAAAAGTCATCAAATCACCCTCTTTTTTATCAAGAATATTCAACAATAATGCAAGATGTCAATAGAATGTTTCAAACGTTTATTGAAACAATGGATTTTCCCAAGGCTGTCTATATTTTGAGATTGCATCATTTCCGAGGGCAACTTTTTAAGGCGGTTCACTCTAATTTCAATATATTTAGTTCTGCGATACCTATAAAGTGTGTATTGAACTTTTTTATCATTACAAGATGTGATATAATTCATTGAAACACTCGTGCTCTCAATTAAAGCCCCGTTTCGTTCTGTTTATCCCATAAATCTTTTACAGGACAGTCGCGGCGAAATCGTGCTGTTACTCGCTACAAAACACAGCGAGAAGTGAGGAGCACATTGATCCAATTCGATCGACCAGCAAAACTGCCAAAAATAAACAGGGCGCAGTAATACATTTCTGTTTAAAAATAATTCCCCCACAAACTTGAGCTAAACTTGCAAAAATACTTTATTCAATGTACAGTATGTGGTGTTTTCTACTGGCATTTTGTAATACTTTCAAAAAGGTTTAACCCTTTACCCAACGCAGACTGTATCAAAATTTATAATTTTAAATATCATTTTTTTAAATTTTTCAAAAACATTCAACAAAACCATATCATGTAACCCCTCGTTGGAACGAGCTCGACGAGCTCGTTCCAACGAGGGGTCACATGATATGGTTTTGCTGAAATTTCTTGAAAAATAATATTTTTTTCAACTGCTGAATTTACATATTACGCGGGCGGATGCGGGCGATTCGTTGGGTAAAGGGTTAAAGAAAACAGCAATTGAACTATTGACTTTGCTACTTGAATTCGGTAGAGGTCAGAGGTCAGAAAGTCCGTCTCTACTGCAGGAATAAATTCTTTCAGTGTTAAACCAATGGCGAAAATTTATCACCCTACTGGGTGAATAAAGCGAAAATTTATCCAAGGCCTCTATTGTTCGAGTAAATTTATGGGATTAAAGTATTATATTATGCTATCTTTATTTTAAAGAATGTTTCATAAGAAAAAACATATCTATGAAGGAATCATCTTGTGAATTGATATTTTTGTCGACTTCAGGAAAAAAATTGGACATTTTTTTTTCCGTTCAATATCGGTCTCCCACCCCCAACCTCGAATCAGTTGTGGGTGAAATTCTCTAATATTTTTTATATTAATGGGATAACCTTTGTTAATAATGCTTCTAAATGGGCATTTATGATCCATTGGTAACATTTTGCGGCACAAAGATACCATAACAGTGAAAAAGGAAAAACAATGCATTATCAGTTTTCGCACATTTTTGGGGGCACTTGACCATCATCTACCAACCCCCAACTATATTCATGCAATTTTTTTCCATACCACCCCCCCCCCCCCCTGCCAATGCAGCCATTATGCAGCCATTTAACTGATTGAATACTGGACTCCACTATCATGGCTCTATTGAAAATTGCTAAAAGCCACAAAAGTGGCTTTACGAAAAATGTATGTTTTGTTGTTTGGTCCACAGCGGAAAACGTTTATGTAAAATTGTTTTGTTATCATTTGTTGGAGAGTGCCTGTTTTGAAACAAGACGATTTTGTATACAACATCCCACTAAACTAAGGCACCCTTTGCTCGTAGCATTGTACGTTGAAAATAAAATACTAATCTTACAAAAATCCTTTGAAACATTTATAAAACATAGGTTATGACCCCTCTTTGGAACGAGTTTGTCGAGCTCGTTCCAAAGAGGGGTCATAACCTATGTTTTTGAGACAAAAAATAAAAAAAAATAGATATTCAAGAATTTTGTTTGCAAGTGGCGTCTGCTTTTCTTGTTAGGTGAAGGGTTAAGATGTTTTTTGCAGTACATACGAACTATTTTATCGTGGTTTAATGGCACTTTCGTTAGCCAAGGATACATGGTACCGGACAGTTTTACGGGTGGAGAAAGACGAAAAGCCTGGCGAGAACAACCGACCCGTGAAAGCAACTGTCAGACTTCCAACTTACTCCACACAAGCAGGGGCTGCATTGATTTAGTACAAGTGCACCATTGTCGGAAAGTACGCCTTAGTATATAGCACCACAGTGCACCACGTAGACAATCGGGATAAAGTGCCTTGCCCAAGGACATAGCGCAGTTACGCCTGGTGGGGGAATCGAACCGGGGATCGTTCGGTTTGAAGTCCAATGCGCGCTCCTATCGGAAAAAAGTGGGTCGGTCCTACAGAAGAGGTTACACGAAAGCACTTCAAAGCAGACTTGACAAGGGATATAGATTCGGTAAACAAAGACTATTGAGCGTTATAAGTGCAGCCGGGCTGTTCAATGTTCTCGAAAGAACATCCAGCGACAGATTGGCAGACGTCACTCCAACGTCGTCGGACGGTTGAAGTGTTTAATGACGAAGAATGGAAGCTACTGGTGGAAACAATGAATGGAGTGTCTCAGTAAAATATCCATTAACCCTTAACAAACACGAATAGTTGATTTCACTTGAAACTTCTGAAGGTCACTGCGAAGCTGCGTTGCCGTGGAAAAGCGGTTCCTACGGGCGTGAATGATCAAAAACCGGTCTTCAGCTGCAGATGTTGCCCTGTCTCTGCCACCACCATGTCGTCTTACTGGTGTGCCATACTGCAGAAATCCTGCCCAGGCTCTGGTGATCACAGTATGGTGCACATCAAGGGCTTCACCAACCTGACGATGGGTCGCCCCTTGCTCCACTATCCCTACAGCCCACCAGATTTCTGCTTCAGACAAATGTCTCCTTACATTTGCATTTGCCATATTCAATCATTTAATCACAAGGGTTTGTGTTGAAATGAAGATTGAATACCCTTCACATGTCATGTACATGTATACAGTACACGAAAACATCACGAAAATCAAGGCGCATATGCTTTCCATGACTATCAGGAAAAGTCTGCCTGTCAACAGAGCTAATGGAAACATCGGGGACCATCTCAATACATTCCTCAATTATATCCACTAAAAATATCGCAAATATGTCACAAGCAAATTTCACAATGATGTGTCAAATATTGGATGCTTGGCAAAGTTTGAGTAGTATATGTTTCCTATAACCGTAATGGAATGGACATTGTCGGGGTTATCTGAAGCACGTCGAGAAGTAATACTGACGATGTGTTAGGCATTTTCCTTCTTCAAAGGGGAAATTTCGATGATTGATGTTGGCTATTTGGACGTCTTATCGAGATTATGACGAGCCATCAACGACAACCTGACCGGACTCTGTGTGGGATTCTCTTCCATCCACTCTGGCTTCTCATTTTCTTCCCTGTCCGGAGCACCTCCATGCGTCTGGCGCCCCGACGCTCGGTTACTGGTCAGCTCTTTCTTTTAGTCTTCCGAAAGGCGAACTCCATCGAGTGACGAATGTGAGGGAATGCACTGCACTCTCACTAAAGGCACCCCCAGAAGGAGGTACTTGTGACGTTTTCGCAAATTCAACAGTGATGAAGAAGCTCTTATCCTTTTTGTGTGCTGTCCAAGTAAATGGACACGAGCCCTTTAACCCCCAGAAAGGTTCTCTTGCTGTTCGCAGGAATATCCATGCTGGTAATCTGAGCGTGCATAATTAACAACTTTGGGGCCAAGATATGACCAACGCCCAAGGTTTAAATCTGATCAGGTGTGGCGTTATGGAATATTTTTATATTTACCGAAAATTGATCCACATCTGACGTGTAAAACAGTTCAGTTCCGTAAACTAGAACAGGGGACACAACAATGTTTTGACGATTGGCCTTTGCTTACATTTCGGATTATCTTTCAATTTTATGATTGATTGTTTTGATGGAAATTCCTGTTTACGAATGTTTCATATGTTTTTATATACAATCCCAATGTTCAGCACTTACGCAAATAAAGCACTGTCGCCGTGGACTGGTAGTAATCCACGCTTTGTGAGAGATGTCCACCTATGCGTATACCGGATAATAAAAATCATCTTCAAATTTTTTAATACTGATGCACTCGGCTGTACAAAGTGCTTCATTAATCAAATTTTTGATGATCGTTCCTGTAATTAGTGTTTCTGATACTAATATTATTGTCTACCAATAACAATATTACCCACAGGGGAAAGTGACTAGTCGTAAATCGTATTAACTTTTAACCCTTTACCTAACGAAGGCGATTTCAAAATTTATTATTTTAAATATCATTTCTTCAATTGCTTTTTATGTTAATATAGCAGGGGAGGGGAACTTTAAAAAATTCTTCTACACACGACTGGTTGGGTGGTCCCACCTCGAAAAAGGTAACTTTTTTCCTCGGCATTTTTTTTTTCTGTCTAGATACACGCTTTTGTGACCCTTTACCCAACGAATCGCCGCATCCGCCCACGTAATATGCAAATTCAGCAGCTGTAAAAATATTATTTTTCGAAAAATTTCAACAAAACCATATCATGTGACCCCTCTTTGGAACGAGCTCGACGAGATTCGTTGGGTAAAGGGTTAAAGAACTTTCAACATATAAACAAACGACGTAATTCATATTATATCCAGTGCTTCATTAATTAAATTGTTGATGATCGTTTCTGTAATTAGTGTTTAGAATCTATTATTATTGCGTCCGCGGAAATATTGCCATCCGTGGAAAGTGACTAGTCGTAAGTGGTTTTGACTTATAAAAAAACTTTCCAGATATAAACAGTGATTAACTGTTTTGTAAAGTAAAACGTAGTTCAGGCAGAATATACTCACTTTGTTCTGTCGTTTCGCAAATTAGGAGGACGGGCGGGGCTCAGTGGTGGGGGAGTGGGGCGGGGTGGCTTTTACCCTCTCCATTGTTCTATGTCAGAACAGTCCTGGTTGAGTACCTGTACCTGCTAATGAAAGCAATAGGTTAACACTTCGATGTCAATATGTTATGTATATGTACCGACCAGTGTCATACACATTTTATTTTGAACATCCACGGGGACAACTAAACATGGCGCAAAGCATGAGTGATCTTGTATTGTTCTACTGATATTATCCAATTATTGACTTCCATTGAGGTTGATACAAGGACTTATCAACCCGACAAAAATAATATTTACGTAGGCGTAGGCCTCGGTGGATATTACATTTCAAGGGTAGGTAATATATCAACCTCAACGAAAGTCAATTATTGTTTTATTATTATTATGACAGAAAAAAAATCGTTTGCAAATTCCTTGCATTATTAAACATTTTTTGAAGAAAAACAAAATATTCATATGCGAAAAATAAATTTATTTTCAACATATATGTACTATTCAAAAATGTAGAGGATATGTGATAAAAGTGAGATATATGAAGAAATATATTTATATTTTCATCAAAAAGACAGTTGAGGCATTGCACTGTGACATCTGGTGAATGGTTTCAGCGATAGCTGGGTGTCTGACAAGCACACATTCCATGCATTGAGCTGTAGAAGACATGGGCGGCCAATCAGAGAATTTACAACATCCAGACCAAGACCTCAATACCTTGTAAATCCTCATCGGTTCGCGAGACAAGCGCGGATCCGACGTGGCATACTCATCACCAAACCTCCAATATCAGCTTGACTGATGTTATTCCATTCTTCCTGCAGCGGCGAGTTCCTGGACATTGGTAGGGGGCTTTTTGGCGTTGTCGTATGTCCCTGCCAAGCATATCCCAGACGTGCTCGACTGGTGAAAAGTCTGGACTTAGTGCTGGCAAAGGCAGTGTAGTGATGTTCTGCTCCTGAAGAAACTCTGTAGCGACACGGGCCTTTTGTGCTCTTGCACTGTCATCTTGGAAAATGAATCGACGGCCGTGACGTCGCGCAAATAAAACCACATGAGCTAGTAACATGTGGTCGCGGTAGTACTGCCCTGTGACACGCCCTTGAATGATATGTAATTCTCTTTTGCTTGCCATGCTTATGCCTCCCGACACCATAACCGATCCACCACCCAAACGATCTTGCTGCCTAGCGGTTATGTCATGGTATCGTTCGTTCTGCCGCCGCCACTATCTGTTTCGTCTGTCGTGGAAGTTGAGAGTGAGCCTCGATTCATCGGAAAACATGACGTTGCTCCACCGATGATAGTCCCTGCGATGTCGTGTTCCACAACAATTACGCCCTGCTGCGATGTGACGTTCAGTCAAACGTGGAATTATTCGAGGTCGTTGAGCGAACAAATTCCAGCTGTGTAGGTAATTTCGGATAGTCTGACCACTGACTCGCACATCTGTCGCTCGGTGCAGCTGCTGTCCAATTTCTGAGGCACTTTGATGGCGGTTACGTAATGCTGTGGTTCGGATAAAACGATCCTTGTTAGCAGTTGTCGCCCTTGGACGACCTGACCGACGTCTGTCATCAACGTTGCCTGTCTGATGGTAGCGTGACCACAACCTGCTAATCACAGATTGAGTAACGTTGAGAATTTGAGTCACTGCAGTCTATCTGTTGCCAGCTTCCAACTTGCCAACACGTACACGTTCACCACGTGTCAGTCTTCGCATACCTCAAAAGTTACGTTTAAGAATTTGAGCCACTGCAGCCAGCTTCCAACATGCTAACGGCACGCAAGCGTTCGTCATGTGTCAGTCTTTGCATGCCTCAAAAGTTACTTTTCGACCAGAAACTATTGATGAACGAGTTAATACCAAGAAAAGAACGATGAGACCTCCGAAAAAGACCGTACAGTGCAAATGAAAATTTCAAAACGTACCCCACAGACATTAACGTGGCGCTCGTGCGAAAAACCTGCACGAAGTTTTCATGGGCCGGTGACATTTATGATCCACACTAAACTTGGTAACGCATTGATGTGTCCAATCACGCGTATCCAATACCATTTTCCGACAATATCAACATCAGTTAGGATATCCACTACTTTTATAATATTAGAACGTTCCTTTTCATGTTCTATCGGTCGATGGTACCTGAGTTTGTGTGATTTCTGAAATAAAACCTGAAGCAGCGAAGCTGCTGTAGGTTTTATTTCAGAAATCACACAAACTCAGGTACTATCGACCGGTAGAACATGAAAAGAAACGTTCTAATTATTTTATTATGCCCAACAAAAAATGTCTTTCATTGTTAAGCGTTAACTGCAACATGTTATCAATCTTGTAATAACAATGTAGTCGAATCCAAAAACATGACGTCATTTCGAACGAATGACATCTCTTCGAAAAGGACTTGTCAAAAGTGCCGTCGCTTTGGGAGTTTCAACAAATGCCGGTGTTTACAGCTACATCATGCTGTTCATGTTATAATTCATCGTTAATGCTTGTGTAATAAGTTGTATAAATTAATGGAATATGAATTCATGTTTCTTGGGCGACGACAGTTGATAGAATTAAGCGGAGTGAAACAATTTATTTTGAACTTGAGGCGGAGGCTCAGTGAGGTCAAGGAGTACTAAACTTGTGGAAATATAATTGACTGAAGTCATAACTGAGACTCATATTCAGAATTCACTGAAGTGGTGAAAAACACGTGAGTGAGTTTTTAATATTTCTGATTCTTTTGAATTCATTGTTTGCAGTTAAAATTGAAAACACACCCACTGAAGATGATATATTTGTTGGTAAGTTTGTGTCTACCGGTGTTGAAAAAAAGTTCAACGGACACGGAGCCAGCGTTTGGTGTTGAGAAACTCCAATCGACGCTGATCAATGGAAGTGGCAGTTACATTTTCTTCATTCTCTTGTCTCCGGGGAAAACGTTCCGACAGTACCCGTGTTTTGCCCCAAAACTCCAGTACTATGATTTTTAGAAGGTGTAAAATTAACCAATCACGGCTGATGTTACAAACGTGAGGCATAATAATTATAAATAGTATATATATAAAAAGCAATGTGCATTAGCTTATTTGGTCATGTTGTAGTTATTTGTTATATATGGACAGTTCCTAAACATTGAAACAGAGAAATTAAAGGAAGGAGCAAGTTGCAAAATGCCATTTCTATGTTTATCGCAAACAGGTATTTGGGATGATCATATCGACCTACCTGCGCTATCTTAGACAACGATGATAGAGGGGTGAAATATCAACTGGATTTCCACAATAATATAGATCAGCAATACTGGAGTACATCAACACTTCTGACGAGTGTAAAAGAGAATTAAATTACCACATTTTGTCTATCATATAAATAGACAGAACGCTATGTGTGTTTGAATTGGGTACGGCTCTAGCGAAATATGACTACGTCATTCCACTCGTTATGTAAAACACCCACCGATTCAAGCACACATCGCGTTTTGTGTTTATTACACATCTCATGCATTAAAATTAATGTAAATAAACAAATTTTAATTACGATATTTAAACTCAAATGTGAAGAGTCCGTTTGTTTTGTTTGAAGCTGTACTGATCAAATGGATCGATAACAAATCAAAATCACCTTTTGGGAACCAGTCTAAAATACATGCGTTATCTGTTCTGTTGGGTGCGTTTGTTGAAATTCCTATCGCCGTTTCAATTCGTCTGGGGTCCATCCACGCCTAACCATTTGGTGGCTATTACTATTAGTAGAAATACAAGTACAAATTTGGGCAGAGATGCAAAACAGCTGGGAGGATTTTTTTTTAACCCTTTACCTAACATGAAAAGCAGACGACACTTGCAAAAAAAATTCTTGAATAACTAATTTTTTTCATTTTTTGTCTCAAAAACATAGGTTATGACCCCTCGTTGGAACGAGCTCGATGAGCTCGTTCCAACGAGGGGTCATAACCTATGTTTTTGAGACAAAAAATGAAAATATTTTGAAAATTAATATGCGATTTTTGAGAATAGCGCTGGCCGGTTTTGACCGTTACGTTGGGTAAAGGGTTAAAAGAAGTTCGAAGCATGCCAGGATGTCTGAAATTTTACTGAAATGAAGTTGACCAATTTAGATATAACGGAACCCACAGACGAGACAGCCACATGCCTGGGTTAATGTTGTGGTTGGAAATTATTGTTTTTTTTAATATTATCTCATTTTTGGTTAACTAAGTTGTTGTGAAACAACTTTATTTTGCTTTGGACGTTTTCATTTCACACTTCGCGACAGACGATCGATAACAGTATAACGAAATTTTGAAACTTTTCGAAGCATTACCAATAACTCTACTGGAAAGGAACTAGTATAAACGGTGCTGGGAAAAAAAGATCCGGCTTGTACATCACCAGTTGAATACAGAAACATTTATGTCATAGCGGCGCTTCCGTTAAATACAAGGGTTTGAAGTTTAATGGATGTGTAATAATAAAATCGTACCTAGTCATTGCTTGAGATCATTTATGTCGGGTAGCATTTCGTCCCCTGAGTTCCAATGTGTCCTATGTGCCAGTAGGCACATAGAACACATTGGAACTCAGGGGACGATTTATTGAACTATTGCCAAGACATGACTTGATACTTGTACTGTGGTGCTGATTTAGTCATAGAAGCTGAAAGTAACCATTGACTGTAATATTTAATGTAATACAGAAAACACGTGTATTAACCATTGATAGACTCTTGCATGATATTTACGTATTGTATCAGCGGTCTCACTATCACACCTACCCGAACGTTGAACACTTTTGACCCCATTGAGTGTTGGATGTTGTTTGCTATAGCCGTTCATATTATCAGCGAACGTTTTCAGAGGAATAAACCCTGTATATGCTTGTCATTGGGGGAGGCTTACCAGCTCTAATTCTTTCCTCGTCATATTTAAAACGATGTTATTCCAAAAAATGTGTTCCAACCTACAGTACACTGAAACAAGGTAATGTCAATGTTGTTCCGGTTGCTGGTAAAAAAGTTCCTGAAATTATGGTTTGTTTGTTTATTGGTGTTTAACGATAGCCTTGGTAATATCGTGCCGGGCAGTTTTACGGGTAGAAACGGAATAGCCAGAGAGACCCACCGATTTACGGCGAGTAACTGTCGAACTCTCCTAATTTACTAATTCGACACCCGAGGAGGTCGTTTAAGGTGGGAAGAATTAAATGCGTGTGAGGGCAAGTGTACCGCTGTCGTGCCTTATGACTTAGTACGTGTGCATAGTGCCACTGCTCTCAGGTGGTGTAGGCAGGGTGTGGGGTCTGAGGGGAGCACATCCACCAATTTCAGCCAAGCCCCACCCCCGCCCTATGTTAACCCATATAGGGACCATCAGGCACGTAATTTTAATATCTAGAAATGTCCTTGATTCTGAGTCCATTTTTGTCCGTAATTTATAAGTTGTGAAAGGCATCAATAATTAGGCCACATTGTGGCCTAATTATTAGTGCCTTTCACAACTTATAAATTATTAACACCAAAGGACTCAAGAGTCAAGGAATTTGCCGGGGACTTTTGTCCCAGTTTCAAAATGTTTATCCGGGGGAGGGTGGCAGACGCCTCCAACGGGAGGGAGCACCATCTCCTGTGCTCGTCCCCATATTGCCGCCGCGGGACTCGAATGATGTAGCGAATCATATTATTCATGCTCCCTCTAGATATTACTCTTACACCCCCCCCCCCTTCCCCTCTAACTTAGATATTCTGGCTACGCGCCGGGTTCACCCCAACAGGATGGAGTACTGTACACTAGTCAGAAGACGCCGGTTTGCATCTAACTGTTGGATTTTCGATCCCAAGTTCAACACATTAAATATTGAGCCGCGGCTCGCCCTTCTAAAATTGATTTTAAGTACACTAATTATCAATACCACTTTGCAGGGCGTCAGTCGCACATGAATGGAGTTTTACCCGAACGTAAAAACTGCAAAAAGCTCGACAGATCACGTGACGTGTTGGGCCGTTAATGAGATAGCATTTGACTAACGTGATTGAGATCCGTTCGCTGGATAGATCTCAGCGGAAGTCCACGCAGACCCTGCTCCTAGTCAACAATCAGCAGATACTGATAGTACTGAGAGTACTGTCAGCGAAAGTGACCTAAATAACCAAACTATCAGCAAAACACAAGACTCCATAGTTACAGCGGATACGGGCCACACCCTACCCCAGATGTTGAGGCGCCAACACACCCCAGTTAAAAAAAAACTGGGGAATGAGCCCGAGCTGGAGGAGGTGACGAACGAGGAGGGGTTCAACCAGACGGTCAACATGAGATATAAAAAATGCAGAACTCCCTACTCTGTCAACTCCATCAGCTCTGGCTCCAGCCCCAGCCTTAATAGACCAAAGAATAACAGTAACAAGGATCTTCCAACCACCAGTCAAGCCACCAGCCTATCCACCAGTCTAACCACCAGCTTAACCACCAGTCTAACCACAGTCAAACAACCAGTCAAACCACCAGTCTAACCACCAGTCTAACCACCAGTTTAACAACCAGTCTAACCACCAGTCTAACCACTAGCCAAACCACCAGTCAAACCACCAGTCTTTCAACCAGTCAAACCACAAGTCTAACCACCAGTCTAACAACCAGTCAAACCATCAATCAAACCACCGGTCTAACCACCAGTTAAACCACCAGTCTAACCACCAGTTTAACAACCAGTCTAACCACCAGTCAAACCACCAGTTTAACCACTAGTCAAACCACCAGTCAAACCACCAGTCTTTCAACCAGTCAAACCACCAGTCAAACCACCAGTCAAACCAAGAGTCAAACCACCAGTCTAACCACCAGTCTAACCACCAGACAAACCACCAGTCAAACCACCAGTCTAACCACTAGTCTAACCACAAGTCTAACCACCATTCAAACCACCAGTCAAACCACCAGTCAAACCACAAGTCTAACCACCAGTCAAACCACTAGTCAAACCACCAGTCTAACCACCAGTCTAACCACCAGTCAAACCACCAGTCTAACCATCAGCCTAACCACCAGTCAAACCACCAGTCAAACCACCAGTCAAGCCACCAATCAAACCACCAGTCAAGCCACCAGTCTAACCACCAGTCTAACCACCAGTCAAACCACCAGTCTAACAACCAGTCAAACCACCAGTCTAACCACCAGTCTAACCAGTCAAACCACCAGTCTAACCACCAGTCTAACCAGTCAAACCACCAGTCAAACCACCAGTCTAACCACAAGTCTAACCACCAGTCAAACCACTAGTCAAACCACCAGTCTAACCACCAGTCTAACCACCAGTCTTTCAACCAGTCAAACAACCAGTCAAACCACCAGTCAAACCAAGAGTCAAACCACCAGTCTAACCACCAGTCTAACCACCAGACAAACCACCAGTCAAACAACCAGTCTAACCACTAGTCTAACCACAAGTCTAACCACCATTCAAACCACCAGTCAAACCACCAGTCTAACCACAAGTCTAACCACCAGTCAAACCACTAGTCAAACCACCAGTCTAACCACCAGTCTAACCACCAGTCAAACCACCAGTCTAACCATCAGCCTAACCACCAGTCAAACCACCAATCAAACCACCAGTCAAGCCACCAATCAAACCACCAGTCAAGCCACCAGTCTAACCACCAGTCTAACCACCAGTCAAACCACCAGTCAAACAACCAGTCAAACAACCAGTCTAACCACCAGTCTAACCAGTCAAACCACCAGTCTAACCACCAGTCTAACCAGTCAAACCACCAGTCAAACCACCAGTCTAACCACAAGTCTAACCACCAGTCAAACCACTAGTCAAACCACCAGTCTAACCACCAGTCTAACCACCAGTCAAACCACCAGTCTAACCATCAGCCTAACCACCAGTCTAACCAACAGTCTAACCACCAGTCTAACCACCAGTCTAACCACCAGTCAAACCAGTCAAACCACCAGTCAAACCACCAGTCTAACCACCAGTCTAACCACCAGACAAACCACCAGTCAAACCACCAGTCTAACCACTAGTCTAACCACAGGTCTAACCACCATTCAAACCACCAGTCAAACCATCAGTCTAACCACAAGTCTAACCACCAGTCAAACCACCAGTCTAACCACCAGTCTAACCACCAGTCAAACCACCAGTCTAACCATCAGCCTAACCACCAGTCAAACCACCAGTCAAACCACCAGTCAAGCCACCAATCAAACCACCAGTCAAGCCACCAGTCTAACCACCAGTCTAACCACCAGTCAAACCACCAGTCTAACAACCAGTCAAACCACCAGTCTAACCACCAGTCTAACCAGTCAAACCACCAGTCAAACCACGAGTCTAACCACCAGTCTAACCAACAGTCTAACCGCCAGTCTAACCACCAGTCTAACCACCAGTCAAACCAGTCAAACCACCAGTCAAACCACCAGTCTAACCACCAGTCAAACCACCAGTCTAACCACCAGTTTAACAACCAGTCTAACCACCAGTCAAACCACCAGTCTAACGACCAGTCAAACCACCAGTCAAACCACCAGTCTTTCAACCAGTCAAACCACCAGTCAAACCACCAGTCTAACCAAGAGTCAAACCACCAGTCTAACCACCAGTCTAACCACCAGACAAACCACCAGTCAAACCACCAGTCTAACCACTAGTCTAACCACAAGTCTAACCACCATTCAAACCACCAGTCAAACCACCAGTCTATCCACAAGTCTAACCACCAGTCAACCCACTAGTCAAACCACCAGTCTAACCACCAGTCTAACCACCAGTCAAACCACCAGTCTAACCATCAGCCTAACCACCAGACAAACCACCAGTCAAACCACCAGTCAAGCCACCAATCAAACCACCAGTCAAGCCACCAGTCTATCCACCAGTCTAACCACCAGTCAAACCACCAGTCTAACAACCAGTCAAACCACCAGTCTAACAACCAGTCTAACCAGTCAAACCACCAGTCAAACCACCAGTCTAACCACCAGTCTAACCAACAGTCTAACCACCAGTCTAACCACCAGTCTAACCACCAGTCAAACCAGTCAAACCACCAGTCAAACCACCAGTCTAACCACCAGTCAAACCACCAGTCTAACCACCAGTTTAACAACCAGTCTAACCACCAGTCAAACCACCAGTCTAACCACCAGTCAAACCACCAGTCAAACCACCAGTCTTTCAACCAGTCAAACCACCAGTCAAACCACCAGTCTAACCACCAGTCAAACCACCAGTCTAACCACCAGTCTAACCACCAGACAAACCACCAGTCAAACCACCAGTCTAACCTCTAGTCTAATCACAAGTCTAACCACCAGTCAAACCACCAGTCAAACCACCAGTCTAACCACCAGTCTAACCACCAGTCAAACCAGTCAAACCACCAGTCAAACCACCAGTCTAACCACCAGTCAAACCACCAGTCTAACCACCAGTTTAACAACCAGTCTAACCACCAGTCAAACCACCAGTCTAACCACCAGTCAAACCACCAGTCAAACCACCAGTCTTTCAACCAGTCAAACCACCAGTCAAACCACCAGTCTGACCACCAGTCAAACCACCAGTCTAACCACCAGTCTAACCACCAGACAAACCACCAGTCAAACCACCAGTCTAACCACTAGTCTAACCACAAGTCTAACCACCAGTCAAACCACCAGTCAAACCACCAGTCTAAACACCAGTCTAACCAGCAGTCAAACCACCAGTCTAACCACCAGTCTAACCACCAGACAAACCACCAGTCAAACCACCAGTCTAACCACTAGTCTAACCACAAGTCTAACCACCAGTCAAACCAACAGTCAAACCACCAGTCTAACCACCAGTCTAACCACCAGTCAAACCACCAGTCTAACCATCAGCCTATCCACCAGTCAAACCACCAGTCAAACCACCATTCAAGCCACCAATCGAACCACCAGTCAAGCCACCAGTCTAAACACCAGTCTAACCACCAGTCAAACCACCAGTCTAACAACCAGTCAAACCACCAGTCTAACCACCAGTCTAACCAGTCAAACCACCAGTCAAACCACCAGTCTAACCACCAGTCTAACCACCAGTCAAACCACCAGTCAAACCAGTTAAACCACCAGTCAAACCACCAGTCTAACCACCAGTCAAACCACAAGTCTAACCACCAGTCTAACCACCAGTCTAACCACCAGTCAAACCAGTCAAACCACCAGTCAAACCACCAGTCAAACCACCAGTCTAACCACCAGTCTAACCACCAGTCTAACCACCAGTCAAACCAGTCAAACCACCAGTCAAACCACCAGTCTAACCACCAGTCAAACCACCAGTCTAACCACCAGTTTAACAACCAGTCTAACCACCAGTCAAACCACCAGTCTAACCACTAGTCAAACCACCAGTCTTTCAACCAGTCAAACCACCAGTCAAACCACCAGTCTAACCACCAGTCAATCCACCAGTCTAACCACCAGTCTAACCACCAGTCTAACCACCAGTCAAACCAGTCAAACCACCAGTCAAACCACCAGTCTAACCACCAGTCTAACCACCAGTCTAACCACCAGTCTAACCACCAGTCTAACCACCAGCCTAACCACCAGTCAAACCAGTCAAACCACCAGTCAAACCACCAGTCTAACCACCAGTCTAACCACCAGTCCAACCACCATTTTAACAACCAGTCTAACCACCAGTCAAACCACCAGTCTAACCACTAGTCAAACCACCAGTTAAACCACCAGTCTAACCACCAGTCTAACCACCAGTCTAACCACCAGTCAAACCAGTCAAACCACCAGTCAAACCACCAGTCAAACCACCAGTCTAACCACCAGTCTAACCACCAGTCTAACCATCAGCCTAATCACCAGTCAAACCACCAGTCAAACCACCAGTCAAGCCACCAATCAAACCACCAGTCAAGCCACCAGTCTAACCACCAGTCTAACCACCAGTCAAACCACCAGTCTAACAACCAGTCAAACCACCAGTCTAACCACCAGTCTAACCAGTCAAACCACCAGTCAAACCACCAGTCTAACCACCAGTCTAACCAACAGTCTAACCACCAGTCTAACCACCAGTCTAACCACCAGTCAAACCAGTCAAACCACCAGTCAAACCACCAGTCTAACCACCAGTCAAACCACCAGTCTAACCACCAGTTTAACAACCAGTCTAACCACCAGTCAAACCACCAGTCTAACCACCAGTCAAACCACCAGTCAAACCACCAGTCTTTCAACCAGTCAAACCACCAGTCAAACCACCAGTCTAACCAAGAGTCAAACCACCAGTCTAACCACCAGTCTAACCACCAGACAAACCACCAGTCAAACCACCAGTCTAACCACTAGTCTAACCACAAGTCTAACCACCATTGAAACCACCAGTCAAACCACCAGTCTATCCACAAGTCTAACCACCAGTCAAACCACTAGTCAAACCACCAGTCTAACCACCAGTCTAACCACCAGTCAAACCACCAGTCTAACCATCAGCCTAACCACCAGACAAACCACCAGTCAAACCACCAGTCAAGCCACCAATCAAACCACCAGTCAAGCCACCAGTCTATCCACCAGTCTAACCACCAGTCAAACCACCAGTCTAACAACCAGTCAAACCACCAGTCTAACAACCAGTCTAACCAGTCAAACCACCAGTCAAACCACCAGTCTAACCACCAGTCTAACCAACAGTCTAACCACCAGTCTAACCACCAGTCTAACCACCAGTCAAACCAGTCAAACCACCAGTCAAACCACCAGTCTAACCACCAGTCAAACCACCAGTCTAACCACCAGTTTAACAACCAGTCTAACCACCAGTCAAACCACCAGTCTAACCACCAGTCAAACCACCAGTCAAACCACCAGTCTTTCAACCAGTCAAACCACCAGTCAAACCACCAGTCTAACCACCAGTCAAACCACCAGTCTAACCACCAGTCTAACCACCAGACAAACCCCCAGTCAAACCACCAGTCTAACCTCTAGTCTAATCACAAGTCTAACCACCAGTCAAACCACCAGTCAAACCACCAGTCTAACCACCAGTCTAACCACCAGTCAAACCACCAGTCTAACCACCAGTCTAACCATCAGACAAACCACCAGTCAAACCACCAGTCTAACCACTAGTCTAACCACAAGTCTAACCACCAGTCAAACCACCAGTCAAACCACCAGTCTAAACACCAGTCTAACCACCAGTCTATCCACTAGTCTAACCACCAGTCTAACCACCAGACAAACCACCAGGCAAACCACCAGTCTAACCACCAGTCTAACTACCAGTCTAACCACCAGACAAACCACCAGTCAAACCACCAGTCTAACCACTAGTCCAACCACAAGTCTAACCACCAGTCAAACCACCAGTCAAACCACCAGTCGAACCACCAGTCTAACCACCAGTCAAACCACCAGTCTAACCACCAGTCGAACCACCACACAAACCGCCAGTCAAACCACCAGTCTAACCACTAGTCTAACCACAAGTCTAACCACCAGTCAAACCACCAGTCAAACCACCAGTCTAACCACCATTCAAACCACCAGTCTAACCATCAGCCTAACCACCAGTCAAGCCACCAGTCAATCCACCAGTCAAGCCACCAATCAAACCACCAGTCAAGCCACCAGCCTAACCACCAGTCTATCCACCAGTCAAACCACCAGTCTAACAACCAGTCAAACCACCAGTCAAACCACCAGTCTAACCACCAGTCTAACCACCAGTCTAACCACCAGTCAAACCAGTCAAACCACCAGTCAACTCACCAGTCTAACCACCAGTCTAACCACCAGTCTAACCACCAGTCAAACCAGTCAAACCACCAGTCAAACCACCAGTCTAACCACCAGTCAAACCACCAGTCTAACCACCAGTTTAACAACCAGTCTAACCAACAGTCAAACCACCAGTCTAACGACTAGTCAAACCACCAGTCAAACCACCAGTCTTTCAACCAGTCAAACCACCAGTCAAACCACCAGTCTAACCACCAGTCAAACCACCAGTCTAACCACCAGTCTAACCACCAGTCAAACCACCAGTCGAATCACCAGTCTAACCACCAGTCAAACCACCAGTCTAACCACCAGTTTAACCACCAGACTAACCGCCAGTCAAACCACCAGTCTAACCACTAGTCTAACCACAAGTCTAACCACCAGTCAAACCACCAGTCAAACCACCAGTCTAACCACCAGTCAAACCACCAGTCTAACCATCAGCCTAACCACCAGTCAAACCACCAGTCAAGCCACCAATCAAACCACCAGTCAAGCCACCAGCCTAACCACCAGTCTAACCACCAGTCAAACCACCAGTCTAACCACCAGTCTAACCACCAATCTAACCACCAGTCAAACCAGTCAAACCACCAGTCAAATCACCAGTCTAACCACCAGTTAAACCACCAGTCAAACCACCAGTCTAACCACCAGTCAACCAACCAGTCTAACCACCAGTCAAACCACCAGACAAACCACCAGTTAAACCACCAGTCTAACCACTAGTCTAACCCCAAGTCTAACCGCCAGTCAAACCACCTGTCAAACCACCAGTCTAACCACCAGTCTAACCACCAGTCAAACCACCAGTCTTACCACCAGTCTAACCACCAGACAAACCACCAGTCAAACCTCCAGTCTAACCACTAGTCTAACCATATGTCTAACCACCAGTCAAACCACCAGTCAAACCACCAGCCTAACCACCAGTCTAACTACCAGTCAAGCCACCAGTCTAACCATCAGCCTAACCACCAGTCAAACCACCAGTGAAACCACCAGCCTAACCACCAGTCAAACCACCAGTGAAACCACCAGTCAAACCACCAGTCAAACCACCAGCCTAACCACCAGTCTAACTACCAGTCAAGCCACCAGTCTAACCATCAGCCTAACCACCAGTCAAACCACCAGTGAAACCACCAGTCAAGCCACCAATCAAACCACCAGTCAAGCCACCAGTCTAACTACCAGTCTAACCACCAGTCAAACCACCAGTCTAACAACCAGTCAAACCACCAGTCTAACCACCATTCTAACCAGTCAAACCACCAGTCAAACCACCAGTCTAACCACCAGTCAAACCACCAGCCAAACCACCAGTCTAACCACCACTCTAACCACCAGTCTAACCACCAGTCTAACCACCAGTCAAACCAGTCAAACCACCTGTCAAACCACCAGTCTAACATCCAGTCTAACCACCTGTCTAACCACCAGTCAAATCAGTCAACCTACCAGTCAAACCTCCAGTCTAACCACCAGTCTAACCACCAGTTTAACCACCAGTCAAACCAGTCACACCACCAGTCTAACCATCAGTCTAACCACCAGTCTAACCATCAGTCTAACCACCAGTCAAACCAGTCAAACCACCAGTCTAACCACCAGTCTAACCACCAGTCTAACCACCAGTCTAACCACCATTCAAACCTGTCAAACCACCAGTCTAACCACCAGTCTAACCACCAGTCTAACCAACAGTCTAACCACCATTCAAACCTGTCAAACCACAAGTCTAACCACCAGTCTAACATCCAGTCTAACCACCAGTCTAACCACCAGTCTAACATCCAGTCTAACCACCAGTCTAACCACCAGTCTAACATCCAGTCTAACCGCCAGTCAAACCACCAGTCTAACATCCAGTCTAACCACCAGTCTAACCACTAGTCAGACCACCAGTCAAACCAGTCAAACCACCAGTCAAACCACCAGTCTAACAACCAGTCTAACCACCAGTCTAACCACTAGTCAGACCACCATTCAAACCAACAATCAAACCACCAGTCACCCCACCAGTCTAGCCACCAGTCAAACCACCAGTCAAACCACCAGTCTAACCACCAGTCTAACCACCAGTCTAACCACCAGTCTAACCAAAAGTCAAACCACCAGTCAAACCACCAGTCTAACCATCAGACAAACCACAAGTCAAACCACCAGTCAAACCACCAGAGAAACCACCAGTCTAACCACCAGTCTAACCACCAGTCAAACCACCAGTCTAACCACCAGTCTACCCACCAGTCTACCCACCAGTCAAAGCAGTCAAACCTCCAGTCTAACCACCAGACAAACCACCAGTCAAACCACCAGTCTAACAACCAGTCTAACCACCAGTCTAACCACTAGTCAGACCACCATTCAAACCACCAATCAAACCACCAGTCAACCCACCAGTCTAGCCACCAGTCAAACCACCAGTCAAACCACCAGTCTAACCACCAGTCTAACCACCAGTCTAACCACCAGTCTAACCAAAAGTCAAACCACCAGTCAAACCACCAGTCTAACCATCAGACAAACCACAAGTCAAACCACCAGTCAAACCACCAGAGAAACCACCAGTCTAACCACCAGTCTAACCTCCAGTCAAACCACCAGTCTAACCACCAGTCTACCCACCAGTCTAACCACCAGTCAAAGCAGTCAAACCTCCAGTCTAACCACCAGACAAACCACCAGTCAAACCACCAGTCTAACCACCAGTCTAACCACCAGACAAACCACCAGTCAAACCACCAGTCTAACCACCAGACAAACCGCCAGTCAAACCACCAGTCTAACCACTAGTCTAACCACAAGTCTAACCTCCAGTCAAACCACCAGTCAAACCCCCAGTCTAACCACCAGTCAAACCACCAGTCTAACCATCAGCCTAACCACCAGTCAAACCACCAGTCTAACCACCAGTCTAACCACCAGACAAACCACCAGTCAAACCTCCAGTCTAAACACTAGTCTAACCACATGTCTAACCACCAGTCAAACCACCAGTCAAACCGCCAGCCTAACCACCAGTCTAACTACCAGTCAAACCACCAGTCTAACCATCAGCCTAACCACCAGTCAAACCACCAGTGAAACCACCAGTCAAGCCACCAATCAAACCACCAGTCAAGCCACCAGTCTAACCACCAGTCTAACCACCAGTCAAACCACCAGTCTAACAACCAGTCAAACCACCAGTCTAACCACCAGTCTAATTAGTCAAACCACCAGTCAAACCACCAGTCTAACCACCAGTCAAACCACCAGCCTAACCACCAGTCTAACCACCAGTCTAACCACCAGTCAAACCAGTCAAACCACCAGTCAAACCACCAGTCTAACATCCAGTCTAACCACCAGTCTAACCACCAGTCAAATCAGTCAACCTACTAGTCAAACCACCAGTCTAACCACAAGTCTAACCATCAGACAAACCACAAGTCAAACCACCAGTCAAACCACCAGAGAAACCACCAGTCTAACCACCAGTCTAACCACCAGTCAAACCACCAGTCTAACCACCAGTCTACCCACCAGTCTAACCACCAGTCAAAGCAGTCAAACCTCCAGTCTAACCACCAGACAAACCACCAGTCAAACCACCAGTCTAACCACCAGTCTAACCACCAGACAAACCACCAGTCAAACCACCAGTCTAACCACCAGACAAACCGCCAGTCAAACCACCAGTCTAACCACTAGTCTAACCACAAGTCTAACCTCCAGTCAAACCACCAGTCAAACCACCAGTCTAACCACCAGTCAAACCACCAGTCTAACCATCAGCCTAACCACCAGTCAAACCACCAGTCAAACCACCAGTCAAGCCACCAATCAAACCACCAGTCAAGCCACCAGCCTAACCACCAGTCTATCCACCAGTCAAACCACCAGTCTAACAACCAGTCAAACCACCAGTCAAACCACCAGTCTAACCACCAGTCTAACCACCAGTCTAACCACCAGTCAAACCAGTCAAACCACCTGTCAAATCACCAGTCTAACCACCAGTTAAACCACCAGTCAAACCACCAGTCTAACCACAAGTCAACCCACCAGTCTAACCACCAGTCAAACCACCAGACAAACCACCAGTTAAACCACCAGTCTAACCACTAGTCTAACCACAAGTCTAACCACCAGTCAAACCACCAGTCAAACCACCAGTCTAACCACCAGTCTAACCACCAGTCAAACCACCAGTCTAACCACCAGTCTAACCACCAGACAAACCACCAGTCAAACCTCCAGTCTAAACACTAGTCTAACCACATGTCTAACCACCAGTCAAACCACCAGTCAAACCGCCAGCCTAACCACCAGTCTAACTACCAGTCAAACCACCAGTCTAACCATCAGCCTAACCACCAGTCAAACCACCAGTGAAACCACCAGTCAAGCCACCAATCAAACCACCAGTCAAGCCACCAGTCTAACCACCAGTCTAACCACCAGTCAAACCACCAGTCTAACAACCAGTCAAACCACCAGTCTAACCACCAGTCTAATTAGTCAAACCACCAGTCAAACCACCAGTCTAACCACCAGTCAAACCACCAGCCTAACCACCAGTCTAACCACCAGTCTAACCACCAGTCAAACCAGTCAAACCACCAGTCAAACCACCAGTCTAACATCCAGTCTAACCACCAGTCTAACCACCAGTCAAATCAGTCAACCTACTAGTCAAACCACCAGTCTAACCACAAGTCTAACCACCAGTCTAACACCAGTCAAACCAGTCACACCACCAGTCTAACCATCAGTCTAACCACCAGTCTAACCACCAGTCTAACCACCAGTCAAACCAGTCAAACCACCAGTCTAACCACCAGTCTAACCACCAGTCTAACCACCAGTCTAACCACCATTCAAACCTGTCAAACCACCAGTCTAACCACTACTCTAACCACCACTCTAACCTACAGTCTAACCACCATTCAAACCTGTCAAAGCACCAGTCTAACCACCAGTCTAACATCCAGTCTAACCACCAGTCTAACCACCAGTCTAACATCCAGTCTAACCACCAGTCTAACCACCAGTCTAACATCCAGTCTAACCGCCAGTCAAACCACCAGTCTAACATCCAGTCTAACCACCAGTCTAACCACTAGTCAGACCACCAGTCAAACCAGTCAAACCACCAGTCAAACCACGAGTCTAACAACCAGTCTAACCACCAGTCTAACCACTAGTCAAACCACCATTCAAACCACCAGACAAACCGCCAGTCAAACCACCAGTCTAGCCACCAGTCAAACCACCAGTCAAACCACCAGTCTAACCTCCAGTCTAACCACCAGTCTAACCACCAGTCTAACCAAAAGTCAAACCACCAGTCAAACCACCAGTCTAACCACCAGACAAACCACCAGTCAAACCACCAGTCAAACCACCAGAGAAACCACCAGTCTAACCACCAGTCTAACCACCAGTCTGACCACCAGTCAAACCACCAGTCAAACCACCAGTCTAACCACCTGTCTAACCACCAGTCTAACCACCAGTCTAACCACCAGTCTAACCACCAGTCAAACCACCAGTCAAACCACCAGTCTAACCACCAGTCTAACCACCAGTCAAACCACCAGGCTAACCACTAGTCTAACCACCAGTCTAACCACCAGTCTAACCACCAGGCTAACCACCAGTCCAACCACTAGTCAAATCACCTGTCAAACCACCAGGCACGGAAGGGCACCCCAACCTCTCATGAGCTATGCCGCAGCAGTTAACAAGCCGGCATCTCCCCCAAATGGAACCAATATAACCCACACAAATAACAAAAAGCAACAGCCACGTTCCCCAAGAGCCCACTAGAAAGAAGTCTCTGTTGTCGTTACCAGCATGCACCCGGACACGCCCAAGGACATCATTAGCTCGTCTCCCAGGGTGCGATTGGGATAGATTTACTTCTAAGGCCATAGGCAAAAACACATGGAAACTTGTAAAATGCCCATCTCGGGAAGTAAAACTACAAATCATGGCACAAAGGGTGGCCATCAACGGGAGGCGCCACCACGCGGAAGAGTACCGCTCCACCACCACCCCCCCCCCCCCCAGGCACACACTTCCAACAGTAACAAGGATCATCCAACCACCAGTCAAACCACCTGGCATGCAAAGGCTCCCCCAACCTCGCAGTTATCAAGCCGGCATCTGCCCCAAATGGTACAAATATAACCCACAAATAAAACAACAAGCAACCGCCACTTTGCTCAAGGGCCCACCAGAAAGAAATTTTTATAGTCGTTCCCAGTGTGCACCCAGACACGCCTAAGGGCACCATTAACTCAGGTCTCCCAAGGTGCGACTGGGAAAGATTTACTTCTGAAGCCACAGGCAAAAACAGATGGAAACTAAAAGTTAAATGCCCAACTCGGGAAGTAAACTTAAACGTCATGGCACAGGGGGTGGCCTTCAACGGGAGGCGCCACCACGCGGGCGAATACCGCTTCAATCCCCCTGTCCAATGCCATAAATGCTAAAAATTCGGCCATATAGCCAACAACTGTAGAGGTCAGCTAAAATGCATGAAATGCGGAGATAACCACATCTCCAGCGCATGCAATCCAGCAGCATTAAAATGTCCCAACTGTCTGGGGGAGCCCACCAGTAACAATAAGCCCCCCCCCCCCCCCACCCCCACACTACAAAAAAGTCAAAACAAGCGCGGATCTAAAGAGGGTCGAACTCTCCAAACCAGTAAAGTATCCGCCCCCTACCCTCTCTGCTCCCTCATTGCGGGGAGCCTACATGAGGTTTTAAAAAATCACCCGAATGCCGAGCTGGCGAACATCTGCAGAGATGTCAGCAGAACGGCATCCAGATTATTGAAAATCCAGATTATTTATTTATTTATTGGTGTTTGAGGTCACATACTTATGCACAATGGCTAATCATGACCGTGACAGTATTGAAAATCCAGATTATTTATTTATTTATTGGTGTTTGAGGTCACATACTTATGCACAATGGCTAATCATGACCGTGACAGTTTTACGGGTGAAGGAAGCCGGAGTACTCGGAGAGAACCACCGAGCAAAGATGAGCAACTGGCAGCTCCCCAACATCGTAACTCCGCACTGCAGCACTGCAGCACAGGCAGGGTTAGATTGGTTGAAGACATGCGCACCATCGACGTGCAGTACGCCTTAGTACACAGCGTCACCGTGCCCCCATGTGGACAATCGGGATTAAGTACCTTGTCCAAGGACACAACGCGGGCGTCCGAATCGATCACTCAGCCGGTCACCCACCCGAAGACTAACCGGGCTCGACATTGCTTAACCTCGGTGATCTGACGAGAACCGGTTTCCGCAACGCCACCACGCCCCTTCAAAATCCAGATATCTCACACCTTAATCAAAGCCGCTATCAATCAGAACATCAATTAATCCAACCAGTCTATCACCATATAAACACTAATTAAAAGCCCGATCGTGGATAAACTCCAAATAGCAGTTTGGAACGCCCGCTGCGCGTATAATAAAAAACTACTATTCAGTAATTACTTTAAAAACACGGACGTTCTGGGAATCTGGGGAACCTGGTTACGTAATCAAAGAAGCTTTTCATTTGGCGGATTTAATGTTATTAGACAGGACCGCACCCACGTCATCCACGGAGGTGTAGCCAATCTGATCAATACTGAAATAAAACACAAGCCGATTAAAACAGACCATCGCGATGCTGAGGTGGTGGCCGTGGAAATAACAGCCGATAACAAAAAAAAATAGCAATAACCTGTTACTACAATCCCCCCGACAAAACAGTCAATAACAAATTTTCTCGCGTAAATACAAAAACGGTATCTGCATGGGAGAATTCAACGCCAAATACATGTACTTTGGGTGTAAATCCACCAATCGCAATGGAAATATCCTATTCAATATCACTGAAAATCTTAACTTACAAGTCATTAGCGAAGACCCCTTCGAAACTTACATCAGCTCTAACCCACTTCACCGCTCCGACATCCTCGATCTTATAGTCAAAAGCTACTTCCTAGGTAAAAACATCATCGACCACAAGATGGGAGATGACGACCTAGACAACGACCACCTACCAGTTCATGACACAATTAGCTTCGGTTCCGGACCAGTCCGCTATCCCCCAGAATCTCAAGGAATCTGATCAAAATAGACTGGGACCTATATCTCGACATACTCGAAGCTAACCTCACCTCAAGCAAACCC
This sequence comes from Pictodentalium vernedei, assembly GCA_031216915.1. Classification (NCBI taxonomy): domain Eukaryota; kingdom Metazoa; phylum Mollusca; class Scaphopoda; order Dentaliida; family Dentaliidae; genus Pictodentalium; species Pictodentalium vernedei. The sequence goes on from CM062297.1 coordinate 53,737,668, forward strand.
GCAAACGCGAGATACATTGAGGACCAATGTGCCGACCTCAGTAAAGTAATCACCTCCCCTAGATGAAATCTGCCCCAATGAGGAAGTGCGCCCCTGGAGACGAACCATCTCGGAGAGCACATTCACCTTAATAAAAACAAAACGACAAGCCCTCCGTAAGGTCAATTCAGAAAATGACCCCACTGAGCGAGTGGAACTCAAGAAAGTCTACAATCGTCTTCATGGTGAGGTGAAAGAAACACTTAACCCTTTACCCAACGAATCGCCCGCATTCGCCCGCGTAATATGCAAATTCAGCAGTTGAAAAAATATTATTTTTCAAAAAAATTCAACAAAACCATATCATGTGACCCCTCGTTGGAACGAGCTCGTTCCAACGAGGGGTCACATGATATGGTTTGGTTGAAATTTTTTGAAAAATTTCAAAAACTGTATTTAAAATAATAAATTTTGATATCGTCTGCGCTGGGTAAAGGGTTAAGGTCGAAAAACAAAACAACTGGGAACGGGCCACATCCAACCTAAACGAAACGAAAGAAGCTAAAAAAATCTGGGACACCTTCAAGATGCTCACAGGCCAAAAAAGCAACCCTAGGTCGACCAAGCCCCTCGAAAAAGCGGACGTCACTCCCACCGGAAGCGACAAAGAAAAGGCCGAAGCATTTGCGGAACCGTTAAGTAAAATCCACCGACCTCATATAGGACCAGATTACGACGACTCAGTCATGGATGCGATCGATAATTTTGTAAATTCCAACTCCCAGGTATACCGTGACGCCTACTTCGACTCCGAACAAGAAGGCGACGACCATGATCTAATTGCCCCCATCACAGCCGATGAAATCATTAATGTAATCAAGAAATGTAAAAGCTCTTCCTCCTCTGGGGAGGACGAAGTCAGCTATAAACTCCTCAAACAACGACCCAATTCTTACATATCTAGGCTCGAAACACTATTCAATGCATGCCTCACCCATGGGCGGTCCCCAGAGTGCTGGGAAACGGCCATAGGGATCATGATACCCATGCCAGAGAAAGATCTCACCAAAACTGCCAACTACCGCCCAATCAGCCTCCTTAGCTGCATCGGCAAGATATTCAAAAGAATCCTTGTCACCTCGAGGATACCAACTTTTTCAATGATTGGCAACGGGCCTATATACACCTCAGGGAAGGCATGGAGCACATCTATCGCCTGGTGGAACTCATGAAACATGCTACAGATAACAATAATCTAGGCGCCGCAATCCTACTCGATGTCGAAAAAGCTTTTGACTCAGTCTGGCACAACGGCGTGAGATATAAACTCTTAAAACTCGACCTCCCAGAAAAACTACATAGGCTTCTCACCTCCTCCCTCAATGATCGAGAAATCAAAGTAAGAGTTAACCGAGAAACATTCAAAAGCATCCCACTCGTACCCGGCACGCCCCAGAGGTCCGTACTCAGCCCCCTCCTGTTCATAATCTACGTAAATGGCCTCAACATCATCTCAGAACGTGTCCAAATTTCACAATTGGCGTCTGACAAAGGGCTATGGGACTCCACCCCACATCCTTCCCCTTCAAAAATCACTCAAATGCGCACTTGTCGACCTTGAACACGGGTGTGGCAAATGGAGAATCAAACTAAACGTAAACAAGACCCAAAGAATAACCCTCACCCGCAGAATCAAAAACCTCGACTTCGATCTCTAATTAAAAGGCAAAATCCTGCCGAAGTGCACCGAAGCAAAATTCCTGGGAATCACCCTCGACTCGAGACTCACCTTTACTAATCATACCAATAACATCGCCACAAGAACAACCAAACGAATAAACTTACTAAAGATGCTAAAGGGGTACCTCCTGGGGGGGGGGGGGCAAATGAAGCTGTCCTACTCAAACTCTAGAACGCCTTCGTACCACCTGTAATTGAATACGGGGCCCTTGTCCTGTCTGAAACCGGCAACAGCAACATTGTCAAACTTCAAGATCAACGGAATCAAGCACGAATAGCACCCAAGCCCCATACGACACCCCAATCAAACTGCTCGACGAAAGGGCTAAAATTCCAAGCGTCAAAGACCGCCCAACCACGCTCGCGGCCAAAAACCGCGATCGCTTCAAAGACAGCAAACTAATATCAGAACTAGAAGAGCTCTGCGCCAGTAGACAAAGCCCTAAATTATGCCTCCGACCGATCAACTTAAAAAACATAGCTTATGGCCCCCTGATTGGAACGAACTCGTTCCATCGAGGTGTCATAAGCCATGTTTTTGAAATAAAAAATGAAAAAAATGCTGAAAACTGAATGGAGATTTTTTTGTGAATAGCGCTGTCCGGTTTTGACCGTTACATTGGGTAGATTGGGTATAGTGTTAAAGGCGCATCTCCGGAATAGTATCCCACATTTACCGCATTGGGTGGTCCCTGCGAATTTCGAATATTCGTTTATCATTCGATTCGTCCTCAGACATTCGATTCGAATGCAATTCGAGTTACGGCGAAATTACCCAGTCTGTTCCATTAAATGGACAGATCGTCGCCTGAGTTCCAATGTGTTCTACTGCTTACTATCACATAGAACACATTGGAACTCCGGGGACGATATTCTACCAATAAAAACTCGATTCACATTGTTAAATATGCTTAATAATGCTATAATAACTCAAATACTAAAACGTTCGTGGGGGGGGGGGGGAGGGGTGGGGGTTGGTTTGGATTAAATCTCCTGTTAAATCTATTGACAAAATGTGGTTTGAAAATGATTGATTAGCGAACTTTCGCACTTTTAATTACTGAGGAATTGCCGAACGAAACTATTCTGTTTCCGTGTCATCAAGCAAATGTAGATAATGTTACATAAAATGTAAATAGGGCTTATTATAGAACTCGTACCAGCTGTATTGTCTGCGTGTTCCTCCTTGAGACCGGGATTACATTCCAGATGACCCAGGGGTGGTTGAACTTCTTGTAAGAAGATATTTTCATTTTTACGAATAGTTATGAATGGATGCTAAATCAAAATACATTTCCGGCAAGTACAGTTGCAGGGAATGCAGCACAGAGCTCAAGTGCAAAAACGATGCAATAATAGAATCACTCAAAACAAAAACATCCAAATCTTCATGACACCGCAATAGAAATCTCCAAACAGAAAAGAAGCTTGTGGGTTCGACGGGTAACACCGCGTCCACAAATGAAACCACGACCGATGGATCTGAAAAGCAATCCACAATATCAGACTTCTCACAAAGTCGAATCGACCCTGACACGAAACTGAGTTACAATGAGGTGGAACTAGAGTTTGTGGTCATGGATGGTAGCCCACTTGAAGCAGTGTCGGGGGATTGGTTAAAAAAACTGTGTTCAAAATTAACAGACGGCGCGTATACCCCTACACATACGGCCACTCTCTGGCGAGGAACTTAAATGATCCGAGGCATCCCGATTTGACCTGCTCAAAACACCAGTCATTTCAGTCACTGGAAGGGGACACTTAATCACCAGCAGAGTGGAGATTCCACCAGAGCAATAATTGCAAATTTGCTGCAAAACAAAACCACCACAAGCAAAGTTCCAGCCAATGGACCTATGGGTTAAACCCGGAGGTCCATTAACTGAAACGGTGCTGGTGTTTTTTGTCCATATGTACAGAATTTGAAAGTAATACTTTGGGTGATAACTCTACTCCACGGGTGATTTAGTTACAATCCACTCTCCACGTACTCTATACAAACAACAGTATTCATTGCATAAATATTGACTGGAAACTTATTTCAAGACATGTTATATTTATTTATTGGTGTGTGTTTACGGTCACATACTTATGCACAATGGCTGATCGTGACAGTGGCAGTTTTACGGGTGGAGGAATCCGGAGTACACGGAGAGAACCACCGAGCATCGCCGAGCAACTGTCAGCTCCTCAACATTCTAACTCTGTTCACGTTCTGCTCAAGCAGGGTTACAGTGGTTGAAGGCATATGCACCATCGACGTATGCCTAGTACAGAGCGTCATCGTGACCCTATGTGGACTGCCGGGATAAAGTGTCTTGCCCAAGGACACAACGTGGGTCGTCCCGGATGGGGATCGAACTCGGGACCTCTAGCATAGAGGCTCAACAGTCTACCACAGAGCCACCGCACTCCCCCTGTCCGTTATTAATCACGAGGAAACAGACGCAGACCACACAGTAGTTGCTACCGAAAACATCATTCATGAGATGTTGGAGAATCACGACATTTCACTCAACCAAATAAATGTTGCAACCACTGATGTATCTAATGTCATGTAGCGCATCGCTCGGAAACTAGGTATGGCTGGAATGGGTGAGCAGCCAACAAGTTACAGTTGTGTACTAGCTCTGCACTCGGTGCCCAACAAATAGTTAAACACTTAATATGTGCAGTGAAGAAGACAACAGTTAAGCCTCCACCGATCCAGTTAAACCTTTCCCCTGCAAAGAACCGGGCTAGAATATCTGTGTGACCAATTTTGAGGTCCATTGTCGAAAAAAACAACCACGCTCGGTGCCGATACAGAAAAGAGTTTCTCAAAGGTGTTAACTTACATCAGAACACTGAGACGCCAATGCAGCCACCGGTGCAAAAGCATTTCGCTACACATTACATATTCAGCCGAATAAACGGTCTCCCTCAATGAGCCATACTTTTCTGTATGTACCTTCTGGGTCGACGTTTCAAGACTGTAGTTTATTACACGCCTGTTCGATGAAATCTCCATCTACAGCAACACTAAACAATGCGGAAAATGAAAAACTGTTCCGCACATATGTGTGGAACGGAAATCGTTGACGGACTATTTTTAAAAAAAGCAAAATTTCATTAGAATTTTCTACAAATCGTGCAACGCGATTATAATTTGAATCGCTGTTGATAGCTGAAAATTGTCCCCCGAGTTCCAATGTGTTCTATGTGCCAGTAGGCACATAGAACACATTGGAACTCAGGGGACGAGATAGTAACACGGGGTTCCCCTCGGAAATTCGGTTGGCGATAAAATGTGTTCTTTTTGTTAATAGTTGTCAAATGAATTGCTGAGTGTCCTAATGTGATGTACTTTCTGTGCATCTGCTTTCGGCACTCCCACACTCTAATCTAACAGTTCCTCATTGTGTGATGGTGAATTCGCCTTGTATCTTTGTGAGGTTCCTGGCAGTGCGGATCCGTGACGTCACAAGTGGTATTTATAGCCGAGTTTTTGGCATTGCGAGACAGACGCTTCGAGATTTTCAACCTGTGCACACCCCAAGCTAAATAAATTAAGCGGTCTGATAAGAGATAACTACACCAACGAGACGTCAACGATCCGCGTAGCTAGAAGCCATCTCCCTTCTTTTCTGTAAGTAAATATCATGTTGTATTTCCGTAATTAAAAGCCATTAACTTTATTATTCTGTTGTCACCTTTTGGCTGACCCGTACCCAACTCCACTCTACCTGATATCGTTGGGAACGCTCTGGAGAAAGCCCGTAGAACTTCCGGGTGGAGGCGTCCAAACACCCCCTTAGTGACTGAAGTAAAATCAATCCATTACATTGGAGGCAGAGCGGCGGGATTTTATACAGAACTGAAGAATGGCGGACGTTAATTACGAGGCAGTTGATATGGAGCTGGAAGAGCCGTTAGCTGAGAATTTAACAACATACAGAAGGTATGGCCGACAGCCAGGGCTCTCAGAAAAGAGCCGAGAGCCAAAGAAAGATCCCCAAAAAGAGGGTCCTCAAAAGAGGGAATGGCTTGAAAAAAAGAGCTGTGCTCCGGAGCTCCTACAAGAGAGCCGTCGATCAGAATATGATAATTCGTGCAAAAGGAGTCAAGACAGAGATGCAGAGCTCCGTGAAGCGAGCCAGTTCAGGACTCGGCCCATTGGCATTGGGGTTGACAGATCAGAAGAAGAGCCGGCTTATGTGGACGTGGAACTATATAACGAGGCGAGCAGCAGGTCGAAAGCACAGGCATTTGGAACTTAGGGAGGAATACGCGAACAAGGAAATACTTCAGTAATGTTTACAGATATGGGGAGAGATCTAAGCTCAGGATACGAATCAAGTCGTGGCTGGCGTGAGAGTCCCACAGTTCAGAGAAATAGAGCCGTTACTTTGGAAGAATCTCAAGCTGGTGCGCTAGATCTCACGTTGGGGAGTCAGGCCACTTGGAAGCAAAGGGAGCCTCAGCGAATCAAGCTCCCAGGAACGAGCTATCGCTGGCATCAGAATGAGCCCTCAAGGCAGTCTGGAGGTTTGTACAGTGACGGGGAGACTTACTTAGATGGACGTCATTCGCAAGAGCGAGAAAGTGATAAATGGAGCAGATACGATACTGAAGAGAGCTCTGGTAGAGTTACTCAGGGTAAAAGACCACTAATGATTCCTCAGGCGTATGATGGGTCAACATCAATCCTGGATTAAACTTCACTTTGAGACCTGCGCTGAAATAAATCAGTGGAATGAGTCCGAGAAAGCTCTATATCTCGCGGGTAGCCGAAAGGGACTGGCTCAGCAGGTTCTTTCAGTACTCAGTGAACACGACAGAAAGAGCTATTCCGGGTTACTGGCTGCTTTGAGAAATCGTTTCCTTCCTCCGAATCAGACGCAGCTTTATAGAGCTGAGCTTCGGGCCCGACGTCGAAAAGCAAACGAATCCCTTCCAGAATTAGGTCAGGCAGTCAGGAGGAAAGTGTGCCTGGCTTATCCTACGGCTTCTCTTGAGCTCCAAGATGCCTTAGCTCGTGATGCATTTTGTGATGCTTTGCAAAATGATCGTGATATGATGTGGAAAGTGCAACAGTCAAGACCTGTGAACTTGGAGGCAACAGTGCATGTCGCGGTCGAACTTGAAGCCTTCCGTTATGCTGACCCCACACTGGAAGAAAGGAGCTATCATCGATCGGTAGAAGCACACAGTGAGCTTGAGTTAATGGCGAAACAGATTGAAAAATTAACTAAGGTTGTTGACGGTTTACAATTCGAGAGAATTGGGAACAAGATGCATCACCCGGATGGGGGAAAGAAAAGAATGTTCGCCCACAGCTTGTGGCTGAAAGCACATCGGGAAGAGACGCTGCCCCAACGGGAAATACCAGTGTGGACAGAAAGAAACTGCCCATAATATGTTACCGGTGCCATGGCCAAGGTCATATAGCCAGGAATTGTCCCACCCGGAAGGACGGAACAAGGGCAGTACATACAACTCGGCGGAGGCGAAAATACCGACGCAGGGGTAGGGACCAGCGGCGTTCTGGAATGATTGAGGGGGCCCAAGGAATCTGGCCTTTATTTATCCACAGTTATTAATGAGAAGCCAGCATTCAGCCTGATTGACACAGGAGCTACACTGTCAATTATTTTCAAGGACATTTATGATAACTTGGAAGGGGAGCAAAAACCAACTCTGAAGAGGACTAGGAGAGAATTGACAGTGGCAAATGGGCAAAGACTGAAAAGTTTTGGAAAAGCAACATTTCGGATTGAAGTTGGAGAGGAATCGTTTGAGCACGAAGCTGTCGTTGCTGAAATTGGTTCACCTTGCATATTGGGCCTGGATTTTCTGGCAACGCACAAGTGTAGTATAGATGTGAACAACAAGACCCTAGGTATGGCTGGTAAAGTGTATCCAACAACTTTGGAAGGGCCTGTTGGTGTTTGCCGAATAACTTTAGCAGAGACAATTAGTGTTCCACCTAGGCATGAAGTGGTTACACATGGCTGTATACGACATGGCTGCAAACCACAGCCAACACATGGAGCAGGACTTGTAGAGCCCACTCTGACGCTTGCAGAAAAACACCAGGTTCTATTAGCTAAGTCATTGGTGCGGATTGAAGAAAATGAGACAAAGGTTCCAGTTCGGCTGTTGAACCCAACCGAAGTAACCCAAGTGCTGCATAAAGATACAACAGTTGAGAATTTACATCCAGTCGAGATTGTTGAGAGAGATGATCGGCAAGGTGACTCCATGATGTCGAGAAATACCCTACCCAGTTATTTGCAAGATATGTGGAATGATTCAACACAAGACTTAACAGCAGGACAGTTTCAGAGAGCTAATATTGCGGAATGAGCAAATATTTGCGAAGTCGTCGTCAAACTTGGGCTGTACTGACAAAATAAAGCATACAATTAAGACCGGCAATGCGACCCCTGTTAAACAGAGACCGCGGAGAGTAGCACTCCATCACAAGAAGGAAATGGAAGATATCATCCAGGACATGTTAGAGAGAGATATCATAGAACCCTCCACCAGTCCTTGGGCAAGTCCCGTGGTACTTGTCAAGAAGAAGGACGGCTCTCTACGATTCTGCATCGATTACCGCGCGCTAAATGGGGCAACAGAGAAAGATGCCTATCCGATCCCCCATATAGCAGAAACTTTGGACACGTTAACAGGAGTTACGTGGTTTTCGGCAGTAGACTTAATGTCCGGTTATTGGCAAGTCCAAGTGGAGCTCGAAGACAGACCCAAGACAGCGTTCACGACACAAAGGGGGCTGTTCCAGTTCAAAGTCATGAGCTTTGGGTTATGTAATGCCTGCGGAACCTTCGAGCGTCTGTTGGAGTCAGTTTTGGCTGGACTCAACCACGAGACGTGTTTGGTATATTTAGATGATATTCTGATATTTTCGAAGACGTTTGAGCAGCACTTGACTAGGTTAGAAGAAGTGTTTGAACGATTAAGGGGCGCAGGACTGAAACTCAAACCGAATAAATGCCATTTTTTTAAACGCGAAGTTGTGTATCTAGGGCACATCGTTTCCACACAGGGAGTGTCGACAGACCCATCAAAAACCACCGTTGTCAGAGAATGCCCTGTTCCCGCCAATATCACTCAGCTGAGGAGCTTTTTGGGCCTCTGCGGATATTACCGCCGGTTCGTACCGGACTTTGCCCGAATTGCAGCTCCTTTGCATAAGGTCACATCTAAAGAAGGAGCTTACAAATGGAATGATGACTGTCAATTAGCTTTTGAGGAGCTGAAAAGAAGGTTAACAGAAACTCCGGTTCTAGCATACCCTGATCCTAAACTCCCGTTTGTCCTGGACACGGACGCCAGTCAGCTCGGGATAGGGGCCGTGTTGTCGCAGGTGGTAGATGGACGTGAGCGGGTGATAGCGTATGGCAGTCGAACGTTGAGCAAGGCGGAAAAAAATTATTGCACGACCAGGAAGGAGCTTCTAGCCGTGGTACACTTTGTGAAACATTTCAAAACATATTTCTATGGTAGGCAGTTTTTGGTGAGAAGCGACCATGGGGCACTTCGTTGGCTAATGGCCTTTAAGACTGCGGAGGGGCAGCTCGCTAGGTGGCACGAGCAGCTGTCTATGTACGATTTTAAGATAGAACATCGCCCTGGTCGAGTTCACTGGAACGCCGATGCGTTATCGCGGGAACCATGCGTACAATGTAGTCGGAAAGAAGAAAGGGTACTCCGGAAAAACCATGCTAGGAAGGTGAACTTGATTAACTTGGATACTGAAGTCTCGGGGAATTGCAGTCTGCTGATAGTGATATTTCTCAAGTTCTGGAATGGATGCAGCTGCCGGAACGCCCACCATGGAAAGAAGCGTCACCCAGAAGTACATTTGTAAAAAAACTCTGGACGAAATGGTCACAACTCCAGTTGCAGCGGGATGTACTGGTGGTAGAGGATGAAAAAGAGGGGCATGCTTCTCGCTACAGGGTGGTGGTTCCGAGCGGAAGTAGGATGGAATTAGTACGCCAGGCACATGACCCCCACACCAGTGCCCATCTGGGTGTAGTAAAGACAACCGAACGCTTGAAGATGGGCTACTATTGGTCCGGTATGAAGAAGGACGTGGAGGAATATATGGGGGCTTGTGTTGTGTGCGCTCCAATTAAGATGCAAAAGCAAAGGGCGGCACTCGACTCATTTGCTGCCGGTGCACCTCTGGAGAGAGTCGCATGCAATATTATGGGTCCTATGGAGCCACGAACAAAGAGTGGAAATTTGTATATACTCGTGGTTACGGACTATTTCACTAAGTATACTGAGCATATCCCATGCGAGATATGGAGGCTAACACGGTCGCCAAATTGTTGATAGAGGAGTTTTTCCTACGTTTTGGTCCACCCAGACAGATTCATTCGGACCAGGGTCGGCAATTCGAGAGTCAACTCTTCTACGAAATATGCCGCCTGCTGGATATACATAAGACAAGAACGACTCCCTACCATCCGCAGTCGAATGGCCAGGTAGAGCGGTCCAACCGAACGATAATGTCCATGTTGTCAGCGTATGTGCAGAAGAAAGAAGACAACTGGGATGAGTACGCGTATCGCTCGACGACGCACCAAACTACAGGATTATCGCCCAACTATTTGATGTTGGGGAGAGAAGTGAACACACCTTTGGACCTACAATATGGCGCACCCTGTCCCGACAGCTTTGAAGATTTTCGCCACTGGAGCAAAAGCATAACTGAACGCTTGACAGAAGCTCCTGCCTTTACCAGAACACATTCAAATGGCGAACTGAAACGCCAAAAGAATCACTATGACCATCATTTGGGAAGTGACAAACTACAGTTAAAACTAGAAGTTCTGTCATGAAATGCGCACAAATAGCACGTTGATCTGCGCGTTAATCTACGCGTTATGACCATAGTAAGGCTATCCAATTCTGTACATATGGGCTGTGGACAAGCAATGTTTCAGCCAATGGACCTCCGGGTAACCCGGAGGTCCATTGGCAAAAACATTGCCTGTGTTTGCGATGGGTGACCAGGAGAACCTGTCGTGCTTTGGATGTTATTCGATATGGCAATTGCGCGCAATTCCTACGCGGAATTAAGCCTAGATAAGTGCACGGTTCGTGACAGGACTTCTAGTTTTAACTGTATCACCTGGAGACTGTGTTTGGCTGTTTTCTCCAGTAAGGACAGAAGGCATACCTAGAAAGTTCCAAAAATTCTGGAAGGGTCCTTTTGAGCTAACAAGAAAGATATCTGATGTAATCTTTGAGATATGTGATAGACGTCATGAGAGGAAGCAGATTGTCCACGTCGATAGGCTAAGGCGCAGCAAAAGTGATCATTCGGATGGGCGTGACGGGTTCATAGAAGATAACGCATTGAGCGGTGTGTCAAATGACGTCGAGGATAGTGGTGTCCCCGATGTTCCCATTGGCGATCCATTGACCCAAATGGGGTTTAAGAAGGAGTCATGTGTCGGGCGGCCAATTAGGAGGCCACCCTATTTGGACCAGTATGTCTGCCGCGTTTCGACTTCCATAGAACTGTGCTCTAAACCCATAACTCAAAACGGTCTGTGTACTTTTGTATTGTCAGATAAAATAGAGCGTAGTAGGACTCACAGAAGAGACTACAGAAAGACATGGATGGGTAAAAACAGGTCGAGGTATGAAGAATGGAGAAATCGGAGAGAGAGGGAGCGCCATAACAGAGAGCGAATGAGGTGAAGTGCTAGAGGGCGACAGCGAGGACGAGTCAGTACAGAAAGTAGGGATGGGAGTCGAGAGCCTTCACGGAAGAAGACGATAGCTCGAGAAGAAAGAGGTTACCGTAGTGACAGGCCTGGGACATCCGATCGGCGACCGAAGAGCGTCTTGGCTGTGGGTTTGAAGAAAGAAGGTCATCAGGATGCACAGCAAAAAGGGAAGACAGGAGAACGTAGGACAGAGAATGTGGAAGGCCAAAGAGAGGACAAGGTGGAAAGTAAGGGGGAGAAGACGGGAGAGCAAAGAGCTGAGAGGACAGCAAAGAAGACAGAATACAGAGGGATTGATGGGCTCGACGATGCAGGAAAGAGCAAAGACAGCTTCGAAGAAAAGAAGACCAATGTGAAAGGAGATACGACCAGAGACAGAGGAGACAGATACGAGCTCGTGGGGGAGCTGAAGATGCGAGTCTGTCGTTGTTGCCCTTTCTCGACGTCTAAGATGTCCAACTGGAAACGTCACTTAGCCACATTCAAACATGAAAGGAAGAGGCGTCGAGCTCAGGCCACGGCGGCACATCGTGGAAAGCCTGCAGGGAAAGACCTGGTGCGGATGATAAGTCATCGATGGGAAGCTCTATAAGCTTGGGGACAGAACCACAATTGGATGTAGACCTCTCTGCAACAGAAGAGACAGTAGCCGAGGCTGCGTCATCCTTGCTGGACCTAGTAGGGGCCAGATCTCCGACGAAAGAAACTGTACCAGAAGTAGTGTCTGTTGGCGTCCAAGCAGACCTGCAACCGTTGACCTGGATACGGATTACCGAGACCATTGAAGGAAATCAACGGCGAATTCGGCGTGAAGTCACGGATGAAGTGATGGTAGATACAGAAGGCCTTCGGAGTTTTGAGCAGTTGTTTGCAGGCCAGAGAGATTAATCGGTCTATCATTCTTTGTTGAATCGTCGCTTCGTTCATTTATGACTCCCTGTCGGGCAATGCGGGACGCATTGGTCGGAGGCGTGGGTTGTGTGATGTACTTTCTGTGCATCTGCTTTCGGCACTCCCACACTCTGATCTAACAGTTCCTCATTGTGCGATGGTGGATTCGCCTTGTATCTTTGTGAGGTTCCTGGCAGCGCGGATCCGTGACGTCACGCGTGGTATTTATACCCGAGTTTGTGGCATTGCGAGACAGACGCTTCGAGATTTTCGACCTGTGCACACCCCAAGCTAAATAAATTAAGCGGCCTGATAAGAGATAACTACACCGACGAGACGTCAACGATCCGCGTAGTTAGAAGCCATCTCCTTTCATTTCTGTAAGTAAATATCATGTTGTATTTCCGTAATTAAAAGCCATTCACTTTATTATTCTGTTGTCACCTTTTGGCTGACCCGTACCCAACTCCACTCTACCTGATATCGTTGGGAACGCTGTGGGGAAAGCCCGTTTAACTTCCGGGTGGTGGCGTCCAAACAGCCCCTTAGTGGCTGAAGTAAAATCAATCCATTACACTAATAATTGTTTTTATAGACGTGAATGCGTGTAATAAACACAAAACGACACACGTGTGTGAATGGGTTAATCGATAGGGCACTTGTGTCATCGCGGAGGGGTCCTTCCGCGCTGGCACTCGCGCCATATCGATTAGCCCTATCACACGCGTGTGTCGTTCTGTGTATTTGGGCTTACTCGGAATTAAGAAGAAACATCAAAACGTTCTGAGACTGATAAAAGTTGCCCTTCTATACCCAAGATTTTAAGTTTTATGGATGCAATTGTACATTGTTTGAAGTTGCCAAGGAGAGAAGTGAAATTGCCAACGGAGAAAAGGCAAACTGCTGAATTGGAGAAGTATATGAAAATGCCGGTTGGTACTAAGAGGAGAATCCCTCACACTTTTGGAGGCGCAAAACTCAAAGTTGTCCAATTGGTCAGCACATGATGTGCCAGCAATCCAAGCGACGAACTGTTCCTAATAATAACACTTTGGCCGGCCGCTGATTTGTCGCTGTTCTCGTTTGAGAAGGCCTTGGTTACCCCTGTTCTACCAACTGCCTCCCTATTCGCACGCTTCTTCTCTCCTCCCAACACTCGGAGACGAACTGCTTGATGACATCACATGTCCCATTCTTCCCAATCTCTCCGATTAGCATATTAACCCTCTCCTTTGAGTCGCCCCCTAACCATATGTCCTTCATTCTCCCATCCCACTTCCCCATTATACTCCCCGTGAATCTTGTTCTTTTAGACTGGTATTTTGGGCATTCTAGAAGAAAGTGTTCCAGGGTTTCCACCACGCCCAAATTACACATCTGGCACTCCTTTTCACTGTGTTTCGCAATTTTTCACCTCAGCTCCAGGGACCGCGACCTCAGCTTGAACAACAGTGACCCCCCAAAGATGCCATCAAGGTACTCTTCTCTTTATCACGCAGGCCACCCAAAGATCTCTTTGATTTGACCCCCTCTCGCCAATTACGGTTACAATTATTTCTTCCGAAGAGTTAATTCCATCGGATCAGGAATTATCACCAGTCAGAGACACAGCCCGTTTTGCTACAGCACAGACACCATCACACGGTCTCGCAGGAGCAAGGAAAGGATGTTGTAGAGAGACGGAAAATGACTCTTCGAACCAACATATGTTCGGAATTTCTAAGTTCGTAACTTACAACAATTTATTGAAAAATGATTGATAGTTTTGTTTAAAAAATGTTCGAATTCTGAACCATTTTCTTTTTGGAACATCCAATCTCGATGATAAATTTCTCATCAAAGTAATAAATGAAATTGTGTTTCATTAAACGAAAGTTTCACGAGTTGGTGTGTTTAAGTCTTACAACAACTTACAATACTCGCTCAAAGGCAGTTAATCACAGTTACGGGGACCTTATTAAAGATATTCACCCTCACCCTTTATTCAATAATTTAACCCCTTGAACTCTAGTGGTATCTTCCATGCCAACTCAATGGCAGGAATTAGAAGAGTCCATATTCATTATTTGGGGTAGAACAATCAATATTTTCAACGTGCCCCGAGGGGCGCGTTGAAAATATTGATTGGCCTATCCCACACATTTAATGAACAGCCATCATATATAATGACGTTATGACGTATCATGGCTGGAAAAGTGGCGGGATTAACTCAAGTAATATAGGAGGATTAGATACTTTCCCATACATGGGCACAGCAACAATAGAAATATCCCAGGTATAAAAATATGGGAATGAAATTGCCTTGCTCCTGGGTAAATGTCGTAATTATGACATAGCTATCTCGTAATTACAACATAGTATGTTTTATTTTTTGTTTACATCACCTTCGCTTGCATATTTTCAGAAATTTTACTCATATTTGTTTCATGACACAGTATATACACAGGACGGCAAACGCGTGTGGATGGGTTAATCGATATGGCACGAGTTCCGGTGTGGAAGAATAAAACAAGAGACCAGTTTAATTTTCGACGCCACCGTGCCCCCCACGTGGGCAATGGTGATGAAGTGTTTTTCCCAAGGACAGATCGCGGTTGCCGTAGGTGGGATTTGAACCAAGGATCTCTCGACTTGCAGCCTGCATCTCTACCTACTGAGCCAACACGCTCCCATTTCTTATTCTGATGTCATCAAAATATCGATCAAATTAAGTCTTGAGCAATATGTCTAGCTTTGATTCACACGAAATGGATGTTTATGAAATGTTTCAGTTGATTTAATCGTCTGGAATATAACAGTTGTTCGGAAAATCGAACTGTAGGTTCGCTTTTCCATCCAACTGAAATACACAAGATGAGTGAATCTAAATATAGGCGATGTCTTATTTGAGAGTCTGACTAGTTCCGGACCACAACGGTGTCGAATGTCTTACAGAATTAGACTAGTGGCCTGAAGCTTGGTTTGTTACGTATGTAAATGGCCAAAAAATCGAAACCATCCACTTTTGTGATTTCCTTGAGACCCAAAATTTCAGTTTTGCTTTACCCACATTTCACACATCAGTCATCTTTAACGAAACCAACCATCGAAAGCCGAAAATCTTTATCAGTGGTTTAACAATACCGTTAGGATAAGATAACGTGTCTTGATTTGTAATCTTCAAGGCAGGGCTCACAATAAGCAGTGTCGCATCGCTTTTTGCTGTGCAAAACTTACAAAAAGCTACACAATGTTAAATTATGTATAGCATTTTGCGATACAAGATAATCAACTGCAGCCTATTAGGCTGCAGTTGATTATCTTGTATCGCAAAATGTAAATGAAAATTTGCAAACAAATTTGAAAACTTGTTCACTGATGCTTTACTTTTGATTGTGGAACATTCCAGGCATAACTCAGATTAACTCTCCATCAAGCGTCATTAGCAACTTCATATGTAAGATGAGTTCTGTTGGTTTAAATACTTCCTGTTTTTACAACATTTTGCATAAAATGTCCATTAACAATAACTACAAGCCCATCAAATTAAAATTCCCAACTTCCATTTTGAGAACTCTAGTAAACAACCAAGACGCCATTTATAACAGTATACAAGTCCATGCAACCCTTAAAGGCAGTTCAGTTAAAAAAAAACATAGTAAATGTTTCATGTGTTGCAGATCATTTGGAAATGCCCAGAAATGGATGGAAACTATTCTATCTACTTAGAAGAATTCAATATAAAACAACATAACATAAATCTGGTATACAAAAATAGCTACGTAATTTTTACAAAATGCTATTCATTTTTTGGAAATGCGTAGCATTTTGCTACGCAAAGAAAACAAGTTATTTTGAGCACTGCCTCAAGGATGTCGACTCGTGTGATTTCTTCGTATATCGGTCCACACGCTTCATTATAGACGAGGTTTTCTTTCACCCTCGCTTACATTTACTTGAGGTTTCCGTTTAATCTACACTTCAGTTCGAAGAAAGCAGTAATTTGTCTATGTTCCTATTTGTATTGATTATATGTAAATACTTTTGTGACGATCAAGAAGGAAAAAATCAAGCCCGCTCTTAGCAGGGGGAAGGTCGAGTACCAGGATCTCTACGTTTCAAGGAGATTTTTTTCTTATTGAACTTGTTGAAATATGGTGGTGGTGATCAGTGGCAGGCGGTGAAATTGCAGTTCATCTAATTAGATCACACTAAGTGTTGGACATTTTAAATTGTTTTTTTTTTATAACCCTTTGAAACCGAGAGGCCACTTTTCCGGCCAAGGAACATGATGCGTCATAATTGCATTAAGTATGATAGCTGCTGAGTTAATGTGTGTAGTAGATCGATCAATATTTTCAAGTTGCAAAAGTCTGCGTGTTGAAAATATTAATTGGGCTAACCTCAGATAATGAATATGGATTCTTCCAATTGTTGCCATTGAACTGACATGGAAGATACCATCAGTGTTCAAAGGGTTAAATAACCAAAATCTGAGCAACATTTTCCTAAATTGTTCAGTAATTGTACAGATTGATTTCCATTTAAGAATTATCGAAAACGCTGAGAAGAATGTTAAGAAATGGTCCGCCCATTATCGACTCTACTGGTGTCATTATTATACGCCCGTTTGTAAAAAAAGGACGTTTTATGTAAATAGTCCGTCCGTCCGTCCCAAATTTTTCCAAAAACGAGGTTTTAACTGTTGTCAGAGCGAATTAAAATGAACATTTTTTTATTTTTGAGCCCACAACGTACGTCCGTCCGTCCGTCCGCCTGTATGGCTTTCTGTTGGAATGTCTGTTTGTAAACAATTGGTTTCCGACCGATAACTCCAGTTTGGATTATTTGATTTCAACTAAAGTTGGTGTGTGTATTGCCCAGCTAGTAATACAGGCAAGGCTCGAACATGGGTTCCGTCCAACTACTTTTACAGCAGTTATTGCATTTGTTCTTCTTAGAATTTGACTTACTATTGACATTTTTGGTTTCCGACGGATAACTCCAGTTTAGATTATTTGATCACAACCAAAGTTGGTCCGTGTATTTCCCACACCGTTAAACGGGCCAAGTTTGAATATGGGTTCCGTCCAATTATTTCTACTGTAAGAGGCAACCAAAACAGATGTGACTCTTTATTTCAGAAAAGTGTGTTCATTTCTGTCAAGCGTTTTAGAGCACGATTTGTGGTTTTACGCTCTAGAAAATAAATTATTATTATTATTATTATTATTATTATTATTATTATTATTATTATTATTATTATTATTATTATGGCCCTTTTTCGACTTAGAATTTGACATTCTATTAACACTTTTTGGTTTCCGATGGATAACTCCAGTTTTGATTATTTTATCTCAACTAAAGTTGGTACGTGCATTACCCAGATGGTAATACAGGCCAAGTTTGATTATGGGAATCGTCCAATTATTTTTGCATGAATTATGGGCCTTTTCGACTTCGAAATTTCTCATTACCATCAACCTTTTAGTTTCCGGATGATAACTTGAGTTTGGAAGCATAGATCATGACTAAACTTGCTGTCTGCCTCAGTTGTATGAAAATGAAGGTTAAGTTCGAATTGGGACATGGTCCAATCATTTTGACAATAGTTATGGGGCTTATCGACTTGGAAATTGCATATTTCTATCAACATTTTTTTCAGGACGTTGTTTATGGCATAACTTAAACAATAGTTAACGGATTTCAATTCTTGTTGGTATATGTCTTTATAGCAACAATGCCTTCGTCGAGTTTGATTACCGTCTATATTCGATAAAAATTATGGGAGTTATTGCCCTTTGTTAATCAATAGCGTGTAATGTTTGTTTATGGA
This sequence comes from Pictodentalium vernedei, assembly GCA_031216915.1. Taxonomy (NCBI): domain Eukaryota; kingdom Metazoa; phylum Mollusca; class Scaphopoda; order Dentaliida; family Dentaliidae; genus Pictodentalium; species Pictodentalium vernedei. Next base: position 53,755,845 of record CM062297.1, read on the forward strand.
ATAACTTAAATATTATTAGTAACCCAATATCAGTTTTGTTTTGGTATATATCTCTTTGGGAACAATGTCTATCTCAAGTTTGATAAAAACCGTTATCCTAAGAAAATTATGAGAAGTATTGCCCTGCCTACCCCCCCCCCCCCCCCCTGAGTATTGGAGGACTGGGAGTTGTTATATGCCCAAAAAACTTGAATTGAATAACCCAAACACCTATTGCCCAGCCCGCCTCCCCCCCCCCCTCTGCCCCCGGTGTCATTTAGGCATTTGTTTCCTTTGCCCTAAAATGCATTTTGAAAGATTTGGAGTGATTATATGCAGAAAAAATTGACTCCAATAACTAAATCGCCCCCTTCCCCTTCCCACTGTCATTTAGGCAAATTTTCCCAAAATGCATTTTGATGGACTTGGTTGATTACAGGCAGAACAAAATTGACTCACATAACCCCCTACCCCCCCCCCCCTCCCCCCCCCCCTCCCCGTCACTTGGGCATTTTTTTTCTTTTCTCCAAAATGCATTCTGAAGGATTTAGGGCTTGGCGATGCAGGCCGTTTGTTGGATGAAAACATTGATTATGCACAATTTGAGAAAGCCTAGCGGGGGTATGAAGCACCGCCTGGTGTAGCTCATAGGGCCACTTGAGTTGAGAATCAAATAAGTGGGAAAATCGGAGTAAAAACTATTGTCATTTTCTTCCAGGGTTTCAGGTTTTTCTAGTGTGATATGGTGGAAAGAGAACTTTTTCCACAGCCGATTTGATTTGGATCTCTTTCACGCGGGCTTCTCAATGTGTAGTGTGCACGTTCAGTATCAAACCCATCCCACTCCTCAGTCTATTATAGCAGACTTGAAGAAAGCTTGGGTCACGACGATAGAGTCAAGAGGCATAAACACTGGTGAAGCGGTTTTACAGATCCAATGATATGTGGTCGTAGAGACATGAGTGGAACGTTAGTATCTATATCGAAGGATTCGAGAACCTAACTTTCAGTTAATCTATTTCAACGTGATTTTCAACTGTCTGTGACTGTGAGGCAGGAATCGGAGCACAGATAACTGAAACGCAGACAAGCATTTTAAATTACAATCATGGAAGGAAGAATGACTCTGTTTTCTTGGATATATGTCACTAGACAATCTAAGATGCAGATTTTCTAGAAGTCAGTCAATCCGATCTTTTCAACTTCAGAAAATGTTTCCGACGCTTTATAATATGTGTTATTTAATGGAGTAGTTTGTTGTTTGTTGGTGTTGTGCCTGAAGATCTACATATCGCTGTAAATAAATAAGCTATTGATTTCTTTGTTGTGCACAACGAGGTTGAAACAATAGAGTTCGTTTATGTTTCTGCGTCTCTCGCTCTTCGATGTTATAGCCCTCCCGTGAATCACATCGTTCGTCTATCCTCTGGCTTTTCGAGGGTGTTGTCTAGGTGATGTATGGATATTCGACCTTAATTCCATTGAACTACATTGTCCAGCTGTGCTTTTCGTCACTCGAATGTGCAGCTCGGTCAATGCGATGCTATCCTGTTGCAAGCCGCCTGAGCATTAAAAGGTATTACACCTCTGCTATTTCAATAATATTGTGAGAGAATTCGATCGAGCAGGGTGTTGCCTGTACCCAGAGTGTATTATTGCTACATAAATAAGTTTGTATTTCCAGTTCCGAAAAGAACAAAAGCGGATTCACCAGTAATTCGTATAGATAGCCCTAAGTCATCAAACATAGTCAATATTACGTGGGGAGATCAAAAATGCAAAATCAGGTGGGATATGAAGGTTGCCCATTAATCTTCCTTTTTCCAAATACCAACTTATTTTCGAGAAACGTACAATCATCGACCTGGTTAAGGGAATCTCATGTGGTCTTCTCATAAATTAGAGTTAATTCAAGCCCGGTGTTCCTTAAACGGCGAGGATTACCACTCATTGGAGTGTATAGCTGTACTCTACAGGGATAGTAACCCTTTGAATGTTGGTGGTATTTATATTTATTTATTGGTGTTTAAGGTCATATACTTATGCACAATGGCTAATCATGACCGTGACAGTTTTAAGGGTGGAGGAAGTCGGAGTACCCGGAGAGAACCACCGAGCAACGACGAGCAGCTGTCAGCTCCCCAACATCGTAACTCCGCATTGCAGTACAGGCAGGGTTAGATTGGTTGAAGGCATGCGCACCATAGACATGCAGTACGCCTTAGTACACGGCGTCATCGTGCCCCCATGTGGACAATCGCGGCGAAGTGCCTTGCCAAAGGACACAACGCGGGAGTCCGAATCAATCGCTCAGACAGTCACCCATCCGAGGATTAACTGGGCTCGACGTTGCTTAACTTCAGTGATCTAACGAAAACCGGTTATCGCAACGCCACCGCGCCCTCAATGCTGGTGGTACCTTCCATGTCGGTTCAGTGGCAGTAATTAGAAGAGTCCATATTCATTATTTGGGTAGATCCAGGTAGACCAATCAATATTATCAACGTGCAGCCTCGGGGCTGCACGTTGGAAATATTGATTGGTTTACCCCACACATCCGCTGAACAGCCATCCTATTTAATGTTGTTATGACGTATCATGTTCCCGGCAGGAAAAGCGGTCGCTTGTGTTCAAAATGTTAATCATGGATTCGTGAATTGCAAGCAAGAGACCATTGCGCACCTAGAAACCAATAGTAACTCCCTGTTTAGCCTACAAACTCAGAGGTATCCAAACTCACAGGTGTCTCCAACCTGCACCCAGAGATGCAAACGCGCAGTTAAACGTGGGACTTGCTACTTCTTTTTCGAAATTAGGAGATGTGGAAAACTATGGATGCTGCCAAATAATAAAAAAGAAACGTGTCGCATAAAAAAGTGGAATTACCGAAGCATTTGGAACAGAGAATGATTTTATTTTGATACGCGTTTTGACATCGGCTAACCTTATTCTTTAAAGGAAACCAATAGCAGTATGTATCGTATTCAACACATTACCAGGTGATGGACGCCTAAGAAAAGCACCAAAAGATCAATGTCTCGTTTACATAATTGTTCGAATAAAAATCACGACTCTTTGCCTGTTGACGACCATCAGGATACCAAATCAGCGATGTGGTCATCTCGTTTAAGCTGTTCAAAAATGTCCTAGTCTATTTCAGCTATTTCTCACGGGAAATTTTCAAAATATTTTTCAGCAAATCTACACATGGCTGCTGTGATGCAGACACGACTAGCTTTAATAACAAATTAATCTAAATGTAACATATAACTCATTGGTTGAATAAATCCATTCAATTTACAGGGGAAAAATTTGATTGAATGTGCCAAACGTATACTGATTTCAATGGCAAGAGAAACCCTGCGCTGGGAAGGATTATCCGCCAGCAGCATGCAAAGGGTTAAAAGCATAAAAGTTATGTGTTCACAGCTTTAACATGTACAACAAAAGAAGAGTATTTGCTGAATTCATGTTTATACGACCCTGGGAATCCTTAAAAGTGGGTATAATAATCGAAACTTAAAAATTACTAGCGAACTCCAAAACAAGCGTACAGAATATTGCTATAGATCTCCATGGGTTAATGAGCTATCAGAAGTAAAACTAACCATATGTTTAATTTGGTGATCAATCTGCCTGTCCGAAATATTGTCTTTTGAGTTGCAAGAAACATATAAATATATAAATAACCGACATAATATCAGTAATTTCCAAATGAAACAAAATACTGCATTTTGATTGGCTGAGAGGTACGGTGTAACTTGCAATCCACAGTAGCTTTTTTACACCGTAGTCAACAACGGTGTAAAAACAGGAATACACAATACCAGGCCATACGGCTAAAAAGTGCCTATTTTTAATTATTAACTCATACCTTCTGGTCGTTTATGTGAGAACAAAAATGAAAATACAGGAAATTTAATATTTATGTGCAATTAAATCTTACAGATATAGATGTCATTGGAACTGGCTCATTGAGCCAGTTCAAATGACATCCATATCTGTCTGGTTTTATTAAGAAACTTACAAAGTAAAAGTTTCGGTCAGTTTTTTTTCCACAATTTAAGTTAAATTCTTGGAAATAAATCCGTTATCCTTGTGTTTTCCAGGGTGTATGGGAATTTACACCGGTCTGGGAGCTCATACACCCTTCGGCTTCGACTCAGGGTGTATGAGTTCCCAAACCCGTGTAAATTCCCATACACCCTGGAAAACACAAGGTTAACTAATATTATGTTTTATGGGTGTACGTTACATTCCTTCATGTTATGGTTGCCCTCTCTCAATAACTCATCGTCTTACCGAGGTACCCGCAGAAATAATCGCTGTTAGTTCGTTACAACTGGTGACAGAGTTGGGGCGTTAATTTAAAGTACTATGAGCAGGGGAGACAGGAAACGGGACACCATCACAAGAGAGACGCCCATCGAATCTTGCGACGGTGAGAAGTGAACGTCACTTGATGGAAGATGAACTATGGATGCCTGCACACCTCGAAACAACGCGTGGTTGTACCTTTTATCTGCAGTTATTGTAAAAACGTTAAATCATCTGTCTGTGCACGAAAAAGGATAACACTTTAGCTGGTCTCTGTCACTCATGGAAAACTATCCAAAGCTCCTTTGTTATTGTCCATTACCTTTAAATACGAACCCATAGCTCGAGTCGCTCAATCGTTCGATTCCAGTACACATGAGGTGTCTATTCAACTTGTTCAGTCTCGATACCCTTTGTTCTCGCAATTTGCGAATTACTTTCTCTTCTTTCCTCGTGTTTCCAGTTTGATACTTCATCGAAAGGTCGGAATGTAATGCTTTAAATTTTAGCCAGGCAGGGATCTGTAACTCGGAACTAGCAATCCAAACAATGCCGAATATTATCGAGTCCATGAGCTGCGATTTTGTAACACTAACTTAGCTATCTGCTGGCCACGTGACAATTAGATGTCGTTTTTAGGAATACGGATGATCGAAAGATATTTAAACCTTTCAGTCATGGGCGTAACAGAAGAGGGCGCACAAATCAGCCTGTTGTGAAGTCAAATATAATATAACCCAACACGGGGGTCGTAAATGATGGGGGAGGGGGTCACATCTCCTACAAAATATTATTTTTCTCGTCGGTCAGTATTTGAAGACAGTACTATTGTTGACTAACCGACATATTCAAAGACCTCTGCATAGTCACACTTACTAGTTTGTTAACTATTGGATAGGGCTATGCGAAACTTCGAGATTCGATTCAATTTTGAATATCAAGTTAGTATTCGCTTCGATTTGAAATCGGATTCCCGATTCGTTTCCCTTCGAATACTTTCACTGGAATATAGTTTGACATCAGTCATATTCGTTGGCACATAGTTCAGAAGGAAAATTGTACATGCATCATGCTGAAAGTGAAGACTGAATGTAAATCCCGCCATACTAACATAAATAGGATATACACCCATTCTGCCACCTATGCTAATTCAATTCTCACCATTCACTACCACTGTTAGAAGGAAATTTAAAGTTTCCAAGCAATCTAGGCGATGAGCTATTGCTGGCCGCTAGTCCTGTGCAGTACACAGTGCTGACAATTCACGCCCGCACTCGTTTTTTATTTTAAACTGTAACCCTTACTGGGTAATATTCCAGCTAGATCAGCAAGGCATGCCTTCGACGAAGGCATGCCTTGATGATGTAGATGGAATATTTTATTAGTCGGGAGTTGAGCCGTCACAGTCACAACAAATCAGGTTGAGCACCCATCTCCTTCCCCAGTCGGTCACCGTCTAGACACAACAGATTCGATTCGGGGTTCGATTCAATTTCGAATAATAGACTGATTCGATTACTGATTTCGATTCGAATCGAAAATATATGATTCGCAGATTCGATTCGAATCGAGTATATGTGATTCGCAGACCTTACTCTCTGAACTAATAGATATATTGGGACAACTCATAGATTTGGTTCACATGCTTAGTAGTTCATGAACCAATATCTAGATTGAAGCCTCCACTATAGAGTACATCTGATAAGGATGCTCATCGCTTATCCTCTCTGATCCTAAAGTAATCCAAGTCCGAGTCTCCAGGTGATCAATCTTCACGCCTGTTATGCTCAACTGGTCATGTACTCATCTGTCTCTGTGTGTATATTGTCCCAAGATACAGTGCGCACAGCTCTGTGGAACACATGTTAACAAGATATTTCTTGGAACAACTGTCCTGTTGGAGTCCATTGGAGATTGCATCCCGGCACTCTCCGACGAAGCGTGAGTAGTATGAAATGTACCCGAATGTCCATAATTACCAGTACCTTCGTCGAAGCTGCTAGTGTTAAATCCCCAATACAAACGGGAGCTTTATGTCAGAGACAATGCCAGACACGTTTTACGCCCCATCCAGCTGGACCTTGCAAATGATACGCCCAGTGCAAATATGCAGTAGTATAGTAATGGTATCAAGAAACTAAATATTTTCCCATAGGCGACCGTTATAACGTTCAGGCGAAAAATAAATATGATCGCATCACTTTAATTTTGTCATTCAAATATCTTTGTCAAGTACAGCCCTTCAGACAATTTTTCTAACTCAAAAAACAGGGAGTCATGCAACAAATAAGAGAGAAGAGCTGACTGGTCACGTCCACATATTTTTCAGGGAATTCCTAACAAAACACACACCAAAAGTCAGTTGTATTTTTAGGTCCAAACGTCATCAAATCACCCTCTTTATTTATTAGGAGTATTCAACAATAATGCAAGATGTCAATAAAATTTTCCAGACGTTTATTATTTAGTTCAGTGATACCTAATGTAAACATGTATGTGTATTTCTGTGTGTTTATCACTTTCCAAAGTGTGATTTACTGGGATTTCCGTGTTTGATTATAAACGATAACTTCACAAGTGAATTATGCAATCAACAATTGGGTCATGTATCCGTGCGCGCAAACAAAGACGCTTTGCCGTGGGTGTAATGGGGACTTCATTGTTTTTTTTTAATTTGTTTTTTTTAACCCTTTACCTAACATGAAAAACAGACGATACTTGCAAAAACAAATTCTTGAATAACTATTATTTTCATTTTCTGTCTCAAAAACATAGGTTATGACCCCACATTGGAACGAGCTCGACGAGCTCGTTCCAATGAGGTGTCATAACCTATGTTTTAGAGAAAAAAAAATGAAAAAAATAATGAAAATTGATTGGCGATTTTTGAGAATAACGCTGACCGGTTTTGGCCGTTACGTTAGGTAAAGGGTTAAATAATATAATTATGGTTAATAATAAAAAGTAATAAACAGAGTAATCACTTGACTGGACTGGTTACGTGAAATAATACATTCGAGGCGATGGACTATATTGTAAAACACTCGTGCGCATTTGCGCACTCGTTCTTGTACAACGCCCGTCACCTCTCATGAATTATTTCACGTGACCAGTCCAGTCAAAGATTACTCTTTATATATAGTATTAGTGTGCGATGAAAATAGATGGAGAAGGTGAGTTTTCTTGAAAGTTTTCCTCATTTAAGGAATGATCGTTTCTTTTTGTCTATTTCTTGAATTACGAACCCTCCCCCCCCCCCCCCCAAAAAAAAAAAAAAAAAAAAAAAAAGTCCAAACTGTGTAAATGGGTGTAGCCCAGTGTAAAAGTGGAGTTAGATATAAAGCCAGATGACATGAAATTAGTTGAATTCAGGTTGTGTTCATTCATTGGAATTGGAAACTGAAAATTAGCAATGTCAAAATTGCCGTATTCGTCGTGACCAGCCATTGTTTACAATCGATTTGGGTAAAACGATGAACGCAGACGATCACCCAGTGTGCGTAGAAATTGAAATGTCAAATAAATACAGTTGTGAAGAAAAAGAGAAATTGACCCACAACGGTCATTTAAATATTTTATAAATAATTTCATGGTGATAAATTAGTAATATAAATTTATTTTTCTTTTTCACATTTAGAACGTGCCAGTGTTCTAACTTCTATTGATTTGACACCATGTTGCAACTCCGAAGACTGGTATTTTAGGGGCGTGGCTGGGGGCGGACCTAATTGTGTTTTTTTTCGGTTCATTGAGTTATGAAAAGAAAAAACAGAATCGTGTGAGCCAATCGTTTTATCTGAAAACGCATGAACCGAAAAAAGTTTAATTTTAAAGCGACTGAACTTGCTAATGACGTTGTGGCGTCATGACGCGCGCGCCACAGTTGTTGTCCACATTACAACCAATCATAATCCGACATTACATTGTTCGGGTTAAGGTGTGTCGACTGATAGGTCCGTATATATCCTGTCGCTAACTGTTATCCCATGGTACTACTAAACTACCACATGCTTTGTATTATTCTATGACTGGTATTACGTAATGCAATGCTAGGCGGTATTGCAAGGTGGATGGGGGTAATGCATGCTTGTATAGTACCTTAGTATAGGATGCATGGTCTGTACCCCTTGGTGGTCCAATGTTAGATCTTAGTACTGTTGATGTACTTAAGGCGCTACACTGTCCAGAACTGTCGCTATACTCCCCTCCAGTTAGTATAAGTTGTATGTAATGCTACGCCAAGCTGTATTGTTGGGTGGAAAAGATGCACGGGTGTCGAGTGGGGTAGTATAGGGTTTCTTGCTGAACACCTGTTGGTCTGCTGTTAGACACTGGTAATAAAAACCCATCGAATGTATTTTATCATTTTGAGTTTCTTTGTAGTTTTGAATGGTAATACATACTCATGTAGGCCTATAGTTAGCCATTAGTACTACTGACCAGCCTACAGTTACTCTCCTACAGTTGAATTGGGTAGTAAATAATACCAAGTCATGTAGTGCTATGCTTGGTTGTCCGGTACAGTAGTATAGGATGAACTGTCTGTAACTCATAGGCCAACCGCTAGCCCTTAGTACTATAAGCCATCTAATTCGTTGTGCTGAACCACAGTTGGTATAGGTAGTGCGTAATGCTAGGCCATGCAGTGTTGTAGTGCTATGCATGATTGTCTAGTAGGCTAGTATAGGGCTACATTTTGAACCCTGTTTTGAACTAGTCTTGTGGCGTGGTGTTTTCTTGTCTAGTACCGCATGATACAGTGTGCGATATTTACCTCTGGTGGTATACTGTTATCCCGATCAACTGCACCAGCAGTCACCCATTGCTATATTTTTCTACCACAGTTACAGAGTTGTAAGGTTACCATTGACTTGTAGTACCACCACATGCTTGCTAACTATCTCAGATTGCTTGAACGACTCGAATATTTTTGAGCAAGTAAGCTGTTGAGCTACTCCACATCCGACTCTTATGCTCATCTGGCTATTGGAGGATACTTATGACATGGTGATGTACTACTAAAGGATATCTTTTGGAAGGTACTAATTGGAAGATATCTCTCTGAAGATATATGGCTACTAGCGTTTGCTCAGGTCCCGGCATCTAGACCACCCCATGGTCACCATAAGTCTAAACCCAATACTGGTGACTTACCAATAGTAACCGCCTTATGTCCTAAGATTAGTTTTCACTCTTTACAGTTAAAACTGGAAGTCCTGTCATGAAATGCGCACAAATAGCACGTCAATCTGCGCATTAATCTACGCGTTATGACCATAGTAAGGCCATGCAGTTCTGTACATATGGCCTGTGCACAAGCAATGTTTCAGCCAATGGACCTCCGGGTAGCCGGAGGTCCATTGGCAGAAATATTGCCTGTGTTTGCTATGAGTAATCAGGAGAACCTACCGTGCTTTGGATGCCATTCGATATGACAATTGCGCCTCAATTCCTACGCGCAATTAAGCCTAGATAGGCGCACTGTTCGTGACGGGACTTTTGGTTTTAACTGCAGCTGCCATTAGTCTGTACCTCTGTTATTCCGACCAGCTTGTACTGTGGTCACCCAATTCTATATTGTTCTGTCACGGTTACAGAGTGATACGGTTACTATTGACTTGCGGCACTACAACAGGCGTGCTAACTATCTCAGATTGATTTTCTCGCTCTAGAAAGCTATCGAGCAATTTCTCGAACGAGTGATTCCATACTACTCTTGTGCTCATCTGGCATAGGCGAGAACCTATGCCATGGTGACGTACTAATGAAGGATAACTTTTGGGAGATATAGTTGAAAGATATCTATCTAAAGATATATTGCTCCTGGCGCCTGTTCAGTTCATGGCATCTAGACCACCCCATGATCTTCATAAAGTCTTATATCATTACTGTTGACTTACCCATAGTCACCGCCATTACTACTGGTCTGCACCTTTAACTATTGGATACCACCCTTACAGCATTGTATGATTACTACTGACAACTATAATTCTAAGTTCTTATCGCTGCTGCGGTCCCCAGATCATATCACCTCCATACTTGGCTTGGACTACTATCAGCGGTCGAATACAGTATGCTTGCCCCGAAAGTAAATCTTATCGAATAATGGGTCTAACAGGTGACTCCATATACTACTCGTGTCCTCGTCTCGGACAAAACGGGATTCTATAACCTCAGACGTTTCCCCAAAATGGATTGTGTTATTGCAATTCCGTAGAAAGGATACCTTCCAGAGAATATCTGTTCGTGAATAGTTAAGGCTCCTAGCACCACCTGATCGGCTTCTGGTTTCTAGACCACCACACACATTGGTACGTCTAAGAACACTACTGCTGACTTCCTTAGCTATCATCATCTGCCGTATGTTCAAAGTCTACTGTAATCACCCAATACTATTGTGTTCTACCATCCTTAAAGTCCTGTACGATTACTATTGACTTGGATCTTTACTCCAAAATGTCAGGTTTACTAGCTATTTCGCGTCACGACTCCTGTCCTCGGTCAAATCTTACAATATTCATATGTCTATCCATACTCGACTACGATACTAGAAACCAAGCATACACCACATGACCTAGCAATCCGAAAATTCCCATGGGATAGTACAAGCCATTGGACAACAACCATGACGTCGCGTGAGCATCATGACGTCACCACGTCGACTAATTTCAACGTCCGGTCGCCATTTTTCAGCCATAGTGGATTATGACATCACAACTTTACTTCGTCAGAATGTACATCGTATTACTCATTTACAGTCGGGAAAGCCATTGGAAAATGCATGTACCTACCCTGACTTTCGTAAATGGATGGCCATCTTGTTGTTCTGTCTGAACAGGTGCGGCCACTTTTTTATGTTAACTCTCCTTAACTTCTTGAATGCGGCTAGCGGATATCCCTGCCCAGGACAGGAAATCTCTTGTCCCAATAACCAGTATAATCTAGGCACATTTAACCAAATTTATTTCCTTTAAATTGAATTGACTTTTTGAATAATAATTTCTTGAATCAGATTTTGATGAATTGTTTATCAAATTTGATAAAAAATATTTTAGAATACTCAGCGGGTAAAGACTTAAAGTTTGGATGGGTATACAAGCTTCAAAATGAGTGAGGTTTAGTTGAGTCCTGAGAGATGCAGGAGCATCGGATCAGCTTTCGGATTTGAGAGCCATATCCAGATATGTATACCTTACCTTTCCAAAGGAATGCACACACACTTTGTTTAGCGCGCATGTGCGCGTATTATTTGAGGCAATCATTGACACAGTTAATACTGCATTCAGTTCTCAGGAAGATTTAATTTATTTGGAAAACAAAAATTGAAACCGTATATACTGTATCCACTAATAGGCAGGATTCCGTATTACTTTACGTTTTCATTTTTACTATTATATTTCTTTTACATCAACTGTTTCTTTATAGCGCAGTCAAAATAAGCTGGCACAAACATTTCTGATTTTATTACGTACTTCAGTATTTTTCAACCATGTCTGCAATATATTCCTTCGAGAAATCCTATCGACATTTTTACAAGAAAAACTCGTTGTCACTTGGGATGAGTACTTTTATCAAAAAACGGTACTCTCTTAAAAACAAATGGAGGATTCATAAGAAATACGGGTAAAAACAATCTATTTGATGCAATAACTCGGCCCATTCGCCAAAATTTCAAATTGATGTGTTCTGCGACATAACCTCCGTTGGCCCAGTTGGTGGTATATATTTTTCAGGTTTTGTTTCCAATATGTAACATTTGAATTCAATTTCACATCCATATTGACTTTTATATTATAACGTTTATGAGGAATTATAGTCAATTATCAGGAATGATACCTGGAACTCGACCGATTAATTAAAAAGCAAATATAACCTCAGATCAATGTTGACTATGCACATCCATTTTTTATAATTACGAAACTTTTTCCTTGATTATTTCTAGAAGTTAAATCTGTGAGGACAATAGGTTAATAGATAGTACATTGTAAAAGTCTTTGACTTCGTTACAAATTTTATCGGCCGAGTTCGAATATAGACTTTTAACTGGGATTCATTGTAATCAATGCTATCGGCATTATTGTTGCCGCCCACTTCCAAACTTTGAACGAAAATTCCGTTGACCAAGGCTACGAACGCGATGACATAAAATTTAAAATTACGTATTTCCGCTATAAGAGTACTGTTTTAAAACGTTATAAATTATTGTGATGAATTGACAGTAACATGGTCTGAGGTTTGCGGCTCGGAGCTAATGTTTAACCGACACATCAATTCATCACAATAACGTATTCGTTAAAAAAGTCATAAATCGGTTTGTAATTTAAACAACACTTCACCCGGAACACCGTCTGCAACACGCGTGAAAAATCCAGAAAAATGAATCGTCTTGCTAGTCACTCTATTGACGAAGCAATTACGTAACGGGCGACGTCATTTCAAATAGTTCGCGTGGTGACGTCAGACGGCAACATTTGCTATTGGAACTGTCAACATAAAAGAAACTATGCCAGCTCTTATCCAATCAGAGGGCGAGGATTTTACTCTTATTGGAACATGTTTTGTTGTGATACAGCCACAATCGATTTTTTTAGATGAGATGTCTGCGTGAATGTTTTCTCCCAATTTGCGATATGTAGACGCCTATATGTAAGCATACTTCTTTGTTGTTGCTGTTTTTTAGGGATGTGAGGTATTTTTCCACGTTTTTGTTCGAATGGAGATATTCACTCCCAATGCGAAGCTCCCACCTCCGTTAAAAGCTTGGAATTCTTTGAAAGAAATATTTTCTAGAACTACCACTGACAATACTTGGAGATGGTGTTGGGGTATTTCCTCTCAAAACCACCTCCACAGGGGCGTTTTCTCCCAAGATGAGTTTCGTACTGGGACGATTCGTCCAATATGCTGACCTTTGTGGGAGGGGTGCCCTTCCAACTGTTTTCGAATGAACATACTTACCCCCATAGTTTTGCACCCTATCCAATAACCTTGAAATTATTTTAAAATATTATTTTGTGACCCACCAGTCACAATGCTTTGAGATGTGGTATTCATCTTCTTTCAGTGAGAGAGATTCAAGTTGTTCTCTGAATGTTTCTTTTTTTTATGTTTTAATACGAAAAGCTTGATGATATATGGACTAAATAACAGTGTGTCATGGACATTTGAACATCCGCCGCCTTTTCGTCTTCCCACAACATTCTCCACCCAGGAGTTTCCAAATTCTGTCATATATTACTCGATGAAACTTCACCATCTTACAGTTGTGATAAAAATGTTATCGTCGATCGTGTTAACTTTACTGTTCAATTCTGGATGTGGAGACAGCTTACAAAAGCACCCATTTGCTGCTGTGTCCAGTTTCTAAATGATACTTTTGGTCGATATTGTATAATTTAACCAATATTACGCGGAAATGTTTTGGAATTTTGTAACTCCAGTTGAGTCGACTCCCTGTGACTTTTGACTAATCCTGTTTCAAGATAAAAATGAAGGTCGACAAGTCGTTCGGTATTTTTTAAGATTAAGAAGAGCACGCGGAAAATAGATTCCCGACTGATGTGAAAGCCCAGATAGAATATGATTCTACACATGGGGTCAGGAGGGAGAGGGCATAAATCTCGGAGTGTTACATCTTCTCCCCAATCACCATGGTCTTATTTCACACCCGTAACTGTATTTGTCACGATCACATGGATTTTAGGGGCATGCGGTAATTTTAACCAGAAAGCGCTAGTGCGATCCGATAAAAAGTAACCTTTGCGTGCACAAGTTTTCTCGTTAGACTGGTTCTTATAGTTTGTGGCGTTCATGGGAATATAACCAATGAGAGCCATCAGCTATATTTATCTGTTGGAATTACCGATCCTCATTACAAAATGTTTGATGCACAACTTAGCTAAAAAGTTAAAAAACAATTGAAAGTCTTACAGGCACATGATCTCTGCCAAGAAATTGAACAGTGAAACTCAACCTTTGCTTTCGTTATTGAAAACCTAGGAAAACTTAATTCATTTTAGGGCAAACAAGTCCAATTGGGTTTGATATCGCAGTCAGCCACAAGTACAGTTCCTAAAAAAATGTTGTTACAATGTTGCCCTCACCGTTGCGTGCTGCCGGTGATTCGATACGAGGTCTACTGTGTAGTCCTATTCGATTCACACTTCGGCAATGAAACAGCACGTTGGCCACGCAAACATACTTTGAAGAGCGTGTTAAGTTGAAGTAGTTCACAGGAAGCAAGACTAAATCAATCTTGAAAACTGGTTACCATGAAGCAGAAAAACAGACGGCGACACGCCGACAGCGCCTGCAGATGTTTGACAACTAGTACATGCAGTTACTGATTAACCATCATCACCAATTCCACCCTTGCCAGATGCCCCACCCCCCGCCTACACTAGCTGAATAAAGAAAATAAATTCGGAAGAATGAAAAGTCTGGTTTATAAGAAAAACTCAGAAGTTTACATTTGTGGAACCAATGTTTTCCAGGTGCTGGTGGGTGTTGGGGCAACAGGTTTATTTTATTATATTTTTTTTTTTGCAGAGGGCAGGGAGGGAGGCTTTTTTAGGGGGATGTAGACTGTAGTATTGCTAAAATATGACTTTCTGGAATTCGTACTGGGGAAATTAAAAAGTGCTACCAGCTACCCACTACTGAAATTCTGAAAAAGTCTTGAGTAGGGTGGGAATGAGACCACGAAGAGGGGGTGGGTGGTAAATACATGTGGTCTGATGAATGCAATATATTGTCAGTTTTATGAGATTACTTCCATGAAATTCAAAAATAATTATTAGAATATTTAAAACATAGACAATCTGACAATATTTTCCAGACACAGATTGATGTGTATTTTTAAATGACTAATTAACGATTTTTGCTAGAATGTCTGTTTTATACAAGGATCTTATTTTGCTTTAATTCTCAGCAACAAAACTTAAATCGAATGTCACCTATATGACTTGACTACATGCATGGCTGTATGAGATGGTGTGGGAGTTGCAGCACTCTCATCCCCCTTCACCAATAAGCAGCTAATTTTGCAGTTTTCATTGAAAGGGACTGGTATCTTCAGAACAGATTGTTCAGAGGGGGGGGGGGGGGGGGGGGGGGTTATAATTTTGGCAAATATCAGGGCAGTGGGCCGAACATTTTTATAGGCAAATTCGAGGCAAGGGCCTGCATTTTGATTTTGAAACAATAGTTCAGGGCAGTTTGAGGTCAGCCCCTATCCCCAAGAAAATGTCCTCCAAAAGCCTATCATTAGCCACATTCTATCAGTCCTCTTTAAAACTACTTACTAAAATAAATGCAAATTCTGAATACCAAATTCCAAATTTAAGATTGACAAAATATTGGAGCAGAGAAATAAAAAAATATTTTGTTTTGAACCAGATACCAAGGAAAAAATATTGACAGAACCGTTCAGATAACAAACTGGTGAAGTATAGTTTTAGTACAGAATAATGTAAACATTAATCAATCTTTGAAAATATTATCAACCAAAATAACTTGGAGCTTACTGGTGAGAACCCTACCCCCCCCCCCCCCCACACACACACCCTTATTTCTCTTTCAGCCTCTGTTCAAGACTGTTGGATACTCATTTCGTGAGCATTCGAGAAAATGCTGTCAGGTTATAGATGGGTTGGGTAAGGGGGTGGGGTGTAAAAAAAGTGTACAGACTAAATTACTTAAGGAGACAAGACATGACATCTTCTTGCAGTTACCATGCAATATATTTCTCCCTTTGTATATCTGTAGTAAATGTGGACAACCTAAAGCCTTTATTTGTAAGTGCCGCCCATTTCAAACAAAGGTTATCAAGACTTGAGGTAAAATAAAAAGAAGGCTAAATTTCTAGTCAAAACATTTATAGAATATTGAAAAATAAAGTGCTAACTTACCAAGACTGCAGAGTTCAATCAGAATGGAGTCTCAAACTACCTCAGTTATTCTAAACAATCGAATGAATGCCCGGGAAGGTTAATTATTGCGCAAAATGTCTTTTCTCGTCCATTGTGTACTTTTGTTACAGTGCAGAACAAAAATGACCGATGTCCACAAGCGATAACCTTGTGGCAGTAATGCATGTACAGTCAAGCCCAGTTCATACTTCTATTTTAGTTTCACTTTCAGTTTAAAAAGCACGAAATTTAAACACGGCGGCCAGTTCGCACCGTTTTTACATTAAAATCCTTGTACATTTTCCGTCCTCCAGATATAATGATGCCTGCACACACACTTTTGAAAACACATTTCAGGCCTCATAATTTGTGACGTCTGATATGTTGAACGCAATCTTTTGAGTTTTGAATGTCATGACCGACATCTTTTGCGAATAAAATGAAGCAACAGCGATTCTACAGTGGCAAGGTCAAAGACTTAAGCCTGGTTCTCTGACAAAATTCCCCGTTTCTCTCTAAAATTTGTTCAACCGTTCAAATCGTCGACTAATTAATTAGATTGGCGATTAATTACAATGAATTCCTTTTGAGGGTTGGGTGTGTAATAAAACTTAGAACCACACTTATGTTTCAACGGGTTAACGATTACTGGACTCAAGCGTGTGGCGCTGATATAACCACTCCAGCCTATCGGCTCTCGTATTATCCCTGCGCCACTCGCTCTCGGTGCAGTACTCTTATCCGAATAGCACTCCGAGACACGTAGGTGTGTTTATATATGAACTGTGGGGTAAATTCATATTGTGGTCGCACAGCCGTGGGTCACACCGCCCGTCCACCAATATTTGAAGATAGAGGTCTGATCCTACCCCTCTGCATGGCTACACTTTTGAAGTAGTACCGAAAATTATACTTAAAATAATAAATTTTGATATTGTCTGGGATGAGTAAAAGATTAAATTATTACGGAAACTTCGATTCAAAAATCGTGTCGATCATTTTGATAAAGATAGATTTTGTATAATGCGATATCATCCAAGGCCTGGGGTAGTTAACATTTCAGTTTGGAGACAAACTGACAAATTGTTTTGGCGTGGTTCGCCTGAAATAGAATGTAGCATACTACACTCAATTTGAAATGCACAAACATCAATTCCAGTTTACCAAACATTCTTTATTCAGTTGTTACAAATACCGAGTCCTGAAACTGGATTTGTTTCATATATCGATTTGGCACACAAATGGGAAATCCACCGAGCACGCCGTGTCTCTTGCTAAGAAGGCCTCTTGTGCTTTACCCGTTAAGCAAATTTCGTTTGGAAAACCAGGATTGCCGCTTCCCCACTCAAGCCAAGAAAATGGTTCACCATTCCATGCGACGACACTATTGTTGGGTAGTTTAAATCCGTCGTAATACACGGTGCCTGAAATTGTGAATATACAAATAAATGCAAATTAGAAAAACATTTTTTTTAAATCGAAACACTTGGATAGGTTGTGTGCGGGTTACCAAAGAGCAAAAATGGGAGATAAGTCTGCTGATGTCGATGTGAAAACTGCAAGTTCTTCATTCAGAAGATGAACATAGATTGAATATAATGCAAACAAATATAGGAAGATCGCAACACACAGCGGTTCTGACTAAATCATAGCTGACTGCCAAATCGTCGCCCGAGTTCCAATCGTTCTATGTTCCAGTAGGCACATTTATTACTTTCCAAAGTGTGATTTACTGGGATTTCCGGGTTTGATTTTAAACGACAACTTCACAAGTGAATTATGCAATAAACAATTGGGTCATGTAACCGTGCGCGCAAACGAAGACGCTTTGCCGTGGGTGTAATGGGGACTTCATTGTTTGTTTTTTTTTTTCTTTTTTTTTTTTCTTTTTTTTTGCTTTTTTTAACCCTTTACCTAAAATAGGTTATGACCCCACATTGGAACGAGCTCGACGAGCTTGTTTCCAATGAGGAGTGATAACCTATGTTTTAGAGACAAAAATATTGGCGACTTTTGAGAATAGCGCTGGCCGGTTTTGGCCGTTACGTTAGGTAAAGGGTTAAATAATATAATTAGCTTTAATAATGAAAAGTAATGAACACAGTAATCGCTTGACTGGACTGGTTACGTGAAATAATTCATTCGAGGCGAGGGACTATATTGTAAAACACTCGTGCGCATTCGCGCACTCGTGTTTGTACACCGTGCCTCACCTCTCATGAATTACTTTACGTAACCAGTCCAGTCAAACGATTAATCTCCATATAACACATTGGAACTCAAGGGACAACATATGCGTGATGGGAAGAATTTCAATAGTATTTTCCACATCGGATCGCGTTTATGAACACCATTGACACGAAGCAGAGGTGTCTTTTGTGTCACATGTTAACAGTTACTCGCTTTCAAGCATGGCTACTGGTCACATCCCGCAACAATTGCTGGTAACAAATGGTGTATTATTGAGCAAGGTTAATTTGTATTCATTTAGTGTGGTTGAATGAGAATAGTAATACCCCTTTACCTAACGTGAAAAGCAGACGACACTTGCAAAAATAATTCTCGAATAACTAATTTTTTTCATTTTTTGTCTCAAAAACATAGGTTATGACCCCTCGTTGGAACGAGCTCGACGAGCTCGTTCCAACGAGGGGTCATAACCTATGTTTTTGAGACAAAAAATGAAAAAAATAATGAAAATTAATTGGCGATTTTTGAGAATAGCGCTGGCCGGTTTTGGCCGTTACGTTGGGTAAAGGGTTAAAACCGATTCACATCAGACGTGAATATGTGCTTTCAAAGATTTGACTCCTATATCTCTACATCCTTAACCCAACGTAACGGCCGTATTCTGTCAGTTATTTTCACAAAACAGGCATTTCAATATGTTATTCCATTTTGCCCATTAAACCTTTCCGTTTGAGAGATAAGTGGAAATATTTTGTTATTCAAGCCATTTTTACTTACAGGTGTCGTCTAAGTTCCTGTACCTAAATGAGACCCTGTAACTGTAGTAACTATTGTTGACTCCCAATGGTTGCGAAGAAACTAGTATACGTGACGACAATTTCATATCGACTATGTCAAGCAGGACACCACCCAATCGCCTGGCCATAAATGCTCTGCTACCATACCAACCGAGCCAACGACCCACCCCTCCCACGCCCCCCCAAAAAGAAGTTGCAATTGAATCAGCCAGTATGTTAGTTTACAGTTTCAACTCGATCCGAGACCCATATTCGAGAATTGACAATTACTGAATTGTTTTCTGTGATGATTCGTGATTGTCAACGAGTAGCCTGTATTTTATTGTGAGATTTACCTGTGGATGTTCCAGTGCAACTGGAACAGATTACTGTTATAATGGTCTATGCCCCAGCTATTAACCACAGGGATCTAAATTAATGGAAGATCCGTAAAACTGCTTGAATTTAATTTATATCGCCTATGTCAATCAGGAATTACTTGTCGACAATTACGAATCATCACAGAAAACAATTCCAACAATTTAGTAATTGTCAACTCACGAATATCGGTCTCGGGTCGAATTATAAATGTAAACTAACATACTGGCCGAGTCAGTTGCAACCTTTTTGTGGGGTTGTCGTTGGCTCAATTGGTATGGTGACGGAGCATTTATGGCCAGGCGATCGACTCTCGTCGAGGCCACCTTCCAAACTATTGCACAGTTTTCAATCCAGTGGCGCGGAGTTAGGACGATGCCTGGTGTAATTCCTGCTTGACATAGGCGATATAAATTACATTCAAGCAGTTGCTTCTTCACGGATCTTCTATTAATAGAGATTCCTGTGTTTAAAAGCTTTGACGATAGACCATTATCTTTACCGTGTTTTATCTAATTTTGGGTAACAACTCTAGCATGGTTCATATCGGCCGAGATCGACATCATATCAGCTAGAGAGGGGCAATAGACCGAAAAACCGAACCGACACTGATGTCACGGGGATACCGAAAAACCGAACTGAACCAATTGTTGAATACCGATACCGTCTGAATTTTAAATTTTCCCTGTATTCTCTATTTATAAACCCCTGTTGAGGTTTGATATTGTAGAGTGGTTCATTTTGATAACAATTGAAAGGTTTAATTTCATGAAAGAAGTGACTAATTTTCTTTTCAGTTTTGTTAAACCTCAATGGATTGGGCAACTGTACTGAAGTCGCAGTAGACTACATGTTATACATGTCCAATTGCTTAGAAGTGATTTCGTGTTAGGTCTTGGCTGCCTGCCTAGAGAGCACTACCCAGGTGCTTTGTCTATTGTCAGCAGGACCTCCTAAAGATGGAATAGTTAGGGAACACACTATTATATAGAAAGAGGCTGAAATATGTCTTAAAACAGTAAGCATTAAGGTGCGTTTAGAAGAAGTCACAAAATTACTGTAGATATGATTTGTGGTCGTAAAAGAAATACCGCTGATGAACTCATTGGCAGTGTCATTTATAGCGCTGTGATAGAATTATACTACTACAACTTATTCTGTTTTCCCTTTCCTCCTTGGTACTATCAGCAAATCTCAGTCAAGTCAGATACCGACTACCTCCTAAATATACCGAAACGGATACCTAACTCAAAATTCCAATACCACTCATTTCTAATATCAGCCGAGTTTGAAGTCATTTCAGCCGAGCGTTATAACGGGATGGGAACGGAAATCATATCTAACAAATAATTACTGTTTTAACCCTTTACCTAACACGAAAAGCAGACGACACTTGCAAAAGAAATTCTTGAATAACTAATTTTTTTCATTTTTTGTCTCAAAAACATAGGTTATGACCCCTCGTTGAAACGAGCTCGACGAGCTCGTTCCAACGAGGGGTCGTAACCTATGTTTTTGAGACAAAAAATGAAAATATTTTGAAAATTATTTGGCGATTTTTGAGAATAGCGCTGGCCGGTTTTGGCCGTTACGTTGGGTAAAGGGTTAACCCTTTGAACTCTAGTGGTATCTTCCATTCCAGTCCAATGGCTGCAATCAGAAGAGTCCATATTCATTATTTATTATTTATTTATTGTTGTTTAAGGTCACATATTTATGCACAATGGCTAATCATGACCGTGACAGTTTTACGGGTGGAGGAAGTCGGAGTACCCGGAGAGAACCACCGAGCAACTGTCAGCCCCCCCCCCCCCCCCAACATACTAACTCCACACAAGCAGGGTTAGCATTGGTTGAAGACAAGTGTACCATCGACGTGCAGTACGCCTTAGTACACAACGCCACCGTGCCCCCACGCGAGCAATGGAGATGAAGTGTCTTGCCCAAGGACACAACGCGGCAGCCGCAGGTGGCATTCGAACCAAGGACCTCTCGGCTTGCAGCCTGCACCTCTACCTGAGCCACCGCGCTCCCTCCATATTCATTACTTGGGGTAGACCAAGCAATATTTTCAACGTGCAGCCTCGGGGCTGCACGTTGAAAATATTGATTGGTCTACCCCACACATCTACTGAACAGCCATCCTATATAATAACGTTATGACGTATCGTGATCCTGGCCGGAAAAGCGACCGCTAGGATCTAAAAGGTTAAGCAAGTTGGAGAGTTATCTGGGTGCGCGGTGGATGATAGGTTACAACATTGAATTTTAAAATGGAAGGTCAGTGGTTCGATTCCGACCCGCGCCATCAGCACTGTGTCTTTGGGCAAGACACTTTACTCCGATTTACAGTGGTGCTTTTTGTACTAAGGTGTACCACACGTCCGCCATACCCTTGCCTTCAACCGCTGCCAAAAATGCTTGTGTCGTGTTAGTAATTAGGACAGTTTGACAGTTCCTCGCATCTGCACTATCGTTCTCTAGGGTAGGGTTCTCCACCCATAAATCTGTTAGACACGATATGACATCGGCTGTTAAAATTGTCGCTAAAACCGAATGAACAAACAATAAACCAGAGTTATCTAATGAGGAAGAATAGGTTTTTGAAATATTTGAATATGTTCTTGCAGTTACGGATGAGGTAATTAAGGTATCGAATAGTATCAACCCGAAACAGTGGATATTCCCTCTATCAGAGGGGACGAAACCAGGGGGCTGGGCACAGGTGGCACGCGTCCTTCCACTTTTTTCCCCTGATATGTTTTGCAGTTACACAATGAGTTAAAATGGGCGCATGAAAACGTGTCAATGTACAGGCATTCCTGTAACATTATTTGCAAATCCAAACAATATTTACCCAAAGAATCCCACTTTCGGTCGCTTCGGTTGGGTTCTTCTTTTTCAACTATCTTCCAACCCAAAGTTTGTAAATGTGGGGTCCGATATAAACCAGATGGCACGAAGTGGTGGTTGAACTTAGTCTCATAACGAGTTCACTCAGGCTATTTGGAAATTAGAAAGTTTTGTTAGCGAGAGTTTCGTTTGTGGATTATGATGACCGGCCAGTGTTTACGTTTGATTGGAGTAAAACGATGAACGCAGACTACCACCTTTTGCCTACAAATAAATTGAACATGGAATAAAAAGCATGATACGGATTTCATTGTTTATTAAATTTTATTTTGAAAGTCTTTGTAATATATGGAGATAAATACCAATTACCATTCATGTTGAAACAATAGGAGCTTGCAGGGGTTCTTTTCCATTCACACTGTGTAACGTACATGTAATTTTCAATACAGATATTGGGGGCGTGGTTTAATACGGGCCTAAATGCTATTTTTCGGTTCACTGTGTTAAGAAAGAAAAGAAATACTTTAGCCAATAATTTTGCCTGAAAATGCATGAACAGAAAAAAAGGTTTAATTATAATATTTTGTTCCAAATGTATTATCCCAATCACTAATTTCTGAAAATTAAAATTACATTGATTTGACTCTGAAAACGACTAGAACCAAAACGCTGGAGGTGTTCAAATAAAGGCTCGATAGAAGGGACCTGCGAATCACATAATTTAGCTTACTGGTGACTTGGGTACAGATGCTTTTTATGTTAACCCTTTACCTAACGTAACGGCCAAAACCGGCCAGCGCTATTCTCACAAATCGCCAATTAATTTTCATTATTTTTTTCATTTTTGGCTCAAAAACATAGGTTATGACCCCTCTTTGGAACGAGCTCGTCGAGCTCGTTCCAAAGAGGGGTCATAACCTATGTTTCTGAGACAAAAAAATGAAAAAAAATAGTTATTCAAGAATTGTTTTTACAAGTGTCGTCTTCTTTTCGTGTTAGGTAAAGGGTTAATATAGAAGGGGAGGGGAACTTCAAAAAGTGCTACACAGGAATGGTTGGGTGGTCCCACCGCGAAAAAGTCACTTTTTTCCTCATCAATTTTTTTTCTGTCTTAATCTGTGTTGATACACGCTTTTATGATTTAATGGTGTTTTGGGTAGTTATTACATATGTGGCATAGTAGCATAACCAATAACCAGCTCGTAGCGCAGTGGTTCAATTGCGGTGTGTCCTTGAGCAAGGCACTTCATTCCGCTTGCCCACGTGGAGCACAGTGGCGCTGTCTACCAAGGCGTACTGCACGTCGATAGTGCACTTGTCTTCAACCAATGCTAACCCTGCTCGTGTGGAGTTGGTATGTTGGGGAGCTGACAGTTATTCGCCGTTGTTCTGTTAGGGTACTTGGCTTCCTCTACCCGTAAAACTGTCTGACGCGAGGTAACCCTGCTGTCGAAAGTGTCGTTAATCCCCGAAACACAAAACATACATAGATAACCAGCTGTTGTAACTCACATTTGGTGAGATGGTGACCATTAAACAGTTGGTGGTCAATATCGCTCACCCTTAACCCTTTACCTAACATGAAAAGCAAACGATACTTGCAAAAACAATTCTAATAACTAACTTTTTTCATTTTTTGTCTCAAAAACATAGTTTATGACCCCTCGTTTGAACGAGCTCGACGAGCTCGTTCCAACGAGGTGTCAAAACCTATGTTTTTGAGACAAAAAATGAAAAAATAATGAAAATTAATTGGCGATTTTTGAGAATAGCGCTGGCCGGTTTTGACCGTTACGTTGGGTAAAGGGTTAACCTGTTTTCAATAGGTTCACACAATTGTTGCATAAAGAAAAAACAAATGTTCAATCTAATAAATCATTTATGTAACAAAAATAATGATAAGAACAAACAAACAATGAGGAAAGACACTTGCGAAACTTGAAAATTAGAAAAGGAAAGTTTGACTGATTCTGACAGAGGCTGAATGAGGAAGTAATAGGATGAATAGATGCAGGAAGTAAGTGAGTTAAACAAAAGAATTCACAACAACTTTCTATACAGATATATATATGTTTCTGCACAGATATGAGAGCTACATGTGCAAATGGGCCCAGAATGTTAGCCATCCATATTAAGCCTAACTTGTTTTAATTTGTTTTCACACATGTATAATTTAAATCCCACCTCCCTGTTTAATGCCATCTATTCTAGTCTACCCTGGACTCTTAGATTTGGAAGTGATGTACCCGGTAGTCACGATCACGGCAGCCCATTTCTTCAAGTAGTGCTTGAGATTATCTATCGAACACGGCCGAACGCAGCACTGTCCTGTGTGATAGCAGATTAAAACTTGCACCGAACTTCATTAGAGCTTACCCCGCCCGGCCAACCAGATTGTGTAAGTGAAAAAGGATCCCAGTCAACTGCACTGTATAAAGGTTCTGGCATCGGTAACTGCGTGGTGTTTCACTGCAAATTTAAGCAACCACCGACTGCCTAGAGAGTTGTGCAGTATCGATAACCCCTAATTCATGATGATATTTGGTTAGGGTTCAAGTCAAGGTGTTTCATTAAGTTTATCAATTCCTTCATAAAATATTTGCGCTGGTGGTGAGAAAGACATCCTATATCCAGTTGCCTTTTTACTACACCATCAGCCCATCTAAATTCACCTTCAAGATCCCATTGAATCTACGTTCCATTCTAATGGTCACAAAAGTGAAAGGATTGGTTTTCGCGCGCCGAAGGCGCACAGGGACGGTATGAGGCGGACCTCTTTTGACAGTATAATACTTCAGTTATTTTGAATTAACAAAGGTGGAAAAAGATGCGTGTTGAGATTCCATGTTGCTGTTCTTCAGGCAAGTAAAGTCTGCCACTTGTTTTGTTGTAGATTAGGCCTTCGTCGGCAAGTATAGTCTGCCTTGGGCTCTGATCTGGGAACATCTTATTCAGAAACAGACCTTAACAAGTCACCACCAACCTGAACATTCCTGGGTCAGGTAACAGGCCTGCTTTTTTCTAATAGGGCCGGAACCTGAAGTACGCTAGCGGCGCGTTTTACAAAACAAAATGGTCAAGAAAGCGGGGCGCAGGACCAACGCTCGCCTCCCTGGAGGTGGATGCCCACCTCTGGGGATGGAGTGGAGTATGTGCTGAAGCCATAATGATTCTTGAGTTGCCATAGCGGTTACTGAGATTCGTATCGGTTATTGGGGGAAAAGGTAGAGGCGGAAAGACAGTTACAAAAACTTAGAGTTAAAGCAGCAAAAGGTAGAAGAGAGAAAGACTATACTTGCCAGTGATAGCTCCAACGCATTACCCAGTGGCAGACAAAACTTGCCTGAAACAATACACAAGACAAAGAGACAAACGCACCAATAAAACAACCAACCGTACAGCCACACATCCTGAGGCATATAAGGTCAGAACAATCGCCAGACAGATTAAACGGGGGGGGGGGGGGGGGGGGGGGGGGGGGGGGGGACTGATCAGTTTATGCCTCTCTACTTTCAGCCATAGCAGATACACAAAACAGACTGCCACAAATGAACCAGAACAGAAACAGTCCCCGACCACACCACGCTCAGACCGACCACAAAGCAACATCAAAACAGCCAAAAACCAACAACAGAAGAGATTGAGACATACTATACTTGCCAGTGATAACTCCGACACTTACAAAAGCGGCAGACTATACTTGCCTGAAAAACACACATGACTAAGACATCTCCAGAACTATCGACAAATTTCAGTCAAATCAGATACCGAATACCCAATAGATACCGCGGTATACCTCCCCACCCCCACCCCCCCCCCCCCAAAAAAAAAAAAAATTCCGAAATCGGTACGGAACGTAACATTCCAATACTGCCTATCTCAACTCATGAATGTCAGGAAAATATAAGTTTTCATGAGCGTCTGAACACTTAAGAAGAACAGAGCATTATTTTTAATACATGTGTTGTGATGTTTTAATTGCAATTTCATAAAATTCCACAGTGCATTTTGTAACGTACTTAAAAGGAGAAAAAGGGAAAGAAAGCTATTCGGTTTTGTCTATGCTGCTACAAAAAGTTACAAAGAATTGAGGTTCTATTGCCAGTATATAGAAGTTCTCTCTACACGCAGAATGAGCAATGGTCTTTCTGCCATGTGCACCATTTACCTGTTACACCCATCTTCTGCAGAGAGGTGTTGACGTGAAGGCGCATTGCGTCACTCTCGATTAGCATCAGATGTCCTCCATCGTTTTCGCAATTTCCTTTTGCGACTTGATTTTCGACCATTGTAGAATTGAACTTCAAACAGAACTCCATATCTGGGTACATCCACAGAACGTAATTCTTGTTGGCAGGGCAGTAATCTGAAAATAAAAATCACTGATTATCTATTGGGACACTGGTGAAAAATGTAATTAATTAAACTTGTGTCAAGCTAAGTGCCAAATGCTTAGATACACTTTTCACGAAAAATGTTGAAGTTGGTGAATGAAATATTGCGAATACTTTCAAATGTTTTCAAGGTACTGTTTGTTTTAAGTACATCAAGTTTCATAAAGCTTTAACTCTTTGCCTAACATGAAAAGCAGACGACACTTGCAAACAAAAATTCTTGAATAACTAATTTTTTTTCATTTTTGTCTCAAACACATAGGTTATAACCCCTCTTTGGAACGAGTCCGACGAGCTCGTTCCAAAGAGGGGTCATAGCCTATGTTTTTGAGACAGAAAATGAAAATGATAATGAAAATTAATCGGCGATTTTGGTGAATAAGGCTGACAGGTTTTGACGGTACGTTGTGTAAAGGGTTAAACAATTAACATATTAATTCACACAAAAATTTACAAAATATTTGTTACTATTTGTACGGATAAAATCTATAACCTAAAATGTGATCCCCACTACAGAAATTGCATTTTAGTAAGTTTATGCTCAGTCTATTAGCAACGCTTTACATCGATGCTTGTGGCTTGTTCTCTTAAACCCTGATTGCCGGTGTGACAGGAATGATAGTCCGTAGGAAAATTAGTCCCTCTGGACTATTATTCCGCGGAATTGTAGTCCTAGGTCTAACATTCCTAGGAATAGTAGTCCGCCTGACTACTATTCCTAGGAATGTTAGACCTAGGACTATAATTCCGCGGAAAAATAGTCCAGAGGGACTAACGTTCCTACGGACTATTATTCCTGTCACACCGGCACTCCAGCTTATGCAAATCTGAGAGGTATTTTCTGATGCCATCGGTTGTGCGGTGTAACTCTTTTTTCACATGAATGTAGGATAGACATACACACAGAGTTTGAAATAAAAAAAACATAGCAGTATCCTTTGCTGTTTCTGAAGAGTTATTTAACTTTTCAATGGAGAAATGTTCGTTGTCATAAATTGTCAGTTTTTCCTGGTGTTTTTTGTTTAAATGTAGCGAATTCTGGATTACAATTTTCAGACGACAAATGCGTTGACTATGCTGAGGCCAACATGTTTGATATTTGTTTTTTCGATGTAATTAGTGTGTTGTTATCTTTCAGATGTTAAACAGTTAATTTTGTTTCTTTTTCTTTAATTCTTTTAATCATTTTCCAAATTTTGTGACTCGGTGTGTGCTGGTTAAGTTCAGAGACATACAATTAAAACTAGGAGTCCTGGCATGAAATGCGCACAAATAACACGTCGAACTGCGCGTTAATCTACGCGTTATGATTATAGTAAGGCTATCAAATTATGTACGTATGGCCTGTGTACAAGCAATGTTTCCGCCAATGGACCCCCGGGTAACCCGGTGGTCCATTGGCAGAAACATTGCCTGTGTTTGCTATGAGTAACCAGGAGAACCTGCCGTGTTTTAAATGCCATTCGATTTGGCAATTGTGAAAAAAAGCGATGAGAAAATGTCCCAGTCAGCCATTTAAAGTTCCACTGAGGCACCATCACTCTCATCGTTGGACGAAACAGCACTTTCCAACACAACTGGAGAGTGAACATTCCCGCGCCAGGCATCTTCTACCTTCTAAAAGAAGATCGAGGAAGAAAGAAGGGCATGCAATTGTAAGATCAATTGATCTATATAAACCACAGCGGAATGCTGATAAGTGTCTGAACCACCATTAAACAAACACAAGTCATATTTTGAAATAAGCCCATCCACTCTTTTGGTTTCGATATCTTTTTCTTTTCCTTTTTTTTTTTTGCTGCATGAAGCAGGCCTGGCAATCTAGAAAATCAAGGAGTGCAAAACAGTTGCCCTCCTCGGATTGCTTGGGAGTGCAGTTACACTTGAAATTTTCAATGCAAAACTTGTATGCTATTTTGGTTATATTCACTTCAAGGTATTAATATTGTGACTGAAAAATTATACTACATTCAGCTACATAGTGGAAAAATTGGCACACACATCTTCTCATTATTCAAAATGTTGCATTCAACTCTTATGTGACTGTCTTCTACGCTCACAATCTATCGAAATGCGTCACAGAATGGGTCATGAAAGACGAAATTATAATAGATTTTAAAGGCAGTCCCAAACAGGTCTGGCATTCCAGAAAATCAAGGGGTGCATAAGATTGCCCTCCTAATTTTTTTTCTAGGCGTGTGGTGGGTGTGCAGCACTCCTGCACTCCTAAAGGATGCCAGGCCTGATGAAGCATACCAAAGAGGGCTTTGAGGATTAAAATCACCCAACAAAATGAATGGAGTTAGGCGCTGGTGAGCAGTTGCTCAATATAATTATGCCGATTGGGTTTATTAAGAAACAAGTAAATCAAAGAGCACAATGTGGCTGTCCTGTCTGAGGTAAGGCCTGTCGCTACCAGACTTGGCAATTTCAGGCGAGCGATTTTTTAGTTCTCCTTACTGCCCTCCTGAAAGAATTAAGGAGAGCGAAAAATTGCCCTCCTAAATATTTTGGTCTGGGATGATTGAGATTACACGTATTATGCTCACATTAAATTTTTGTTGTAAAGCAAAAATGTAATTTAACTTCGAAGTCACATAACATCACGTAATTTCATTTTGAAAGTGGTTTAGTGGTAAAAGGTAATGGCTGCAACCATACCCAAACACAGTTGCAATCATTTGAAGCAAAATGGGTCACAGCAATATTTTTTTTTCTGTCAGTTTCAAGTTCAACAACTGACATCACAGTTTGAGGGGTAATTATTCAAGGAATATTGACACTATAATATACTACCATTACTTCTATCCTGTCACTTGAAGCACTTGCACCAGGATGTGACTGTAGATTCAAGCAGAACTGTTGTCCAAAAAAGTCATACGCCTACCACTACCACCTTCAACCCCCAAGCCACTACCACCTTCAACCCCCTTGGGGGTTGAAGGTGGTAGTGGTAGGCGTATGACTTTCTTGGACAACAGG
Organism: Pictodentalium vernedei; assembly: GCA_031216915.1. NCBI lineage: Eukaryota > Metazoa > Mollusca > Scaphopoda > Dentaliida > Dentaliidae > Pictodentalium > Pictodentalium vernedei. The sequence goes on from CM062297.1 coordinate 53,785,623, forward strand.
TCTGGGTACACACACAGGTCTTGTCAAGTGTGTGTTCGGTTGTTGAGTGAGACATCTAGATGTCTAAGAGATTTCGCTTTACCTTAGTAAAGTTAATAAAATTACTGATGTAATAGTCTGTTGGTTTCAGTTTCAATGAGTTCGTTCAACTGGATACTTAAAATGCTGTGTAAAGCTAATTGCTCTCCTAAGCTGATTGAGGAGAGCGATTTTTTGCCCTCCTGCATTTTTCAGAATGCCAGGCCTGTCGCTACAGCCTGTAACTTTGAATGCAAAGTTGCATAACTTAGAATAATGTCGTTTCAGACCAAGACTAATGTTCCACGTAGAATGAAGTTTATTTACATCCGCCCAGGTGTTATACGAAGTATTATGCTTCAAGCAGAATGATCTTGAGGGTCTGATTTCTTTAGGAGTGTATCCTGCAGGCACAATGCAGCCGGCTTATATTTTTACCTCCAAGGCCCGGTTCATTGTAATGTGTTTTAAAACCTCGACAATTCCATTGGATTATACGACTTTTATTGTTATTGGTAGAAGTTTGAAAATTGGCTTCCATTGAAAGGTTCTAATTCCAAACCTTTAAACTGTGCTAATGTGTTCAGGTAGCGTCTGTAGATGTGCACACAGGTTTCGGAAATTTAAGTTTTCCCCAAATGGTTCCAGTACAACCACTTTTATTGACATTTCTAGAAAAATATGTTTTGATTGAAAGGTTCCTATGGTGTTTAATTCGAAGCGTCCAGACTATGCCAAGGTGTTCCATTAGCGTCTGTTGATATCCGTAAAGGTTTCAGAATTTTGATTTAATCTCAAGTGGTTCCAGTGAAACTACCTTTATTGTTAGAAAGCCAGTTTCCAGTGGAAGGCTCCTAGGGGGGTTAATTTGCAACGTTGAAAGTGTATTCATATGCTCTGGTAGGCTGTCTAGATGTGCATAAAGATTCGGTTTCCGGTGGAAGGTGCCTGGGCGTTTTAATTCGAAACGTTGAAACGTGTGTTCATATGTTCCAGTAGGGGATATAGATGTGCATAAGGATTTCAGATTTTTGATTTGGTTCCGTGGCGACACTTTTGTCGTTAGATAATCGGTTTCTGGCGAAAGGATCCTAGTAGTTTTAATTCGAAACGCTGAAAGTGTGCTCATACGTTCCAGTAGGACGTATAGATGTGCATGAAGGATTTGGATTTTTAATTCGGACCCATGAGGTGCCCGCAGCGCAACTTTTTGTCATCAGAAAATCGGTTTCCGGCGAAATCTCTTAGGGATTTTAATTCGAAAAGTCGTTCATATGTGTCGGTAGGATGCCTAGATTTATCTAACAATCATATAGATTTTGGCCTGAAAACCACGAGAAACGGTACGTATCACATAATGTGTTCCGATTCCGTATCATATAGACGACTCATTCTGATTCCGTATCATATAGACGACTCGTTTCCGGTAGCGCTACGGGTTATCATAACAGGCACATGGATACATTCTATGTGCGTTTCAGTGATCGACCGAACATTATGTCCCAAAAATGTTTAAAAATAATTTAACCCTTCACCTAACACGAAAAGCAGACGACACTTGCAAAACAATTCTTGAATAACTAATTTTTTTCACTTTTTGTCTCAAAAACATAGGCTATGACCACTCATTGGACAGAGCTCGACGAGCTCGTTCCAACGAGGGGTCATAACCTATGTTTTTGAGACAAAAAATGAAGAAAATAATGAAAATTAATTGGCGATTTTTTTTTAGAATAGCGTTGGTCGGTTTTAGCCGTTACGTTGGGTTAAGGGTTAAGATTTAATCTGTTTATGTGACAGAATTGTTAGATAAATGAATTATCATGATAATGTGCATGTCCTGGGATTTGTATCAGATTCTCGGTGGTGTCCAAAAATGGGATCACAACTCGCCGGCAAAACCGGCTCGTTGGGATCCCATTCTGGACACCACCTGGAATCTCATACAAATCACAGGACATGCACATTATCATGATAATCTGTATGTACATAAAGGTTTCAGATTTTTGATTTGACCCCGCTGTAGCCAAAAAGATTTAACGAATTAAGAACCTCTCTCAAAAAACGCGGATATCCAACAAACGTGATAAGGAATGGTGTTGACAGAGCAAACTTCCTGAACATCACGCAATTGAGAACTCCAAAAGAAAAGAATCTAAATTACGATATATTCACTTTCATAACTACTTTCAATTAGGGTCCTGCGAATATTAGAGATTCGATTCGATATCGATACCATACGTATGCTTCGAGATCGATCCCGAATCAGTCTCAGGATTCGATTTTTTCGAATCTCTCGTACTAACTTCAATTTGTTACATTTCCAACAAAGATAGGATAAAACTGTCATTAGAAAATTCATTCATGTAGGCTCAATTCCTATTTATTTGAGTAATTGACAATGTTTAATTGTTAGGTAAGGTGTGAATTTGGCCCAGAACATTATCCATAGTTTTGGTTTTTGAAGGCTTAACTTGTTACTATTCACGTTCTTAAGAACGTGAATAGTAACAAGTTAGGCCTTCAAAAACAAAAACTATGGACAATAGGCCTAGCTGTTTCAGCGACGGTGCAACAGAGAATATTTAGTTATTGGTGTTTAAGGTGTTCACTCCGTCGCGTAAGTGTCATCACAGTGTTCCGTAACTTCCGTTTGATGCAGTATGAAATAACTTGTCTTTTAAGATTCGATTCGATGTCGATATCAAAGACACGATTCGATTCGAAAGGAAATTTGTGAGCGCAGATTCCTACTTTCAATCAACACAATCCTGAACTTTTCGCTTTTATCCTATCCAATTTGGACTTGTTAAAAGGCAGTGAACGAATGAAGAAAGTTCTGGAACAAATACAACTAATCATATGTAAGAGATAACCAGCAAGTGTCAAACAAATTTTAAAACGAGTGAAGTTTGAGGAGTAAACGAACACCTCAACGGACTCCAAGTGCATGGATAAACGATGCGGAACCTGTGAGGCCCTCATCAAGCGAAAATCATTCACATTTCAAAATTCCACCTCCCCTTTGTTGTGAAAACATCTCTCACATGTGCTTCATCGTATGTCCTATAGGTAAAATAGTGTTCGTGCTGCAAAGAAGAGTACATTGGGAAAAGTAATTACGTCAGACAAAGAGTCTCTAGCTACAAAAAACACATTAAAGATGAGAAATCAAGAACGTTTTATGTGAGTGAACTCATTGGCGCCTGTAACAAAGGTAAAAACCCTGGTTTTAAATTTTTCCCATTTCTTCAATGCAGCGATAAACGAGCACTCCCAGCGAAGGAAAGGTTCTTCAAAGACAAGTTCAGGTCCAGTTTAAATCGAGGTTAAAAGGAATTACTCTATCAGCCACAAGAACACTCACAGGCACCCATGACCATGAGCTGAACCGAATTCAGGACCGCCTCCATCGCGCTACGCCCGTAAACGATCAAATAAAACCAATACAGACCCATAACGCAAGTAATCGAAATTGGAATTCATTTGTTTGGGAGGCTGAATTGTAGCCTTTTCAAGACAAATTGTGAATTGTCTTGTGTCGGTTCAGTCCAGCCTACGCGTGAACGCGAGTAACCTAAATTAGAATTCATTCGTTTGGGAGGAAAACCCAAAGCATGTGCGTAAAAGGGGAGGGGGGTAGTAAAGGGGGGGGGGGGGGGCAGGCCTGGAGTTACCTTGTTTTAAAAGCAATTCTCACCTTATAATTACTCAAATAAAAGCTTGATACCTGAGCTAGCAAACCCTAATTATGAAAACCGTGTTTATGCACACAACTCTCGAATGTTTATTTTGGAGATTATATACCATTATTCGAGTGTGAATGGATTAGAAAGGCACACCTCTCTCAAAAACTTAATATTATCAGAAGAATGACCAGTAAATATTTTTATTACATTCCTCAGTTCGTTTTGCATTGAATTTAATGTTGATTAAAAAGTGGCAATGTCACGAGTGAATTATGTCACTTCAATAGTAACTTTGGAACGGCTGACGTATATAAGCCACGCCCCCACATCAGTTAATTAAAATGAATTTTCCTTCTGAATATTTTTAAAAATCCTTTCTTTCCTCTTTGAACAGGTTCGTTAGCACAGTTGACAAAATCCAAATAGAAATGTTTTATCTTATGGCTGAATGCCATTCCCCAAATGCGACTGGAACGCCACATAAAATAGTAAAATATCGAACGAAAGTCACAAAAATAAAACTGGGCCATTTCCAATCGAAGATTTGACACAGAAAGTGATGTAGTCATACGCGCTAATTTCAGAAGTATTTCAGAGTTGCATTTGCGAATATTTTGTGTTGAATTATTTTTAATGAAAGACATTTTAGTCTAAAATGTCATTTACTAAAGAGAGTGACCCATTCTTACGGCAAGTTACGGTATATAATTCGCCTCGAGACAGGACTATTTCGTATTTCCTTCCTGCTAATTTTAGAAATGTTTCCGTGTTTACACTAAATTGGATTATATCTGACAATAGTTTGGGCTGAATTATTACAGTAAAAGACCTCTTTATTCCAAATGTCATGTAATAAACAGAGTAATCAATTTGATTTGAGCGTTACTGTAAATAATTCATCTCGAGACGGAACTGTTTCGTAAATCACTCGGGCTACGCCCTCGTGATTTACTCACGTCCCGTCTCGAGATGAATTATTTACCGTAACGCTCAAAACAAATTGATTGCTCTCTATTTAATCCGACCCTTTATTCAACAAATGTATAAAGGAAGGATAACTTGTAGATAGGTTTATTTCTGAAGAGCTGTATATATCGAAATATAATCTCTGATCACTAGTTTTTCTTAGGTGAGTGTATATATGTATATATATATGTATATTCTAAAAGGATTTTTGTAAAAATAAACACGTTAAGATTAGATAGTCCATCGAGTTCGTCATTGCGTCATCTTCAATACTTTAGGTGGTGATATATAATTACACAGTGTACTAAAACAATATCAAAATACTCGATACTGCTGTTGAGTATGCATTTCGAAACTATTAGAGGATAGCGTGAAGAGTACGCTCCCGCCTAAACCCGCCAATGCAATGCCATTAAATTCAATATCATTCGAAAAGGCATATTGCAAAAGTTCTACAACAGAATTCCTCTGGACCTCATCTGTTTATTTGTATATTAACGTTTAAGACAATGGGAGCCACCCCCCCCCCCCCCCCACCCCCACGGTTTGAAGAATTGTTTTAATATTCATGTGGGGGCACTTTTGTCGTTGGAGAACCAGTTTCCGTCAAAAAGCCCGAAACGCTTAAAATGTGTTCATATGTTCAGGTAGGGCGTCTAGTTTTAGGATATTTGGAAGCAATACAATATTTAGATTACCGGAAATTATCATTTCTTAATGCAGCAAGGGCATGCATTTATATTTATGAATAAAAAAAAAATATGAATGAAGATGTGTGACATTGGCAACAGGGGAGAAAACTACGGTTTTGCAATTTTGTTATTGAGCATTTATGCTTGACCGTTCAATATCCAATCAGCGTGTGGAGTGATATCCGGTAGTGTTTGCACTGGCAGCGTAAACATGGCAAACCATCCAATACAGCATTTTAGTGACGTTAACCCTACAACACGAGATAGTAATTGTTGATCACGTGACCATAATTCTATACTCTGATTGACTGATCCTGTTTGATGAATGAAAATATATGAAATGTCGCTAATTAATTAAGATAAATTAATACACTAATTCCATTATTGTTACTATCCTATTTAAAATACAATGCATTTTTCAGATATTACACTTAAATTATTATTATTATTAGTCTGAACCTTAGCGCATATCCATTTGTGTATTGGTGTACTTTGAACAAAATCTTCAATCTCTTACAATCAAGGACATGAATATAGAATAAACGTATAGTGTTTTCAAGTAAAAAAATTATTCTACGAGTAGGATTAAGAATGAAAGCGGTTTTATTCTTAATTCTACGAGTAGAATATTTTTTTCACTTGAAAACACTATACGTTTATTTTGTTTATAACCATAAATCTTTTACAGGGCTGTCGTGGCAAAATCGTGAATAAAGCAAAAATTTATCCAAGGCTTTTATTGTTCGAATAAATGACCATTTATGGGATAAAATGGGATAAACAGTTGAGGAATTTGCACACACATACAGTATTGTTTATACATCATATCAGATGGAGAATCAATATCGGATGAAGAATCTTCAGCAGGAAAGTAAGAATATTGTTGCTTATATATCGATTTTTTGTGCCATGTAATACCTTGTCATTTCTGTATAATCAAGAATGGAAATGCGGGGATATACTACAGTGTGCTTAGAACACAAATGCCACCCTATAAGTTTGTTCTTGTGTTTGGCCGGTTATTATTATTTCCTCTGTTGCTTGTGCTGTGAAAGTTGTTTGGATGGACAATGGTTCGGTTTGATTTATTGTAAAGGCTTGTACCAAATATAGAGTTGTCCCTTTAAGCCATGTGTATTGAGTTTGACGTTCTACAGACATTGTTGGTAATTTGTGAGATAATGTTTTAGTATAAGTTGGCGATGATATATTCATGCCAGGCATTGGTGTTACTATTGATCTGGCCTCTTTGAAACTTATTTGTTTTTCACATGAACTGTTTGAATTTCTGTTTTTATTCAAACAGGACAATCCTTTGATGCCGCTCATGACTGCACTGGCAATTGCAACACTTGATGTATTCGTGCAGGCAACATTAATTCTCCCTCTACGATTATTCTGTGACCACACTTCTGACATTTGAACTATCAAAGTGGATTTGGGATGTATAAAACCATTCCGTAGTTCATGTATCCTATTTTTACGTTGGTGGATGAAATGAGGTAAAAAAATAATTGCACTTCAAATAACATATGAGGACTGTCCACAAGGTATAAGGGCTTTGAACTGCAGTCATGTATTTTCAATTTAACTGGGGGTGCCTGTTGAGGTAAAAGTGAAGATGGAAGTTTGAAGATGTAGGTGTAACATTAATGCTCCTACACATCCACCTTTATATTTAAATGGAAGGCGCATCGCCAATGTAGATAGCCATGAGCATTTGGGTCTAACTCTAAGCAAGATATGTACCTCTAATGAGCATATCGATCATGTCTGCACCAAAGCCTGGACTCGCATAGACATGCTGAGGGCGCAAAAGTTTATTCTTAACCGTAAAGTCCTAGGAAAGATATACTTTGCGTTTATTAGACCGCTCTTGGAATACGCCGATTGTATATGGGACAACTGCTCAGCAATTCACGTTGCGAACCAAGAGAAAATTCAAGTAGCAGCAGCGAAACTAATTGCGGGTGCTACAACGAGTGCCACTAACAGCAGGGGAGGAATTAGTTAAATGTTGGTGGAATCGTGCATTTAGTGACAAGTTTTTGAAATTTTGCATGCTGATAGGTATGGGCAGTGAGATTTTAAAAAACACTGCAAACAAAGTGGCATTGACCTCTGGTGACCTTGAAAATGGCCGCCAATGAAAAAACGTCATTTCATATTTGGACCCTTTTGACACAAAAAGTATAAAATAGTTACTTCTTTGTGTTTTTTTTTTTTGTTATGGGAAATACATTTTATATGTTACTTTTGTGTTTTAAGATCAGTTACAAGGTTGAATGTTTGATTGGAACGGGGGAGGCAGAAACAAACGCATGCTTTCAGGCAGTTTTGGGAGTCCGTTACATGATTTTTTGCGAAGAGAGAGTTTGGATGTCTCAAGAGCTAGTCTTGTGGCTGCATGTTTACCACTGCACGTTTAGTGCGAGCCATTCGGTGGATCCGGCATAGTGTGTATGTGGTGAGGGTGGTATCCCTCCAATGCTCGTAGAGTATGCGGTCACGGCTCTCTGCACGCTGGGTGTATGGGCAGAGAATTGTTATAGATTGTAGTCCATGTTTTGGACACTCATATGGGTGGACGTCCACCCCATGGAGTTATGTAACTTTTCAATGCTTATGAAAATGGATTGCGCTCCATCAGCTGTAGGCTGAGCATAGGTACGGATTACTTATTTAGCGCACGATACAGCATGTTGTTTGTGGTTTTTGAGTAACTGCTGCGTGTGAAAATACATGTTTCACTAAATGGGTGCAATTCGAATATACTACGTGTACACTGTTTTATTTGTGAGATCGTATCAGTATTTGGCATGCGTGATGGTCGATGGCACTGGTGGAGGACCAAAGGTGGATGGCTTAGCTACCCGTTTCCTCCATTCACCCCTAGACCTCGCTCTAAGGCTCATCTATAATTGCATGCTATATTGTTGAATGCATGTGCTTTCCATGATACGACGCCGAGGCCGTCAGTGTTTCCAGTAAAATGATCTGGCCATATTTTTAGCGTGTAAGGCCGTATCAGTGTCGGCGCGCAGTATGAAATATGGCCGTACCAAAAGGCTCATCAGCACGTGTGTGCTGTATTTTTGGAGGTAATGTGCTTTCCAATTATTAGGCTGAGTATATTGCCTGAGTAATTAATTGTCGACATTTCAAAGGATATTGTCGATAGATTGAGAGCTAGTGTGCAGTGTATGCTATTATTTGTCAGCTCGTGCCCTTTTTGGCACTTAATTTGCGCTGAAAAATCACGTGGGTGGATTTCCACTCATTGGGATTATATAACCCTTTATTGCCATTTAGAGGAGATTAGGCTGTATCAGATGTCAGCACCTTTATTTAAAGGTTATTTATTTGACTATTGGCTGCTTTGTCGACGAGCTTGAGTGCGTAAACGTAGCGTGTGGCTGTTTTATAGAAGAGCTTTGCTTATTCATACTTTGAACAGCTCACCTGTCATATTTGGAAGAGTTTGCTAGGTACCGGTATGAAGTCTATCATTCATACTATTTTATCGTTGTCAGAATGTTTAACAAGATAGGCTTGTGTATATACAGTTGGGTTTTGCTAACCGACCACTATATTTTGTATTTTCTCATTCAGTTGGTTCCGTAGAAGTCACTTGGAATCAACATGGAGATGTTGCCTTTCTCATAGTCAGTCGGATCGTTTTTGACCTAGATCCCCTTGAGCATTTTGGACTGAAGGAGTCCGGGGGAGGCGTGTTTCTATGTTTGTCCATTTCTGTGTGAGGCGGACTTTTGTATTTGTTTCAGTGAGTTAGAATGTAGAGCCCCATGCTGGGGGAAAGGGAATCTCGTAGTATTTGCCCGGCAGAGCCGCTGGTATGACTATAGTTTCGACCGTAAGGTCTTATCAAATAAACAAATACATAAGATTTCGTGTTTAGATTGTGTTTACATAGACCACTTGGTGTTATGTAGTGGTCAGTTATTATAGCGTGTATGCGCTTGAGAAATATTTCGACTGTTCTGTTGTCTGTAGTGACAAGCAGCTTGTTGAAGCTGTACTGAAGTGCGATTTTACACTACAGAGGGTGAGTGGTACTACAGAGCGTAGATTAGGCTCACTCAGTCATTACGCTTATAGAAGAGAATAGCCTTGTGCTTTTACTCTCTGCTAATCAATTCAGTCTCTAAGAAGACCGTGTACACGACTGGTATCAGTGTGTTAAGAATGGTGTATTATGTAGTCTTTGAGGCTACGCTACGTATATAACTGATATGATTAGATCAACTTGTGGAATTGCCACGTACAGTGGATCGTTCAAACAGCTGTTATCAGCGTGTAGAGAAGTTGGTATAAGCCGTAGGTTTTGTTTACACTACGTGCAAGGCTGATATGGGTATGGTTTTATCAGCTATTAGTACTCGGGTGGGTACCCCGGAATTATGTTGAGGTATTGTTTTCTAATGTTCGTATCGCACAATGGTTGTGGGGGAATCGTTTCGCACAGTAGTTGCGGAGGAATCTCAACTCGCACATTAGTTGTGGAGGAATCGTCTCACGCAATACGTGGAAGTCACCTCGTGCTAAAAGCAGTGGATTTGTATCGGGTGGGTACCCTGGAATTATGTCGAGGTATTGTTTTCTAAATTTCATCTCGCACAATGGTTGTGGAGGAATCGTTTCGCACAGTATTTGCGGAGGAATCTCAACTCGCACATTAGTTGTGGAGGAATCGTCTCGCGCAATACGTGGAAGTCACCTCGTGCTAAAAGCAGAGGATTTTGTAATTATAGAAAACAGACTCGAGAAGTTGATTTTTTCTAAAATGTCCCGACATGGAGTAAGAATAGAACCACGGTAGTCGCTGTCTGAAGTGTAAACCTTCTACCAGTGGGAGGAATCATTGTTGATCTCTTTCGCCTGAACATATTTCTCCTCTTTCTCTTTGTGTCGCGATATGACCATAGCTGTTGATAGTGACATTAAACACCAATCAAGAGTACCCACAAACTATAGCCGGTTACCATTGCCAAGATTCGAACCATTGGTGGACAGATAATTACTTAATGATGTAACGCGCAATGGATACTTTGTACATCTCAAACTTCACGCACTGTTTTGCTAAAATGACCTTGAAAATGACCATTGACCTTGACCTTGACCCTAAAAGGACACAAAGGATAACGGCAAGGGTTTCTGTACTCTTTAAACACCATAATGCATATATGAAGCAAACATGCGGCATTGGCAACAACCTTAACACAAGGCTGATTTTATCTTCGGGCGGCCATTTTGAATTTTGTGTGTCAAGGTCATTAGAGGTCAACGCCAATTTGTTTGCGGTGGTTTTTGAAAACTGGCTGCCCATACCATTAAGCATGCCAAGTTTCAAAGACTTGTCACAAAGTGCACGATTTTTTCAAATTCCTCCCCCGCTATAAAAATATACTCTATTCTGAGACCCGATGGGATTCACTAATAGACAGGCGCCGAAAGCACAAGCTCATTCAATTTTTCAAGATGTACCATAGGCTAGTTCCTCCATGCCTTTCCAACAAGGTACCACCAACTTTCTCATCCACCAGCCAAAACCACCATACCCGTTCGGATAAAAACCACCGTGTTCCGTTTTGCCGTACCAATCTGTACCAGTCTTCAGTTCTCCCAGACGTTAGCAACCAGTGGAATGCACTTCCCCTTTCAGTACGAGAAAACTGTTCCATTATGAATTTCAAAATATTCCTAAGCAGCCGAACCAACGCCCGCCTACTTTCTACGGTGGGGCCAAATCCCGTGCTGCTCAAATTTATCACTGTAGGTTACGCCTGCACTGTAGTGGTATTAACGCTCACTTGTATAACAACCATCTTCAACATCTCCTCTTTGTCAATGTGGTGACTTGGAGACAACGGAACATTTTCTTCTGTTCTGCCCAAACTATGCAGATGTGCGTAATTCAACGATTATTACTTTGCCGTTTTCCTTTGAATACCGCTATGCTTTTGTTTGGATCTGAAAGACTGAGCCACGCAGAAAACATTCTAGTCGTCAGAGTAGTGCAGAATTATACCATGCAAAGATGACGTTTTAGCTGAACTATAGTGCATGCGTAGCCACAAGTGCGAGTGAATTTTAGTTCATGATAAAATGCACTGTTGAGACCTAACTTACTTTATTCGGGTCTTTTATTCAGTAATTGAGGGACCAGTTAACATATGCGTCAGCAACTAAACTGTTAAACATACTAAGCGTAAATGAATCTATTGCACGGTCACTATTCGTATGCTGGACAACTGCTTTCAAGTCCACAATACATTCCCGTGAGCTGTCCGATATCTGCGTGTGGGCTGTCTCTTTGCAATAATGCTGCTTTGCCGGGGTTATTATTGGATACCTGCGAGTTTCATCCGCAGTAGGAATGATCCACTTGCGGACTTGGGTCGGTCTACGATGATGCTTTTATCAGTGGAGACATACAGGTTGTGCTCTTGGGTCTGTTGCTGGTAAGAGTCAATGCTTTCGAGTTGGTTTCATCTGCAGCTTTTCTCTTTCTTATTTTATTCTATATATATCATTTCTTACACCCTATCTGCCATTGATAACTAGTTTAAACAATATTTCACTCAGTATTTGAAACCACCCATATATTTTGTAAATGTCAGATATAGTCTGGGGGACGGCCTGTATAAGCTCAAAGCTTTCTGTCGAATCCTCTCCGCTTACACCGTTGTTTACTTCTTTTTGTCTTGCTATAGTGAATACTTCGGTATCATATCCTCTGCACAGCTGCTGTGATATTACATATCAGCGAGGCTTATTCTACGCTACTTGACGCCCTGGTATTTGGGGGGAGGGTGAACTCTCTGCGCTTTTGGGGTAACCCGAAATCTCAAACTCTGAAAAAGCTCGAAAGTACAGCAGCAGACATTACTAATTTCGAACCATTGAAAATTGAACACAACAGACCGTTGCAGAATTGTAATGGCTCGGTATTGAACTGCAATCCTCGTTGTAGATTGCGTACTTTTAGGCCTGATTAAAAACAAGAATTTTCCCTCGAACAAACGAAAAATCATCATCAGATCCGAAACTCCCTCCATTGTGATTCACCGAAGAATATTATTTACCTTATCACGTGAAAACGCTGTCGGAAGCAGTATGTTGGACAAAGTCAAAATCCTTTCCGAATGCGTCCTACTCGACACAAACAGAATATAAAACTTAATGCTGATGCCCCATTGGCATAACATTTAACCTTCGAGGCCATACTTTGGACGAATTAGAAATGCATCCTATTGAACAACCACCAATTTAACCCTTTACCCAACGCAGACGAAATCAAAATTTATTATTTTAAATATATTTTTTTTTTCAAATTTTTCAAGACATTTCGACAAAACCATATCATGTGGCCCCCTCGTTGGAACGAGCCCGACGAGCTCGTTCCAACGAGGGGTCACATGATATGGTTTTGTTGACATTTTTGGAAAAATATTTTTTTTTCAACTGCTGAATTTGCATATTACGCCGGCGGAAGCGGCCAATTCGTTGGGTTAAGGGTTAAGAAACAGAAGAAACGGATGAATTTAGAAACAAAACGTGAAGCTTTTTCGATCAATACGCTTCAAACCCTCTGGTCATTTGGTATGAACATATCAGAGGGAGAATGCGAGAGGAGGTCCATCATTCATTTCACTTTAACAAACAACAGAATGAATATCGAAATAGCAAAAATGTTAAAAGATGAATTCAATTTAACCAACTCTAAATTAAATGAACCTTTGAATTTTCGATCTGTCATCTCCTATAAAAAAATAATATGTTGCGTCACAATCTTGTAAGGACTAAATTGGCGCCCCTTAATAATGAATAACATCAATAATTGCCAGTCAATTTAACCAGTTCCAAAGCTTATCACTTAGTTTAAATCAATTCTGTGTGTTTTTTTGTCATGTTTGAAACCCAACAAGGTTCAGTAAATGAAAACCACACTTTGATGGCATATTACAAGAAAAAAAAACATTTCAGTACGAAATGTCTGTGCCACTACGCATTTTTAACCTTAAACACCCAAACACACACGCACACACAGGAATTCAATAATATCTTAAAATTCACCATCTACGAAGGTCACATGACCAAAAAACAACTAGACTATTTAACAGCTAAGCTCAGTGCTCAAACAAGACAATTTTACAATCTAACATAGATCCAAAAGGACCGTTCTTCATGGACGAATGACTTATCTCCACCCGGAAGGCCTGTTGTCTTAGATTGTAACTTGGAATCTCATACAATCTCGAGACTAATTGCTTCTCATCTGAAACCTATAGCTAATAGACAGTCGAGCTAACTCAAAATTACACAGGACTTCCTGTCAAAAATTGCCAAATTGAAAATATCGAAAAGTGCAATCCTGGCTACTTTGGATATCAACAGCACGTATACGAACATTGATATTGATAAAGGTGTTAAATCTGTTAAAAATGCTTTTGAAAAATATACGGAAGCAAAACACCCACATGAACATTTTTTGGATCTTTTAGAGGTGAGCTTAACAGGTAATGACTTTCAGTTCAATGGAGGAAATTATTTACAAATAATGGGTTGTCCTATGCGCAAAAGATTATGTCCTCATTTTGCAAGCATTTATGTAACGGAATGGGAGGAAAAGTCCTTAAGCAAACGTGCAAAGCATCCTCTCGTATATCTCAGATATTTAGATTGCATTTTTTATTATTTGGGAACATTCAAAAGACGATTTTGATGAATTTTTAGACATTTTAAGCGATCATGATCCAAACATTAAATTGAAATCTACTATCAGTGAAGATTCTGTTGATTTTCTTGATGTGACCATGTATAAAAGGCATGCAATTCCCGGCTTCTGGTCCGCTAGATTATAAAGTATATTTTAAACCAACTGATTCACATCAGTTGTTGCACACGAAATCATTTCATCCTCAGCATACATTTAAAGGAATCATCAAATCACAGCTCATTCATTCCCATGGCTATTCAAGTGGTAAAGTAAATTTCAAAGAGGCTTGTTCGACGAGGTATTTACTGCGTTTTTTTTTTTTGCGTAGCCTGAAATCTAAAGCTTTGAAAAAGTTCGAAAATCCGGCAGAAATTACTGATTTCGAACCAATAAAAATTGAACACAACACAACGTTGCAGTATTGTCGTGGCGCGGTGTTGAATTGCAAGAACCCTCTTCGTAGATTGCAATTTTGTTTATGCCTGATCACAAAGTGGAATTTTCCTCCGAACAAACGGAAATCATTATCAGATTCTTACCTCCCTCCATTGTGATTCACCTAATATTATTTACCTTATCACTTGTAAACGCTGTCGGAAGTAGCATGTTGGTCAAATTCAAAATCCTTTCTGAATGCGTGCTACTAGACACAAACAGGATAGAACACAAAATGCTAATGCCCCAGCAGCACAACATTTTAATCTTCGAGGCCATTCTATGGACGATATCGAAAGCCATTATATTAAACAACGACACATTAGAGGAAAGGAGTGAATTTAGAACAAAAAACGTGATACTTTTTGAATCAGTACGCTTCAAACCCTCTGTCCATGTGGTATGAACATATCAGAGGGAGAATGCGAAAGGAAGTCCATCATTCCTTTCACTCTAATAGATAACAGAATCAATACCGAAATAGCAAACAATAATAAAAGATGAATTCAATTTGACCAATTGAATTTAATGAACCTTTGAATCTTCGAATCGCTTATAACAAAAACAAAAGCTTGCGTAACATGATTGTAGGACTAAATTAGAGCCCATCAATAAATAACATCAATCCTGCCAATCAGTTTAACCACTTCCTAAGCTCACCACGTAGTTCAGTTTGGTGTATGTTTTATCATGTTTGAAACCCAACAAGGTTCGTGAAATGAAAACAATGTTTCGGTGGCACATTACAAGGAACATTTTAGTGCGGAATGTCTGTGCTGGTGCTAATTTTTAACCTTAAACACAACACACACATAACATAAACACAACACAAACACAACACGCACACTTACATGTTGACGGGATGTACATTGTGGTTTCTCCGTTTATCGGACCTCTGGATGTGTAGCATATTTCGTCCGAAGTGTTGAAAATAAATGTCCTGCAGTTTTCTTCCGTCGAACAATGCTTTGCACATTCGATTTTTGTGCGAGCTCTTTTTTGAGTAATTTGGCTGAAATCACCCATTATAATGACATTTGTTGATTTTCTAAAATGCCATTCTTTCTTTGCTATTGAATGATCAGGTAACATCACATAAAGCAGTTCCACAAACAGTACAACTAGACTGCATTGCCAAACATTCTCCGTGAATTGCATTTCCACTCCAGAACGTGACCAACACGAGAGTGGCCTACCAGTTATATTATCGAAACTAACATGTACTGCGATAAGTTCTCCTCAAACATAAACGTGTTCGTTTTCCAGCTAATGTCTTACTGAACGCATCTTCTCAACGTAGACCTTTAAAACAAGCTATACAGTTTACGCATAAGCATGTCGTAAATGGCAGAAAAGATCGAAGATAATAATGACATGTAGACCACATTGACATCTAGGCGTAACAACTTTGCATAACAAAAGGAAATGTAATGATTAGAGGAAAGATACTGAGGGAGAAATGCCACAACTCTGGTCAATTCTAAATTGTACAGCGTCGCTATGGATGTAAGGTCACGTGACTTACACATGTGACAATCCGTGTCTGTTTGTATATTGATTTGAGACGTATTGATGTTCCACGACGTTCTCTTGTATCTTCTTGGAAGGCACATTAGAATACATCAAAGCAACAAAAATGTATTATGCTTTTCATTTGCGTCATGCAAAACCATTACAGTGATATTCCAGACCCAGAAGCTCAACACAGGCGTGAACCGAAAAAAAACAATACACATGATAACTTCTACTTGAACAAATCATCGCCAAATAACATTGTCAGACAAATTTCGTTAGCTTGCGAAATTTAACATGAATGGCAAGTTGCAAAATATAATGACAATTCCGCAAATTGAACTTTGTATACACAATGGAAACCATTTCATTTTGCTGTTTTTTTCCTAATTCTATACTGAAAGAGCATCACACTGTAAGCCTTCCCATCAGATTGAATGCATAGATCAAATGAGTGTTACCGTGAAGAGTTTAGTAGCATTTCGAAAATTTCCTTACAAATATAGATATAACCCTTTACCCAACGTAACAACCAAAACCGGCCAGCGCTATTCACAAAAATCGCCAATTAATTTTCATTATTTTTGATATCTAGGCATAACAACGTCGAACTCGTTCCAATGAGGGGCCATAACCTATGTTTTTGAGACAAAAAATGAAAAAAAATTAGTTATTCAAGAATTTTGTTTGCAAGTGTCGTCTACTTTTTATGTTAGGTAAAGGGTTAAATAGTGTGTGTCAACAGAAAAACTAAAGACTTTCGCTGTCATTGATGTGTCATCATTATAGATCACGTAATTATATTCCTATGCAGAGCTCAAGTTTAGCTTAACTTCACCCAACGCACACGATATCATAATTTATCATATGACTCGTCCATTTTGTTCACTTTAAAACATTTGATATTTTGTTTTCATATTAATCAGTGATAAATAAAGCCTTCCGTCAATTTCATTGGTCAATTTCAAAACTAGACAATTTGATTGGCTGAACAAATTACAAATGGGCCACATTTTCATAATTTGCATAATTAGAGTTGGGAGCTTTCATTGGTCAATTTCAAAACTGGACAATTTGATTGGCTAAACAAAATACAACTGGGTAACATTTGCATAATTTCAGAAGGGAGACTTTACGTTATCTGTCGTATTTAGGGCGGGTTATATTGTATTAATCTTTTACCTACAAGAAAAACGCCATTCGTTTTTTTATATTTTCACTTTTTGCTTCCAAAATATAGGTTATGACCCCTCATTGGAACGAGCTCGACGAGCTCGTTGCAATGAGGGGGTCATAACCTATGTTTTGGAAGCAAAACAATGAAAATGTTTACTTATACGAAGATGTTTTTTCCAAGTGCCGTCTGCAACTTAAGTTAGGTGATGGGTTAAAAAGTCATACTAAGTGGCTAATTTGTGCGTGTGTGTGTCATATGATAAATAGAAAATGAAATGAGTGTTTTTCTCATATAATATTTATGAAACTCGTCCGAATTATCCGTTTGCGCTCGCCAGAGGCTCGCCAAAACGAAAATTTCTTCGACTCGTTTCATAAATATTGTATGAGAAAAACACTCATTCCATATCCTCTATTTAATAAATAATAACTAATTGAAATTAACCATTAGCATTTTTAAAGATGTGGCAATTTGCCAGTTCGCAAATTCGAGACGGGACTGTTTCGTAAATCAAAATCAAAATTTACTCACGTCCCGTCTCTCGATGAATTATTTACCGTAACGCTCAAAACAAATTGATTACTCTCTATATATTGCACAACTGAAACACATGCTTAATATCATCGAAGCAAAGTTACAGAAGATAAATGTTGAAAAATATGGTGAACAACACAATGCAATAAATTACAGAAACGCTCTATCGCTTCAGCCTACATTTTTCTGATAGTTATATAACCAGACACAGCATTGGCAAATTGGGGGTTCCCACTGCGGACGAGGGCCCAGAAAGTATCTGCCTGTTGATTAATTGCAGCAGCCTCTCTAGCAAATAAAAAACACAACTTCTGGAATATCGCAGTGATAATGTCCAAAGTTTACTCTTTTTAATAACCGCCTACTAATTCCCGCAGATGAAGATTAGGTATCTGCTAAATGACATGAAGATATTTTGGCTGTGGCTACGAGAAGAATGAATATGCCTTGACAATGCAGTTGGAATAAATAACTTTTTATTGGAAAATACAGCGTCACGACAATTACATGCCTTTATCAAGCCGTGCCTTTGGAATGCCTTCCGAGAACGCATGCCTGCATGATATAGGTTAAATAACATGTTGGTGCGAAACCCAGCGTCACGACAATTACATATATTTATCATATGACTATGACATTTTTACCCTAAATATCACTACTGTTTGACGATGTTTTCCAAACTGTTGTATCACACCGGGTGAGATTTTTCCGGATCAAAAGTCCATATCACACTTTTACGGAAATCAAAAATCCATATCACACTCCCACGGAAATATCCGAGAGTTTCCGTGAATAGTTTTCCTAACTAGGGAAGTCGTTGTTGTTGTTTCGTCTGCTGTTTTGTAACCGGCTTTTCACCGCATATTAATTCAAATGGCAAATTTGGGTGAATTTGACATCGAAATAATGTCATATGATAAACATATCATCATAATAGTGTGTTGATCCGTGTCGTCGCATCACGTCTCGTTGAGGTGGCCAGATTTTCGGATCACACTCGCTGCCTGCGGCAGCTCATGTGATCCGAAAATCTGGCCACCTCAACTCGACGTGATACAACGACACGGATCAACACACTGTTATGATAATATCTATTTATCAGCATTTCTTCTGAGAATGCATTGTGTGGGTGAAGGAGCGTCTCGTGCAAATGGAGGGCTATTGCCGATTCGTTCCCAGCATGACCAATTTTGACTCCGGTACATGCTAATTGGGTGTAAACAGCAGGATGGAGCAATTTACATTACTCCATGATGTAGGTTAATGACCTATGATGTCAGAGCGAGTGGGTTTAGAGCGAACATTACATATATTGCATGCAAATTAACCCTTTACCAAACATGGAAAGCAGACGACACTTGCAAAAAAAATTCTTGAATAACTAGTGTTTTTCATTTTTTGTCTCAAAAACATAGGCTATGACCCCTCGTTGGAACGAGCTCAACGAGCTCGTTCCAACGAGGTGTCATAACATATGTTTTTGAGACAAAAAAAATGAAAATTAATTAGCGATTTTTGAGAATAGCGCTGGCCCGTTTTTGGCGTTTACGTTGGGTAAAGGGTTAAAGCAGTAACAGATATCATAAATGTATGTAGATATATAACGTGCCCAGTATGTATTAATTTGTGTTAGAATGGTGAACAGAAACTAAAAGTTATAATTTTATTTAGGCAAAAATTAGGATATCTGAAAATTTCGGAAGTGCATGTGATTTTGAACGCTCTGTTTGAGATTCGAATCTTGGAAATTCACGAACAAAAGGCGATCATTAAACGTTAAGTACATCAATAACTGATACTGCAGCAGGCACGTGTCCAGATGTCTATATTGGGGAGTATATGGATCTGTTGGGGTGGGGAGAGGGGTAGGCATATTTATGTCTTATGCATATCGCGGAGATCGAAGTCGTGCGCTTGGGAAAAGTATCAATGTGATGTCCGCGTCACATTCGTCGGGTCGGTAAGAGGTACAGGTGCTTGCCATATTAGCATAATTTAATACATAAAGTATGATATACATTACATTATCAGTACTAAAAATGAGTGTTTTTTTTAGTATTGATATTATAATATATATTAAACTTGACATATTAAATTCTGCTAATACGACAAGCACCTGTGGTAAGAGGAAATATTTTTAAAAGGTGTCTCCGGAGATGTGGGCCCGTGCCTACACCCGTGAAATTTCGAAAATTATCCCCCAAATGCACTATTTTGAGCCTTGAAAGAACGTCAAGCTTGGAGTGTATGTCGACAGTAATGTTATTTCTTGAAACTACTGCCTGTGGCAGCTCATTTGATCCGGCGCTCGGACCTTCTCGACGAGACGTGATGAAACGACACATATTACTTCACTGTAGCGAAAAAAAAGTTTATTATAGGACTTATAGTTCAACATCGCATGCCAACGCTAGCATTAACAATTCCCCAAACAATTGTTTTTGGTAAAGTGGATTGAAGTAAAGAATAAATATTTTTGTTTACACTTATTGTTGTAACAGGTGCACCCTTCGGGGAACCTCCCTCCCCCTCCGAATGCGCATGAATGCATAACAAGGTGAACAGACAATTTTCTTTCTGGTCCGGACATCCCCGTGTTATATAGTAGAATTAAGGAGTTTATATATTTATCTTGTTGTGGACGGAGGGGGTGGCCAAGCCTTCACCAGTCTGCTAACCCTCCCCATTGCCTCACCACTGTATTGCAGACCTTCGTGGGACTGTATCAGTTTTGGCCTCCGTGTTAGAATGGAGACGACAAAGTACGTATTTTTGTTTTATTTAAATTAAATACAAAGCTTTCAATGAATTTTCACACAAAAAGTAAAATCACATTGAACGCCAACTGTATAAAATCTAAAATCAGATATTTTTTTCTGATTTTGTTCAAAATATAAAAACAAACTGCAATGTCTGAGGTTTTTATTGCACATTTCGACTGCACATCGTTAATTTTATATCTAATAAGGGTCAATTTTATATCTAATAAATACATATTATCGCTTCACTGAAGTGATCTGGTTGGTAGTTTTACGTGGAGTTGAGGAGGTCAGTGGCAGCTGGTTTGATCCGGCGCTCTGACATTCTGGACGAGACGTGATGCGATGAACCAGATCACTTCATTGTAGCGACAAAATTATACGACTTATAGTCCAACATCGCATGCCAACGCTAGCATTAACAATTCCCTAAACCTTTTTTGGGGGGTAAATTGGATTGAAGTTAAAAAGAACTATTTTTGTTTACACTTATTTTTGTAACAGGTTCAGACTTCCGGGGAACCCCCCGATGCGCATGAATACTATAAAAGTGAAAAGTCAATTTTCTTTATGACCCGAACAGCCGTTCGAGCGCTTCCATAAAGTACTTTCTGCCACCGAACATCTAATTATGAGAATTCGAACGCACCCGTAAATAGTGCGTAATACTACAGCGATACGGAATCGGATTGCGCACGGTGGATTTTCAGGGGACCAGGAAAATATCGTCAAATAGTAGTGATATTTAGAGGTTAAATTGCACAGTTATACAATAAAGGCCAATCTTGGATATAGTCTAGCTTTCAAGAATTGTCCTGTGTCATCAACTCACATATTTTGAAACACTGGATTAACCCTTTAACCAACGCAGAGAATATCAAAATTTATTTTTTTAATCACTATTTTTTAATTTTTTAAAAAAATTTCAACAAAACCATGTCTTGTTACTCCTCATTGCAACGAGCTCGTTCCAATGAGGGGGTCACATGATATGGTTCTGTGGAAATATTTTAAAAAAATTATTTTTTTTAACTGCTCAATTTGCAAATTACGCGGTCGGATACGGGCAATTTGTTAGGTAAAGGGTTAACCCTTTACCCAACGTAACGGACAAAACCGACAACGTTATTCACAAAAATCGCCAATTAATTTTCATTATTTTTTCATTTTTTGTCTCAAAAACATAGGTTATGACCCCTCTTTGGAACGAGCTCGTCGAGCTCGTTCCAAAAAGGGGTCATAACCTATGTTTTTGAGACAAAAAATGAAAAAAGTAGTTATTCAAGAATTTTTTTTGCAAGTGTCGTCTGCTTTTCATGTTAGGTAAAGGGTTAAGTCAACAATGTAGTTTGTAAAACAAATAACGATGATTACATATTCGGAAACATAACGGAACAGAGAGAGCTGATAACACTAATAAAAAAAACAATTAACCGAAACTGTACCGTCGATGTAAGTTAATTCAGGCCTAATTACGTTTAGTATTGTCCGAAAATAATAATAATAACACCTTGGCTGGCCGCTGATTTGCCGCAGTTCACGGTCGAGTAGGCCTTGGTTACCGCTGTGCTCCCAACTGCCTCCCTATTCTTACGCTTCTTCTCTCCTCCCAACACTCAGAGACGAACTGCTTGATGACATCCCTTGTCCCATTCTTCCCATTCTCTCCGATTAGCACACTAACCACATGTCCTTCATTCTCTCATCACAATTCCCCATTATACTCCAAGTGAATATTATTCTTTTAGTCTGGTATTTTTGGGCATTCTGGACAAAAATGTTCCAGGGTCTCCAACACGCCTAAATTACACATCTGACACCCATTTTCACTGTTTTAACCAATTTGTCCCCTCAGCTCCAAGGACCGCGACCTCAGCTTGAACGACAGTGACCCCCCAAAGGTGCCATCAAGGTACTCTTCAAAACCAGGCTTCTCTTTCTCACGCAGGCCACCTAAAGGCCCTTTTGATTCGACCCTCTATCGGCAATTAAGGTTACCATCCTCCACGACCTTTCCTTTTCTTACCGTGGGTTGAAACTACTCTGGAACATTACTTTACACCATCGGCTCTCGTGGAGATTCACCAAATAATTAAAATAACCGAGTTTCAAAAAGTCTTTCCTGTCCTTGATCCTCATCCACCCAAGTTCATTCTAGAAGAAAGTGTTCCAGGGTCTCCACCACGCCTAAATTACACACCATGTACCCATTTTCACTGTTTTTCCCTATTTTCCCCTCAACTCCAGGGACTGCGACCTCAGCTGGAACAACTGTGCCCCCCCCCCCCCCCCCCACCCACCAAGGTGCCATCAAGGTACTCTTCGAAATCAGGCTTCTCTTTCTCACGAAGGCCACCCAAAGACCTCTTTGATTTGATCTCCTTTCGCCAATTTAGGTTACCATCCTGCATCACCCTTTCTTTTTTAACTCTGAGTTGCTCCTACGTCTTGGTCCGAGATCTACAATGAGTAGTTCTCTGTTAGCTCTCTCACTTGGACCATCCACCCTGTCTTGATATTTGAGTTGAAAATACTCTGGAACACTACTTTCTACCATCGACTATCTCGGAGATTCACCAAATAATTAAGATAACCGAGTTTCAATAAGTCTATCCTGTCCTTGGTCCTCATCCACTCAAGCTCACCTCTGATTGTGTCTAGTGCTGCGGCATTACTCGACCCCGTTATCCATCGGCCTGCGTCGTTCTGCAGGGTTTCCAAACTCTTTACAGCCGTTTGGTTTAGGGGTACCACTTCCGTATCATATGTTATACTTAGCAAACCCACCATTTTCCAAATGGTTTTCCCAAGATAACCTTATTGAAATTGTTTCTCCCTATAAGTTTCATTTGGTTAAGGATTCACCTGTCTCTCCTACAGTGGGAAGTTTGCTGCTACCTTCCGAAATACAAAACTCCCCCACCCTCCACCTTCGAGTAGGGTCCACTTTACGGCCACGGGTATAACGGTGCATTTGCTTTCATTTAGTTCGAGTCTCCATTTGTTCCCATACTTCCCAACAATTCCCAGCATTTTCTCTAGCCCCTCTTCCCTTTCTGACACGAGCACCATATCGTCTGCAAAAAGTAGCCCTGAGATCTTCAAGTCCCCAACTGATACCCGAGATACTTCAAATAGGCTTTTTTTGTGTTGTCGTCTTTGATATATATCAAAAGGGTATTTTTGATAGTGCCTTTGGTTGACCAGTAACCAAAATGGCGACAATGGAATCCCTAGGGTGGGGCTTTTAATTATGAATGTAGATCTAAGTACCGTGTAAAGTCAAAATGACATTAAATCGAAAAACAAACAACAGATATCTCCTAATGTTTTAGCTCTACAACTTACTGAATATTTTTTAAAAAATCAGACGGATTTTAATGTTTGTCCCTATGTCATTCTGTGACGTCACCTACATTGACGTCATTTCCCTTACAATATTCAATTATATATAAATATGCATATATTTAGAGCGGGTGGAATATTCGCACCCGTTGGATAATAGTCTCGTTTCGCTCAGTCGAATCACCCTAAGCCGGCTGGTCTTCATTCCGATACTCCTACCAAATAAATCATTATTTACAGTTATACCGGAAGGTCCATATGTAGAATATACCCAAAGTAGCTTGGGGTACCAAATGTTCACCACTTGTGGTAAAGTGGTGTGAACCGCGAGTCTTGGCCGCGCGGTTAACACCACTTCACCACGAGTGGTGAACATTTGGTACACCAAGCTACTTTGGGTATATTTTAGTTA
This sequence comes from Pictodentalium vernedei, assembly GCA_031216915.1. NCBI lineage: Eukaryota > Metazoa > Mollusca > Scaphopoda > Dentaliida > Dentaliidae > Pictodentalium > Pictodentalium vernedei. The sequence continues at coordinate 53,809,902 of CM062297.1, forward strand.
TACCATGACCGTCAGATTAATAAGAGTTTAAACGTTAAATAATACAATATTCACACGTGCGGTTCTGTTTTTGTTTACATGAGCACCGTTGGGTGGTACTTCCGCTGTCAGTTTTATCGCCGAAACGAAAAGGAAAAAGAAACCCGCAAATCACGGGGCCTTTTTCATTTTAATGATAAAATAACATACTGTTTTGTGTTATGGGTGCTTTATTAACATGAGGCAATGCTTATTTGGTAATATTTGGTTTCTTATGAGGTAAACTCATTTAAAAAAAGTACTAAATAATTGTGGATTGCATTTCACGCTGTAATAGTGATAAATTTAGACAAGTTTGCATTCAAGTCGAGGTCACCAAAGGTCGGCTTGGAAGTAGTTCCACTGAAATCCCATTGCTGTCGTGTTCACCACGGATGGTGTGTACAGCTAAAATTTATGTCATGGGCTTTTTATATATAGTAGAATAGGTAATCATGGTATAAAGTCCGAACTACAATAGGCCAGCATGATGAAGGGGAGATAAAAATCCCGCTCGTCATATTTTTTTTTTTTTGCCACGAAAAAAGTCATCACAGCTTCCAATGTTCTATTGAACTTTCCCATTTGTCCATCGGATTTAGGGTGTTTATCGACAGACGCTTTTACCAATAAATCTCCAACATTGCTTTTTGGTTTGGAAAAGAAAATCGCTTCAGTCCACTTTCAAAAATAGTAAAATATTATCAAAATCTATAAATTACTATGGAACGTTTCCGAGTGGGGCCTAACAAACAATACACTCCATAGGCTTCACGATCCAACAATCGGAACATGTAATGCCTTATATGGCGACTTCCAACTTCGGCAAATTTCACAGGTCAGAATCCATTGCTCAACGTCTTCTTTCAACCCCAGCCAAACGAAACACTCTCTAACTTTCGTTAAAGTTTTATTCCTTCTCAAATTTTCTCCAACTGAAGAATCGTTAAATTGTTTTAATATATAATACTTGATTCTGTTTGGGACAATCATAAACAGTTATCAGTTTTCTCAGATTGGTACAACTCCCGGTACAATATACCACCTATAACTATGATTTGTTCCCGCTGGGAAATGTATCTTTTTATACGACGTGTCTTCTCCTTTTAATATTTCATCAGCAGCCTTTACATTATCAATTTTATTATTCAACAATATCAGGGTGCAATGTTCAGAAAATTGCCGGGTGTATTTTACACTCGTCCAAAAATGAGTTGAGAGAGCACTGCTCCACAAGCTTCATCCCATGCGTCTGTATCAAGACTAACGTTGTACTCACAATTAGGGAAAGAACAGAATTGGACTCTGACATAACTTATCTTGGAACGTCTCAAAATCATGTAAATGTATATTTGCACACAAGCCGATAAAACTTCCGAATCTTTAACATTTTGGAATGGGCCAATCTTTTATCCTGAATATCAGGCTGCATCCGGACAGAGAGCATGATGTGACCTAAATAAGACAGCTGTTCAAATGGGCACATCTAGGAGGCATTAAAATGAAAACTGTACCACAAATTCTTTCAAACTCGCCTTCCAGTCCCTCTACATATTCCTAGAAGATTTTGGCACAAACTATTGTATCGTCTGAATATACAAGACGTGTTTTATAATGGAGCCCCTTTAAGGAAGCTTTATGTGTGCGTTTAGGAATAGCACTCCGTCACGCTGATGACAATTCAAATCGGGGCGTAGAACACATATCTACTTTTTGTCTTTTAGGTCTATTAATAGTATATATAACTATTCAGTCCGCTTTTCGAGTAATATTAGTTATCCTTGTATTTTCCAGATTGTATCGGAATTTACATTGGTTTGGGAACTCATACACCCTGAGGCGAAGCCGAAGGGTGTATGAGTTCCCAAACCGGTGTAAATTCCCATACACCCTGGAAAACACAAGGATAAGGGATTTATTTCCAAGAATTTTGGTATACTTAATACTTTAACCTGCATTGTCGGCAAAAACTGACAGAAAATTTGTACTTTGCAAGTTTCTTAAATAAAACCAGACAAATATGGATGTCACTGGAACTGGCTAAATGAGCCAGTTCCAACGACATCCATATCTGCAATATTTTATTACACATAAATATTAAATTTCCTGTTTTTTTTATTTTTGTTCTAACATTACCGAGCAAAAGGTATGAATTAATAATTAAAAATGGGTACTTTTTAGCCATATAGCTTGCTCTTGTATATTCGTGTTTTTACACCGTGGTTAAACAAGGTGTAAAAAAGCCACTGTGGATTGCAAGTTACACCGTACCTCTCAGCCAATCAAAATGCAGTATTTTGCTTCATTTGGAAATAATGAACCAAATCTACTGTGCGGAGGTTCATGTATTTTTGTTTCAGTTGGTGAGACGTCAGGTGTAATTATATATCCAGGAGAAGGTGGCAACTTCCACGCGTCCCTAACGAAACACCAGCTATTTATTTGTGTGTTCCGTGGAACTAGATTTACAATTCACAAATAACACCACTCACCGTGATAAAAAAAAATAACAAAATTATCGTCAAAATATCCATCAGGGCTAGACTTACGAGCTGAGGCTCTCACAGCTCCCATTACTTCAAATAAATATTCGAATATCTCTTTTGTCTGTACATTTCTATGCCAACGGCGTATCACATTTTGCCATCCTCACCAAAACAAAAACCTCCAAATAAAGCAATGCATTTTGAAATTAAAATTCTGCCTGCGAAGCTAGAAACTCTGGCGCCTCACCCCTGCTCCTTGATTTTAAATAGTAGAATTTTCTCCTATGGTGCTGAAAGGAGGGAAACCGCGCAGTTTTGTACATGCGTAAGGGTAAATGTCCACACATATACTTAAGACTTATTTGTTTTACAAGGATTGGCGAACAAGTTATGCAACCTATATTAACGCCTCTCTTTGGCCTATTGGCGCAGATGTGTGAGATGACCTTCGTATCGGCAACTTCATGGCCTCGCTAGGAAGGGAATACTAGGAAGGGATCTTTAGCCTGCACGGAGTGTGTCTCTCTCCGCACAGAGGACAACCGTTTTACGTCCCCACCCGATTGGACGGTACGTAGTGACAGCATCAATCCCACAACTGATGCTGACAGAGAGTGTTCGGACACCTTGAGAACTTTCTCCGACCGGGAATCGATCCCGGGATCTCTGGCATGAGAGACCAGCGCACTTATCCACTCGACCACCACTCTCTTACACACAGATAAATACCCCTTCCTAAAATATAATATCAATCAAGAAATAAATGATAATAAATGTTAGTGCCACTTTTTATATATATATTTTTGATATGATTATATATATATAGATAGATATTGGAATTATCACATATGTATAGTGTATAACAGATTTGCACTAGATATATAATTAGAGATGAATACTGATGCGAAGTCACCGAGGGCTAATATCTCGGCCGATTTGAATAATCTCTTCATTTATTAAACCAAAACAAATTATTACAAAATATTCTCAGATTTGTTACAGTTTTCTGACAATGTTGTTGTTTCTCATTCTTTTACCAAGTCTAAAGTTTTTTCTCCTCCATGCTTAGCTATCGGGACGTCTCGGCTTCCCCACTGGCGACGTTCGGATAGCTGAACTACCCCTTATTCCACTTGGAGGAACCTTCGTTTATGAAGCTGCATCTCAGTTTGCGGTGTATTTTCTGTGCAACTCTCTTCTTTCTTCTTTCATGGCCTATTTAGGCCACCCTCAATATTTTTTTTTATCTCGAGATCTCGAGATAATATCTCAAAATTTCGAGATAATATCTCGAGATCTTGAGATATGAATCTCAAGATCTCGAGAAAGTATCTCAAGATCTCAATACAATATCTCAAGATCTTGAGATAATATCTCAAGATCTCGAGAAAATATCCCAAGATCTCGAGACAATATCTCAAGATCTCGACATAATATCTCAAGATCTTGAGATATGCATCTCAAGATCCCGAGAAAGTATCTCAAGATCTCGATAAAATATTTCAAGATCTCGAGATAATATATCAAGATCTCGAGAAAATATCCTAAGATCTCGAGATAATATCTCAAGATCTCGACTTAATATCTCAAGATCTCGAGAAAATATCCATAGATCTCGAGATACTATCTCAAGATCTCGAGAAAATATCCAAAGATCTCGAGATACTATCTCAAGATCTCGATATAATATCTCAAGATCTCGAGGAAATATCCCAAGATCTCGAGATAATATCTCAAGATCTCGACATAATCTCTCAAGATCTTGAGATATGCATCTCAAGATCTCGAGAAAGTATCTCAAGATCTCGATAAAATATTTCAAGATCTCGAGATGATATCTCAAGATCTCGAGAAAATATCCCAAGATCTCGAGATAATATCTCAAGATCTCGACATAATATCTCAAGATCTCGAGAAAATAGCCAAAGATCTCGAGATAATATCTTAAGATCTCGACATAGTATCTCAAGATCTCGAGATATTATTTAGAGATCTTGAGATATTTTCTCGAGATCTCGACATAGTTTCACACACGAGTATGAACCCAAGCGGAGGCTCAACTTCACTGACGCCCACACCCTTTAACAAATTGGACTCTCATTTTACACCTCCTAGTAGTAAATTCGTCGCTCTCATGACCTGGAACTAGTCTAGCCCCCAATAAGTCATCGCCCATGTTTCACTCGTACGGAAATTTCAGTGGGTAGGAAAAGCGAACGTATGATTCGAGTTCCCAATAAACTAATATATTCCGGACGACTGAATCTGGAAATATTCATAACAATTCATTTGCTAAGAAGCCAAGCTAGAAATGTTGCTCAATCGAGACTTGATTTGATTGACATTTCGTCCCCTGTGTTCCAATGTGTTCTATGTGCCTTCTGGCACATAGAACACATTGGAACTGAGGGGTCGATTTGATGACATTACAATCAGAAATGAAGACACACTACAGTCGCAATTTTATGTTTACGCCGAGTATAGTTCGATAAATTATATTAATATTGGAAAGTCTTCAAGGGGACTTAAATACTTATTGATTGGATTATATATGACTGATGAAGGAAAGAATATTTGAATATCTTTGTAAGTGAACGCACATTATATTATATCAACGGTAGTACAGTACGACCGCCTTGGACTGGTCATTTTCCACGGCTAGGCAATATTATTATCAATTTACCGGGCGTTACCTACACATTAATATTAATTTACATAGACGATAAGGGAACATACCCGCCCGTGGGTACGAAAAACCGGGGCGGATAATGGCCATTATCGCCCAGCGTCTTACATGACGTCATTTACTCAACATCCGGTTGATTTGTTTTGATTGCAGCCGACGTAAAAATAGATTTCTATCGAGTAAATTAAAAGCAAAATAAAATGTCTCAATCATCAGAAATGGATGAGAGCGTTTTAGAGCAAATGGAAGCGGATGCTAGGCCGATTAACACCAAGAGGTCGACAGCTTATGGCATTCGAAAATTTACGAAGTGGCTCAAGAGGCGTGAAAAAGTTTGTGACTTTTCAACGATAAGTGCGGATGAACTCAACGAAATTCTTCGCAAATTTTAAGTGAACTTTATGGTGCCACACAAAATGACTTCCGAGAAACAAAACAAAATGAATGTTAAATCAAATGTTATTTATAATGTTAATTAAAAAAATTATTCCAATGTTATCTCCAGTTTGAATATGCCCGCCTGTCTATTTGATATATGCCCGTCTGTCAATCACTGTATTAGTGATTGGCAATTTGGAATACATATTTGGGTCGTCTTTCATACAGTACTTGATAATAATAATAATAACGTGATTTTCTCGGGCGTATCGCTCCATTATCGGACCTCCATTAGTGAGTAGCAGCCCTACAGTCATTAGCGGCCCTCGGCTATCGCCTCGGGCCTCTAAGGGACTGCCGGGCTGCTAATCACTAATGGCGGTCCGATAATGGAGCGTAACGTCCTCGAAAATCACGTTATTGTATAATTACCAACGGACGCCATAATATTAGACTCCAAAGACTAATTATAGAAAAAATCATCAAAAATTTAATTAATGAAGCACCGGGTATAACTCGATCCTTCATTAATTAAAATTTTGGCGATGAGGTTTTTGTTACCTGGTGAGCGCATGCGTGGACATCAACGCCGGTTGGGGTGCGGTTGGGTGCTTATTTCCATGATGTGCAGATTTCAGATATTTTGGAAACCTCAGTTTAATAAACCGAGCCCTCAAACTATGAAGTGATACGTTTTTCAGATAATTTTAATTCATCTTTTGAATGAGCGAAGTCAACATAATAAGACCCAGTAGCGGTTAGTCCAAAGCGTTAGACTAACCCCCACCCCGGGGGTGCGTGGGGGTGCTTATTTCCATGGCATGCAGATTTTAGATAGATAGGAGACATCACTCTCGTGCTCATGTCATCGTAACCCAATCGGAAATTAGGGAGAAGTTTCAGGAATAATCTGTCATAGAATATTTAATGGTGTTTAACCCTTTGAACCCAAGCGGCCGCTTTTCCGGCCAGGAACATGCTATATCATAACGTCATTAAATGGGATTGCTGTTCAGTAAATGTGTCGGGTTGACCAATCCATATTTTCAACGTGCAGCCCCGAGGCTGCACGTTGAAAATATAGATTGGTCTACCCCCAATAATCAATAATGAATATGGAGTCTTCTAATTGCTGCCAGTGAACTGGCATGGAAGATAATATTAGAGTTCAAAGAGGTAAGGTCACATATATCTGCACAATGGCTTATCATGACCAATCTGTAATAGAAGATCAGGATCTATTTCTATTGTCTGCTGGAGCAACTCCTTTAATGCAAGAAGTACCTTGCCAGGCTGATGTGGGTCCTCGCCCGTGGTGCTACGTTTCCTTCGAACAGGTGTAGCAATAAAAAAACTGAACTTCATCAGAATAGATAAAGATTCTCTCGTGAGTATCGATATACATAATATTTCAAGACCGAGTTCACTGAAATCTATCTAAGTTCTACTATATACGTCGCACCGCAGTGCTCTCCGACTTACATTATTCGTCTTCGTCTATGATACGGAGTATTAATGTAAGTCAGGGAGCACTGCGGTGGATTCTAGACGTTAACATTGCATTGCACTATCATCGATTCAAATTCAATCGAATTAGATTCATCTGAAATCCGCCAAACCCCCATTTGATACATATAGACGCACTACCGTCGAGTCGAATTCAGTTGGCGCACGATCTCAACACATAATGTGTGAGTCTACACACCCATCTTCTGTGATATTTATATTTAATATACGCTAAACAATAGATCATCAAAGGAATTGCGGGAAGATAGAAATCGTATCCCCCCCCCCCCCCCCCCCCCCCACTGTGAAGATATAGAAATTTCCATTTTCACGGTATCAATCAAAATGGTGGCTTTTCAAAGCATCACTTCAAGGTGAATACGAGTCAAATTATCACTGCAAATGACCAATTTGTTCTAAAAACGTATAATGAAAAGTAAATCTAGTGTTTTTGAGTGGATATCGATCATTTCCAGCAATAATTCAACACGTATTCACCCTGATTTGATGCGTGAAACATACTAGACCAAACATAACCTGAAAGTCCGTAATATTAGTTTTGGGTTTGGTACGTCATTTCAAAGGACGTACCGAACCAAAGAATCAGATTGTAAGACGCTATCTGTTTCGAGTATCAATCAAATCACTTCCGCGTTTCAATGATTCAATGCGCTGTTTACTTTCATGCAACAATTCAAGGGTTGAAACGAGTGGAATTATCAGATTCTTATAAAAAGCTTATACTAAAAAGTAAATCTAGTATTTTTGAGTGGATAACGAAAATTGTCTCACCTGTGACCGAGACGAATGGTTATTTTCGCTCGCGCAAGTGCTCGCGAAAAATAAACATTTGTCTAGGTCACTCATGAGATAATTTTCGGAATCCACGCAAAAACACTAGATATCCTCCACATTTGACTGTGTACACGTAACGAATACCTTATACTTGCAGTGCTCAAAATAGCTTTTTTTCTTTGCGTAGCAAAATGCTATGCATTTCCAAAAAATGAATAGCATTTTGTAAAAATTACATAGCTATTTTTGTATACCAGAGTTATGTTATGCTGTTTTATATTGAATTCTTCTAAGTAGATAGAATAGTTTCCATCCATTTCTGGACATTTCCAAATGATCTGCAACAGATGAAACATTAACTATGTTTTTTAACTGAATTGCCTTTAAGGGTTGCATGGACTTGTATACTGTTATAAATGGCGTCTTGGTTGTTTAATAGAGTTCTCAAAATGGAAGTTGGGATCTTTAATTTGATGGGCTTGTAGTTATTTTTAATGGACATTTTATGCAAAATGTTGTAAAAACAGGAAATATTTAAACCAACAGAACTCATCATACCTATGAAGTTGCTAATGATGTTTGATGGAGAGTTAATCTGAGTTCTGCCTGGAATGTTACATAGTAAAGCATCAGTGAACTAGTTTTCAAATTTGTTTGCAAATTTTCATTTACATTTTGCGATACAAGATAATCAACTGCAGCCTAATAGGCTGCAGTTGATTATCTTGTATCGCAAAATGCTATACATAATTTAACACTGTGTAGCGTTTTGCAAGTTTTGCATAGCAAAAAGCGACGCGACACCGCTTATTTTGAGCCCTGATACTATGATTTATTCATTTTTTATACGGACACTCCATCGACGCTCTGAATTCATTTGAAGATTATCTTTGATATGATAAGGTTTATAAGTTTGACCTTCATATACAGGCATATTTGTTTGCAATTTATGGTGCTTTAATGGGATATCAAGACGCGTAATGTTTCAACAAAAAAAAAAGCCGAATCGTGTCTGTGTAGCTTAATTGGCTGCATCCCTACCCTCAACCCCAGACCAAGGAAGAAAAAAACAATTTCCAAATTCAAATTAGATCCGTGTTGATTATAGACGACGTATCACCGTCGACTCGAATTCAATTCAACTGCGAAGGTTATTGAAAATTGTAAACTGCGTCACGACATTCGGTGTTTTCCTGATTCGCATATCATTATCATTTCATTTGCACTTATTTCAAGTCGACGCTGATGCGACGTCCATAACAAACGCGGATTTAATTCAAGTTTGGGAATTAGATTCGTTTGGCTGATACGGAGATTCGTGTGCTCGTATTTAATGGTTCGATACGTCGCACTGTTGTCGACTAGAATTCCATTAATTGGAATTCATTGAATTCGATGCGACGTAAAAAACAGGCCTAATAGGCTTAAAGCCTCGGTTTATTAAGGATATATTCTATATATGAACCCTTAACTTGCTGAATATTTTCAAAATATTTTTCATCAAATCTAGTCATGGCTGCTGTGAAGCAGCCATGGCTAGTTTTAATGGAAAATTCATCTAAATTTAACTCACGAAATTTTTGGCTACAAAGTCCATTCAATTTACGGGAAGGGTTGTCGTTAAATGTGCCCCAAATGATACCTATTTCAGTGGCAATAAATATTGTATCCTGGGAAGGAATATACGCCATCAGCATGCAAGGAGTTAATGTAAAAAACGTAACTAGCTCCAATGGGCGGTCACAAGCTACATGTTGGATGCAGAAATTAAAAATATAATAAACTGTGACTTAGTATTTTTTGTGAAGAGCGTTGGATGAATATGGCCTTTACGTTAGGTCAGGGGATAAAGTTCAGGTTATTTTCCTCAGAAATATCTGATGGCAAACAAGGAAAAGTCACACCCCGTGTAATATCCTTCCTACTGTCTAAATATTGCAGGTATCAGTTTTTCGAATGTTCATCGGTAAATATTTCACCAAGCTGAGGATTTGAGATAAACAACATCCCTACTAATTACTTTAGTTTTAACAGTTTTCATTTCATGCAAACAAAAGTAAAATTTTGTTATAGACGACCTATTACTGTCGACTCGAATTCAATTCCACTGCGAACGTTATTGAAACTATGTGATATCTATATGTGGTATTTTATAAGTTATCTCGGGCAACATCCAGGGTACATGGAGATTTAATACCTGGATGTCGGTTCTCAACCATGAGGCGCAAGAGATAACGATTTTGTCCCGCCTCCTAATACAGAAATAATGCCGAGATGTAAAATATGATCCCACATTTAGACTCAGGCGACGAAGTTTAAACCCCACACTGAGCCTCGGGTTTTGAACCAAACAGCGAAACAAACGTCACAGCAAAATTATAAATAGACCGAGTCTATTTCCGAATCGTTGTTTATAAACCAGGTCACACATGGAGAAGTTTTTCATTTTGGTGAAGTTTTAAAACCGATTCAAATTCAGTATCAAAGTCTTTCTCTGACAGATACTCTCTAAAAAGCCGTGCGGCAGTATTATTTGATTTGACGGTGGATTTAGGCGTGAGTTCAATCCGTTTGCGAACGATGTCTCCATCGGAGTGACAAGCGAAGCGAGAGATTGACATTTTGTATTCTGCTCAAGCGATATCGAAGATAAACAGATGAGTTGCTCCCATTGATGTTCTCACCCCGCAAAGCGCAAAAGTATATTTGCGAACCCGATTCAATCTGTTCAGTTCTCATCGAATACGACAGCCAACAAGTGCTTCTACTCATAGGGCTGCAACGATGTTTTTTTTTTTAATTTGTATTAGTATTCACTACAATACGACAATAAGTTGGATGTAACTTAACAGTTCTAATAGGAGTTTCTGCAATCGATATGACCCAGTCGGGGGTCAAAGGTTATTTTTATCACCTGGATGTTTCTCGAGTGACAAACGGGGAACAACGGCGCGCGCTCTAATCACCCGCATGTTTGAAGATAGCCGATACCATGGCTATTTGTTTCGGTCACGTTGACCAATCAGAAGACGCGATGCATACTAATACAGGGACAATAGATATTCAGGTATTCGTAAATAAATATTTTTGAAGTATATCGTAAATCCTTTACTCGGTCACAAAATGTATTTTGCCTCTTTTTCCTTTTTTGCAGCATTATCTATTTCCTCAAAGTTGCAAACTGAGGTGCGAAAAAAGGTATTTCAACTGACTGGAAAGAACTGCACTTGATAGAACGGGTACTGGACAGGAAGTTGCAATACTGTATTTCAAGGTTTGATAAAGTATGGGCATCATGACCGATGTTGGTGACGTCACCCTGATTTACACTACTGGCTTGACACATTACGTCATTATTTCTTTACTATATTGAAGTAAACGAATGCATATCTGTACGTGTATAATTCGCAAGCTCTTATCTTCAGGCAAATCAGTGAAAACATTTACGAGAGACTGTATTATCTCGCATCTGAATAATAGTTATTTGTTTTGTAGTTTGACCTGCAATGTAGTCACACATGTATCATAATTCTGCGAGTATTGAAGTTTTAAACGAGCTCATTTGTCTGTCTTACTTACATTGGGTAGAAACATCTCTGGTCTTATGTGTGACCTACAGTACGTGGAGAGTGGATTGTAACTAAAATACCCGCGGAGTGGAGTATCACCCAAAGTATGACTTTCAAATTCTGTACATATGGACAAAAAACATAAGCAAAGTTTCAGCCAATGGACCTCCGGGTTTAACCAGGAGGTCCATTGGCTGGAACTTTGCTTGTGATGGTTATGCTTTGCAACAAATTTGCAATTATTGCTCGGGTGGAATCTCCACTCTGTGGGTGATTTAATGATAATACACTCTCCACGTACTGTAGGGGGTGCTGTGTCGTCGCGGTAACCGGTTCTCGTCGGATCACCCACTTTAAGCAACGTCGAGCGCGGTTAGTTGTTGGATGGGTGACCATTTCAGCGACTGATTCGCGCTCCCGCGTTGTGTCCTTGGTCAAGGCACTTAACCCCGATTGCCTACATGGGGGCACGATGACATACTGATGACAGTACTAAGGCGTACTGCACATCGATGGTGCGCATGTCTTCAACCAATCTAACCCTGACTGTGCCGCGGTGCAGAGTTCAGAGTTCAGATGTTGGAGAGCTGACAGCTGCTCGTCGTTGGTCGGTGGTTCTCTCCGGGTACTCCGGCTTCCTCCACCCATAAAACTGTCACGGTCACGATTAGCCATTGTGCATAAGTATGTGACCTTAAACACCAATAAATAAATAATTAAATGTGTGACCTAATCATGCGATATGTGCTGTTAAATAGTCCGATGTTTTGAGAAGTTAAAGAGGTAGGAGCCGTAGGTGCGTTTGAGTTTTTTGATGTGGCGATATGTTTGTTTTATTTGGTAGTCCACGAGTGGGCAGTGATGGCCACGGATGCGTAACCAAGTAATACAAATTATCATCAGTAAAAATTTACTTAATGAAGCACGGGTTATACCTATAATTCCTGTAATTAGTGTTTAGAATCTAACATTACTGCGTCCGTGGAAATATTGCCCACACGTGGAAACTGACCATTCTATAGCGGCCTTACTGTACAACCAGCACTTTATGTCTGGTTCTGTAAGAATTACACAACCTTTGTTCCTACTACCCTTCGACTAATGAGCTTGAAGTGGACTGCTTCGGAACACGGTTAGGGGTAAACAATGATGTGTGGAACAAACATTAGAAAAGGTGCCTAGCTCTTGTTTTTTGCTTTGATGGTGTCACACTAAACGGTTTTACAAGTTTTGCGGTCCCAGAACAGAAGTATACACGTATGATTTAACTTTTTTACGGGAATAAAATGTTGATACCAAGTATAGATGTATTACAGAGGCCCACAGAATGCTTGTCATTTCGACTGAAAATACATGGACAGAACAGCAGGCAGCATCATAACCGCTGATCTTATGGAATATACAAAGGTTTTCTAGCTCGATCAGGTTCCCCAGTCCCCAGGTAACTACTCCAGATACCCCAACCCATGCCCCTTAACGCCTATGGAGAGCTTAAGAAGCAACGAAAAAAATCATTCTGAAAACGCTAGTCAACAGCAAAACTGCATTGGATGAATGGAACAGAAGATTCCCAAATGTATCGAGGAGACAAAAGATGGACCAAACACAAACATGTGAGCAAAAGGAATCTACACTCAAAAAACGTACGGCTGAGCGACTAATTATTTTTATCAAATGGAGTAGTAAGACATGATAGTGGCCTTGGTCGAACAGTAACATGCGGCACGTCTGCGGTAACTGCAGTATACAACCAACAGAAACAGAAACCTGAATAACGGACTTCTTACTTGACAATGACAAGAAAGACATGAGAAGTTATTGTGATGAACTGACGGTAACATGGTCTGAGGTTTGCGACTCGGAGCTTATGTTCATACGCTCCTCGCCGCAAACCTCAGACCATGTTACTGTCAACTCATCAAAATAACGTTCATGTTACAATAAGACATTACCCATAGACCAAACAGCAGCGGATTATTTACTAAACTTGTGATCGTTACATTTGCCTAGTTCAATGCAACTTTTAACGATCACAAGTTTAGTAAATAAATCTCTCGTGTACCCCACGACGTCACTGGACAAATAATCAACAAACCAGATAAACTCATTCCACCTTAGTTCAACTCGTAAATCAGTTTGTAATTTAACGACACTTTATCCGGAACAGCGTCTGAAGCATGTGTTAAAAATCTAGAAAAATGAAGCGGCTCGTCGTCATTCCGTTGATAAGGCAATTACGAAACTGCGACGTCATTTCAAATATTTCGCGTGGTGTCAGACGGTAACATTTGCTTCTGGAACCGTAAACATTAAAGAAACTACACCAGCTCTCACCCAATCAGAGGGCGAGGATTTTACTCTTATTTGAACATTATATATATATATATCAAACCACTGAACGTAAACAACAAAACTACTCCAGTAACCCTATAACATAACTACTGCAAGATTACGACGGACACATGACACGATACAGAACCGACGAACACGAACATAAAAAGACAGAAGTGAACAGTTTGGATTGCAGGAATAACCCTCAATACTTGGCTGTTCGTCGAATCCACTCGATGTACAGCCATAATTTAAAAGATCGTGATATTTCGTTGCTCTGTACCCCACGCTGTGAATCGAATCACTCTGCACAATGTTTTAGGGGATAATCAAAAATCATTATTTATTTTGTCAATCCCACACGCAAAAGAAGAGAACACGAAAATCATTCGACTCACTTGAAGGGTGAGTTATGTTACTTTCCTACACAGGAGGCGTAAACCCGTTGTTCTTTCAACAACCACCCCCACCACCCCCCACCCCCGCCCGATATTTTTGTCTCGTGGTCCAGTAGTCGGACAGTAGTAGGGTAAAGTACTATTGCCGAATATAACCCCCTCATTGGCGTAAAATGCTGACATTTTCTTCAATGAACACTGTATTTCAGTGGATTCTCGGTTTATGTTATTTTCACATGAATACCAGCTGATCATGTGATTTATCCATTGAATACTAGTTTGATCATATGACATTTGAACATCACTCATTGATATGACGCAATGCATTCGATTTGCTGGAGTCTATATTTACATTCTGTAATTTCTGTTTCGTACTGTAAATACACGGTTTCCCCAACTTGAGTATTAGTTGTATTTTAGCACTATATTGACAGTTTACGGGAACTATATTGTATCAGAAGGTATATTGTCTTGTTTCTGTTTTAGGAATTGATGTTAACCGAATTATGGTTAGTAAAGGCGGTGTCTTGTAGATAAGCCAACTCAATATCCTGTCCTAACAAAAAATAGTAATGTTTTATGAAGAGAAAAAACATAAGAATTGAATTATGATTGTTCGAAATGAAACAAATTGATCACGCGCAAATTTATCATGAACTGCTTTGCGGTAAATGGAATCTGCACGTGATCAATTTGTTTCATCACATTGGGGATTTCGAAGAGTCATGTTTCAATTCTTAATTATTAGAGAACCTCGGAGGTTGAAAGGCAAATGAAAAGGTTTGTTTATTCGAGCCATTTGTTTGCACGTTCGTCTATGTTTTTTGTATCTAAAATGTAGCTTCTGTACATGGTCTACATGTTATATAGCCAGTGATATGCGCGAAAACCACTTCGTATGCATCATTTTGATTGGCTGTTTACAGTGTTTCATCTTACTTTTGATGTACACATCCTCCTATCTCCGTACAGTCGTCCGTCATCCGAGTGTTTGAATTGAAATAAAATAAGGAGTAGAATACAACTAGTTATACCAGTAGAACTTATCTCATTTTATACCATGGTTACCTATTCTGCAATATATGAAAAGCATATGACATAAAATTTAGCTTCACACTCCAACCGTGGTGAACACGCCAGCAATGGGATTTAAATAGTTAAAATTTACACCTATAGTGAAACTACATCCAAGTTGACCTTTGGTGACGTCGACCTGAATGCAACTTGTCTAAATTTATCGTACGTCGCCCCAGGAAGAGTGAAATGAAAGTGACAATTATTTATGACGTTTTTTGAATGATTTTACCCCATAAGACACCAAAACTTAACAAGCATGCAGTGGCTCATGTTATTATGCTATTAATATGAAGAAGGCCACGTTTCATTTTCCATGTCGTTTGGGCGATAAAATTGACAGCGGAAGTACCGCCCACCGATGCTCGTGTAAACAAAAACAGATTCGCACGTTTGTATGTCTGGTGCACAGTAAAATCGAGAAAAAATAATAGCGACTCTTAATAATCTGACGATGATGGTATAAATAAAATATACCCATAGTAGCTTGGTGTACCAAATGTTCACCATTCGTGGTGAAGTGATGTTAACCGCGTGCCAAAGGCTCGCGTTTAACACCACTTCACCACTCGTGGTGAACGTTTGAAACACCAAGCTACTATGGGTATATTGTATATATGCCGCATATGGTTGCTTCATTTCATCATGTACCAACCGAGCGGACGGAGCGCACCAGGACCGGTAGTTTCGCACGAACAACTTTCGAGCTGGATGGAGGGACGGAAAAATTAAAAGATGGAATCACAGATTTCCCATTTATATAATAGATGACTTCCTTCATACAGAAAAAGGCTATAACTTTGATCTCCAGAGAAATGACGAGCAATGAATTTTGTAACCGCTCACTTCCATGGACACACCCAAATAGCCTATAGAAATACCACTGACCTGCGAAGGGTTTAAGGCCCTGATCATGTAACAATTTGGCATACCTCAAAGTGAGAGTGTGCAATAGCCGATTAGTTGCTATTTTGCATGGAATTTAAATATGATTTGAGCTGAGATTTGCAAAGGCATATCGAATTTAATGGTCATGGTTCGGATGTTTTGGAAACAATAGGAATAATTTTCTCTCCTTTCACGTGAGAGTGTAAACAATGGTTTACAAAGGGCTTGTTTTAAATTTCGGCGAAAGAATTGACAAATCATAGCGACGTTCTTGTATCACATAGAGGACGCTTTGACGTCATGGCTCCAGGCTATTACAGGCTTCGTGTATTCTAGAATAAAACAGGATGAAACAAGAAGCAATCTCACGGCAAATGCTGGTCATTCAAGTCAGCGTCCCTTCAATAAAAACAAATAAGTAGGGCATACCTACTCTCTTTGAGTAAGTTCAAGATTTGCGAGTGAAATATTGGTTTGAAACTTTGAATATTGTTGCAGTTATGAATAAGATGCATGTAATTCTGGTACCCACCCAAAAGCAGAAGATACTCCTTCCATTATATGCTTTGTGGTTGCGGTTAAAACACTTAAATGCTGAACACGATCCGCATAACCAAAAGTCAGCTGACAAGCGGTGACCGATTTACTCATTATCGCTGATTCCGCAACCGTGCCATTGCACAAATAATAGTGTAACAAAAAGTACGTCAAAATAAAATGGCTATATTTTCTTTGGGATACACAAATTTAATGTTTATAATTTGTGTACCCATTTTAAATAACAGTTTGTAGTCACTTTTCGTCGATTATCTCAACAAAAGTTTTCTGTGCAAAAGCGAGAGTTTAAACATTATTCGAGGACGTGAAAGTTTCAGAATTTAACATGGATTTTTCGGAATCAGTTTCATTGTCTTTCCTGGCCGAATTCGGCCGATGTCACCATATATTCTGCTCAATTCGTTTCCTACTCCCTGGCCCTGTGGGACAACACCGCTGGCCACTGAAATGTGTTGCCATTAAAAATTAAATTTTATAAATCAGCTCTACCGATACTGTAGACGCTTTCATAAACTGGGGTACCTCAGCATGAAGAAAATTTAACAGAGGGTATTTTAATAGTATATAGTTGTGTCTCGTACCTGTTTTGACCGGGATCTTGAAGGCTGTTTGTGTTCGTTTTACAATGTAGACATTAGACAAATTGGTGATCCTTTCTGCCGACACAGGATATGTCATCCTGTCTAGTGATAACAATACAACACGGACTGACACACGGTCAACGCTTTATTTTGATATTGCATATTAAATGTCATTTATGTATTTATTTATTGGTGCTTAACTCAATACCAAACGTAACGGCCAAAACCGTCCAGCACTTTTCTCAAAAAACGCCAATTAATTTTCGTTATATTTTCATTTTTTGTCTCAAAAACATAGGTTATGACCCCTCATTGGAACGAGCTCGTCGAGCTCGTTCCAATGAGGGGTCATAACCTATGTTTTTGAGACAAAAAATGAAACAATTTAGTTATTAAAGAATTTTTTGGCAAGTGTCGTCTGCTTTTCATGTTATGTAAAGGGTTAAAGACACATCAGCATCTAATGATTGTACATAGGATACTATAATAGACTTGATTACAATCTGTACAGCCTAGCATGATGTTTTCTACCGCTAGTTAGCACATACTGATAAGGAAAACATTCTCGTCGCATAGTTACTCTCTAACAACAAGGTATGTGTAAATTGTGTGTAAGCAGCACGATATCGTATCAGAATTAAATGGCCTTTTCTACAAATGTTAATAGACGGATACGTATCAGAAACAGTAGGTTCTATCCCTTTCCACTCATGAAGTAGATCTGATGCAGGTATTGAGGTCTGGTTGAAAATAAGGAATTTTAATATCAGTGAGGAGTTTGTTTAAGGTCCGTTTTGCTGCACTGCCTCTCCCGGTGTTGCCAGAGATACCAACATGACGTCGTGTGAGGATTTTAATTTCGTATGTCCATGATTTGTATTTCTGAGAAAATCGAAGTTGAAATTTTCGAGGTTGAGTTCTTGAATTCGTACTATACAAAAAATGCCGGAAACGATTTAACAATGTCAGTAATGCTGAATGATGATCTTGGGCGAAGTTTCCTCTAGAAATACGACCCCAGTGATGGGAAAATGACAAAAATGTGTTTGGAGATACTACATTTTGAAACAGAAAGCATCCGAAAACATCCGGATAATAATCACAATGGAGATACAACGTTCTTCCACTGCAATACTGCCGAATGATGATCCTATATCGAACTCTATCCGAATTCAACTTTAAAACCATCATCGTATAATTGTATATAACTTTAAAATGATTTTGGAAGGAAGTTTGGGGTGTTAGCAGCCGGTCAGAGATGAAAAGGCTGAGACGAAGTCGAGATCAGTCTATAGGGTGCAGGGCTGTCAGTCGTTCTCTAGAGAGCTGTTAATACACCACAATGTCGACAGAGTCATGTCATCTCTATATTTCCGACCCTTGTTTGATAACCTGACGTGTCCGGTCGTCCTTCGACAGCCAAGTCAATGCGCCACGACACGTCATGTGACCTCTATGATTGCAAAGGTGGCGAGACAAAAACAAAGGTATGCTTTCAGGCAGTTCTTGGAGTCTGTGATATGCAGTAAGAGCTGAGAGTTTGATTATCCTACATTTTGAATTGCGGTTACATACTGACCACAGTGAATGAGATCGTCGGTAGGTCCTACACATCATTTGGGGAGGAGTGATCCGAGCTCTCACTTGTGAAATAGAGGCAGTAACGTTCTGTACACTGTATTACTGGACAATCGTGTTTGTTTGCTTTCAGTAAAGTACAGTCATTTTTATTCAACACAAGCAACTTCCCCGTGGAATCGAATAAATGTTGACATACTTGTGATGACAAATTGCGGTTTTTAACAGAAAGATTCAGCCCATATCTTGGTAAATTGTGTAAGCTTTGAGCATATGAAACTATTCAGAGTGTAGTGATGTCTCGATGCACGGAGCTCGTGATACAAAAGAATAATTATTTGGCGTTTGGCTGCTTTATCGAAGCACTTGATTGTTTTATCGAAGCGCTTGACTGCTTTATTGAATCGTTTTGCTACTTTATTGAAGCACTTTTCTGTCTCAAATGCTGATATAGTTGTAACTGGCACTTGTGTCTTACAACAGATAGATTCGGCATATATTATAGTGCATTGTATAAGTCTTGAGAAAAGAGAGCAGTTAAGGCAGTAGTATAGCCTTGATGCTTGACCTTGGTGATACTTAATTGGCGCTTGGCGGTTTTATCGACGTTCTTGGCCGCTTTATTGGTGGATGAGCTTGGCTGTATAATCGATGAGTTTGGCTGCATAAGTGCATTTAGGCTGTTTGATAGAAGGGCTTGGATTATTCATTGTTTTCATAGTCCACCTATCATATTTGAAATAGTTTGGTAAGTGTCAGTATGACGTGTACCGGTCATACACTCTTATCGTTGCCATGTATTTGTGATAAGATCTGCTTGTGTATGCAATGTTGTGTATTGATAGCCAGCCGTTTTAGTTTGGATTTTCTAATTCAGTTTGTTCCATGTAAGTGACCTGGATAGAATGGAGATGCATTTCTCATGATCGGCCAGGTGGTTTTGACCTTATCTCCTTGAACAGTAGGACTGAATGAGTCCAGGAGGAGGGTTTGTCCCGTTACTGGGTGGGGTGGACTTCTGTATCTCTTTCAGCGAGTTAGTATGCAGAAACCCATTGGTGGGGAAGAAATCTCGCAGAATTTGTCCGACATAGCCTCTGGTAAGACTACGGTTAGGACCGCAAGGTCTTATACAAGAAACAAACTTTCGAGGATTCTCGTTCATGTGTCTGTTTTGAATGGATCACATGAAGTTATGTTGTGGTCAGGCACCAGCGTGGTTGCACTTGTCAGATTGGGTCAACTCGGAGTCGAGGACCCTCTGTTATGATGTTTGTTGTGACAGGTAGCTAGTTATAGCTGCTACTTAGGTCTGGCCTGCAGAACAGAGAATATTTGATCCTCTGGACCTTGAATTAGTTCAGTTCACTATTTTACATTACAGAGTATAGCCCCGTGTTGTTGAGGTTAGCTAGTCCTTAGGCTGGAGGAAAAAGACGCCTGCTGTGTCGTTTAAGATCGTCTGTGATGCCTCCTGCTAATCAGTTTGAATGTCAGTGAGTTGCGTACACTGTTGATATCACTTTGTTGGGAAATCGTAATGACATGTAGGTGCTGTTGTTACACTACATGATGCGCTGACGTGGTGTGGTTTAACAAGCATGCCACAAACTTGATTTGTTGTACCCACATGACACCGAAGAACTGTTTTCTAGAGTTCGCCCCTCACAGTGGTTGCGGATGAAACGTTTTGCGCCCTATGGCGGAGGATTTGTTATCGTAAGAAACAGACTTAGTGATTAAATTACGCCTCGGGCCTTGGGGTAGCTGACCCCATAAGATACGGCGTTCTGTTTTATTTTTAATAAATATGTTCAACACAGTAGCTGTGGATGATATGTCTCGCCCAGAAAACAGTGGAATTGCACCTCGCGTCATGGGCCGGATGATTTGGGCTCGTGGGTTCGGTTTCAGTATCGGTAATGAAGTTGTTTATACAAGGTGTTTCAGGGCTGGCCTATGCTAAATATAATTTTTTTTCATTATTGCTATTTAAATACGAATATGGAAGCTTAAATTAATTGTTGATTTTTTTTAGGAAAAAGTTCAGCAAAACCATATCATGTGACCCCTTTTTACAACGAACCCGACGAGCTTGTTCCAATGATGGGTCACGTGAATGGTTTTAAAAAAAATGTTTACAGAAAAGTAATTAAACTACTAAATTGCGATATCGTGTGCTTTAAGTAAATGATAACGAGCATTTTAATTTCAGATTTCAATTTCAGATTCACAAAAACGCTTGTTTGGGTTAAACTTTAAGTAGCTTCCCTGGACTTTTGCTATCCTCGGATGAACTCCCGTGCGTACACGTTCTACTTTCTGAAAAAGACTGCATACTTTAACAGTATAACTACAGTTAAAACTTGAAGTCCTGTCGTGAAATGGCACAAATAGCACGTCGATCTGCGCGTTAATCTACGCGTTATGACCATAGTACGCCTATCAAATTCTGCACATATGGCCTGTGCACAGGCAATGGTTCAGCCAGTGGACCACCGGGTAACTCGGAGTTTCATTGGCAGAAACATTGCCTGTGTTTGCTATGATTAACTTGCCGTGCGTTGGATGCCATTCGATATGGCAATTGCGCGCAATTCCAAAGCGCAATTAAGCCTAGATAAGCGCACAGTTCGTGACAGGACTTTTTAGTTTTAACCCTTTACCCAACGTAACGGACAAAACCGGCCAGCGCTATTCTCAAAAATCGCCAATTAACTTTCATTATTTTTTTCATTTTTTGTCTCAAAAACATAGGTTATGACCCCTCATTGGAACGAGCTCGTCGAGCTCGTTCCAATGAGGGGTCATAACCTATGTTTTTGAGACAAAAAATGAAAAAAATAAGTTATTCAAGAATTTTTTTTGCAAGTGTCGTCTGCTTTTCATGTTAGGTAAAGGGGTAACTGTACGTGTTGTTCCAGTGATTCAGATACAAAAGCATAAAAGCGACGAGGTTGTCTAATTTAATAATTATACTTTTCAGACAGAAGTGTTTTCGTTTGATTTTGTTTTTTGTGTTTTGTTTTGTTGTTGTTGTTGTTGTGTTCCTTTATAGAAACGTGTTTCGAAAGCTTCTAATGTTATATAAATAGTAACGTAAACAAAACCTAACCAAGCACGTGCTTGTATTGTGCAGTTGAAAGTTTACAAGATGTTTTATCGTTGGCCCCTGATACACGCTGTATTTGGGTAAATACGAACTCAATACATACTCATAGAAAGATAAATATTAACCCTTTCAACAATGTAGCCGTTTGCACGCTCTGGTGAGAGAGACGGGCACGGTATCGGATATGTGACTGAAATATGTGGAATTAGTTGAAACATATTTTATTTATCAAACTTAACAAAAAGGATTGGACAACAAGTGCTGATCACTTAAAACACGTCCTCGTCTTTGTATATGATCAACGGCATTTGTTCAGTGTATACACACGTCAGAATAAACAACACGCTATTCGAGATTGCAATGGCGTTATGGTGGTAGATAGTCAGAGGAAGAAAAAATAGAAAGAGGGTAATTGATATCACGTCCTCATGAAAAAAAATATCAAACTGTTTCCAGCCAACTCACCAGGCCGAAACGCTCTAGAAGAGCCCCACCACTGCAAGGTGCGTGCAATGTTTTGTCATCACATATAAAGTAGGTAAGCTGTGTCTAACGACATTATAAGTTATTCTGTTTGTTGACAGGGTACGTTGTCTCACGTTCCCTGCATGAAATTTATATTCAACCGAGGCGTCAGCCGAGGTTGAATATATGTTTCATGCAGGGAACGTGAGACCATGTCCCCTGTCAACAAACAGAATAACGTATATGTCCCGCCATTACACAAGTAAAATTGAAAAAAATGATAAAAGTTAACACCTTCCCGAAACAACATCTGCTTTCTAATATTCGCTGTACAACAACAAATTTTAAAATGATTCGAATGAAGCGATTTCAGTTTATGTTACAGTAAATTAATGAAAAGAGACCTTATAATCTAATCGGTTTCATAAATAATTATCCATGTTTACATAACTAATCTTTTTTGTACGTAATAACGGTACTTTTGTGTGTATTTTACTTCAGTTGAATGTATTTGTCTCAGTTGATTTCAAGTGAAAAGAGACATTGCGATGAACCGTTGCTCATGGCAAAGAGACGCTTTCCTTGACGTTGGACATAAGAATCGCTGACAGTAGACATATGCGCGTGCCCGGCGACATAAAATAAAATCAACGAGGCATTGACCAATCACTGCAAGGTATTGCGGTTGGTATCGGGACATATCGTCATATGAGAACCATAAGGTTCTATCTTCCACTGGAAGATATATAGAACCTTATGGTCCTCACGTGACGATATGTTATGGGGACATAGTCGCATGTGACCCATAACCCTAACCCCTCAATGTCTTACATGCTTGTAACGAAGACAAGTTTGCGGATGGTTTAGATAAAAACAAACGAGTTTTAAATGTTTATTGTTTGTTTATTAATACGTGTGGAATTGTTGCACATTTATATCGAAAATTGCTATGGCAGGTTCGCACTTTTATGCATCTCGACGAAGGACGTTCAATTCAATGTAATGATCAGCGCATATCTTGTCATTGATCCTCCTTTATAACTCCCAGCGGGTTGTTATAACTCCCCGGTTTCACGGTGGGAACTGCATCACCGCTACATGGTACCACCCAGGCGTATTCAACTCCATGCTGTGCTACTGAAAGTTTCAATTTAAATGTTTATAACCTTGTGGTCAGATATATACACGAAAGCTGTTGAAGAAGAGGAAGTCATGCGACCGCTGCAAACAATAAATAATTAATGTTCTTTTTTAATGTGTTTCGTTCCGAACACTGCCTGATATCAGTATGTTAAGGCTCGCTGATATAAAAACACGAATATTTTCTACCATAAAACCAACATAAAATCATTTGAATAAAATTTTGACGTTCATTGCGCCAAAATTCTAATCCGTGATGGTATGTTTCGCAAAGGATATTGTTTAATCCAATTTTGTTCATCTAGACTGAAATTGTACTATCAAGATACGTCCAAGTTACATGACTCTCGGAGTGTGAATGCGCCTGTTTTGCGATGGCCGTACTATGTACATAGATACATTCGAGGTCGCCATGGCGCAGTGGTTACGGCATTGTGCTTCAAACCGAACGGTCAACGATTCGAGCCACACCAGGGGTAACTGTATTGTGTCCTTGGGCAAGGCATTTAATCCCGATTGTCCACGTTGGAGGCACGGTGGCCCTTTCCACTAAGGCGTACTGCACGTCGATGGTGCACTTGTCTTCAACCAATGCTAACCCTGCTTGGACAGAGTTAGTGCGTTGAGGAGTCTGACAGTTCCTAACGTGAGAACCATAAGGTTCTATCTTCCAGTAAAAGATAGAAGCTTATGGTTATCACATGACGAGTTGCTCGACCTGTTCGGTGTTTCTCTCCGAGATGTGCGGCTTTCGCCACCCAAAAATCTGTCCACACGTGGTGACCCTGGCGGTTGAAAGTCGAAACCACAATAACAAATAAATAGACGGTTCATTTATCTTTTTGTAGGAAAGGTATTTTCTGTCTGTGTGGGTGTGTGTGTGTGTGGGGGGGGGGGGGGGGGGGGGGCTTTACTTCGTATATTTAGATCAGCATTGTCATCAATCACCCTCTACGTTGTAGTCAGCAGGTCTAATGAATTTTCTAATCTCATCAGGCGTCACCAAAAGAAAAGTTTGGAACGTTAGTTAAGTGCCACTGCCCGCCTTATGTCCCAGTTAATTTAGTTTTATACCATGCTCGCCTATGTTACTACCTGTGAAAAGCCTGTATGCTAAATTTTAGCTTTTAACCCCACTACCAGTGTAAAGCTCCAACTGCGGTTGAAAAAAATGTACACCTTTAGTAGGAAGTTCATCCAACTTGGTCTTTGACATCACGCATCTTGCCGACTTTGATACATTCACACTTCGCGATGTTGCATTGAAACATAAGACGTTTTGCGGTATTGACTACTTATTAAGTTTAAAATAACTACAATTAAAATTATAAAATAAAATTTAAGAATGTTAATAATAATTTGATTGAAAAAGCAAGGTAAATTCAATCAACTTTGTTTTAAGCCGAGTGGTTAAAACCTTTATCGTGGTTTAAATCTGATTACCGGCCCGAGTACCTATTTATTCTATATGTCCAACAAACAGTTGGAATGGCGCGTTGGTATTTTGAGGAAGATTGATGTTGTGACTACCTTATTGATACCTACGGTGATAGCCTCTTAAGCAGATCACCGTGTCAATATCACTTTTCTATCAATATGCTCCATCACAGGTTCCAGCATTTGGCTCTGTTTGCCTTCTCTGGAAAGAAAATTTACTTCCAAAAATATCATTTAGAGGTAAAAACTGAACATTTTTTTTGTTTATTTAAGACATATTTTATATATTAATATCAAAAAAACGTACCGTGCTCTAGAGGCAAAACGAAAAAAAAAAAAATTTGAATGAGGATTTTGGTGCGTAACTATGTGCGGATACGGTTACCAAGGGTTAAAAATCAGAGTTATTTCTTTTACTGAAAGTATCTCGCCTCTTGAGTTGAGTGGAACAAGGCGCCATCAGCAATATTTTAGTATTGCAGATGGCGGCTTGTTCCACCCAAGGGACTATCAGGTCATTAACAAAGGAAACTCAAACCCCATGCAATGTTCTATTTGCTTTCTAAAAGACTAAAAATGTCTGTTTTGGGCAGTGCATCGGAAACGATTCCATGTTGTTCAGGACTTGAAATAAACAACATTTATCCCACTTACGTTTTTCTCAACAGTTCTTGTTTCCTTTATGAAGCAAATCAACATTCTCACGTTTATATTTTTTAATTGTTATTATTATTTGGAAAAGTATGCCGTAAATGAGCTACCAGGTCCAAACTGGAGTATTTATCCTTTTTTCAGATTCATGTGTGGTCTCAAACTATGTAAACTATGTGGGGAAAGATTACGTGAGAAAAATATTTCAATGAATGGAAGGAGCTGTGTATGGGCCTATGTGTAGTGCAGTCTGAAGAGTGTCTTTAATAGCCAAAGATAAAGAACTCATCAATTCATTGCACACAATATTGCAATTAATGGTTTGTGAAAGCATGGTTATCATAGCCGATGTTGGAGGCATCAACGTAGTTTACGTTTTTAACATGGGATGTTCGGTTACTATCACACCAGTACATTGAAGGAAATTAATACGTGCGCGTACAAAAAGGACAGCGAATTTCAGGATCGGGTTTAGTCAACGTTATCTGACCCTCACAAACATGAATTGGGGGTTCCTCAGGGTAGTATTTTATCAGTTACCCTGTTTTCGGTGACAATTAATAGTATCATCGACGCAATTGAGAGTATGCATGATTATTCATTGTAAGTAGATGATTTTTTTTAATCTGCTATAGCAAAAAAAAAAACATGAATGCTATCGAGCGCAAACTTCAGCTGTGTTTCAACAGAATTCAAAAATAGGCCACAGAAAATGGTTTTAAGTTTTCAAAGGCAAAAACAGATTGTGTTCATTTTTGTAAGCTTCGGAAACAACACCTCGATCCGGATTTAAAAATCGATGGGACTCCTATTAAAGTTGTTACGGAAGTGAAATTATTAGTTTTGTAATTTGGCAACACACTGAATTTCACGTCTCACATAAAACAACTAAAAGTTAAATGCCAGAGAGCTCTGAACCTACTGAAGGTTGTTGGTAACACTGATTGGGGTGCTGACCAAAAAACATTATTACTCCATCTGAAAAGATCACTTGTTCGATCAAAATTAGATTATGATTGTGCAGTTTATGGTTTGCAAGGAAGTCGTATCTCAAACCACTTGATGCAATTCTTAATAGTGGTATTAGAATTAGCCTAGGTGCTTTTCAAACATCACCAATAGATTCTATGCTTGTTGAAGCTGAGGAGCCTAGTCTTGAGAAGCGTCGAATTAAACTGTATCTCCAATATGTATCTAAACGTTTGGCTAATCCTTCAAATCCTGCTTATGATTGTGTTTCGGAACCTAAAAATTTTGGAAATTTTTAAACGACAACAGAAACACACTCCTCCATTGGGAATTTGAATTAAACCCCACTTGGAGTCTGCCAAAATTGGTTCTGATTCTGTAAAAGAAAAACATAACTCACACATTCCTCCTTGGCATCTTAAGAAACCAACAGTTATTTTGGACCTTGCTTTTACCAAAAAGTCCGAAACACATTCCTTACAGTTTAAACAACAATATGCTGAAATTAAGTCCAAGTACAGTGCGTATAAAAGGATCTATACAGATGGATCAAAAGATGGTGACAAAGTATCATCAGCCGTCGTCGCTGGTGATCTGATAACTTCAATCAAAGTTTTCCCGACAAAAGTTCTACTTTTACAGCAGAAGTTAAAGCTTTACAGCTAGCGCTTGAACATAATGTACAGGAAAGGGAATTGATCATATTGTCCGACTCTCTTTCCTCTTTGCTTGCTTTACTCAACCTCAAGTTGAAGAACCCTCTTATTTTGGAACTTCCTGAGAAGGTGAACACTCTCATGTCTGACCAATATGATATGGTGTTTTGCTGGTTACCCGGACATGTTAGTATCGACGATAACACTAGAGCAGACAGTGCGGCACAACAGGCTTTAACGAAGCCTTTCACTGATTTTAACATTCCTTTCAGTGATTTCAAATCACATATCAATAGTTACATCAAATCTCTATGGGTAGATTGCGATGGAGCGACAAATGACAAGCTTCATCGCTTCCAACCTAATATTTTCGATCACTCTCCGTCTAGTAACCTTTGTAGAAAATATAACGTAGTTTTGGCACGATGTCATATTGGTCACGCAAGACTAACTCATTCCTTTTTGTTAGAGGGTAATATGCGATCAGAGTGTAATTCTTGCCAGCAGGTGTTGTCAGTGGAGCACATTCGTTATCATTGCACTGAGTTTAATCATGTTAGAGGGAAATATTTTACCAATAAATAAATAATTAAATAAATACATTACGAAAGGTCATAAATGTTGGTAAACACGTGAAAAAGTTTACAAGATGCTCTATCACGCTTTTCTCCCCCCACTGCATGTGTAACATACGTGTGTCCCGGGTGAGATAGCAGGGAGAGACAGATGTATCCCACCCCACCCACGTGACGTTATACATTTACAACGTTATTATGACGTTATGCATATCGTATCAGTTTCTTGCTACCAACTAATTCATATTGACGTCATCGGAACGCAGTGTGATCAAAGTTCGATGCTCTAAAACTCTTCAACCCTCAAGCTGCACCGTTCCTAATCGATTTCGTGGTATATACCTTTGGTATATACACAACTTGTGCATGCTCTTTCCGATGGTGTCATCAGTTTCTCAAAACAACGAATACAAAATGAGTTGATTGAATCAGCACGTGACTCCCGATTACCTCTGGCTAACGTAATCGCTGCATGGTAGGGGAGAAAAATCATCCTCGATGAGTCTGAAGGTGGGAATGGGGAAATCTCACCCTCGGGGCAAGATATTTGAACCAGACCCTCGGCAAGCCTCGGGTCTGGTTCAAATATCTTGCCCCTCGGGTGAGATTTCCCATCCCACCTCCAGACTCATCGGGGGTCATAATAACCCCCC
Organism: Pictodentalium vernedei; assembly: GCA_031216915.1. Taxonomy (NCBI): domain Eukaryota; kingdom Metazoa; phylum Mollusca; class Scaphopoda; order Dentaliida; family Dentaliidae; genus Pictodentalium; species Pictodentalium vernedei. The sequence continues at coordinate 53,838,406 of CM062297.1, forward strand.
CCCCCCAACAGGCCAGCTCGGTGGCTGAGTGGTGACAGCAGTGGACTTCAAGCGGAAAGGTCCACGGTTCGACCCACGCCAAGGGTAACTGCGTTGTGTCCTTGGTCAAGACACGTAATCCCGACTGAATGTGGGGGCACGGTTGCGCTGTGTACTAAGGTGTACTGCACGGCGATGGTGAACTTGTCTGCATCCAATGCTAACCCTGCTTCTGTGGAGTTAGTACGTTGGTTAGTTTGGTAGTTTAGCGCCGCGGTTCGGTGGTTCTCTCCGGGAACTCCGGCTTCCACCACCCGTAGAACTGTCCGACACGAGGCGACCCTGGCTGTCGAAATTGTCGTTAAACCCCAATAAGTAAATAAATAAATATAGACAAAAATGCAGCATATGACCCTTCCTGTTCTGGAGGCAAAAATGGAAATATAATGTTATTTGTGCGGAAATAGTCGTTGCGAACATTGCATGCCAAGGATTAAACTCTCCTAACTCTTTCAACAATGGTGCCCCGGGAGGCATCATTTCAGTCAATACTGTCAACGGCAAAGTGGGCAAAACCATCCTGGATTCTTGGGAGGTTCAGTAATAAGTTAATTATTACCGAACCTCGCTTCAAATGCTTTGCTCTTTATATAGTCAGCTCGTCCATTTATTTATTTATTTATTTATTTATTTATTTATTTATTTATTTATTTATTTATTTATTTATTTATTTATTTATTTATTAGGGTTTAACGACACATTAACAGCCAAGGTCATATCGTGTCTGTGAAAGTTTTACAGGTGGAGGAAGCCGGAGTACCCGGTGAGAACCACCGTGCAACGACGAGCAGCTGCCAGCTCCCCAACATCGTAACTTCGCACTACAGCACAGGCATGGTTAGATTGGTTGAAGACATGAACACCATCGACGTGCAGTACGCCTTAGTACATGGCGTCATCGTGCTTCCATGTGAACAATCGAGGTGAAGTGCCTTGCCCAAGGACACAACGCGGGAGTCCGAATCGATCAGCTCGTCCACTACAAATCCTTTCGTCACGCACACATTTATGTACACCGAGTTGGAAGGGTTACGGGGAACAAGACGCCATCCGAGATGGCGTCTTTTACCAAACAAACGACGATCTGACCGTAAATAACTCAGACCCCATGTAATGTTCGATCTGCTCTCATACCTTTGGCAACGACATACCTTGATAATGTAGTTGGAATATTTTATCATTCATAAATAATGCTGGAAGTGAAGACTGAGTGTACTTTCCTATACATTAACATAAATAGCATCTGCACCCATGGCGCCACCCATGTCAATTCCAGTGTCACCAGTCACTACCACTGTTGGAAGCAAATTTAAAAGTTTCCAAGCAATCCTGACGATGAGCTGTTGCTAACGGCTAGTTCTGTGCAGTACATTGTACGGACAATTAACGCACGCACTCGTTTTTGATTTTGAACTGTAACCCTTACTGGTTAATATCCCAACTACGTCAACAAGGCATGTCTTCGACGAAGGCATGCCTTGATGATGTAGCTGGAATATTTTATCAGTCGGGACTTGAGCCGTCACAGTCACACCAAATCAGGTTTACAGTACCATCCCCCAATCGGTCACCTTCTAGACACCACGGATTGGATTCGAGGTTCGATTCAATTTCGACTATTAGACCTGATTCGATTCCAGAGTTCTATTCGAATCGAAAATATGTGATTCGCAGATTCGAATCGAATCGAACATATGTGATTCGCGTGGGCCTTCAAGATATATTGAGGCAACTCATAGATTTGGTTCAAAAGCTTAGTAGTTCGCGAACCAATATCTAGATTGAAGCCTCCACTATGGCGTACATCTGATAGGTATGCCCACAGCTTAGCCCCTCTGATCCTAATGTAATCCTAGTCCGTGTCTCTAGATGATCAATCTTCACGCCTCTTATGTTCAACTGGTCATGTACTCATCTGTCACTGTGAGTATATTTTCCCAAGGAACCGTGCGTACATCACAGTGGATCCCAGGTTACCAATATCAATTAACCCTTTACCTAACATGAAAAGCAGACGACACTTGCGAAAAAAATTCTTGAAAAACTATTTTTTTTATTTTTTGTCTCAAAAACATAGGTTGTGACCCCTCATTGGAACGAGCTCGACGAGCACGTTCCAACGAGGGGTCATAACCTATGTTTTTGAGACAAAAAATGAAAAAATAATGAAAATTAATTGTCGATTTTTGAGAATAGCGCTGGCCGGTTTTGGTCGTTACGTTGGGTAAAGGGTTAACGCACTCGTTTGTTTGCTTTGGAATCGGTACTCTTACTGGATAATATTCTAACTACATCGTCAATGCATACCCTTTGGCAAAGACATGCCTTTATAATGCAGTTGGAATATTTTATCATTCGGAACTTGAGCCGTCACAGTGACAACAAATCAGGTTTACAGCACCCCATTCTCACAATCGGTCACCTTCTGAGTACCTCTGATTCCATTCGAGGTTCGATTCGATTTCGAATAATAGACCTAATTCGATTCGAGATTTGATTCGAATCAAAAATGTGGTTCCCAGGACCCTACTCTCTGATAAAATAGATATATTGAGGCTACTTATAGATTCTGTTCACATGCTTAGTAATTCGCGGACCAACATCTAGATAGAAGCCTCCATAATGGAGTATATCTGATAAGAATGCACATCGCGTATCCTCTCTAATCCTAACGTAATCCTAGTCCGGGTCTGTAGTTGACCATTCTGTGCGCCTCGCGTGCTCAACTGGTCATGTGGTAATCCGTCTCGGTGAGTATATTTCCTCTAGGTGCCGTGCTTCCAGCACAGTGGGCCACTGGCTACCAAGATATTGCTTGGCGCAACTGTCCTGTTTGGGGTCCATTGGAAATTGCGTACCGGCACTCTCCGATGGATCCTGCGTAGTATAACATGTATCCGAACGTCCCTAATTACCAGGACCTTCGCCAAAGCGGCTAGTGTTAAATCATCGGGGATGGAGAGTTTTCTTGAACATTTTCCTCGCGAAACGGTTGAAGTTGCTAATGACGTTGTGACGTCATGATGTGCACGTAACATCAAAGATACGTTGTTCTACCGAGGACTATAGTTCTAAGTATCTATCCCTGCACTATCACTGCTACGGTTTCCAGTTAATGTCACTACCAAACTACCGTACATGGGTTGGATTACTACTAGCAGTGGAATACAGTCTGCTTGCCATCGCGATTCGAATATTTTCGGACAAATAAGCTGTCGAGGAAGTGAACGAGTGACTCCACACACTACTCTATTTAAAATATTAAAGTTTGATATTTTCTGCGTTGGGTAAATGTTTAAATTGTGACTGAAACTTCGATTCAAAGCACTGTCGTTTATTTTACAGAAGATAGGTTTTGTATATTGCATCTGCAGTATGTTTATCACTATTCAAATCTTATCGTGCAAATAAGCTATCGAGGAAGTGAACGAGTGACTCCACACACTGCTCTTATCCTCATCTCGAGAAAATGGGATTTTTTAACCCTTTACCCAACGTAACGGCCAAAACCAGCCAGCGCTATTACCAAAAATCGCGAATTAATTTTCACTATTTTTTTCATTTTTTGTCTAAAAAACATAGGTTATGGCCCCTCATTGGAACGAGCTCGACGAGCTCGTTCCAATGAGGGGTCATAACCTATGTTTTTGAGACAAAAAATGAAAAAAAATGAGTTATTCAAGAATTTTTTTTCCAAGTGTCGTCTGCTTTTCATGTTAGGTAAAGGGTTAACCACAGGCGTTTACCAAAAGGAGTTTAGTGATGGCTCTGAGCACCTGATCGGCTTCTGGCTTCTAGACCACACAGCTTGGTGTGTCTATGAACACTACTGCTGACTTACATAGTCATCATCATCTGTCCTGTGATCAAAATCTTCTCAATACTATAGACTTCTACCATCATTACAGTCTTGTACGATTACTACTTACTTGTAGTTTTACTTCATTATTTCAGGTTCACTAACTATCTCAGGTCTCAACTCCTGCCCTCGGTCAAATCATACAATATCCATACGACTACCCATACTCGACTACGATACTAAATACGAAACATAACCCACATGTCCTAGCCGTGCGAACCCACGAGCTAGTACATGCCATTGGGTGGGGTTGTGGGATCCACATGGGTAAGTACAGCCGTACTGGAAAACAAAACATACCCCACCACACAGCACGACAAGTAGAACACGAGGCAACATACGGTACGCCCTACATTACCTTACTATTCAACCATTCAAACTCTCAGAGCACTGCATAACCTAGCATCCCGTACCACCTATACAAACAGTATGTCAGCTTTTTTTCTGAACTACCGAACATTCCCTCGCAATTCCACATGTCCAAGCATTACTCACTAACTATAATGGAATAAACTTGTAAAATGCATTGAATGGATTAGTAATGCTGAGGGCTAAGTAGACCATAAATCCTACACAACCATGCATTACCTACCACTCCACCCCCGCAAAACCGGTTGTAGTACTATAACCCACAGCATATACCAACTGTAGGGTAGCATAACGCATTAAGTGGATCAATAGTATTAAGGGCTGATACTGACCATCATTGATGCAGACCGTACATTATATCACACAACACTAGATAACCATGCATTTCTGCATAATACAGACTGGCATTGCATTCAGTACTACCTTACCAGTTATACGATACTACCGCACTGGATAATCGTACATTACTCTCACCCTCATCCCAACAATACCGCTTGGCCGAGCATTACGTACAACCTAAACCAACTGCTGGACAGTCTGGCGGCTTGGGTGAATCAATAGTACTAATGATTAACATTGAACCAGCATTGGTGCAGACCGTACATCTTATCCCACCGCACAAGACAATTGTGTATTCCCTCCCACCACACCATAATGCCTCCTGGTATTACCTTACTTACTACACATACCAGTCATAGAATAATAAAATAAAAAAAAAACATTTAGTTAGTAGTAACAAGGGCTAACAGTGGACCAACGGGGTATATACCATCCATACTATACTACCCTATCAGTCCCGTACGAGAAGTCTAACACACTCTGACTCGAACAACGTAATGTCGGATTGTAAAGTGGACAATAACAGCGCACCATGGCGTGGCAACGTCGATTTTCAGATTCCGCCCGCCATTTTGTCTGCAATAGTAAAAATGAAAACGAGAAAACAATATTGAATTCCGCCCATTAGTGGATGTAGTAAAATACAGTTCCATCTATTTTGAAGATTATTAGCTGGCACAAACATTTCCGATTCATATCATACTTCAGTATTTTGCAATCATGCCTGCAATATGTTCCGTCCAGTAATCCCATTGACATTTATAGAAGAAAAACGCGGTGTCACTTGTGTTGGTTCCTTTCACCAAGTCTCGATACTCTCGTAAAAATGCAGGCAGGATTCATGAGAAGTACACAGATAAAGTATTAAACACAATCTACTTTATGCAATAACTCGGCCCGTTCGCCACAAACAAAAATCAAATTTACGAGTACTACGTAGGCGCGGTTTGCGGTGTACATTTCTAGGGTTTTCAGTATTTACCATATGATTTCCAACCAATACTCACATTTATATTTCTAAATAACGTTTACGAGGAGCCATAGACAATTTTTAGGAATTAGGAATGACACTTGGAACTCGACCGATTAATTAAAAAAGCAAATATAACCTCTGGACAATTTTGACAATGAAAATCCAATTTTGGTAATTAGGCAGTTTTGGTAATTAGGAAGCTTTTTTCTTGATTATGTCAAGAAATTAAATCTTCGTTGACTATAATATGATAGGTACTCCATTGAAATAAGTCTTTGACTCCTTTACAAGTTTTATCGGCCGAGTTTGTATAAAGATGTTCAACTGGGATTCACCGTATTCAATGTTATCAGCATTATGTTGCCGTGTTATGAAGGGGCGTTTTATCAAATGTCGAGGATCGTATCGGGACAATTCGTCAAAAGATTTGATCTTTTTTTGTGGGAGGAGTGCCCGTTCAACTCTTTTCAAATGAAGATATTAACCCCCAAAGTTTGGAACCCTGTACAATAAACGTGAATTTATTTTAAAATAATGTCTTGTGAATCATCAGTCACAATGCTTTGGCATGTGGTATTCATCGTCTTTTAGTGAGAGCGACTCAAGATTGTTCACATCATGTCTTTTTTATATTCTAATACGAAAAGATTGAATGGAAAATACAACAATTAAGAGTGTTTCCTGAGCATTTTCTCGCGTGTATGCTTGCACAAATTTGTTCTTGTTTTACTTATGAGCCAAGTTAAATCGGACTTACACAGGGTAAAGCCATTAAAATGGACACTATCCAGTTCATTTCATGGGAATCAAGACGGTGGTGGCAAATACGAGTCCGGCTGATCAAACAGGACACGAGTAATATAATAAGTAATATTATATATTATCACATGACTCGTCCGTTTTGTTCACTTCAAAACATTTGATATTTTGTTTTCATATTGATCAGTGATCAATAAAGCCTTGCGTCAAATTCATTGGTCAGTTTCAAAACTAGACAATTTGATTGGCTGAACAAATTACAACTGGGCCACATTTTCATAATTTGCATAATTAGAGTTGGGAGCTTTCATTGGTCAATTTCAGAACTGGACAATTTGATTGGCTAAACAAAATACAACTAGGTCATATTTGCAGAATTTCAGTAGGGAGAATTTACGTTATCTGTCCTACTTAGGGTGGGTTATATTGTATTAATCTTTTACCTACAAGGAAAACGCCATTCATTTCTTTTTATATTTTCAATTTTTGCTTCCAAAACATAGGTTATGACCCCCCTCATTGGAACGAGCTCGACGAGCTCGTTCCAATGAGGGGTCATAACCTATGTTTTGGAAGCAAAAAGTGAAAAAATTTAGTTATACAAGGATGTTTTTTCCAATTGCCGTCTGCAACTTTAGTTACGTGATGGGTTAAAGGCTCGCCAAAACGGAAAATTCTTAGACTCGTTTCAAAAATATTATATGAGAAAAACACTCATTCATATCCTCTATTTATATAACGATTTTGAAAGTAATATAAATTAATAAATTTAAAATAATGTCTCGTAAACCATCAGACACAATGCTTTGTAGTGTGGTATTCATCGTCTTTTAGTGACTGCCACTCAAGTTTTTTTAACAGTTGTTTTTTTATGTTCTAACACGAAAAGAATGCACGGTATATACCCTACATAAGAGTGTTTCGTGGGTACTTTCGCGCGCGGTTATGCTTGCAAAATCGTTTTCTTGTTTTACTTATGAGCCAAGTTGAATCGGTCTTACACAGAGTAAAGCCATTAAAATGGTCGCCACCCAGTTCATTCCATGGGAGTCATGATGGTGGCTGCACATACGAGTCCGGGTGAACAACCAGGGTACGAGTAATATAATAAGTAAATTATATATTATATAACAATTTTTATAGATTTTTTTTTATTACAAGTAATAGTAATATAATGTAATTGTCAGAAAAATAACTGAGTAATATTTATTATATTTGTATTACTTTTTATTACAATTGAGATACTGGAAATGTTGTTCAGTCTGTCTTGTTCCTATGGTGATAAAGCCAGCAAATGGTATCATTTATTGGATACCTCTCATCACATCCAACAAATGATGCCAGTAAGGCTGAAAAGAGAATAAACTGTTTTCATATTTTTTATCACTTTGACACTTGCATTTATATTTAATTCTATTGTTCTCTCTAACCAACTGCTTTAATAGACGAGACATGCCTACTGACCTATTAAACAACGGACACGGTTGCATGAGGAGATTTAGAACACTGTAACACAAAATACCATGGTGACTAGTACAGTGTGAACTGAAAATATTCCAAGCATAAATGTGAATTAATGTACATAAACAATACCTGTATCATCTGCGCATGTGGACAAACTGTTCAGTATTGCGTGAAAAACATCTCGCCCAGATAAGTGAACTATGAATGGTCAGATATTCCCAAAACGTATGATGTATCGCTGTAACAGCCATGCAGAATAAGTGATAATAAAAATCTACTTACTTTGTTTATTGTTTGTCCCATTAAAATAAGTTTTATATGTCTCTGAAACTTTAGCCTCTATTTTCAATAAAACCATGTAAAAACGGATGTCACGTGAACTGGTTCGGTGACCCTGTTCCAGTGACAACCATATTTTCATGATTTCATTGAAATAATTATAGGCTATGTAAGTTTTATTTCAGTAAATGTTCTATTTGTCCTGGCTGATATGTTAAAAGGTTAAGGAATCAGTGGGGAGACAGTCCACTAAAAGTATTAAGAGAAGTCTACAAATCAAGCAGAAGTTCTCTTAATGCATGTCGTGCTCTGCATTATGAGGAGAAATATCTGCATGATATTTGGGTAATTGTCAAATGTAATAAAGATAATAAAAAAGTAATATATAGTACATTTTTTAAAAGTAATTGTAATATAATATAATTATGAAATTTTCGAAAGTAATTGTAATATAATTAGAAAAAAATCAAAAGTAATATTAATATGATATATTACATTTGAAAGTAATAGACCCCAGACCTGTGAACAACCTCAACTTATTCTTCTAACTAGAAAATTCCCCATTTCAGATTTTCCAAATCCTGTCATATAGCACTCAGTGAAACTTTATTTCAGAGAATACGATTTTACAGTTGTGATCAAAAATGTGATGTTCGATCGTGTTTAGGGCTGTCGCGATTATTCGATTAATCGATTGCTGATCGATCACGCCGAACCCGATTAGTATTTTTCGTTGTCGAAGAATCGGTAAATTTTACCCCGTTTTAGACGTTTAATAATTAAAAAAAAATGAAAAAACTATTGTTTCTTAAGGTAAATGGTCAAGAACGTCGACGTTAAATCTCAAGAAGCCGTTAGAAGCATTTGCCTTTTAGGAACATTCAAAGCTTTGATGTTCTGAACTTTTGAACCGTCAGTGTAATAATCAAGACCGGTCGGCAGTTGCGAACTTGCAAAGTTCGCAACTGACGACCGGTCTTGATTATTACACTGACGGTTCATAAGTTCAGATCATCAAACCTTTGAATGTACCTAAAAGAGGATCGTCTTCGTTGTTTACTTGAGGAAGGTCAACTGACTTGAACTTCATTTTTAACAACTTGAAGAGAGGGAAATGTGTGGACGGGGTAATTTATGTACGATTAATCGATTATAATCGATTATTTGCGACGATTAATCGATTTCTAAATTAAAAAAATCGTGACAGCCCTAATCGTGTTAACTTCACTCTTCAATTCCAGATGTGGATATAGCTAACAAAAGCAACAGCGTGCTGCTGTGTCCATTTTCTAACTGATACTCTTTGTTGATGATGGGTAATCTATTTTCTGCATTTTATACATAATTTTGGAAATAAAATAATATCAGATCAATGATATTTGTGTCAAACTCGGTTGAAGTATTTTTTCCAGCTCTTTTCTCGTTGCCCATTGCCTTTAAATATTAATCATTTGCCTCTTGGTCTTCACCTCCCAAGTTCCGTATAGAGCTCACATACGGCGAGCTTTCAATTTTTTTATTTCCGATATGTTTTGTCAGATCCATTTGATTATATATTTTCCCGATTTCTATTTATTTACAGTTTAGCACTTTTCCGAATACGCTCGAAATTTCTGTATTTAAGATTAATCACGTTTCTTGGCATCAGTAATTAATAAGTATTCAATACAAGGAAAACAAACAGGAAGCAGTAATCCGAAAGAAGAAATCGTGTAGGATTTATGTAACATCAATCGAGCCGTCTCACTGTCACTTGAGAACTCACCAATCTGTTTCAAGACAAAATGAAGGTCAACAGATATTTTAATTCGTTCAATTTGGTAAGAAAAAGAAGAGCACGCTGAGAAATTCTCGATTGGTGTGAAGGTTCAGTTAGAATATAAATCTACACATGTGGGCTGGACAGGGAGGGCATTACATCATATTCCCAACCTTCTTGGTCTGCCGGACACCAGTCGAACACAGTACCATTACCAAATAACTGGCGTGTTCGAAGACCTCAGCAGAGGCATTACATTTCCACATGTAGGTGCTAGTTTCGTGATATGCGGGTGAGACTGGGTCTTGAAATTATCAATAGCAATCGGCAATGTCGTGGTATCAGGTATGGTATTCTGCCAGGGCTTTTACCACAACATGTTCTATTGTCGTGGCTAAATTCGGTGAAGACCACTTATCTGAATAGTACTGATCCTCCCCTTTTGCATGGCAATACAATTAACCCTTTAACTAACGAATCCGCCCACGTAATCTGCACATTCAGAAGTCAAAAAATATTATTTTTCAAACAATTTCAACAAAGCCATATCATGTTACCCCTCGTTGGAACGAGCTCGTCGAGCTCGTTGCAATAAAGGGTCACTTGATATGGTCTTGCTGAAATTATTTGAAACATTTTTAAAATGAGCACGAGTGTTTTACAATATAGTCCCTCGCCTCGAATGAATTATTTCATGTAACCAGTCCAGTCAAGCGATTACTCTGTTTATTACTTTTCATTATTAACGATAATTATATTATTTATCCCTTTACCTAACGTAACAGCCAAAACCGGCCAGCGCTATTCTCAAAAAATCGCCAATTACTTTTCATTATTTTTTCATTTTTGTCTCTAAAATATAGGTTATGACCCCTCATTGGAACGAACTCGTTCCAATGAGGGGTCATAGCCTATGTTTTTGAGACAAAAAATGAAAATAATAGTTATTCAAGATTTTTTTGGCAAGTGTCGTCTGCTTTTCATTTTAGGTAAAGGGTTAAAAAAACAAAAAAACAATGAATTCCCCACTACACCCACGGCAAAGCGTCTTCGTTTGCGCGCACGGATACATGACCCAATTCTTGATTGCATAATTCACTTGTGAAGTTATCGTTTATAATCAAACCCGGAAATACAAGTAAATCACACTTTGGAAAGTATAAATCTAAAATAATAAATTTTGTTATTGTCTAATTTGGGTAATTGGTTAACTTGTGACTGAAACTTCGATTCAAGGCACAGTCGTTTATTTTACTGACGATAGCTGCTGTGTATTGCGATATCATTCATGCTGTCAAAGCGGGGATGGTTAATATTTCAGTTTGGAGACAAACGGCGAAACTGTGTTGATGTGCTTCGCCTGAAATAAAATGTAGCTTAGTACACTAAATTTGAAATTCACAAACATCAATTCCAGTTTTCCAGCCAATCTTTCTTTAGTTGTTTTAAATACCGAGTCCTGATACTGCATTTGTTTCATAAATCGATTTGACACACAAATGGAAATTCATCCCAGCTGAATGCGTCTCTTGCTAAGAAGGCCTCTTGTGGCTTACCCGTTAAGTACATTTCTGCTGGCGAACCAGGATTGCCGCTTCCCCACTCCAGCCAAGAAAATGGTTTACCATTCCAGGCGATGACGCTATTGTTTGGCAGTTTAAGTCCATCGTAAAAGACGGCGCCTGAAATTATGAATATACAAATAAGTGCGAATACGGGAAATTTGTTTTGAAATTGACATACTTGGACAAGTTTTGTGCGGGTTACCAAAGTGTAAAAATGGGAAATAAGTCTGCTGACGTCGATGTGAAAACTGCAAGTTCTTCATTCAGGAGATAAATATAGATTGCATTTTACGCAAAAGTTATAGGCAGTTCGAACACACAGCTCTTCTGACAAAATCATAGCAGCTTGCCAAGAAAATGAAGTCAGCCAAATCTGCGCTATGGGTAGACTGTCGATAGAATCTTCCACATCGTTTTTAAGAACACCATACGCCGGTCACACCCCAACAGTTGCTTGTAACGGATGGAAAACTGCAGACAAAGGCTAATTCGGATTCATTTAGTGTGGCTGGCTGAGAATATTAAAGATGGTTCACATTAGACGCGAACATGTGCTTTCGAAGATTCGACACCCATCTCTCTTAATGGAAACATTTAGTTACTGAAACCATTTTTACTTTCAAGTGTCGCCTGTGTTGGTGTGTCTAAATAAGACCGTGTCACTGCAGAAATTATTGCTGATGGTACAAAGGTTGTGTAGAAAGTAGACAACACAATCGCATGTATATTTATTTTAACACTTTACCGTGTTTTATGTCATTTGGGGGAACAACTCTCGCATGGTTCATATTGCCAGAGATAGGCGTCATATCAGCCGCGTTTTAAGTCATTTCAGAAGATAATTGGCAATTATATGAAAGAAATACATATCGAATAAATAACTACTGTTTTGGGGGGAATAAGTCCCAGAGTTATCTGGGTGTGCGGTCACTGCTTGGTTTAAGAATAGAATCATGACTGTTCAAAATCCATGAAGTGCGCGATTATGGTAAATTTCCGCGTGATCAATTTGTTTCATCACTTCGTCGATTTCGAACAGTCATGATTCCATTCTTATGTTTATTCCCGTCGTAAAATAGAATTATTTTATGTCCCGACAAGATATCGAGTTGGCTTTTCTTCAAGGCACTGCCCTGGGTAACCATAATTCAATTTCTCTTACTGAAAAATAAACAAAACTACATTGCTTCTGATACAAAATAATTCCCGTAAACTGTCAGTATAGTGCCTAAAATACAACTCACACTCAAGTCGGGGAAACAGTCTATCAATCGAACAAAAATAAAAATTACAGAATAGCAATGTAGACTCGGGAAAATCGAATGTAGTGCGTTATATCAATGCGTGATGTTCACATATCACATGATCATCTGGTATTCATGGGACACACCACATGATCAACCGATATCCATGAGAAAATAACATCCCTGAGAATCATCTGACAATACAGTGTTCATTGAAGAAATTTCCAGTTGTGATGTAAACATTACACCATTGAACTCTAAAATGGAAGGCCAATGGTTCGATCCCAACCCGTGGCATCAGCGCTGTGTCCGTGAAAAGGACACTGTAGACCGATTGCCCGTGTGTGGGTGAGGGGCATGGTGGTGTTGTGTACTATGACGTATCACACGTTGGTGACACACTTGCCTCGAACCCCTGCCAATTTAGCTTGTATCGGGGTGGTAATTAAGAAAGTTTTACAGTTGTCCGCCGCTGCCCTGTGGTTCTCGAGGGTACACCGGCTTTATCCACCCATAAATCTTCCCCACAGGATATCACACTGGTTGTTGCAAGTGCCGTTAAACCCTGATGTCATTTCATGAGTGACTGAAAGAAAGAATAGGTTTTTGAAAAATGTGGATATTTTTTGGATACCATTGCAGTTAAGAATGAGATAGTCATGGTATCAAACAATACCAACTTAAGACAGTGGATATTCCTTCTGCCATATGCTTCGTGATATTTGGATTGCAATTAAAACAGCAAAATTGTTCATCCCGTGTTTCTATTGTATAAGAACAGCATTTTCAACAAGAACCACACATTCCAAACAATTCAAAAGACGTTCAAATGTGAAGCAGCAAATTGGCACTATGGGCAAGCATGCGAATTTTGGGCGGCACTATGGGCAAGCATGGGGATTTACTATAGAAAATAATCTTAAGTTAATTTTCCAAATTGATTAGGGTGAGAGGGACACTGGGGGGGGGGCTGAATGGAAATTTACTATAAGAAGGAACTCTGACGCACGAAAAGGTAGGCTCTTGGGATCATTTTGATCCATGTTGAAAATAACACAGGATTTTTTCTATGGTAAATTTCCATTCTTCCCACCAAGGGCCGCCTTTGTCTACTCCTGTTCCCTTACATATATTTGGTGTTTTAGATTCATTGAACTAATATAACGTCGGAGAGGCTGAAAATTTCCAACAAATTTTATAAGTTCAATTATTGGGACTCTGAGACTCTTATGCTGTTTTCAAGCCACAGTATCGGGGTGGTCGGGGGGGGGGGGGTCCATGATGTGGCACACTCCACTCCAGAAGATATAAATTTCGGCTTTTACGAAGGCATAATGCAAGATAGAGCTTTGCATGTGTGTCGGTAGACAATGTCTAATCGCCTCTAAACACCTGAAGTCACTCTCCAGCTCTGAATACATTATACGGTAGGCGACAAAATACCTTGTCCCTATATCCCGATAAATTCTGTCTTTTGATTGGTCGCAATGCCTTGGAAAAATAGCCATGACAAAGGATGCACCCAACATCCAAGGCATATGAGAGCGTGCAACATTCAGGGTATAAGCGCTTTCCGCTTTTGCTCGCCTCGAAATAAAAATCGAACCACAAAACCCGAAAATAGTCACAAATATCATCAGATTTCCGACAATTCGATCATAAAAATAAATTAAGAGCAAATAATTCGACCCCTGTGTACCAATGTGAACACATTGGAACTCAGGGGACGACATGTCAAAAAATACTACTTACACGTTTCCTTAACGACCCAAGGGATGTAACTCTATCTGTTGTCTTCTGCGATTATAAAAATAAAATTATTATCGCGAATTTGGTCCAAATGATTGTGGAGCTGAGAAATTCGTCCACAAATTTATTTCCACTATGTTTGTATTGTGTATCAAACGGGACAAATCCGTTATCTCCGCCAACATGTATGGTATATGGAGATTTAATACCTGGATGTCTCATTTAAACACCTCGCCTGCGGATCCGTGTTTAAAAACCGACATTCAGGTATTAAATCTCCATATACCATACATGTTGGCGGAGATAACTTATAATACATCAGTTTAAAATGATAACACTGTGCCCCCCCCCCCCCCCCTACCTCTGCTTTGCCCAATACAGTGGGAACATTGCACTGTCTACTCCTATTCCGGACCGTTTAGGATCACTATAATTTTCACCTAACCACCGCCTGTACGTTCCGCCCCACTAGTCATGGCATTCCCTACTTTTCGACAATGTGGTTTGAAAAATTTGACAGTTATCCACATCAGCTATTTTTGTAGAAGTATGTATCATATAATATTAAAGCGGCATCACTTGTATAATACGTTACAATACACTGTTTTTGTCCATAGGCGAGAGTACAAATCTATCTTTCTCCCTCTCCCGACCTCATCGAGCTGGTTTTGGCAAAAAAACCCAACATCCATGTAGTTTATCACCTCATGAAAAACATGTAGGTCGCCATGTGACTTTTGCCTTTACATTTGGTGATTTCTGTACTCCCGTCCAGTTTCTCACTGAATAAAATAGACATACCTTTACCTACCCCCACCCAGTTTTTATCTCTCACACTTTTCAGAAGTCAGTTATCACCAATACTTATAATTTTTTTTTCAAAACATGTTTTAATGATTTTTTATCTCCTTAAACTGTTATCATCTCCCATTAATTTACCAACAGAGTAGCTATATAGACTACCAAAGTCATAAAGGTATTCTCACAGAAATTACAACCAAAATCATTATCCCTTCCATTTTTCTCAAAATAAAAACGAAAACGAATGTACTTTTGTTTCATAAAGTGTTTGGATACAGTACAATTTACAGTAGAAGTACAACATATGACAGAATCATACCCTAACATGAGAAAACCATATGACCTCAATAAAAAAAGAAACCAACGAACAAGCAGTGCTGATTATATGACACCCCCTCCCCACCGCTAACAAACTGAGCAAAAAAGCTTACACCCTATCTATTTGAGTTATCACATTTCAATTCCAGTGAGAGAATCCCCGACTATTTCCCACATATACAGTGCACAGAGATAACAAGCTACTAAGAAAATTAATAAGCCACACTTTTGGGTGATAAAGATACTGCCAAAATGAGATGAAAGTGGAAATGTCCCCTAGTTTTGTACTGAGACCATATTAGGAACTGATGTGCTCTCTGTTCAATGGACTGAGCCTTCATGTTCTAATAATTGTGTGAGTACCAAACACATGAGGTATCCTGCAGTACTCGTGGCTGCCAGTTTTTTCAAATTAAGTTGATCAAGATGAAACTTGGTGGGTGGGGATAACCAAATGAATATTCCCCCAAAATTCCACAATTGAGTTTTGAGTCCCTCAATTCCGGGCAATAACCCAGCTCTTCTTCACTTCACCCACATTCTCAAGTATCAAACCAGCATAGTACATTTAGCTACATGCCCATTCCACTCTATCTGCACTTGTTTGACATTTTCAAAAAACAAATAAGGTGCTGATCCTTATTGGGGTGAGCATAGTTTCTCATTCCAGCCAGATCCAACAACATATTTTAGGTGAAATCTTCTCAACACAATAGCCTTATAAACTGCTAGGTATCTCTATTTGTTGACTTATAACAAAGGATGGCATATTACCTTCCACATGAACAGGATGCAATTTTTTTGGCGGTTGTACCAGGTAAGAAAAATGTCAAATGAAAGACCAAGGACAGAGGAAGCACACAAAATGTCATTCATGAGAAAGATTTCTATTTTCCTGTGAGAATAACACATCACATATAGTGGACCACACTATGACTGATTAACCCGTGGATCTGCATCTTCGATTGTGAAAATTTAAATAAATGTTAAACCTAGTAACTCTTGTCAATGGAGAGGAGAAGTTATTCACAGTGTAACGTATTTTAGCATCTAGAAATTGCCCAAAGGACGAGTTTTTGTAATATTGTGTGCAGAAACACTTCAAATCATTGCTTTTCTCCAAAATAAGATTACAAGGTTGCCCATGGGTGTCCAGCAATCAAGGGTAATAATGTAGCTACAGTTTTGTTCAAAAATAAGGGAAAACAATTATTTCAACATGGAAAAATCAAGCAGCACCACACCTAAATTGCTCTCACGGAGTAAAAACCTCCTGTGCATCTCATCAATACAACATTTGAATAAAACGACAGGCTTAAACATATTTCTCATTTATCTGACTATCACACCTGACACAATAAAGAAAAATCCATGTTCAATTACTGTTTCTCATACACGAGAATGTCAAAAATCATACTTTCAGCAAATATATATATAGATAGGAGGGGTTAAATTCTGAAATAGGAAGAAACGTGACTTGTACTGACTATATGTTGGGACGGAGGTTAGTTAGCAATTGGAAATCAACGATAAACTTGATTGAATGTTTTCCAGATTGAAAATATGTTCCGTTTCAATTTTGGACAGAGTGGGTTAAAATACACAGTTAAAACTAGAAGTCCTATGGTGAAATGCGCACAAATAGCACGTCGATCTGTGCGTTAATCTACGCGTTATGACCATAGTAAGGCTATCTAATCCTGTGCATATGGCCTGTGCACCAGCATTGTTTCGGCCAATGGACCTCCGTGTAAGCCGGAGGTCCATTGGCAGAAACATTGCCTCTGTTTGCTATGAGTAACCAGTAGAACCTGCCGTACTTTGGATGTCATTCGATATGGCAATTGCGCGCAATTCCGGCAATAAAGCCTGGATAAGAGCACAGTTCGTGACAGGACTTTTCGTTTTAACTGTACTTATTTATTCCAGATAGCAGCATTTAACTCTTGATTGACAGCAAAATAAACAAATTGTACCATATTGTCTTCAACTCAGATCAGCTGTTAATTTGGCCAGCATTTTATGCATATCAGCCTCCAACAACAGGCACTTTTTCGGGAAAAATGGGTATCCCACATTTTCAAAATTACATTAATTTTTATGAAAATCCGATGCACTGAAATCTTTCAGACGCTGACTTTCATTAACGTCACGACTTCCAGGTCAGCAACATATTTTTGATTTGGTTTTTAATGTAGAATATACTTCAAGAACATCGATAAGGGTGAAAAGATTGTATATCAGAGTTGATATTAAATGTCAATGGGAAAGGCGTAAACCTGAAGTTGTTTTGAACAATATTGAAATATGGAGATTCAAAAACGATTTCAGCAACTACTGTTCATTTACAAGAAGTGTGCAACGTTTCATGACCGTATTAGGAAAAATGAGTAATTTCTGAAAATTGAATTACATCGATTTGAATCTGAAAACGACTCGAAGAATTCGCTGGAGGTATTGAGATAAAGGTTTCGATATGTGTGACATGATCACTTCAAATGCGTGGCTGAACCTGGATGAAAGTTCACATTCAAACTGAATAACAGAAAGAAAGAAAACAGGCAGTTAAAATCCTTCGCATGATGGATGGATGGATGACTCTTAATGATAAAGAGAAGGTCAACAATTTCGATGAACGCATCATGGGAGCCCATCACTCTTACGAATGGACAATATATATACAATATTCATTATTTTTTTTCAGTTTTACTGCTGTGCGATTAGTACTTTTGTCAACTGTGGAAAAATGTCTTCACTGATCTGCGTCTTACACTCGAACACACAACCACTTACTCAACAATGTCACAAAATCCAATGTCATTGTTTGACCCAAATGACATGTAGGGTGTTCCTTCTGAATTCTAATTTCTCTACTTTTTAAAAATTTTGTTTTGTTTTTACTCCAAATGTGCTGCTGCAGTCAGAATATTTCGAAGGTTAATGCCAAACCCACATTGGAAATAAATAAACACAATTGTAATAAAATAATGTTTTTCCACAGCTTTAGACGTATTCTAAAGGAACTCAGAAATAAATGATGGATACCTACTGTTTTGAGTAGATACCAAGATTATCTGATGAGCAGATATGGGCAATATACCGAAAAACCGAACCGATGCCGATATCATAGGGATATCGAAAAACCGGACCGATACCGATATCAAGGGGATACTGAAAAAAGAACCGAACCAATAGCTAAATACCGAAAACGTGTGAATTGTCAAACTTTCCTATATTCGCTATTTATAAGGCCCTGTTGAGGGGCTGACAGGTCCATTTTCATGAAAGAAGTGACTGATTTTCTTGGTCAGTTTGTTAACACTCAATAGTCTGGCAATTATCCTGAATTCTCTCCAGACTATATCCTGTACATGTCCAGTTGCTTAGCAGTTATTTCTAATCAAGCCTTGCCTGCGAGTTAAGGGGACGTCCAACCTAACTTTGGTCAAATTTCATGTAATTTTCTTTCAAGTCTAAAAAAGGCCCAAAATGAATAACCCCAATAAATTATACATCAAAATGCTTGGAATGACACATAAAACATGTGGAAACTGAAGTTTGCCATGGGACTACTGCCATGTGTAAATAGCACCATCTGAAAGTCTGCTGTGGCATAATTAAGAGAACAAAATTTTTACAATAAAATACCTCAAAATAAAATAACAGCTGTATTCTATAAACATTGAAGTACCTACTCGAAGAAATCTTTTCCTAATTCATGAAAGTAATAAAGATTGAGACCAAATGTTATAAGTGGAGTGCTCACTGACTGAAGGCAGACATTTTCTTTTGTTTATGTTTTGATTTGGGGACTTCAACAAAGGTCCACTTGAAGGAGTCCACCAGAAGAAGTATGGAAGGACAAAAGAGTGTCTCCCAATATAAAGATGCATGTGTCACTGTGGTGGTTTGGAAAGAAACTATGATATTCTCATATGTAGAATGCACTGCAAAGTCATACATTGTAGTTGAATAAATATATTTACAAACCCCTTGCACTGTAACCCCTTTTATCCCATGCATCAATTTGATAGTGATTACATAGTTAAATTTGTCTGGTTTATCAATAAGTATAATAGCTCTGTTTACTCTTGGACACCAATACACTCATGATATCTGTTGGAGAAGAAGTAAGGGTAACTGTGACCTGTCACTGCAATAAACCATCAAATGTACGTAAAAGTTCATTGCTATTCAAAACACATCAAATCAACCTTACATAACCATTATTGCATGTACTTTCCCCAAGGAGGCTTATTGGCATATTGAGATCAGAAGGGCACATCCAGAGGGTCTCACATATTTGTTTTCAAGAACGCAGTACACACAGCAATCCCCAAAAGGTGACAAGTGAGCTCCATTTGACACAAAAAAAAAATACCGGGGAGGGGCTCTCTAACTTGTATGACTCTACCTCTGGCACTCAAGGCAAATGCTTTTTTCTCAAAGTTTAACTTTTTTTTTTTTGAAGATCCTGGCCTCACATGTTCTGAACACTATCAGACAAGTAACCCTCCAAATAAGTGTACCTGCAAAAATCATGTTACACTGAAAAACATTCTTTTTAGACTGTTAGTTCTGGACCTTTCATGCTTCTTACTTCCAACTATAACACTTAATTTATTGATTAATGGGTGAATAGAAAAGTCCTGCCATAATCAACATTTTGAGTTACATAAGCCTTCAAACCCGCTCTGATAAAAGTGTCAAACATCAGATTGGTGGCTTTATACAGAATAATCATTAGGTTGTTGCTTGATAATAGGAACAGAATCTTCACCAGAAATATTTTGTAGCAATACATTTGAGGATATCAGCGGGCACTTTGCAACAAATTGTAACAAATCAATTAGTTATAAACAAAATGTTCTAACTCAAAAGAGTGAAAAAGTACCACAACTCTGAAAAATTGTGGGAAGAAACACATGCTACAGCAGCTACACAGGCATTTTTTCCCCATGATGCTCGATCACAACACCAAATATCCTTTAAATTGGAGTAGCAATGGTTGAGATACAAGGGAGAATGTTGGTACATGTAATGATGAATGGGTAAGACTAAGATTAAGAGGACAGAGGTCACCACTGCACGGCCCTAGATGCACCTTTGATTTTCCAACTTCCAGGTCTGGGGCATAATAATCGCACCACACCCACCTTATCAATTCATAATTTCAGTAAAATAAAAGGAATTATCAATTTTAATTAAGTTATAGACGATGCTATTGATGGGAAGTATTTGGCTTCTTTCGCCTTCTCGTACTAATAATTACCACAAACCGATATCAGTTTGATGCCGTCAAACGAAACTGAACGCATGTGGTCTGGTTAAAAAGTTACTCGGCATGGATAATGAAGAAATTGCGAATATTTCGTGTATTTCATTTCTTTAAAAGCCAATTGCAGCTAATTTTGGCCGTGGATTCGATAATTCGTTTCGGTTTTGACCACACGGCCATGTTGACAGCGGTTATGTTTATTGTGATATGCAAATTGGGAGATACGTTTCCGGTGAAGGAGATTTGTCACATTTGCCAGTGCAAAACGATGACAAAAGACACTGATCGACGCTTGTGTTAGTATGGTTGGTTGCAAGAAAAAACTAAATTCTCATCATCGCCCAAGCGCACCTTATTTAAAAGCACGAATGCATCATTTTCACCCCATCTTCAGTCGGTCCTTTGCAGACATCAAACACACCCGCCTCAAATTCCATGGTTACTAGGAAGTAAATAACTTCACACCATAGGGGAAATCAACACGCTCAATATAGTTCCAGCTCACTTGGAATATACTTCGTGAAAAAGTGAATTCCGAAGCATTCTGCTTACTTTGTTATGAATACTGCCTTATTTTATGTGTATCGTCCCGATTATATACACTCGGTTATTTTTTTACAAGTGGTTCATGTTGTCTTTCTAGTGCGCAATAATTCAGATTTGTTGTCAACAAAACAGTTCAGACGGCCTGTAAACACGAGAGGGAATTTCGAACCATATTTTGCAGTTATGACATTAACAGCTCAAGTATTTGCTGTCACCTGTTTGCAAATCCGCTCATACATTGTCGCGAACAAATAAAGGGCGTGATCACGTCCTTGCATTCTTACGATTGCCCAAATTGAGTATTTCTGCAAGAACCACATCGTAATCACATGACCGGAATAAACATCATTGAAACATGGCCACATCCGGAACATCAAAAATTTGTGTTGGTGTTATTACATTCAAACGTCAAAACCCACCAGAGTGTGTGTAAAAAAAAATGCTTTCTCCGAGTCTGTAGTATGTTATCATTATATTGAGGACAAGGCTTTCGAAATTACCGATTATTTTGTGGTTTTACCGGTTCATTACTTATGCCATTTGCAAATTAATTTTCTTCAAAATCATAACATTCACTTTTTTTCCTGAAAAAAGTTATATGTACCTTTTCTATGCACTTTACTCATTATTTTGATATATAATTTGCCTTTCCTTACTTCTCTTATCTGTTTCTGAGGCTTTGGGAAAAATGTCAAAAAATTGACCAAAGTTAGGTTGGACGACCCCTTAAGACAGCCAAGACTTGACCAGAAATCACTGTCCAGGTGATTTGTCTATTGTCAACAGTTCTTTATAAAGATGACATGATAGGTGACATGCT
Source organism: Pictodentalium vernedei (assembly GCA_031216915.1). NCBI lineage: Eukaryota > Metazoa > Mollusca > Scaphopoda > Dentaliida > Dentaliidae > Pictodentalium > Pictodentalium vernedei. The sequence goes on from CM062297.1 coordinate 53,860,567, forward strand.
CCGAGATCATGAAAACCTGAAATAGGTCTTTAAACGTTAAGTCTCTAAAATTACTTTAGACATGATATGTGTTCATAAAATAATGCCACCGTTGAACTCATTGGCAGTGTCATTTATAGCGTCCCGGTAGGGTGATACAACAACAACTTGTTCTGTTTTTTCCTGATGAGAATTTCCCTTTGTTACTATCAAAAAATTTCAGTCAAGCCAGATACCGAAGTATATCCCCCTAAAAATACCGAAGCCGATACCGAACTTAAAATTCCAATACCCCCACCTCTCCTCGTGAGTAACAACAGGAAGATATAAATTGTGATGAGCAGCTGAACGCTAATTCAAGAACACTGTATTATTTATTAATACATGCGTTGTGGTGTTTTAATGGCAATTAAAACAGTTTTTAATTTCAATTAAAATACAATACCTTTCCATGGTGAGGAATCAAACGTCATTGACCCAAATGACATGTAGGGTGTTCCCTCTGAATTCTAATTTTCTCTACATATTTTAATTGTGTTCCGTTTTTCCTCCAAAATGTGCTGCTGTTGACAGAATATTTTGAAGGTTAATGCCAAACACACAGTGAAAATAACTAAACTCAGTTCTTACAACATAATGTTTTACCACAGCTTTAGATGTATTCTAAAGGAACTCAGAAATAAATGGCACTACCTATTATTTTGAGGAGATACCAGAATTATCTAATGAGAAGATATAGTCAATATACCGAAAGACGAACGGATAGCGATATCATGAAGATACTGAAAAATCAAATCGAACCAATAGTCTGAATATCCTACATTTGCTATTTAGAAGCCCCCGTTGAAGTTTAATTACAGTTGAAAGGTTGATTTTCATGAAAGAAGTAACTGCTTTTCTTTTCAGTTAGTTAGCCCTCAATGGTTTGGAATTTGCCCTGAAATACCACATACTACATCCTGGACATGTCCACTTGCTTAGCAGTTATTTCTAGTCAAATCTTGGCTGCCTGTTAAGGCAGCCAAGATCTGAATACAGGTCACTGTATTGGCGATATGTCTTTTGTCAGCAGGCCTTCCTAAAGATGGTCAGGGCACAAGCTCTGAGATGGCTAAAGCATGCAATAGGTCTTTAAACGTTAAGGTACATTTAGAACAAGTAACAGCATTACTGTATATTTGATTTATTTTCCTAAAAGAATGCCACTGTTGAGCTCTTTGGCAGTGGCATTTATAGCGTTGTGGTAGAGTGATACACGAACAACTTATTCTGTTTTTTTTCTAATGTGAATTCCTTAGTACTAGCAGCAACTTTTAGTGAAGTCAGACACCGAATACCGAACCGATACCGAGGGATACCCCTAAAATACTGAAACCGATACCGAACTTAGAATTCCTATACCACCCACGAGTGACAACAAGAAAATATAAATTTTCATGAGCGGATGAACACTTAGTCAAGAACAGTGTAATATTTTTAATACACGCGTTGTGATGTTTTAATTGCAATTAAAGAATATTTTAATTTCAATTAAAATACAGCACCTTCCCAAAGTGAGAAGATATGTGGCATTAAAATCCACAGTGCATTTTCTATGTACTTACAAAAGGAGAAAAACGGAAAGACAGCTACTCTCTACGCGCAGAAAGAGTAATGGTCTTTCTGCCATGTGCACCCTTTACCTGTTACATTCATCGTCTGCAGAGAGGTATTGACGCGGAGGCGCATTGCGTCACTCTCGATTAGCATCAGATGTCCCCCGTCGTTTTCGCAGTTTTTTTTTGCGACTTGATTTTGGACCTTCGTGGAGTTGTACATCAAACAGAAATCCATATCTGGGTACATCCACAGAATGTAACTCTTATCGGCAGGGCAGTAATCTGAAAATAAAAATCACTGATTATCTATTGGAACACTGGCGGAAAATGTAAGGGATTAAACTTGTGTCAAGCAACGTGATAAATTCTTAAGTATGCAACACAAAAATGTTGATGTTGGTGAAGGACATATTGCGATTACTTGCAGAGTATTTTAAAAGTCCTCCTTTTATTTACGTTTACCATCTCCCATGAAGCTTTATACAATTGACATTTTAATTCACACAACCTGTTAGCTGGTAAGTTGATAAAATAGTTGTTATTATGTGCACGGATAAAATATTTAACCTGGAAATGTGAATTACACTACGCAAATTGCCTTTGAATAAGTATATGCTCAGTCTTTTAGAAACCCTTCACATCGATGTTTGTGGCATGTTCTCAAAGAAACCGATTGTGAGCCCTCCAGCTGATGCAGATCGGAGAGGTCGTGGCTACTACCTACTACCGATTGCGTAGTTTCGATCGTTTTCTCCAGAAAGTGGGATAAAGTAAGGCCTCCATGGAATGGTCACTTTCCACGAGTGGGTAATATTCCCAACGACGCAATAATATTAGATTCCAAGTCTTATTAACCCTTTACCCAACGAATCGCCCGCATCCGCTCGCGTAATATGCAAATTCAACAGCTAAAAAAATATTATTTTTCAAAAAATTTCAACAAAACCATATCATATGACCCCTCTTTGGAACGAGCTCCTCGAGCTCGTTCCAAAGAGGGGTCACATGATATGGTTTTGTAGAAATTTTTTGAAAAAAAATAAAAAATGATATTTAAAATAATAAATTTTGAAATCGTCTGCGTTGGGTAAAGGGTTAAACGAATTGTCATCAAAAATTTAATTAATGAAGCACTTGGTAGAATCTGGTCTTTCATTTATTAACATTTTGCTGATGATGACTTTTTTTACCTGGTAAACCGTATGCTTGGACATTACTGCCCGCGCGTGTATTTCGACCAGTCCACGGCGACTGTACCGTAGACATACACACTCAGTTTGCAAAAAAAAAAAAACGGTATCAGTTCTTCGTGATGATATGAGAATTCTAGTATACTAACCACCCTGAGCCAGGAAAAAAGCTGTGCGAGAAAACTATCGCGATGTTACGTTTGCGTTTTCCGTGTCATCAGACTGACAACTGGATTTTTATGGGGAAAAACGAGGAGACTCGTCGGTAATTTTTAGCAGGGGCCCCTTTTCCAAGAAAAAAATCCGTATTTCTTTCCAACATCCATTTTTTTCCATAAGGTTTACTTTTTTCAGTGCAAATCCCATTTCCAGCTATTCTATCGGAATGGGCAAGGGAGTTAACTCGAAAGTCTGATGTGAACGAACGCTGAAGGCATCGAGTTGTCTGTGATTGTAACTATCTTTTCACTGATTGAACTATATATACAGTACGTGGAGAGTGTATTATCACTAAATCACCCGCAGAGTGGAGATTCCACCCGAGCAATAATTGCAAGTTTGTTGCAAAGCATAACCAGCACCAGCAAAGTTTCAGCCAATGAACCTCCGAGTTAAACCCGGAGGTCCATTGGCTGAAACTTTGCTTGTGTTTTTTGTCGATATATACAAAATTTGAAAGTTATAGCTTGGGTGATAACTCCACTCCTCGGGTGATTTAGTTACAATCCACTCTCCACGTACTGTAACATGAACTTTCCGGAGAATAGGAGTGCAGTTCCGCACAGGATCGCACTTGACTGGATATCGTTTGATTGATTAAGCCTGTTCATTGAATATAATAGTCAAAGTCCTTACAACAAATATTCTCGTATGACTAATAAATTTCATTTTTGCAAAAGCCTAAAGTAACAGCCAAAGCCGGCTAACTCTGTACACAAGAATCGCAATTCACGTTTTTATATTTTCATTTTTTTTTTTTGGGGGGGGGGGGGGGCTTTCAAAACATGGGTCATGACCCCTCATGGGAACTAGCACGTCGCGCTCGTTAATACCCCTCTCTTTTTGTTGGGACCATGGGGCCTCTCCAGGGGGAATCTTCATGACCTGAAAGATTAAAATGGGTGAATTCCCATAGTAATTTTGACCAAAATTATTTTTGTAGCTGGGCAAATAGAATCACACTGACTGGCTTTCAGAATACCGATTTTAGGGACAATTTTGCTAATCTTTGGAAAATATCGTGGGGGTGGGGGGGGGTAAATACCTCCCCGCCCTCATCTGGTTTATGCGCCACTGTTCCTATCACGTTGCTCACACCCATCCACACCAAATTGTGATTAATCCCCGCGCTTCTGACAGACGTCTCTTAGACTCAATCTGTCTGCTTGTTTTGTGCGCTATGTTTTTGAGACAAAAATTCAAAACATAATGGATGTATTCTCTTGTTTATATCAGGTAGGACAAGTAAATAATTTATTTGGATAGTAATTATACATTATTTATTGACTTCTCTGATATTAGAATGAAACTTAAAAAAATTAACAAAACCCTTCTCAAAAAACCCTTCTACAATAGTGACATCACAGAAGAGGTTAGCACTTAGTGTTCGCTGCATTAATTCAATAATCCTCTTTTCATATACATATACAGTACGTGGAGAGTGGATTGTAACTAAATCACCCGCGGAGAAGGGTTATCACCCGAACTATAACTTTCAAATTTTGTATATATTGACTAAAAACACAAGCAATATTTCAGCCAATGGACCTCCGGGTTTAACCCGGAGGTCCATTGGCTGAAACTTTGCTTGTACTTGTTATGATTTGAAACAAATTTGCAATTACTGCTTGCGTGGAATCTCCACTCTGCGGGTGATTTAGTGATAATACACTCTCCACTTACTGTACATTGATTGACCTCCAAGAATTAATTAACTGAGACAAGATAACTGTCAGTAGTGGTACAATGAACAAATGCCGACAGCTTATTAATGTACTGTCAGATGCACGTTTCTGTCCACAGTCGGTATCCACGGAGATTTTAAATTAGAATATCCAAAGAAACCCTAATTTTTTTGACCTAGAAAAAAATATCGGGAAATTTTCAGGAGATAAATTCGACAGGGTATCCAACGTTCGATGGACTACAAATACAGTCATTTTACAGATATCGAACCACTTTCAGACCATATCCGATTTCGTTTGGAAAATGTTCTCCACCAATAACTTTTCTATGCTGTTTCAATTCAGAAAAGTATCCCAAATCATGTGATAAAAAAATGGAAATTATTCTGAATGTTATATTTTATGGATACGGAAATCGTTGGACCTACCCATTTTACCATTTTCGAACCAGTTTATGATAATCGAATCACCACAAATCTTTTCGTAAATTGAACTTAATTGCTGGAATGTTTTGTTTTAAATGCCGTAGTTTGAAACACGGTTATGTTCTTTCACCTACTGAGTGAAATCGTTGGCCAGTTTTCTCTTCCGTGCGTTGGATAACATGGATTTCAACTTGGGGGTGTTTTAAAACGAAATTAGGCGACAACAATGAGCGTTACTGACGTCCCAAGGACTAAATATTCGTGTAACCAGTACTAACCACTGGGAACGGATTAGCACATTAAATATTTAGTTTCTGGTGCAACAGGAGATACATCTGCTTGCTTATTCTGAATAGTTTGTGTCGATGAGCCCCGGTGACCCGTGGGGGTTGGGGGGGGGGGGGGGCAGGTGCATCCTCGACTTTCATCCATGATTATCTAGTTGAAATAATAAGTAACAAGTAAATAAACATTTACAAATACCGTTCACACTTTAGCTATGAAAAAAATATATCTAATATTGTAATATTGCTACAAATTCCTGGAGAATGCCACAAGGCATTCTGCAGGAATTTGGACCAATATAGGCATACTGTTAATCAATAAAAGGCTCTTCCAAGTCGAATAGGCTCCTACGACTTGCTGGTCCAACTTGGCAATGGGAACATTTGCATGGGCTGTGCTAGGAAGGATGAATATGGTTTACCCATGATAGACATGGTGTGTGTAAAAGAGAACTTGGGCCTTTGATCAACTTGACATGCCTTCCAGGGGCGTAGGAAGCATATTGGACATGGGAAGGCATTAGCACATACCAATACAGCTGGAATTCACCACAATAGTGGCTTTTCCCTCCAATGCTACAAACATTATACGTGGTTAAAACCCACAACTTTGTTCATAAATATTATATTATTACAATTTCCTGGAGAATGCCTTAAAGCATTCTCCAGGAAATTATAATAATAATCTTTTATGAACCAAGTATTTTGCATAAAATCTATCATTAGTATATATTTATTCATATTACCCATACATATACACATGGAGGAAAGTTGGAGGGGCACGTGCCACCCCCCCCCCTCCCCTGGTTCCTTGCCCCTGATGCCTACTATCTCTGAACACCTGTATACACAGGGTGGTTGCATCAACGAGCCACTCATATATTGAGGCATGCTTCAAACTCCACATATGGTGACAAATCAACCAATATTTGTCTAGATTGTGATAGCAAAGGGATGAGTAATTTAAAATTCGAAATCTGCTGCCGCGTGGTAGCAGATTTCAAATTTTAATTAGCTCACCCGTTTTCACATCTTAGGAACTTTCCCTAACAGTAATTTTGTATGTGGATGGAATAAACCCCTCAAAATCTCCAGGAGTGAAACTGTTAACTCTTTGCACCTACATCACTCCACCCAACCCTATCCAACCACCCCAGTCAGTGACCCCACCCATCCTTCTGTAGGCCCCCTTTCTGATTTCTTGTTCCATGTAAATAATTTTCCCCAAGTTTCTTTGTTTTTCAAGTTTCTTGTCAAATTATGTCATGGCTGCTGCTAAGCAGCAATGGCATAATTTGAAGTGAACTCACAAGAAATGTAGATGTGCCATAATTACTGGTACTTGGCTTCAAGCAAACTTTTGTTCCCCTCACTGTTTTCACCTCCCGCAATTTCAGCAATCCCCCGATCATGAAATCACAAGAACTCAAAACGGTTTACAATATAAAATAACAAACATAAAACTCCGTATCTTGTGTGTTAGAAAATCATAAAATAAAATATCACAGTATTTCTGTGTTATGTTATAAAAAATAAAATAAAATTACATGTAAAATCAAGTCTTACAGGTTATTTGTATGGGTGAGGTAGATAGTCATAGTGCAACTGTCAATATGACTTGTCTTCATGTCGGTTTATCTATACTTACTCAAATATTGACATCATTGGAACCAGGTCAATGACCAGGTTCCAATGATGTCAATATTTGTAAAATCGTTGCTAGGTTATGTAATGAGGTAGCCTATAGTATTCTTTAAACATTTTTGGCTCATTAAAACTCCCTGCATGCTGATGGTATAATCTTCAGAATTCACCAAAGGCTAATCCACCACCCCCACCCCCAACCACCACTTTGAAAAATTCAACTATATTTTGCTTGACAGAGCTCCTCCACACACCCCGACGGCAGTGATCTGGATGACTTAAGAGCATCCCAGTCTGGCTTGTGTGTGTGTGTGGAGAGGGGGGGGGTGGGGGGGGTGTTGAGGGTGTGTGTGTGTTTGAGGTTAAAAATTCGCACTAGCACAGACATTTCCTACTGAAACGTTTTTTTTCTTTTAATATGCCGCCGAAAAATTGTTTTCATTTACTGAACCCTGATGGGTTTTAAACATGACAAAAAATTACATAAAATTGATTTAAACTTAGTGATGAGCTTAGGAACTGGTTGAACTGACTGGCAATAATTTATGTTATGCATTGATGGGCTCTAATTTAGTCCTTACAAGGATGTTACGCAAGCTTTTGTTTTTCTTATAGGCGATGACAGGTCGGAGATTCAAAGGTTCATTTAATTTAGCATTGGTAAAATTGAATTCATCTTTTAACATTTTTGCTATTTCGATATTCGTTCTGTTGTGTGTTAAAGTGAAAGGAATAATGGACCTCCTTTCGCATTCGCCTCTGATATGTTCATACCAAATGACCAGAGGGTTTGAAGCGTATTGATCCAAAAAAGCTTCACGTTTTTTTTTTCTAAATTCATCCGTTTCTTCTAATGTGTCTTTAATTGGTGGTTGTTCAATAGGGTGGATTTCGAAATCGTCCAAAGAATGGCCAGGAAGGTTAATATGTTGTGCTACTGGGGCATCAGCATTATGTTTTATATCCTGTTTGTGTCTAGTAGCACGTTCTCGGAATTGATTTTGACTTTGACCAACATACTGTTTCCTACAGCGCTTACATGTGATAAGGTAAATAATGTTTGGTGAATCACAATGGAGGGGGTTACGGATCTGATAATGATTTTTCGTTTGTTCGGAAGAAAATTGCTCTTTCTGATCAGGCATGAAAGTATGCAATCTACATCGAGGTTTTTGGCAATTAAATACCGCGCCACTACCATTCTGCAACGGTCTGTTGTGTTCAATCTTCAGTGGTTCGAAATCAGAGATTCAGCTGGACTTTCGAGCTTTTTCAAAGTTTGAGATTTTAAGGTACGCAAAAAGCGCAACGAGTATCCTCTCGATCTGAGGGCGCCAAATAGAGTAGAACAAGCCTCATTGAAATTTACTTTATCACTTGAATTGCGGTGGAAACGAATGACTTGTGATTTGATGATACCTTTAAATGTATGTTGAGGATGAAATGATTTTCTGTGCAACAATTGATGTGAATCAGTTGGTTTAAAATACACTTTATAATCTAAATGACCGGACGGCTGAAATTGCTTGCCTTTATTCACGGTCACATCGAGAAAATCAACAGAATTTTCACTGATAGTTGCTTTCAATTTAATATTTGGATCGTGATTGTTCAAAATGTCTAAAAATTCAACAAAATCTTCTTTTGAATGTTCCCAAATAATAAAAATGTCATCTAAATACCTGAGATATACGAGAGGATGCTTTGCACATTTGCTTAAGGCATTTTCCTCCCATTCCGCTACATAAATGCTTGCAAAATTAGGACTGAATCTTTTGCCCATAGAACAACCCATTATTTGTAGAAAATATTCTCCATTGAATTGAAAATTATTACCTTTAAAGCTCAGCTCTAAAAGATCCAAAATTTGTTCATCCGGGCGTTTCGCATCCGGATATTTTTCAAATGCATTTGTGTGTGTGTGTGTGTGTGTGTGTTTTCAAATGACACAATCATGTTTTAGAGGAATTTTGAATGTTGGTTTCTGATCCCCCGCCGGGATTCGAACCCTCGGCAACACCGCCTGGCAATCAGGAGTCCAGCGTCTAAACCACTAGACCATTGCACACCGTCAAAAACGATGGCTGGAATCTAGCTTTTTAGATGTTGTCCTCATGATTACTTGGTTCATCTTCCTTTCGGCAGCAGCATGAAAGTGTGGAACGCGCTGGCTACAGTACGACGAAAGTGCTGTGGGTGGCCTCAGACTAAGACTGGCACGGGCTTGTGTGTGTTTTTTCAAATGACACAATCATGTTTTAGAGGAATTTTGAATGTTGGTTGCTGATCCCCCGCCGGGATTCGAACCCTCGGCAACACTGCCTGGCAATCAGGAGTCCAGCGTCTAAACCACTAGACCATTGCACACCGTCAAAAAGGATGGCTGGAATCTAGCTTTTTAGATGTTGTCCTCATGACTACTTGGTTCATTTTCCTTTCGGCAGCAGCATGAAAGTGTGGAACGCGCTGGCTACAGTACGACGAAAGTGCTGTGGGTGGCCTCAGACGAAGACTGGCACGGGCTTGTGTGTGTTTTTTTCAAATGACACAATCATGTTTTAGAGGAATTTTGAATGTTGGTTTCTGATCCCCCGCCGGGATTCGAACCCTCGGCAACACCGCCTGGCAATCAGGAGTCCAGCGTCTAAACCACTAGACCATTGCACACCGTCAAAAACGATGGCTGGAATCTAGCTTTTTAGATGTTGTCCTCATGATTACTTGGTTCATCTTCCTTTCGGCAGCAGCATGAAAGTGTGGAACGCGCTGGCTACAGTACGACGAAAGTGCTGTGGGTGGCCTCAGACGAAGACTGGCACGGGCTTGTGTGTTTTTTTCAAATGACACAATCATGTTTTAGAGGAATTTTGAATGTTGGTTTCTGATCCCCCGCCGGGATTCGAACCCTCGGCAACACCGCCTGGCAATCAGGAGTCCAGCGTCTAAACCACTAGACCATTGCACACCGTCAAAAACGATGGCTGGAATCTAGCTTTTTAGATGTTGTCCTCATGATTACTTGGTTCATCTTCCTTTCGGCAGCAGCATGAAAGTGTGGAACGCGCTGGCTACAGTACGACGAAAGTGCTGTGGGTGGCCTCAGACGAAGACTGGCACGGGCTTGTGTGTGTTTTTTTCAAATGACACAATCATGTTTTAGAGGAATTTTGAATGTTGGTTTCTGATCCCCCGCCGGGATTCGAACCCTCGGCAACACCGCCTGGCAATCAGGAGTCCAGCGTCTAAATCACTAGACCATTGCACACCGTCAAAAACGATGGCTGGAATCTAGCTTTTTAGATGTTGTCCTCATGATTACTTGGTTCATCTTCCTTTCGGCAGCAGCATGAAAGTGTTGAACGCGCTGGCTACAGTACGACGAAAGTGCTGTGGGTGGCCTCAGACGAAGACTGGCACGGGCTTGTGTGTGTTTTTTCAAATGACACAATCATGTTTTAGAGGAATTTTGAATGTTGGTTTCTGATCCTCCGCCGGGATTCGTCTAAACCACTAGACCATTGCACACCGTCAAAAACGATGGTTGGAATCTAGCTTTTTAGATGTTGTCCTCATGATTACTGCCATTGCAACCAACCCCCACCCTACCACACGTAATTTGTCAGTTTGACAGAGCTGTTGCAAACACTGACACGAGAAAAGTTCGGAAAAAACAATCAATCTCGAGTTATTTCTTATTGATCAAGTGTGGATTTTGCCGATTCGAAATAGGTAAAAATACACGCAAGCAAAACTAAATTCGTCGTGAAAAATAGAATGCAGATAAATATGTATTTTTCCTCCTGCTAATGGGTGAATGAAATGGCGATGCTTTCAGTGGAAAAGTAAGTCTCGGTCCGATGGAATGACCCTGTTGTCGAAGAGTGCAAAAAATAGAACGGGGAATTCCCATACTCGAAATTTGGAAACTAGACAGGGTGCTAATGATTTCCAACTAAATAACATAATATGCAGATGCCAGATAACACTGTAACTGTAGCATTTAAAGAGTAAAATATTAATGAAACTTTTGATTCGAAGTTCTGTTACTTTATGTTTCCTTTCGATTTTTACGACGTGATTAAAGTTGAAGTGACCCGCATTTGGTAAAGATTCGATATCGGTAAAATGACTGTAGTGGTTATTTAAAAAATATCGGAACATTGTTCATTTTAAGCTTTTTTCGCTTTCTACAGAGTAAAACAGTGGTGTCTCCGCAACAGGTGCAAACGGTTCAATTGTACTGTGTGGCCGGCAAGCGAGTCATCTATCCACCATGCCGTAGAAGAACAGTTCCTTTGACTCTGGTGGTGTGGAGTTGTGTTACGCGAAAGTGATGTTTAACACGAACAACTGTTTTTAGTCAAGTGTCGTCTGCATGAACAGACATACGACACTTGACTAGAAGCAGCTGTAAGGCTGCAAGTATTGATATAAATTTTGGTGCCCATAACAGCTGGAGGTTTCGGGCGTCTAAGAGTTAATGATAATGAAGTATAAATAGAATGAATGGGGGCAATCGCCACACAGCGTTACATAAAAGCCATCCTCCACCACACACCCACCTCCACCCCCCCCCCCCAAAAAAAAAAAAAAAAATTATTGAAGTATTTATTTCTGGGCTGCAAGTTAAAACTTTAGAATATACAGGTACAGAAGCTACTACAATTGTTAGTACATTTTATAGAGCTGTAGGTTAACCGAAACCGAACCGAGGTTTTTAGTTTTTTTAAAATACCGAAACCGAAACCGTCGACATCCCGTAATCTAAGGTTTTTCGTTTTTTATTAAATACTCTCTTGCAGCAGAAATTCACAGAATGTAGCCACCCCAGAGTAGTGAGAGTACACAGACACTGCCATCAGGAAGATTGCTGCTAAATTGGTGTGGGTAGATTTTTGTCGGGTGGAAAAACTATCCCAATGCACCAAATATTTGACACACCATTGTGAAATTTGCTTGTGACATATTTGCGATGGTCCCCAGTGTTTTCATTAGCTCTCTTGACAGGCACTCTTTTCGTGACAGTCAGGGAAAGCGTGTACCCCTTGATTTTCATGCACATGTCATGTGTAGGGTAGTCAATCTTCATTTCAACACAACTCTTGTGATTTAATGATTGAATATGGCAAATGCAAATGTAAGAAGACATTTGTCTGAAGCAGAAATGTGGCGGGCTGTAGGGATGGTGGAGCAAGGGGCTACCCATCGTCAGGTTGTTGAAGCCCTTGGTGTGCACCATTTGGTGATCACCAGAGCCTGGGCAAGATTTCAGCAGTATGGCGCACCGGTAAGACGGCATGGTGGTGGCAGAGGCAGGGCAACATCTGCATCTGAAGACTGTTTTTTTATCATTCAGGCTCGTAGGAACCGCTTTGCCACAGCAACCAGCTTCGCAGTGACCTTCAGACTGCATCCGTGGTAAATGTTTCGACGCAGACTATCCGGGCAAGTTTGCACGAATGTGGTCTCCGATCGAGAAGACCATGTATTCGCATTCCACTATCCCAGAACCACCGCCAGGCACGATATGAATGGGCCATGGACCACGTTGGATGGACCAGAGAAGATCGGTGACCTGTACTTTATACAGATGAGTCAAGGTACTGCCTAGACCACACAGATAGACGTTCTAGGGTATGGAGAAGACCAGGAGAGCGATTCCATGCAGCCAACATTGCTGAGCATGACCGCTATGGTGGAGGGTCAATCATGGTCTGGGGCGGCATCAGCAGGGATGGACGTACAGAGCTCTGTGATCTTGAACGTGGTACATTGACTGCACAGCGGTATATTGATGAGATTCAGGATGTCCAGGTCAGATTGTATGTAGGTGCAGTGGGTGATAGATTCATTCCGATGGACGATAATGCCCGTCCTCATATTGCCCATGCTGTCGGGGAGTACCGACAGAGGGAGGGGATTGAGCGTATGGACTTGTCAGCAAGATCCCTGACCTCAATCCAATTGAACATGTTTGGAATGAGTTTCAGTTTGCAATTTTAGCCCGTCCAGTCCAGCTAAGAAGTGTCCTGGAGTTTGGTGCCATGCTGGTCCAAGAATGGAACAATATCCCACAAAGGACCACCAGGAGCCTGACTGGGAGCACGAGAAGCCGTTGTCAAGCTGTAATTAACAGTAATGAGTTTCATACTCGATATTGAACCAAAACCAGTTCGCCCCGTCAACTTTTCGGCAAATTGAAAAAATTTCCTCTTTTATCAATAATATCCATTTCCCATGGTTACCGTATTCAGAAGCTAAGAAATAATGTCAAACACAAATAAAATCTTAATTTCTGTACTTAAATCATCAAAGATATAATTAAATAAAAAATATATACACTTTTCATCACAATATTTCAACTAAAACGCAAAACAGGTAGTTGGACATACTTGGTAATTAGCAGACTTTGAGTAGTCTAAAATGGTGACATGTACATGGCGAATTGGACTGATGTCAGTTTCAGGATGGATTGCTGCGGCATCACAATGGGTGTGTTTTCCACCCGACACATATTTACACTTTTTAAAAGTACAAGAAGCAAGCTGTGAAACAGATATGACGGGAAAAGTCCAGAACGGTTTGTGATGGTTGTTAAAACAATCAGATGTACCATCCCATCTTCCTAATTACTCAAATACTACATGACAATATTAGTAACACTTTGGCCCACCGCTAATCCGTGGCTATCAATAGAAGACAGAAAATATGCCTATTGTTCTCGGAGGTTTTATGTCTTGGGATTAAAGTTAGTAGACTTAATCCATTGTTTTAAAGAAAGATAGTGAGGGAGAAATCGTCTGTAGTTTTCTTTCCTGTGATCGCATTCTATATCACCATTCTCAAGTGAAATTATACCCAATGATACTTAATGAATGCGTGGGGACAAGAAGAAGTAAATTTTCAAATTGATTTTAGCGATTTACTTTGGGTGGAAACGTTAGGAATAAATTGTGCACTTTCCATATAAATTAAGGTCTTTACACACTAGACGCGATGCGAATGTTCCGATAAGCGATAAACAACGAAATTTCATCTCAGATGGCAAATTTGAATAACAGTGACGGGCCTGATGACTCTGATTTTAGTTTTTATAGAGAACAAACACAATAATGAACTTAAATGAGACCAATGTTCAATGTGACACATAAAATCAAAATATGTAATTTTGACGCAATTGGCCGTGTATTTGTAGATCATTCATTCATTATTCATCCATGCACGCACATCTTCATTCATTCATTTACGCACACCTTCATTCATTCATTTATGCATTCATTCGTTCGTTCGCTCAATCATTCGTTCATTCACAACTATATAAACAATTGTATTTGATGCAGAAAAAGTAGGCAAACTTCATGTGCATTAAATTCGGAGTCGCTGTGGACATATGAAGTAGAAGTGAAAAGTGAAAGAAAAATTATAAAATTATGAAATTAGAAAAATTATAATCACCTTGAAGTAAAATCGTGAAAGAAAAGTACCTAATGCATTAATTGTCCATGTCAATTCAAGGTAAGGAGAATTACTCTACCTGTTGGACAACGATACTCAGTTCACAGGGAAACTGGTGTTCACTTAGCAAAATCTACCAAAATGCTCTTCTAAAGCGATAAAATGAAGTAAAAATCCATTTGTGCATACTTATTATTTTTAGATTATTGTCTTCCGTCTCCATTGCAGATTAATAAACTAACACGTAAAAATTTCGACAGATATTCAAAAAGGTCAGAAAATGAACTTAAACACACCTGGGGTCTACTATTTTCGTAAAATTTACTAACGTTATACACGATTTTTAGGACTAATTTTTAATCCAAAAAGGAAGCAAATAAAAATGATGCCTTAACTAACAAAAGCATAGCGCATAAAACTAGAAATACTGAACTAAATGGACATAACACGTAAAATATTGTCACTCAACCTGTTCTTTGTGTAATAAATGTTTAAAATATGTTCTCTTTTGGCCACAGTGTTAAAAATTAGACTCAGTTTTTCCCCGAAAGTTGCGCATGCATCGGACGAATTGTTGGGAATGAAGTTTGGGGATTTTCTATAAAAATGGTCTGCGGCTTTAAAATGTCGCAAATGTAGCGGTGACATTTTTCTTACGGATCTCAGCGTTTATCCCATGCAAATCGAAGGGAAGATCGAAGAGAAGAAAATAAAATGAAGGGTTGACCACCCTACTTGGCTCAGGAGATTCATGAAAAATTGGTAGCACTGTACTACGGAAGAACAGCTATATATACTGAAAGAATAAATTGCACGCACGCACGCACGCACGCACGCACGCACGCACGCACGCACGCACGCACAAATAATAGGCGAGGGGGTTTTCGTCCCTCATCTTATGGTTCTCATCTTATGGTTCTCATGTGACGTCATACCGCAATGTATTATGGGTATCACGTGGTTGTCATGGTAACCCGTGCGAGCGGCCATGTTGTGACGTCATTGTCATGGTGATGTGTGATGTGAGTGCGCATGCGCAGCTTGTGTTGTTAGGGTGATACGTGTTTCCGTCGTCCATTTTGTATACTGGAGGCCGCCATCTTTGTTTCTATGGTGGCACGTGGTTGCTATGTTACCCAAAGGCTTCTTATAGGGCTAAGAGGTCTGTAACAGGTATGTTCGATTGACTGGGAGTATTGTCTGGAGCGACTTCCCTAGATAATTACCCAAATGAGCCCGAGAATGGGCGTAAATCACCGGAAACGACTTTAGATATATTTTTAGTATCAGATATATGATTACATTAGGCTTTTTGTTGGACAATAGAATTTGAAGTTTTGGTCCCAAAGTTGGAGTCTGATACATAGGGGTAAATTACCAGATGTATTATGGGAAACAGTGGCTTCGAAAAATTGTCTATTTTTTAAAATGTAATTTTTTCACGGGTTTGTTACCAGACAGGTAACTAAACAATGAGACGGAAACATATAAATGTTTTTCTGCATTTTAGAAACAGGGGATGCTCTGTTCCAGGGGTGGGTAGGTGGGGTTGGTGGGAAAATTCTGCTTTTGAGGCTGCTAGGTGGCTGAAAATGACTGGTTTCGGCATTTTTTCATGCAATATTTCAGGTTGAAGTCTGGCCTTTGACAATAGATTATTCCACCCACATTTAGATTGTTTATTTCTACTTAGTCAGATAGTGTTATATGTTGTTTGTGGATTTGGGAAATGTAATATATGTTATGAGTTAGCTAACGAAGCTACAGAATATTTGCATTTGAAGAGAGTGTATGGCTTGTCATATCTGGAAATGTCTGGAAAACTGTGGAGCGGAACCTTAGGTGGCTCTGGTCGCAAAGGAGCTATCTCTGGCTGATGTCACACTGAGGGAGTTCTTGACCAACAAGTGTGCAATATGGCTTGACCTGCGGACCACGGATGGTGACGGGCAACACGGCACTGGCCGGCGTATGGAAAACGCCAGTGAAGGTAACACTATCCAGATCAAAAAGACAGAAGAGGCGTGTGATCCATTGAATGTGTATCTGTACATTATCATGGATGCGCAGCTTAACATTAAAAATGGCTTGTTCACCAACACACTTTATGAATGACCTTTTCCTGATGCAGCCATTATTTGCGGCGGTCAAACAGGCTGTGGCAAGACAGTTTTCGCTCTGGACCTGCCTGAGGGCCCTTACCGGGGCGTGTTTCGGCACATTGTGGTGCTCTGTCCCACAACGAAATACAGCAAAACATACCACGACCGTCCATGGATTTGGGATGACCCCGATGTATACATAGCAAATCCTGGTGAACACCCCCTCTCGTATCTACGGGCCTTCTGTCAGATGTTCCAGGGGGAGCCAACCTTGTACATTATCGACGATTGCTCGGCTACGAAAGCTTTGACGCAAAAGAAAGACATGCTGTCTGAGCTAGCCTACTCGGGTCGTCATGCGCAGCAGAGTGTTTGGGTTTTGACTCAGAAGTATAACTCTGTCTGGGCGGCATTGCACATTGTTATGTGCTATATTAGACTCAAACGGCATATATGTGCATGTATACAGACCATGTATTGCGACGATATCATTGGCCAACTGCTGGAAGAGCAAGGTGCCGCGTTAGAAGTGGGCACTACCCAAGGTAATATGGCAGTGGATCCTGCTGTGCCTGTTGTCCCTCGGAACTGGAACATCCGTAGGAAAAACAGGGCGATATGGCCAAACGCGGAAGGCTAGCTACATTAGCTTCCGGTGGACAGGCAAGCAGTATATAGGGAAAAACCTCACAATTGACAAGGTCGAAGCCATGGACGACGAGGAAATCGATAAACTCTATGCCCGATATGAGGCACGGCTCAAAACAAACAACTCTGGGGGCGGCCGCACTATAACTCTATGCAGGGGCGGTCAGCATGTTTCTTCCCATACCCCCAGAGAACCATCTAAAGTTGGTTGCTGATCTTGAAGCAAGTTCATTTTTTGGGCACGGGCTAAGCAGTACCACGTGTGATCTATATCATCGCTATGGCATGTACTTAGCACCGCTAACCACGATGCTATCCACTGCTAAACACTGTCGATTTGGACACACCTGCCCTTTAACAATTCAAGACGATGTCATTGATGACAGAGCTAAACATGCCGATAGTTACTGCGCAACAGGTGAGGAGAGTGACAGCTGCGCTAACCACTGAGTCGTTTGTTGTTCCTGTTGTTCAACAACAGAAACGGCTGCCACCCGGAGTGCAAAACAACAAAAAGCCTTGGTCCAGTTGCAAGAAGAGAAGGTCAATCTCCAGAGAATGGTCGGGTCTCCGACCCATGTAAACAATGCAGTAGCAACCCAAGAGACTGACACCAAGGGGTCTCGAATGCAGTGTATCGCGAACATGACTGGTCAACATGGATTGCTGGGGCGGAAGGATTGGCTAGCTTGGAATTATGGTTCCAGTTGTTCCTTCGGAACGGGAACAACAGGAACAACAATCAGTCGGCGGTCAATCTAATGACACTGCCCGTTGACCCGTCTCAACCGCAGCGTGACACCTCCGAACAAGCATTTAAAGGTATCTTCAGACCCATTCTATATGGAGTAGTATATATATATATACAATGTCTTCAGCCGATGGAAAGATGCTGATCATTGCTGCCTATCACAACGCCGTGGTCTCTGCCCTCGCAATAGGGTATGCCCGCTTAGGTAAGATGGCAATGGAGGGAGTCACCCCTAAACTCGACTTCACCGGCTATGATGTAGGGATGGTAGTCATTGACGTGGGGCCGGCGATGGCAACCAAGGACATGCTAATTAAACCTGGACTCATGCCAGAAGATATTATGAAATAACAAGATGGCCTCGATCGCAGTGCTAGTTGGGGCGCCCTTGTTAACGCAATGGCATTCTCTGGCAGCAACTACCTCTTCTCCAAGTTTCGGGATAACGATGCTAGTGTGGAACGTGTGCGACATGACAAAGCCATAGAACAGCTTCAGGCCGCCCAGGTCCCGTAAGCGAACAGAACTCCTCGATTTAAAGAAGTCTTTTTGGGGTGTAACGGAAGTTGGTCTGTTCCTTCGGAACGGAAGGTCGCCTAGCTATGCTGTAAAGTAATCCTAAAAGCCCATGCGAATTGCAGAGCAACTACACAGATTGGTGGTACGGTGGGCTCTGGTCTCAGCCGTTCCCGTTGTTCCTTCGGAACAGGAACAACAGCGCGCAAAAAGGGTCCCTGTCTCTGTCTGGCGAGTTATTGGCGTATCAACGGCAACATCTGGTCTTTTGTGTCCTGCGAATATCAAGCTAGAGTTGGTCGAATTTTTCTTCCGCCGCGAGTACACGACTGAATTCCTCCTCGGATATCTAGCCATCGGCAACAGCCTTTGAATACAGATCTGCAATGTTCGAAAGCTTGGCCTCCGCTAAGGTGGCAATGGTGTTGTGCTTTTTAGCCTTCTGTGTGAGCCTTCGGCTTACAAACTTTCCGAAGGCACCTGCCAATCCACGGGCCCCTGCTGCAGCCTCTAGTGCTATAACCACGGGAATTGCGGCTACGTTTGGCAACAGCCCAACTCCACCAACGCCGATCCCTACCCCGCCATGGACAGAAATGTTTTGATGCCATCTGCGATATTGACCCGTCGCTGGTGTTTCTTGCCGACAGAACGCCTACGGTCTCGTTCGGCCATGAGACGGGCTCTTACATCACCAATCTCCTGGATGCGGAAAGTATTCGCGTCTATAGTATTGGGTTCTGGATACGAGCCCATTCTTATTGGTATTATAGACTATGTTCTAATACCTTTATTTCGTCGTCCGTCAGTATCTGTCTGGTAACTCACAGGCGCTTGAGCTTATCTGGGCCAAGATGTAGGGTATTGAATGTGTCGGTTGGAAACCTAGCATCTGTGACCTTGTACTCGACACCACTTAACGAGAGCAACACATCTTTGCAACCAATAATGATGACAAGCTCTTTGCCATTATGCCGTCGATCCCATTTTAGGGCAGGGCCATGTAGCACCGGTACGAAGTCATTGGGTGGTGTACCCAGGACTAGCTGTACAATTGTGCTAGTACTATTGCCAGGAGTAAGATGATCAAACCCCCAAAGGAGCTTCATCGCCGCACCTTTTGTTTTGTCTGCCCCACCCAGCACATACCTGACATTGCTTTCGTGAGCATAAATAGCATAGATATAAGAAACCAACACACGGCCACTGTTCTGGAGTTTACGGAGCCTGTGGACGCGACTCAGTGGATGTGAGGTTAGATGACCCTGAAGTCAAGTTCACAGAGTTCCTATACAGAGAACACTGACTGGAGTCATTCTGAATAAGTTCGTAGCTCCTCCACGGGGCTGAGCCTTCCAGGTTCAAACCACGCATCTCGGTAAATGTAGCTTGTTGCAGTTGTTCCTTCGGAACAGGAACATCAACGGGCAGCTCTTTTCTCTTGTATAGCACCTCGGAGAGCTGAAATACATACTAATTGTCCATCACCCCTGGTTCGCCAAAGCTCTGCGTGTCCCCGAGATCAGACAGCTAAAGAGTCGTGCAATGTAATGCGCCATGTGCCTCCGGTCCTCCGCTATTCACCATGTCTTTACACTGCAGCTGAGGTATTTGTAATGTTGCGGATAGGTGCTGCAATTCAACAGGGCCACTCCTGCGGTTTAAAACGTGGACTGTAACATTGCCTATAGGGCCTAGGAGAAGCCTTTTGTATTGCAAATGAGAGAAAGCTACAGTTCTGCCACTGGCACATTTTTTATTTGCTACGGGTACTGTTCTGAGTAGTGTGCCGGGTCGCCCGTTGTAAACATTGTCCGTGGTGCTGACTTCTGACAGATGAACGTAGAGCTCACGATGGACCGGAAGTTCAGGTAACTCACGACCCGTCAGCTTCCCTCCCTGACGGGTTTTGGTTGCTGCAAATCCCAAGGTGCGTGCCAACTTTCCCAGTTTCAGAGACTTATCTGTCTTGAATCGCAGACGACCCGAAGGTTTGTGATGACCCAGTATAGCCCCAGCCTGACAAAACACCTCATCATTTCTCTCGCATTCGTTGTAATAGTCATCTGGCATCTTTATCTTCCGCTCAACTGAGACATCCGACGACGCGAATATAATTGTTGCCTAGCCCCTTGCTAATGTTGTACCAAAGAGGGTAGTAGGTTACTTCAGTAATGGCACACTCAAATTGCTCTCCGGCAGGGAGCACCATTGGTGGGTCAACCGTTTGAACGTCGGATAGTGTAACGTACATAATTGTATGTTATCATTATAAGACTCCTCTAATATGGCTTTTAGAGGTGCAAAGGGTGCTGGAATACCGAAGAATGGAAGAAACTTAGCCTCCATCAGATGGAAGTTGGCTTCAATCTACTACAGCCCCAGTGGGTACTGGAAGGGACTCACAGCCATCAACAACCTTGCTTCCACGGCCAAGGTCTCTGAAGATTTGGCTCGGGCATGGCTTAAAAAGCAGGCCATCTTGCAGATATTATACCTTCCAGCGGTGCGAAGCACACAAATACCACGACCTAAGTTCGATGTGCGGCCGCCGAATGAGGCCCACCGCGTCGACCTGCCCTTTCTGCCACACGACCGGGTGGCCCGCAAAACCTACAAGCATTCGCTCACAGTCGTTGATGTAGTCTCCCGCTATAAAGAGGCAGAGCCCCTGGCCACAAAAATAGGCCAAAGAGGTCGCGGCCGCCCTAGAAAATATACAAGCGTGGACCACTGCGGTGGCCCAAGATCCTTCAAGTCGATCCCGGACGCGAGTTCATGGGCGCGGTGAATCAGCTTCTGGCGAAACACGGGACAGAAGCCCGGCGTGGCCGTGTGGACGTCCACCGGGACCTGGGAATTGTGGAGCGGTCCAACCCTACCCTGGAAGAGCGACTGTTCGGGCACCAATACGCCCAGGATATGAGGTTACCGTCAGATGAGAGGTCAAGTGAATGGGTAGCTCGGCAGCAAGACGTTGTTGCGACGCTGAATAGTGAGGCCAAGGTTGTGACACAAAAACCCTCCTCTGTGGTTGCCGGCCGCACCGTTAGCCTCAAGGAGAGCAGAAGCTACCCTCCAATGTGGATGTTCGCTATCTCTACCAGGCAGGCGAGTGGATGGTGGGGGGGGGGGGGGGTCGCCGTCGCGTAACTGACCCTGTGTGGTCCCTCCAAATGTACCGGTTTGGACATCGGTCACCAAGCCCGTCAAACCTGTCCTCTACTATTTGTTGGATGGATCAGCCCGTCCGAGAAGAGCTGCTTGTGGTGCCTCCCGTTGTTCCTTCGGAACGTGTAGCCCTTCGGTCTAGACACTAGGCGGATGTGCCTCTGGCACTGCTGCAACCTCTCTTTTTCGGTTACACTCTAAACAGGTCAATTGTCCATTCCCCCGGCAGTGCCCCTCGCTGTTGTTCAGCCTTTAAACACTGAACTGCTGTGTATCTTTGGCCCGGTAGGCACACAACATCTCCATGTTGCATGTCTCACGGTGGTTCTGTTGGTCCTCCTTGAGCCGCATGATGTACTCGACCTTGAGATTCAACCCCAGGAGTCCTTTGACCTGGGACTGGCGCTTGTGGGCGACAAGCTTACTCGCGATGTTTTTTGCGGAGCAGTCGTTCCGATGTCTATGTGGGCTGTCTGATCGCAGTACCCTCATGTGGTGGACAGGTCTCCCGTGCGAGCTGCTGCACATACTCCACGCAAGAAACGGCGAAGTAGGCGAGGTTGGACCATTGTAGGAAGTCGTCTATGATCCAAACCTTATGTGGGTCTTGGACAGTGAGACCCTGGCTTGAGTGGACTGTGAGGGCATACCCGAGGCGCCACTCATCGGTCTTGATAGCCAGTTCAGCGCCCGCAATGGTGACTTCAACGATGTCACTGAGGACGAGCTCTTCTTCACGGTCTGTGCCCGGGATGGGAACCATAATGTTCTGTTTTTGGCTGTCCTTGGGATGATATAGCAGCGGAACCGGGGTGTCTGGAAAGTACTCCTTGTATCTTTGGAGCAACAGCTCTTGTGCCTGGTCGCGAACCTTCTACCGGCTAGCGTGGATCAGGTCACCTGGCCTCCATTGCTCCATGAAGCGCTCCCATCCGGGACAGCTGAAGAGATCCTTCCGCATCTCCTGGCACTGGGCCTTGTCCGACTGGAGGCGGATGTGCCTTTTCAGGGCCTTGAGCGAATCATCTTTTGCCCGGTGGTCTGCCATGACCGCTTCGTAATAATCCACTGCTTGACGTAACCAGTCATGGGTCATCTCACCTGCGATTGGTGGTGGCTGGCCTTGATCACCACAGCAGATAGCATGGACCCCACGCTGGTCCAGCCTGTCCAAGAACATTTCTACGATAGGCCTGGGCACAGTACAGACCTCATCCCAGATGATGACATGGGGGATAAACTTCTGGCCCATGCGGTCTGGCGTCTAGTCGTTCTGGCCACTCCACCGGAAGAAGCTATGGTAGGTCTGGGCCTTGAATCCCCTACCCCGCATCTCTTTGGAAAGGCGGTGAGTTGGGGTAAAGACAAGCGGGTCTCGCACCCTGAAGAGCTCGATCGCTCTCGTTGTCTTGTCGCTACCACCTCCACCGTTGAGGTAACTCAGTCGATTGGGTCAGTGGGTCAGTGTACCTCGGAGCAGTTGAGTTGGCCAGCTGTTTGGCCTGGCAGACATGCTTGGGTTTTGGGAGGTAGTCGCGTGTTCCTGTGGAATGTACAGTTTCTCGCCCTTGTCACGCCACTGAGCTGAGGCTACTGGTGATAGATAAGGCTCTCCAGTGAGGCAGTTTGCACACAACTCCTCTCCGCAGTCGCAGAGTCTGGGAGCCATATATGCCTCGACACCATCGAGCTTGTGCAGCGCGGCCTTTTTCACGTATATGCTGTCTGTTGCCACTCGAACCGCCTCTTTTTCATCGAAACGCTGCAACATACTGAGGAGGTTAATATGGGCATAGGCTAGGTTAAGAGGGCATACTGGGGGTGTGAATCATCATAATACGTGAGGATGTGGCCCAGAGTACACAGTTGGGGCGCGCCAACCAGGGCGCCTCTTTGGCGAGTGTCTCACAAGATAATCTAGTTCACCCTGATCCGTGACAAGCCTGCGAGTCAATCGTTTACCATCGGCTTTTGCGCTCTGAGTGAACTTCCCGATAATGCTGCAGCCCTGGTCTCGGTTCTTTGGAAGCCAGACATCGCTGGACGAAGGCCACGCAATGATGTCATATCGGGCCCTCCACGAGGAATGCGAGTAGAGGTGTGGGGCCCAGCCCTGATCAGTGAAAGGCTTCCCAAACCAGGGCGCCATGACGGTGTGAACATCTTGTTTGAACTCCCACCCCTGGACCTCGGCGAAGCCTGTGCCGATGTCTTTCTGGAGGCCCCCATTGATGGCCACTCTGGTCATCCGGTGAGTGGGGTGTCCGAATCTCTCGAAATAGGGTTTGGCTTCGCCTCTCCCCTGGAAGCTGGCCGGGTAGCACGCCTTAATGTCGATGGAGACGACCTCTCTCGTGTCGTAGGTTATGGAGTTCCAGAGACCGCCGTGTCCGTGCTCCGCGCAAGTCTTTTGGATGTCGTCGAGGAGACCGCAGGGCCGGCTTCCAGCCATTGTGCTCTTTGGCCATAATGGTGGCCGCGTGGTTCACCCCGAAAACCCTATCAGCGAGGGACTCATGACCTAGATGTGTGCAGGCTTATTGGAGGGTTTGATGGATCTCCTGTGTCCTGTAGGTGCAGCCGTCTTGTAGGACGAACTGGTCGACGTTGAGCTGTCTATTCTGGCCACCCTGAGTAGCCAGACATCGATTGGTTAATTTTAGATGGGCGGTCTGATGGCTTCTCAGACGTCACCCTCGTGTATCTGGACCTGCCTGGACTGGGGGAAGTGCGGGTCTTTGGAGCAGGCGTGGCCTTTATGGCAGACGAGCTCTACCTTTCCATAACTTTTGTTGCCTCGTCTTTGGTACTTGCCGCTGTTGTAAACGTCCTCACCAGCAATGTCTCTAAGAATGATCGCACGCCGGAGAGTACTCTCCATCTTCCCCACGTCCTCAGTTACTGCACCGGTTACATGAACCCTTTCTTCCCACTCCTCTATTTTCTGTCGCCTGATTGGGTTAGGCCCTGTCCTCTGAGAGCGTCCTCGAAGTGCTCCACCACTCTCTGCGCGACACATTTCAGATCACTGTCACGCATTGGGGCCAAGTTGGCAGGGTTCTGGGTCTCTGAGAGGGTAGAGCTGGTAAACAACCGCGGTGACAGGGTAAGCATTCTGGTAGAACACCTGGTCGATCCCGGCCAGCGCGCCTGGCTTAGTTTCTTGAAAGATCTCAACGATGCCCCGCCCCTTCTTCCTCTCGGCACGGACAGGGTCGAACTTATCTTCTACGACCCAGTCTCATTCGTCATGCTTGCGCAGGAACTTGATTTGCAGGGTGAACGCGCCCTCTGGAAGGGCTGCTTGCAGTCGTGCTGCCCCCTCGACCGTCATGCGAGCATCCAGGGCCAGTCGGCCGGCCCTTGCATGCATACCATCAGCGATCTCAACGTTGCCGATGTCAGGGGGGTGGGGGTGTGGGGTCCTCTACCTCTACCCTCCATGTAGAGAAGACCGCGGCGACGCTTTCATCTGCAAACTCGTATTTAGCGCCGTTCACAACATCGACCCATGGTTCATCATCTGGCAGCCTCACCGGGTGGGGGACTTCGATACCCAAGTCGAATTGTCGCCGTTGTTTGGCTGGGTCAAACTCCTCCACAATTGCCTTCTTTTTTCTCTCATGCGCCTTTCGAGGTGGAAGGGAAGGTCGTGCAGCATCTGGAAGCAGAGGCCTCAGCAATCGCTTCTTTATTCCTTCTGGAATGGGTTCATCCAGGATCTTCTGGACAACATCTTGGAGAGGTTCCGGTGTTTGCATTTCAGCCAACAGCTGGTCGATGTATTCGTCCATACTTACCATGCTGTGTACTGAATATGCCTGTTCATATGTTCGTTCTTATAACCACACCTCGGGCAGGGCGATAACTGGTTCGTTACCCCCACACCACAAACATGGCAAGGTTTTGTACACGATCCATTTCGCAGTTTGGCCAGATGTACCCCACAGTACTCCCTCATACATCGCCGGCCACAGAGCTCCGTAGAGCTCAAGACAAGCCACTGACATGTGTTTTACCTATCCGCATTGTGCATCTGATCGGGTATATCCATTGTCACGAATATGTCTAATAGGACTTCACCACCGGAAGGGGGCTTATGTCTATGAGAGGCCTGGGCCGGTGGGCCGTCCCTTTGCTGTTTGAGGTGGCCGATTCTTTATCTAACTGGTGTTGGGGTAGAAAGTGAATCTACGCTACACCCAATTGGTATAATGGCCCCCGCGGGTCGGCGAGGGTGGTGGGCCGCGCCCCGGTTTGTTACTCCCCCCCCCCCCCGCCACCAGTGGTCCACCAAGTGATACATTCGACTCCCTTAAGTGAACTACGATGGTGACCATGGCTAGCCTCTAAAGTGGTATGATAGCCTCCCGGCCGGCGAGAGTGCCCCCCGACCCCCCCCCCCCCCCCCGAGCCCGCAAAAGTGATTCATTCGCCCTCCCCCCTCCCCCTACTGCTCTTAGGTTGGGGAAGGGACCAAAGTGGTCTGATGGCCTGCCGGGCCGGTGAGGGTAGTGGTCAAATTGTTTATCGCCCTCCCTGATACTGATAATGATGTATTGACCATTTACTGAAGGATGATACAGAATTATCTGGAATCCGTAGCGTTTCGTTTAATAACTGTCACTCTGAAATGTTCACTTGCTCCTGCATACAATTGAGAAAATCAACGTTCAGCAGAAATTACAGTTAACTAATGGCACTGCGCTATACGCGAATTCCACCATTGCACAGGGCGGAAATGTTTGATCGAATGCTGAGCTGTTGCACTGACTGAAAAATACATTACACATTTATACGCAAACTGCGTTGCGATACATGCTGAGGGTTTAGATCGAGACTTGCGATGAAATGACATACACCGTTGAAACTGGACGTCCTGTCAGAATTAGCGTAGGTACTGAAGAGGAAGGAAGTAGTCTAAAGTCCCAATCATACCCGGGCTAACGATTGTACAGGATTATCTCCGACCTGGATGAGTGTTTTGATCGGACACAATCAAAATATTGTTGTGGTCACCCTATACGACAGGTCTTCAATGATCGTACAATAAGCATGTGGTAATCGTAAAACTGTGGCACGATTATTTATAGTATGACCACCGATGTCATCCGATGATTACTTTTGACTTGTTGTGTGATTAACAAAGACTTGTGGCGACTTGTCGTACGACCAGCGTAAAGACTGGGGCGCACGAACGAATATTTTTCGCTGGATCGCAGCGATCGAATCGTCCGCGATTTTTTACTCACGATCACTTGTGGACACGCGCTGAGATTTATTTAGCGATCGTATGGCACGGATTGCGCATATTTAGCGTATTTTGTCTGCCTGTCTGCAGCCTCGGTAAAATCGTGCGAAAATATCAAACATGTTTGATCTTTGCGATCGATCGCGCGACCAAGATCGCCGATTTTTATCATCATCGCCGATCTGGGCAGACGTGCGAATTTTAGTACCGATTTTCAATTCGTTGCGATCCAGCGAAAAATATTCGTTCGTGTGTCCCAGTCTTAACCCTTTACCCAACGTAACGGCCAAAACCGGCCAGCGCTATTCTCAAAAATCGCCAATTAATTTTCAAAATATTTTCATTTTTTGTCTCAAAGACATAGGTTATGGCCCCTCGTTGGAACGAGCTCGTCGAGCTCGTTCCAACGAGGGGTCATAACCTATGTTTTTGAGACAAAAAATGAAAAAAATTAATTATTCAAGAATTTTTTTTCCAAGTGTCGTCTGCTTTTCATGTTAGGTAAAGGGTTAAGATAACGCAAGATTATCAATGGTTAATGAAGATCAACTAAGATTATAGTACGACACTCGTAAGACCTTCTACGATTTATGTCCGATCTGAATTCGTGGCTATTCTTGGACATTCGTACAAAATGTCGCGAAGATGTGACAATGGCTTAATATATGTTACGATTGTTGACGACCAATCAGTCGTAGCCAGGTTTTTGTGCATACTCAAAAACCAGAGCACAATATAAATCACTCGTACGACTGTAGACGATTCTCCAAGACTTCCTGAAAGTACTGAAGATTATCCTTGACTTGTCGAACGACTTCTTAGAGATTGTTCACGACTTTGTGGTTGGGGATAATCTCATCCTGTCATATCCTATCGTAAGTCCTAGTGTGAAGAACGTCTGCGTTGTGCAATGCTAAATATAATGCGCTATTAACGAGTACAGTAGTGAAATCACAAACAGAACAGATCAAACAGAAAAAAAACGAGACTACAGTATGTGGAGGGTGGATTATTACTAAATCGCTGTGTGCGAGATTTTTCAGTTGGTAATTATTTGCAGTTTCTGAGGATAAAACACAATAATCACCTGCCACCTGATAACTGCAAGTTTTTCTTGTACTGTTATGAAAAATAAAAAAAATACTTTTCGAGTGGAGAATATATGGCGCTGCGTCTCAGTGGTAATCAACTCTCTTCATTCTGTATATGCAGTCGAATTTTAATATCTATTTACGTCACATCTATCCGAGAAGTTAGGAATGATGCTTTGTTAATGATCTCTATTTACTAGTATAAACTTGTACAGTGTCAGGCACGCTGTTTTTATGCAGGAAATGAGTTGCGCTAATGGTGTGTTTTGCTCAGAAACCAGGAGAAAAACACGTCGACGGTCTGTCTGCCTGCCTGCCTGTCTGCCTACCTGTCTGTCTGTCTGTCTGTCTGTCTGTCTGTCTGTCTGTCTGTCTGTCTGTCTGTCTGTCTGTCTGTATGTATGTATGTATGTCTTTCTCTCGCTCTCCTCTCTTCCCTCTCTCTTTGGAATTTGGAATAGATATGACGGGTGACAGTGACAGCGAATGGGTAAGGAAACATGTCGCTTAAATGAATGTGTTAGATAGAAGGGGCGTGAGGCGGCTAGGAAGCTTGCAACCCAAAAAATTGTTTACGCACCATGGGAAGTGGTGTGGGGGTGGGCACAAATGAGTGGGTGACATAGGTTCCAAACGGGGCACTTGGTGTGAAGTTCTCTGGGAGTTCATATTGCCTATCGCGTAGGGGAGTGGATACATTTTCTTATAATGAAATGGAAACACTAAATTAATTTATCTCCAGGTTATTCTTCATGAACTCAGAAGTTTATAAACAAATCTGTGTGCTGGTAGTTATAAGAAGAAATCATCAAAGTTCTAAACAAATACAACGAAATTCTAATGCAGGTGCCACAGCAAAAAATATTTCCCAGTACTGGTGCTGTTGAATTACTCGGATGTCGGCAACATGGTGCACGTTTTACAACCGGTTCGTCCACAGGCTTGGCTGACACCATGTTCAGAATAGACCGGACTCAGGCTGCCTGGAACAAGAATGTCGCGAATGTTTTTTAACGCTAGAAAGCCAAGACTGGAGGCTTGGGGAATGTCTTGGATAAGGCTGGATCATTCTCAATAAGCGTCCAATGTTTTCGAAGTATTTTGGAAACATTTGAAAGATCTGGGTGAAATGTGACAAAGGGTATGCATGCGTTCTGTGCTGGTGGACGATACCGTAGCAGGTCGCGCCGTGCTAGTGCATCAGCTTTGCTGGTGGCACTATCAACCCGTTCTCCCTTGTACTTACGGCTTACAAGATGAAACCGAAGATCAGAAAAAGCAGCTTCCTTGTCAATGGGCTCAGAACAGATTCTCTTGACTCTGATAGCGAGACTGTATGGAATGCTTTTGACAATGTGCCTGCGATGGCAACTATATTTAAGCAAATATTGGTGTGAGTCTGTAGGTTTGCAATATAAACTAGTAGCAATGTGGTTAATGTCAATGCGTGAGGTGGTATCAAGAAATGAGATGTACAAGGTGCTCTGTAGGGGGTTGTGGGGGGTCTAAACATGACTGTGTATCCAACGCCACCCAGCATACTTCAATCCCTTCACCATAGGGTATGTTTCTGTACAGAGAAACTACATCCATCGTGCACTGCAGAGTGTCATCTGCGAGATCACCCAGTTCGTCCATTTTTCTGAGGTAGTGAGTGGTATCTCTCAGACGGGACGGCAAGTTTGCTACGACAGGTCGAAAATGGAAGTCAACAAACTGAGAATTGTTTTCAGTGGGATTCCTTGATTTGTGCAAGTTTGGTAGCAGGTAGAATCTATCAGCACTGGGTCTGTCGGGCTCCAAATACTCACGATGTGATTGCTTCAGATACTTTCTGAGAAAATTCATTGTGAGGATCACGATCCAGTTGTTGGTAGAAACGATCATCTAATAGCTGTCTTCCTGCTTCAGCTATGTAGGCCGCCGTATCCATGATGACCACTTAGGAGCCTTTATATATATATATATATATATATATATATATATATATATATATATATATATATATATACTAACGTAAAATTCATTTGTTTGTTGTGAATTGTTTGCACTGAACCCGATGAAGGTTTAAGCCGAAAGCGTGTTTTCAAGACATGTGAAATAATTATGGGTATCCAAATGTGTTAATTTTACAATTCTACTATTTCCATGTTCACATACCCATTCGGCTATTTGAGACATTTATCAGCGATGGAAAGGAACACCGAAGTGGACCGCACAGATACAATGAACAGCAAACTATACAAGAAGTACGCACAAACAAACAGCGATCTCTGCTTTTTATCGGAGTGTAAGCATAAGGACTTGACCCCGAAAGGATGATAATAAAGAATCCGTCATTCAGCATCCATTGTACTGATGTTTTGGATAAACTATACCGTCGTACCAGCGAACGACTAGGGAATCATCTGATTGACGTAAGGAACGCTCGTAAAAGATCTCTGAAGCAAAGTATCGAACATATCATGGACAATTACGTGAGTACACATATACATTTCCATGAACACTAGTACAGAAAATCCCTTTATTCTAGCATTAGTTGTAAAAAGAAAAAAATGTCCATATTACTTAACGAGGCCGTGGCGAATGAGAGCTCTAAATGGCAAGATTCTGATGACTGTACACTAATGTAGTTAACCTATCAAATTATACACCATCTGAAGCTGAAGTGTTTGTTCTCCAGAAATGACTTTCTTTTTGTCCAAGTGTTTCTATGGATAAGGCGAAAACATCTGCCGATACTGAAGAATATATAAGAAGGTTGAGATTAAAGGAATTTTATTATGGACAAGCCGAAGTTAAACAATCTATAAATGTCAATAAAGATGAGAATAAATTGAAGTATATACTCCACCGACTGGACGTAATACAAAGCTTGACTAAAATATCGACACGCTTCGCAAAGGAGTAAAAAGTGAAATCCTGACCAAAACCTACAAACAGAGAATATAATTTGAATCCAACGGAGAAACGTGTGAAACAGTCTACGAAAGAATTCCAGTATTGTCATAAAACCTGCAGACAAGGGGTGTGGGGGGGGGGGGGGGGGGTGGCAGTGGCGCCACTGTGGTTCAGGTCAAAAATGACTACGTCGCAGAAGCATATAAGTAGTTATCTAATAGTGACTATTACACTCAATAATTACCTCTACGAAAGAATTCCAGTATTGTCATAAAACCTGCAGACAAGGGGTGTGGGGGGGGGGGGTGGCAGTGGCGCCACTGTGGTTCAGGTCAAAAATGACTACGTCGCAGAAGCATATAAGTAGTTATCTAATAGTGAGTATTACACTCAATAATTACCTCACTCAATCCTACAAACGAAAACTTGATTGTCTTATTGATTGTGAAATTCCAGAAGGAGATATGGATCTCATCCATTCATCAACGAATCAAAATCCAAGACCGGGATTTTTTCACACACTGCCAAAGATGCATAAGGAGGGTGTACCTGGTCATCCTATAGTATCAGACATCGGTACTATTTCAGAAAAGCTTTCTAAACACGTATGTTCAATTCTCAAGTCTGCAGTTCGAAAATGTGATAGCTTAATACAGGACTTTACCGATTTTCTTAATAACTTGTCACACTCCATGTCACTTCATTGTACACCAATGTATCCTTGAAGCCATAAAAAATAGACTGAACGATACCGACTGCAAGGGAATATCGAAGCGATCTACATGTATACTGCTCATTTCTGATTTCATTTTAAAGCATAACTATTTTACATTTGATGAACAGTTTCATCTACAGAAAAAGGGTTGCAGCATGGGATCGCCGAAGTCACCGCAATTTGCTAACCTTTTTATGGCGCACCTTGAAGAAAACTTCATGCAAAGTTCAGCTCCTAGAGGCTAGACTATATTTGAGATTCATTGATGATACTTTCTAACTGTGGGATCACAGAAGAGAGGAGTTAGAAAGATTTGTGAGTGAACTCAATCCGTTTCACGAGACTAAAACGTTTAAAAGGGAATGTTGGGATAATAACATCAATTTCCTAGATGTAACTGTTTATAAAAAAGGCACCAATCTCTCCACGAAAGTATACCGCAAACCGACTGACAGTTACACCTACCTCAACCCGATGAGTTTTCTCCCGGACTCCACGAAACGCTCGGTTATTTATAGTCAGGGTTTGAGATAAGCTAGGATTAATTCGGATACGGAAACTCGTGAGCTATAGCTTGCTACTTTGCCTAATGTGTTTCAATCTTTGGGTAATGATAAACATCTTGTCCGTTCTCAAAGTGACAGCGCAAAAGGGAAGGACAGGGCTGATCTACCCGCGTACAACAAAAGGGTTCAGCCGGATCGTGTTCCCCTAGTTGTGACCTATCAACCAGTTTCGGAGAAATTGCGCGGTATAACATCTGAATTACAGTCCATGTTATCCAAGGACTGTTATTTAAATGAAGTATTTCCAGAAGCAACTCTAATGGCGACGAGACAACCGCCTAATCTCAGAAATAGCTTATGTCCAGTTCTTTGAAGGCTGAAAGTAACACACCTGGGACGCGCGCACACTGAAAAAAATATAGGTTCTCTTTGGAACCCAAACTGGTTCTAATCTTGTCCCTGAGATGGAACCAGTTCTGTTTAAACAGTATTTATTTCAAATCAAATAAATTAATAAAGATTAACATAAAATATTAACAGAATTAAACATAAATTGAGGGGGTTTCAGCAGTAATTTTAGAGATTATACGAGGTTGTCTCAAATCATTATTAAGCAAAGGAGATATGAACAGTTGGCATATCGAAACAGTTTTGGTTCTCTTCAGAACCAAAACTGGTTCGATATGCCAACTGTTCATATCTCCTTTATTTCAAAATGTTTGGCGACTGTGTTGAATAAGCTCCAAGTTTACTGCTGAATTTCCTTCAGTTCATGTAATATTCTGTTAAAATTGAGTGCTAATCTTGGTAAATTTATTTGATTTGAAATAAATACTGCTTAAACAGAACTGGTTCCATCTCAGGGACAAGATTAGAACCAGTTTCGGTTCTAAAGATAACCTATATTTTTTGCAGTGCATGTGATAGAAGCAGATGTGGGGCATCTCATTATTGTGTGTGCTGTGTATGTGTTGTCCTGTGCTAAATGTCTTGGGCCGTTTAATATAGGCGAAACAGGCCAGACACTTTGCCAACGAATCACAGGACATCGCCAGGATATCCGGGCCCAAAACATCGGACTGAAAGTTGTCGTTCATTTTAATTTCCCCAACCATTCAGTTTCCGACATCCGAATTCAAATCCTGAAGGGTGGTTTGAAGGACATCAACATCAGAAGTGTTGTCGAACAACAATTCATCCATTTATTTGGTGGATTTGAACAAGGCATCAACAAAGACTCGGTATTCATGGCTCCATGGAGAGAATGATAAATTTGACTAGAGATTGAACTTTTCCCAGCTTGACGTCATACGGGCCAACGTCACGGTCACGACGTTTTCTGTTTGTACTTACGTAAAATTATTTTGTTTGTTGTGAATTGTCTGTACTGAACCCGATGAAGGCTTAAGCCGAAAGTTTGTTATAAAGACAT
Organism: Pictodentalium vernedei; assembly: GCA_031216915.1. Classification (NCBI taxonomy): domain Eukaryota; kingdom Metazoa; phylum Mollusca; class Scaphopoda; order Dentaliida; family Dentaliidae; genus Pictodentalium; species Pictodentalium vernedei. The sequence continues at coordinate 53,894,130 of CM062297.1, forward strand.
ATGAAATATTTATTGTATCCAAATGTGTTAATTTTACATTTCTGGAGTATCCGGAGAGAACCACCGAGCAACGCGAGCAGCTGACAGCTCTCCAACATACTAACTCCACGCAAAGGGAGATGGTTGCCCTAGGGATGCTGCAGTCCAGGGTTTTGCGCTATTTAATCTCGCGGCGGTTACCTCTCGCATGTGATCCTGAGAACAATCTCTCGAGTGATGCGTTGCCTATCGGCAATCTCTCTCTCTCTCTCTCTCTCTCTTTCTTTTATTTCTCCCCTTTTTCTCCTCTCTTTCACATTCATTCATTCACCTTATCTTTCCTAAATTATTTTCAGGGCCACACAGAATCGGAATGAATAAGGCAAGAAATAAAAAAAACTAGACCCTGTTTCATCGCGCCCCATACAGTCAGCACCTTAAAACAATTACCATTCATTCCGTGACTCAGTATTGCGGCTTTGTCTAAACCATACCATCACCCAGTGTTCACACCAAATTCGTCGTTGCCTAATAGATATTTTTTTTTGTATTTACTCCCATTATTATTTTATCAGCCTTTGGGTTATCCCGTTTGTAATATATGTAACTTGTTTATTTTATGGATTTTATCTTTTCACACCTTTCAATGTATTTAATACCCTTGTAAATTATTTTGAATCGGTAGTTTTTAGTTTTCTGAAGAAGAGCGCTGCGTCACTCGAAAAATTAAAGTTTAAACTTTTCGCTGGATCTTTGTGTTAGTCTTTTAATGCACCAGTGTGATGCTATTTATCTAAGTGTATATATATATATTCCAATACACTTCATCACATATTTTATATAACTTCGTCAAATTGCCGTCATGCTCGGAAGTTTACTTCCTTCTAAGCGGATTTCATTTTTGACTAATTCTTATTCCGTTACGTTAAGTGCCGTACCAATGTGTATCGCGTCATGAGAACGTAAAATTTAGCGTCACACTGATCCTAATTGTTGAATGGGAATTATAAAATTGATCGAGATACGCGTACGTCTTACAGATCGATTTATTATTTGGCAAGTGGCCGCCTAGCTCCTAATCACGAACCCGTCTATAAAATCGCCGATACATATCTTCCTTGGGTGGCAACAAGTAAAGATATGTTCCGCATTACACGTTGTTCACTGTTTTTAATTGTAAATTATGAACAAACAATACCGCATCAGATCTTGCTTAGGTGGTAACAAGTGGAGATATATTCCGCGTTATTACGCACAAATTTTGTTCTCAGCCTTAGAATTAGGAGCATTCAATCATTTATCTCAACCTCGCCCTGGTAACAGAGGCAGAAGCGAGTTCGCATGCAGTATTCACACATTCAACCATTCCTTGACCCGAATTGTTCAAACGTGTTGTTCTCCATATTCGAGTGTATTGCTTGTAAAGTCCCCGTATCATATCTCCCTTGGGTGGCAAAGATATGTTCCCCGTTTCATGTTGTTCCCCGTATCCGAGTCTATTACGCGCAAAATAACGGAAAATTCACGGAAGCGCGGAACATATCTTTACTTGTTGCCACCCAAGGAAGATATGATACAGTTATATATATAAATTTCACAGTATAGTATATATACTTCCATATATATAATGAACAAATGTTTGTCCACACAGGTATATCATATATGAAAAAAGTTTCAAGATACCAGTTCCAAACAATTTTTTATATGTCTGTATAATTCATTTTAATCCACATTTACATAGAATACAAAACGTTTTGGTCATTTTTACACTATATACAAAAAATTCGGTAAGTACTTTCGACACGTAACGTCTCACCAGACCGACATTTTATAATGAAATATACCCGGGGCGGTCAAGTGAATATACAATTGAGCCGTTATCTAGATATTTCATTAAAATGGCAATATATCCAGTGGCAAATGGTAATTTTACCAGCCATTCCAAATTTTCATCGAAACAGGTCGAAAAAGGTGAACATTCCTAATTTTCTTATTACCCCGGAGGAAGCTGGAGTACCCGGAGAGAACCACCGAGCAACGGCGAGCAACTGACAGCTCCCCAACATACTAACTCCACACAAGCAGGGTTAGCATTGGTTAAATACAGGTGCACAATCGACGTGCAGTACGCCTTAGTGCACAACGTCACCGTGCCCCCAAATGGGGAATGGGGGTGAAATGTCTTGCCCAAGGACACAACGCGGTTGCCGCAGGTAGGATTCGAACCGAGGACCTCTCGGCTTGCAGCCTGCACCTCTACCTACTGAGCCACCGCGCCCCAAGCTGAAAATAATGCCTGTAACGAAGTCATTTTATAGAAGTTATCTATAAAAACAAACAACTAGTAATTCACAATATATACAGTGAAGTGGATATAAGTATTGAAAAAGCAGCAACTATAAAATGTAAATTCAGAACTTCCGCACAAACTATGCGTATGACGTATTTACCTCAGAAAGGATAGACAAAGATCGGTTGCTGACTCAACCGTAGAACACTGAGAGTGATTTGCGTTCAAAGAGTAATCTACTCTTCACGCATTTTGTCTGTACTTAATACCGTCATCTGTAGTTATTTCCGGAAAGAGCTCACTGAGCTCTGACCGTACCACAACTGGTGACGGTGCCCTGTCAGAATAATTCACAGTAATGAAGTAATGGATATTATAGCAGTAGCAGTGGGAGAGGTAGTAATAGTAGTTGTGGAAACCCGCCATCTTAACAAGTACAAGTCTTACCCAACCAAATCCCAATAATTTTTTTAGGCTAATGCCTATACATTGATATGGTGAGATGAAGACATTTCTCATTTTTCTACGCCACACTGTCGTGCGTGGGAACTGAAGGGTAGGTAACAAAAACAAGGAATATTTCCACATCCTCATTGATTCTACAAACTGTGCCTTCGTCGTTTAATGCACTAAATATGTCGTTGACACATTGGACGGTATTGTCGTTTACGATTATATTTATTTTGCTATTGCTAGTTCTATTCCTTACCGTTATATGTTGCAGGCTTAATTCACTCTTAATATTCCATTGCACTCCCTCCATAAATTTGAAAATTTGGAACATCTGCACCGGAAGTGCAACGTAATAACCGGGGGCCCAATATCAATGGTTGGGGTGTAAAAATTCTTCAAAATCATTTTATGTTGGGTAATCACAATATCTACCATCGTGAGTCAAAAATAAAGCGACCACTTTGTTAAACTGTGAAAATAAAACGGTGTTTGAAATGTGAATTTGCTTCCAGCCAGAACGTTAGGTGGGTGGGTTGGGGAATGGAATGCCGGTTGGATTGTGGGCTATAATTCCCATCGGTAGCAGGTCATCAAAGTTAGATTTCTTTATATGGAAATCTCAAAAGTAAAAATGCAGTAGCTGGAGCTCAGATGCGCCTACAAAAGAAAAATGTTGCGATCGCGGCACAATACATCCACTCCTTCCCCTTCTCCACCCACCCTTGACACAGCTAGATTTTCCTGGAGGGAGTGGCCAATCGAAGGGACCCGCCATCACAGGCTAGACGAACATACTGAATTCAGACATGGTCATTATAACAGTATGTCATCGTGTCTGAAGCAAGTGACAACGTCAGCTGCAAAGAGCACATGGCAAATTAATATTTCGAACGTCACTGGTGTGACGTTCATCAACATCCGAGCAGTAGGCGCAAGTAAATATGATCGTCCATAGGATAGAGTTGCGTCCAGTTCATGAAAACTAGTTCATATTTTGTTTAAACTTGCTGTCCGATGGTAAATAGAGGATGCCGCCAAAGTCGTTATTTACCATCCGATGCCACTCAAAACATGGCGTCGGGTGGTAATTAACGCATATCCTGAATGCTAGACCTGTCTGTGCCACGCCCTTTGATACACATGACATATCAGGCGATGCATATGGTAACCCTCCACAGGCTGCCAAACATCGAAATTTTGATGAAATGGGGGCCGGTTTCAGGCCCCCGGAGCACCCGAACGATACACGAGAGATAAACATAACTTCCTTTATTGGAAGTGGAATTCACCGGAGATCATTTTTGTAAGTAATAAGGGTGTTCAAAAAACCAAGCGTTAACCCGTTTTGGGCTGGTTAAACAGAAATACCCCCATAAAGCTCAAAAATTCGTATTTTCCGTGGATTTCTCTAAACGAGACTTGTAGATTTTCAAGAAAAAATTGTCACTCCCAGGCCTTGATGTGACAATAGAAGTTGCATGGACAAAATACTGCGGTGAGCATCTGTTAACCCTCCACGGGCTTCTAAAAGTCAAAATTGTGATAAAATGGGCTGTTTTTGGACGCCAACAGCACCCAACGGGTACGCCACAAAGAAAAGTGTTTTCTTTTATCGAGCGAAGAATCTATACGGAAATATTTTTGTAAGTAGTAAGGGTATTCAGAAAACGAAGTCTTAACCCATTTTGGGCAGGCTAAAGAGAGAGACCCATTAAAATCTCAAAATTCCCATTTTCTGTGGATTTCTCTAAATACATTCCATAGGTTTTCAAGAAAAATTGACTACTTGCAGGACTTTGTGTGACATTACAAGATTCATGGACAAAATATTCTGATGAGCGTTTATTAACCCTCTACAGAATGCCAAGCATCATAATTTTGTTGAAATGGACTGTTTTCGGACACACACAGCACGCAATGTATGTCCGAGAGTTACGCATAATCTCCTTTGTTGGAAGTGGAATTCACTGAGGACCATTTTTGTAAGTAAAAAGGGTATTCAAAAACCCAAGCGTTAACCCCTTTTGGGGTGGTTAATAGCGATACCCATCAGAAGCTAAAAAAAATCATGTTTTCCGTGGATTTCGTTACAAACATCTTGTAAGTTTTCAACAGAAAATGACCATTGATAGGTCTAGGAGTCACATTACCGGTTACATGGATAAAATATTCCTGTAAGCATTTGTTAACCATCCATGGGCTGCTAAATGTCAACATTTTGAAAAAATAGTCTGTTTTTGGACACCAACAACAACAAATGGGAATGTCACAGAGATACATAACTTCTTTTACCGGATGCAAAACTGATAGAGAAAAATTTAGAAAGTAGTTAGGGTATTATAAAAAGCGAGGTCTTAACCCATTTTCGCCTGGTTAAGATGTATCCCTTAAAAGCTTAAAATTCCAGTTTTCTGTGGATTTCTCCAAAAAATCTAGTAAGTATTCAAGAAAAAATGACCATTTGCAGGTCTTGGAGTGGCATTACAAGTTGCATAGACAAAATATTCCGGTAAGCATTGGTTAACCCTCCAAAGGCTGCAAAGCATAGAAATTTTGAGAAAATGGACTGTTCTTGGGCACCCATTGCACGCAATGTGTACCTGCAAGATAAACATAACCTCCTTCTTTGGAAGTGGAATTCCCCGAGGATCATTTTTGTAAGTAATGAAGGTATTCATCAAACCAAGCATCAACCCGTTTAAGGCTGGTTACAGATCCATACCCCTTAAAAGGTTAAAAATTCATATTATCCGAGGATTTCTCTAAAAACATCTCGTATATTTTCAAGACAAAATGGCCATGCTCAGATCATAATGTGACATTACAAGCTGCATGTACAAAATATTCCTCTAGGCATTTGTTAACCCTATGCAGGTTCTCAAACACCAAAATGTTGATAAAATGGGCTGTGTTTGCGTACACACAACACCCGAAGTTGAGAGGAGAGATCAAAATAAGTGGAAGTAGAATTCACTGGGAATTATTTTTGGAAGTAATAAGAGTATTCAAAAAACAACACTTAACCCGTTTTGGGCTGGGTAAACATTTATCCCCACCAAAAGCTTAAAATTCAGGTTCGCCCTGGATTTCTCTGAAAACATCTTGGTAGATTTTAAAGAAAAAAATGTCCATTCACAGTTCTTGGTGTGACATTACCAGTTGCATGAATAAATATTCCTGTTAGCACTTGTTAACACTCTACAAGCTGCCAGACGTCAATATTTTGGATACATTTCAGATACAATGGACCATTTTCAAATAGACACAGCACTCAGTGGGTATGTGTCAAAGAAACATAACTCCTTTTGTCGGTCAGTGACTTGTTGGACGACGATATTCACATTAACCCACTCCACCGTTAATGATGTTTTTTACCTAAACAATTTTTGTATCAAACTGTGTCATTTGAGACTACTATACTCACATTTCTCATAACATCAATGAAGGAACTTCAGTGAGACAGTTGAAAACAATTTATCAAGTACTGTGGGGTCATGACAAATAATGGAATCTCATCGGGAAAAGCCATGATAATAATCTGAAGTTCTAGCCTTATACCCTTTTTCCTTTTTGGGCGGTTTTAGACTGCATTATTTCTGTCTTTCACTTTGGACCTCTGGAGCTACAGAATTTGTGGCTGGACTGACCCCGCAGAAAACCACATGTTGGCTGTTCCACAATCATACAACTGATACAGGGACAATTCACAGAGGAATTGTTTATATCTTAATACGTTAAAGTTTCTGAGTGGGATGCTAATCGGAGAGATTGAGGAAAATGGGGCAAAGGAAGTCATCAAGCAGTTCGTCTCCGAGTGTTGGGAGGAGAGACGAAGCATGGGACTATGGAGGCAGTTGGGAGTACAGGGGTAACCCGAGAACAGCGACAAATCAGCGGCAGGCCAAAGTGTTATTATTATAATTATTAACTCAGCCAATATATTAGTTCACATTTACAATCTGCCCGTGGACTGATGTTCGAGAATTGACAATTCCTGAATTGTTGGAATTGTTTTTGCTGTGTTGATTCGTAATTCTCTACAAGTAGCCCGTATTTTGCTTTGAGATTTACCCGTGGATCGTATGGCTTAGCATCCAATGCAACTGGAACAGATTACTGTTATAACGGTCTATGGTCCCAGCTATGGTCCCAGCTTTTAACCCTTTACCCAACGTAACGGTCAAAATCGGCCAGCGCTTTTCACAAAAATCGCTAATTAATGTTCATTATTTTTTCATTTTATGTCTCAAAAACATAGGCCATGTCCCCTCTTTGGAACAAGCTCGTCGAGCTCTTCCAAAGAGGAGTCATAACCTATGTTTTTGAGACAATTTTTTTAAAACATCGTTATTCAATAATTTTGTTTGCAAGTGTCGTCTGCTTTTCATGTTGGGTAAGGGTTAAACACAGGAATCTCAGTTAACGGAAGATCTGTGAAGATGCAAATGCTTGAATTTAATTTTATATCGTCTACGTCAAGCAGGAATTCCATAGTACTGGCACCGCGCCATTGGATTGAAAATTGTAAAGATTTTCGGAAGGCAGCCATGGCGGCAGTCGATGCCGGGTCTACGGTACCCAATCGCCTAGCCACAAAGGCTCTGTTACCACGCCGACTGAGCCAAATTGCAATTAACCCAGGCAGTATGTCAATCCGCATTTACAACCTGCCCCGAGACAATACTCTACATCACCCAATCGCCTAGCGATAAACGCTCTCCCACCATACCGATTGAGCAAATGGCAACCCTAAAAAAGGTTGTATTTAACTCGGCCAGTATGTTAGTTCACATTTACAACCCGCCGCGAGACCAATATTCGAAAACTGACAATTACTGAATTGTTAGAATTGTTTTTTTTTTTCTGTGTTCATTCGTACTTGTCTACAATTAGCCTGTATTTTGTTGTAAGATTTACCCGTAGATCGTATGCATTAGCATCCACTGCAACTGGAAATAATTCCAACAATTCTGTAATTGTCAGTTCTGGAATATCGGTCTCGTGGCGGGTTGTACACGTCAACTAACATATTGGCTGAGTTAATTACAACCTTTTGGGGGGTTGCCATTTGCTTATTTGATAATGGTGGCAAAGAGCATTTATGGCTAGGCAATTGGGTGCCGTAGATCCGGGATCAACTCCCTTCAGGGCTTCCTCCCGAAAAAGTTTACAATTTTCAATCCTGTGGCGCGTATATTGCACAATGACTTACTTGTCGGCCAGCCGTAGACTGTGGTTTCTCTGTCCATCGGACCTGTGGATGTGTAGCATATCTCGTCCGAAGGGCTGAAACTAAATGCCATGCAGTATTCTTCGGTCGAACAATGTTTTGCACATTCAATTCTTGAGCGAGCTCTTTTATGAGTAATTTGACCGAAATCACCCATTATAATGACATTGTGTGGTTTTCTGAAATGATATTCTTTCCTAGCAATTGAAAGGTCAGGTATCATCACATAAAGCAGTTCCACAAACAGTACAACCAGATTGCATTGCAAAACCTTCTCCGTCAATTTCATTTTCGCTCTAAAATGTAACTAACACGAGAGTAGCCTACCAGTTATATTATCAACGCTAATAAGCACTTCAATAAGTTAGCCTCAGAGATAAGAGTGTTCGATTCTCACTTTACAAACTTCCAGCAAAGAAGACGCTTAAGACAAGCTACACACGCATAATCATTTCGTAGCTATGGATGTAAAGCCACGTGACTTGGTTATGGGATAATCCGCATTTGTATGAATATCGATTTGAAACGTTTTAAAGTTCCATGCCTTTTTTCTATCTTCTTGAAATACACGTTAGAAAACATCAATGCAACAAAAATGCATTATGTTTTTTTTTGTTCATTTGCGTTATGCAAAATCGCAATAGAGAGAGTTAAACACAGTTCAACACAGGCATGATCCGGAAAACCAAAACACAGGATAACGTCCACTTGAACAAATCATCGCCATATAACATTGTCAGACAAATTCGTTAGTTAGCGAAATCGAACATGAATGCCTAGTTGTAAAATAAAATAACTGTTCTATGAATTGAACTTTGTGTACACAATGGATATCATTTAACCCTTTACCTAACATGAAAAGCAGACGACACTTGCAAAAATAATTCTTGAATAACTAATTTTTTTCATTTTTTGTCTCAAAAACATAGGTTATGACCCCTCGTTGGAACGAGCTCGTTCCAACCAGGGGTCATAACCTATGTTTTTGAGACAAAAAATGAAAAAAATAATGAAAATTAATTGGCGATTTTTGAGAATAGCGCTAGCCGGTTTTGGCCGTTACGTTAGGTAAAGGGTTAATTTGTTTTCCTTTGTTTCTTCCTAATTTTCCAATGGACGAGCGTCACAGTGTACACCTTCCCGTCATGCTGGATGTACTGGTCACGATGAATGTATTTTATGTATTACAGTTAAGGGGTTAGTAGCATTTTGAGCATTTCCTTGCAAATATTGATTTAACAAACAGCTAAGAAAATATAAAGAACACAGGGTATAAATATTATAACACAACAGAAACAACACCTGCCTGGAATTATTGAAGTAAAGTAACAGAGGATGAATGTTCTTGGAAAAAGAGAAGTCCATGCAATAAATTAATGAAACGCTCCATCGCTGCTGGCTAAATATATCTGATAATTATATAAGCAGGCACAATGTTCGTCGGCTGAGTGCTAGAATGTTCTATGTCCCCTATGGGACATAAAACATTCTAGCACTCAGGCGACGTGTTGATAAAGTAACAATGGTCATATCCACTACAGATGTGGGTACAGAGAGTATCAGCCTGGCGATTAATTGCTGCAATCTCTACAGTGAATAAACACCACTCTTTCGGGGATATCGCAGTAGTAATGACAGGGGATGAGGAGATGGTTATTGACCTGAAAGCACTAACCAGTAAAGGGGTTTAAGATAATAAACTAAAAGTACAAAGCTAGACACGGGTAGCGGGGTGGGCACGGGTGTCAAAACGTCGTAGGTACATGTATTAGGAAGGTAGGCGTGCAGTACATCGACTGAAACGTTTCAAGGCATAGAATTCGAAAATGAGGTGTTCGACCCACGCCAAGGGGGAGGTGTGGGCAGGACAAGGGAGTCAAAACATCGTTGTTATTAGAAAAGTAGTCTTGCAATAATAATCGAATAAAAGTTCTTGATGTGTAGAGGCTGAAAATGATGTGACCAACCCTTTCTGATGGGGTGGGGCTAGGGGTGTAAAACTTCGTAAGTTTCCGAACCCTAGGCAGGTCAGGTATCAAATGAAAGATCGCGACGCATTGAGTTCGAAAATGAGGTTATCTACCCTCCCCGTGGGGTGAGGTGGGGCAAGAGTGTCAAAACCTTGTCAGTATCAGCAACGCAGTCATGTCATATATCAAATGAAAGGTCTCGAAAAGGATGTGACCGACCCTACCGCGGGAGTGTAGTGGACGGGGGTGCAAAACGTCGTAAGTTTTTGAAAGTTAAACATATAAAGGTCAAATGAAAGGTCTCGATCCGCAGGGTTCGAAGATGAGGTAATCGACCCTCGCCAATGGGGATGTGTGGGACGCATGTGGGCAAAACGTCATTGTTTTTTTGAAAGCTAGACATGTCACGTATCAAATAACATGTTTCGTCATGTAGAGGTCGTGTTCGACCCCCCCCCCCCCCCCCCTCCTGACGAGAATTGCACTAAGGGTGCAAAAAAATGATAAATTGTTGTTTTTTTGTGAAAGAAAAGCCGCTGGATTTTTATCTTCAGTTTTTATGTGAATTTATCACGAGTCATCACACTATTTGATTGATTGATGATTTTATTCTACGGCATACAAATAGTACAATAGATACAGAAAGCAGTAGGTTGTAAAATACATTAAACAGTAGAAACTGGTTCTACTAATGTCACTTGGTATCACCACAAAAACAGTTGCAAATGGTTGGTGGCCCTCGAAATGCCCCAGATAGCCGAGTAACAGTAGCGAAAGGCGAGTCTGCGGTGCCTTTAAATACCTGGAAACTGAGACTAAGGGAAGGATACCCCAACCGAAAACACCCGGTCCTCCAGGTTCGTTGGCTTTTGTACAGCGAAACACCCTACATTTTAAACAAATAGCCGATTACAGAAACACGGACAAATTAGAAAGAGACAACTTACCAACTTGAAAAAAGGAGGTTCCTCAAGGGAGGGTCACTTGACGATCCATAGGGAAATCCGCGAGGAACTTGTGCAGTCGAATTTTCTTACAAAAATATGGTCCACACGTATAGAAACATGGAACATTACAACCATGTATCAGACAGAAAAGGCAAACACCATCTCCAGAGAGATGTGGAAGTACAAACTTGACCTATTGGGACTAGCAGGGGTAAGATGGAATCAGGACAGACAAACTTAACTCTGGAGAGGTGATTTTGCATTCAGGGAATTCAGATAAAGAAGCGGCACACACAGAGGGAGTTAGCTTTATGCTATCCAGACAAGCCGAAAAAGCACTTATAAGTTAGGAACCAATCAACTCCAGATTCACCCTTCGAAACTTTAATTATACTGACGTTCAAACGTCACTGGGAATTCAGTTTCTTCAACGTTTTTCAAAATGCGACGTCAAACGTCGGAACGTACAAATAACGAGATATTTTTTTCACATTAGTGTTTATCTGGTTAAGGGCTAGATTATTTTTGGTGGTCTGAATTTGTTATTCAAAACTAGTTTTATTACAAATTGTTGGAGAGTGCCCACGGGCACTCTCCAATAATTTGTAATAAAACAAACTTATATAAACAAAATATTATTTGCGTTTGACTGAATATGAAATATAAGCAAGGAAAGTGTTGGCTTTTGCTCTGGTTTCCTCATTTTTTGAAAACCTTGATAGTGGCTTCTTGCACTCAACCAGTAAAGAAGTCTTGAAGCAGGATTATATAAGAATTTTAAGGTGCGATAACATTGGGCTCAGCAGTTGTCACTGAGCACTATTCGGGAGAAAATAGGAACTGAGGTTAAAACTAAAAAATCGAAACATAACAAAACAAATGACCACAAAGTAACAAGGCGCGGTTTGATTTCGTACGTCATAAGACGTACAAAAGTATCAACGCGTTGTTTGATTCCATACGTCATAAGACGTACAAAAGTATCAACGCGTTGTTTGATTCCATACGTCATAAGACGTACAAAAGTATCAACGCGTTGTTTGATTCCATACGTCATAAGACGTACAAACGTATCAAATGGTTAATAACAGCAAAACATAAAACAAAGCAACGCAAAATTACAGCCCGAGTCATCATGTGCTATGCTCCTACCAATGACGCAGAGGTTGGTGAAAAGGGGACCTTTTATGCAACAGGGCAAGGTGCCATAGCATCAACGGACCAGAAAGAGATCACCATTCTGGTGCGGGATATGAATGCAAACGAGGGGAAGGATAACAATGGATATGAGACAGTAATGGGAAAACATGGTCTGGGAGAAATGAATAGCATATGATGAACAACAATGAAGAATAATTCGCAGATCTATGTGCAGAACACAACCTGGTTATAGGAGGAAAAATATTCCCACACAAAGAAACTCACAAAGCAATATGGATATCCCCAGACCATGAAACTGGGAATCAGATAGACTACATAATCATCATCAAAGCCTTCAGACGATCACTGTTCGATGTAACAGTCGAAAGAGAGGCAGATTCAAGCTTTTACTGGTAGCTGGAGTCCAACTAATCTAAAAAAATGTGCAAAGATTGAAACACCTAGAATGGAATGAAGTATTGTATAGACCGCATGAGAATGTTCCAAAGTGGTTTGAGATGACCATTATTATAATTCCGGAGACACAGTATGCATAATATAATTTGAGAAAATATGATCAATCAATTGAATTATTGAGCATTCTTGCAAATATAATGCATAGTCAGTCATCTAATAATAATAAATCTTCAGTCTTCCGCTGATTTGTCGCAGTCCTTTAACGAGGAGGCCCACATTAACTTCGTACCCTCTGGAGTGTTCATCCCCACCCTTTCTCCTAACTTCCCAGCATTCATTCAAAAATGTTTTCAAAATTCCCCATTGTGCCGTCCCGATCTACAAAACTATAAAATTGACCCTTTTTCTTTATCATTCCTCATCCCATTATCCTTCATGTTTCCATCTCATTTTTTCCAAAAGTTTCCCCGAGGAGTTTTGTTCTACTAGGCAAATATTTGGGGTATTTTAAAATGAAATGTTCCAGGATATCCGTTATAGCTAAGCTACACATATGGCACACTCTTTCCTCGCCTTTTCCGACCCACCCCCCTCTACTCCAATGATTTGGATCAAACATTGAATAACGATGGCCCCGCCCCCTCCAAATGATCCAGCCAGGTACTCCTCAAAAGCTGGCGCATCCTTTTTATGTACCCTGTCTAAAGAACGTTGGTCCTAATTCCAGCTCGCGAGTTTCTATTACAATCTCCAAGCACCCATTCCTTTACAAAGCCCCTCCCCTGCTGCAGTCACCCTTCCAGATCTTCAACCTCTATAGTAGAGTAGTTCCCCATTAGCTCCCTCGCCTGCTTTATCTTTCCTGTCTGAATGTTATAGTTCCATACACGGTTAAACATCGTTTTACACCATATGCTGTTTGAGAGGCTTGCCAGGTAATTTAGGGAGCATAATTTTCCTATATCTATTCTATATGTAACCGGCATCCACCCGACCTCCCCTCTGGCTGCTTCCAGTGTTGCTGCATTACTTGATCCGATTATTCACAGACCCGAAACATTTTGTAGAATTTCCAAGCACCCCACTATCATTTGGCTTAGAGGGATCACATCTCTTCCATATGTTGTGCTTGGTATTCCCACACTCTCCCAAATAGTTGTTTTCACGAATATTTTGTTAAAGCTATTTCTTCCCATAAGTTTCAAATGATTGAGTATTCTTTTCAACTTTGTCTTAAGTTTATCTGTATGCCTTCTGTATATGCCTCTGCTCTCAACACATTGATTCACAAGTATTCATATTAGGACGTTTCTTCCACTGTTATATCCTTGCTTTTATCTTCACCAATAGAGAATTCACCCACCCTTCACCTTCGCGACTCATCTACCATACGGTCCATCTACCTTGATAAGTTATTTTTTAGCTCACCTGAGCGAAGATCAAGGGGAGCTTTACTAATCACTTTCTGTCCGTCGTTCGTTTGTCATCCGTCCGGCGTAAACTTTACATTATCGACTTATCTTCACAAACTACTCAACCAAATTGAACCAAAACTGGTGAGCATGTTCCCTATCATATGCCAATTCCAGTTTGTTCAAATAAAGTTGCCACGTCCACGGGGCACCACAAAGGTCATAACTCTGATAGCACCCATCAAATACAAAAACAAACTTCTTCTTCAGATCCTGTGGTCGGAATCTGTTCATATATGGTATACAACATCTGTGGGGAAGGGGGGGGGGGGCAGATTCATGTTTGTTCAAATTGAGTCGCTGGGTTAATATTTCGGTTCTCTATGGGGGCCCGAATTTTAACTTAGTGCAATATGAAGTAATTTCTTTAAAAATCTTCTTCAGATCCACCAGTCAAAATCTGTTCATATTTGGTACATAACATCAATATCGGGCTTAGATTCAAGTATTTTCAAATCGAGTCGCTGGGTTAATATTTGGGCTCCCTATGAGAGCCTGAATTTTAATTTAGTGCAATATGAGGAAAATTCTTTAAAAAAATCTTCTTCTTCAGATCCAGGGGTCTGAATCTTTTCATATTTGGTATATATCATCTCTTGGGAGACCAGAGTCAAGTTTGTTCAAATCGTGTTTCATGGTTAATATTTGGGCTCCATATTGGAGCCCAAATTTTAACTTTGTGCAATACGTGGAATATTCTTTAAAAATCGTCTGCTTCACATTCAACAGTCAGAATCCTCTCATATTTGCTCTGGGGGGGGGGGGGGGGGGGGGGGGGGCTGGTTCAAGTTTGTTCAAATCGGGTTCCTTTGTTAATATTTGGGCTCCCTATGGAGCGTTCGGTTGTTTTCAAAGTCGAGTTCCTAGATGAATTAGAGTGCTTTTATGCGGAAATGTTTTTACCATATGTCCCCCCCCCTTCCTTATCGGGGAGGGGGAGGGCAGTTAGATGTAACAAACTGTTTGACTGCAAAATATATTTTGAAAGATTTACAGTGATTTTATATAACCCTTCCCCTCCTCCCCCTCCCCCCCCCCAAAAAAAAAAAATCCCCCTATGACCACCAAACCCACTCCCCACCCCTGGGGGTCAATTCAGCAGAGGAAAAAAAATTCTACAAAATACGTTTTGAAGGAATTAGGGTGAATTTATGTAAAAAAGGACGCCTATAATAATTTTATGACTTCATTCCTCTGAAGTGTTGATGAGCCATATTCATGTTTGTTCAAATCGAGCCCCTGGGTAATTATTTGGGCTCGCTATTGGAGCCCAAATTTAAACTTTGTGCAATACGTGGAATATTCTTTAAATATCATCTTCTTCAGACTCACCAGTCAGAATCCTCTCATATTTGGTATACATCATCTCGGGGGTGGGCGTTTGGGGGGTGGGGAGGGAATTCAATTTTGTTCAAATCGAGTTCCTCGGTTAATATTTGGGCTGCCTATGGGAGCCCGAATGTTAACTTATGCAATATGAGGAAATTTTTTTTTAAAATTTCTTCTTCAGATCCCGCAGTCAAAATCCTCTCATATTTGGTATACATCACATCTAGGGGAGCCATATTCAAGTTTGTTCAAATCGAGTTCCTCGGTTAATATTTCGTCTCCATATGGGAGCCCGAATTTTAACTTAGTGCAATATTAGGAAATGTCTTTAAAAATCTTCTTCTTCAGATTCACCAGTCTGAATCCTCTCATATTTGGTATACATCATCTCTATGGGAGCCAGATTAAAGTTTGTTCAAATCTATTTCCTCGGTTAATATTTGGGCATATTTATGAACAGCAACTGTAAAAGACTGCATTTAAACAAAAAAGAGAGGACAATACTTTTTGTCAAATATATATAAGAAATTAAAAAAATTAATAAAATTAAAAAATTAAAAATTATATAGTTAAAAAATTAGAGTGAAATTAAAAATGAGGAACATATTAGACATAACAGAAGGTATAACAAGAGACGAAAGTATTCAAGGGTATGCTGTGCACAGATATTTACCCGTGGCGGGAACTAATCTCAATAATGAAGGAGAGATAAGACTCAATATCGAAAAGCAATTTATCTTTCTCCAAACGAGCGAAAGCTATCTTCAAATCGGAAGATTGGCGCAAAAGCATGTTAGCGACTACGCCGATGACGACATCGTCACTTCAACGGCATGATGCAACTGTTCAACTGTGTATCGTATAAACTCTCAGGTCAAGAGATAGAAACCATGTTCCATCCAGGGCAACCACGATGTTAGATTTTTGAAATATCCAGGCGATTTTTCCAAATTTAAAGGACTAAATCAACTGTGGATGAAAGACACCAGCTCAAACCAGATTACCTGTGGGATCCAAAATGAGACAGTGTGGTGTCACAACCGTTCCAGCGCCGAATCAGTTCAGTTGGAGATTGCCTTCATATCTTCTTCGGAAAAAAATGCGTTTCATCATAGTAGGATTTCAGATGAAAAGGATCTGATTTTAAGAACGGAATCCATCTTTATTTTATCATTGCAACTTGAGAAACATGCACGTGTTCTCAACGCCACGAGGTATCCGGCCATAGATTACAATGCCTCGTTTGAGAATAAGAACTTTTCTAGGTTATATGGCGATGCCGCAGACTTAGATCGAAATATGATCACGTGGACGAATTGATAAACAATCCGAACTTAACACCCACCGAATGCAAGACGCTCTATTCCCTGTTCGTGTTCGACGTCAGCAAACAGTGCAAGAAACTCAAGAACACCGTTCTTGACATAACCATCAAGAACGGACTTAAACAAACTAAAGCTTTTGCAGCTGTCATATCCGACAGAGTGCTGACGTTTCAATCGGATGGGAGTGAAATGTCTGTCATTCAATAACTTAAAAAAAAAAACTTCCAAAAAACTAAAAATAACATAAAAAACTTAACATAACTTCAGAAAACGTAAAATAACATCAAAAAAACTTTAAAAAATAATTAAACATAAAATGGAAGTTTGAGAACTTCAGAAGTATTTAATGAAGTCCTCAAGCTCCCTTATTTGTTTCTCTGAGTACTTCACATGTTCAATTCGATTAAAAAAGTTTATCAAATGTTTAGGCATTCAAAGGATCGCATTCGATCGACACATGCATTATAGAAGCAGCTTCGAAATTAGTCGTCTTTGTCTTAAAATTATTTCTATCTATTCTATCTCCCTCTTCGACTCTAAAAGGTGTTCTGAATGTACTACTCATATTAGCGTATTGATTCTCCATCACGACTTTATATCGATCGTTGTCTACGCCATTTCCTAGGAAGTTGACGACATCTCTATTTTCTAAATCGGTAGAAGTCAAGGATCATTTGAAGGATCAACCCTTCATGAGGGGGTGTGGCTAGGGGTGTAAAACTTCATAAGTTTCCGAAACCTAGGCAGATCAGGTATTAAATGAAAGGTCTCGACGCATTGAGTTCGAAAATGAGGTGACCTACCCTCCCCGTGGGGTGAGGTGGGACAAGAGTGTCAAAACCTTGTCAGTATCAAGGACGCAGTCATGTCAAATATCAAATGAAAGGTCTCGAAAATGATGTGACCGACCCTACCGCGGGAGTGTGGTGGACAGGGGTGCAAAATGTCGTAAGTTTTTGAAAGTTAAGCATATCAAGGTCAAATGAAAGGTCTCGACGCGCAGGGTTCGAAGATGAGGTAATCGACCCTCGCCACTGGGGGTTGGGTGGGACATGTGTGCAAAACGTCATTGGTTTGTTGAAAGCTAGACATGTCACGTATCAAATAACATGTTTCGACGTGTAGAGGTCGTGTTCGATCCCCCACCCCCTCTTGATGAGAATTGCTCTAAGGGTTCAAGAAAATGATGAATTGCTTTTTTGTGAAAGAAAAGTACGCTGGCTTTTTATCTTCAGTTTTTATTTGAATTTATCACGAGTCATTACACTATTTGATTGATTGATGATTTTATTCTACAGCATAAAAATAGTTCAATAGATACAGAAAGCAATACGTTGTAAATACATTAAGGCGAGTCTGCGGTGCCTTTAAATACATGGAAACTGAGACTAAGGGAAGGATACCCCAACCGAAAACACCCGGTCCTCCAGGTTCGTTGGCTTTTGCGCGGCGAATCACCCCACATTGTAAAAAAATAGCCGATTACAGAAACACGGACACATTAGAAAGAGACAACTCACCAACGTGAAAAGGAGGTTCCTCACCGGAGGGTCACTTGACGATCCATAGGAAAATCCGCGAGGAACTTGTGCAGCCGAATCTTCTTACACCAATATGATTCACACGTAAAGGAACATGGAACATTATAACCATGTATCAGACAGGAACGGCAAACACCATCTCCAGAGAGATGTGGATGTAGAAACTTGACCTAATGGGACAAGCAGGGGGTCAGATGGAATCAGGACAGACAAACTTAACTCTGATTTTGTATTCGGGGCATTCAGATAAAGAAGCGCCACACACAGAAGGAGCTGGCTTTATGCTATCCAGACAAGCCGAAAAAGCCCTTATAATTTGGGAACCAATCAACTCCAGATTAACCCTTTGAGACTTTAATTTTCCTGACGTTTTAAATTCACTGGGAATTCAGTTTCTTCAACGTTTTTCTAAATGCGACGTTAAACGTCGGAAAGTACAAATAACAAGATATTTTTCACATTAGTGATTATCTGGTTAAGGGCTGGATTATTTTTGGTGGTCTGTTTTTGTTATTCAAAACTAGTTTTATTACAAATTGTTGGAGAGTGCCCACGGGCACTCTCCAATAATTTGTAATAAAACAAACTTATATAAACAAAATATTATTTGCGTTTGACTGAATATGAAATATAAGCAAGGAAAGTGTTGGCTTTTGCTCTGGTTTCCTCATTTTTTGAAAACCTTGATAGTGGCTTCTTGCACTCAACCAGGAAAGAAGTCTTGACAGCAGGATTATATAAGAATTTTAAGGTGCGATAACATTGGGCTCAGCAGTTGTCACTGAGCACTATTCGGGAGAAAATAGGAACTGAGGTTAAAACTAAAAAATCGAAACATAACAAAACAAATGACCACAAAGTAACAAGGCGCGGTTTGATTTCGTACGTCATAAGACGTACAAAAGTATCAACGCGTTGTTTGATTCCATACGTCATAAGACGTACAAAAGTATCAACGCGTTGTTTGATTCCATACGTCATAAGACGTACAAACGTATCAAATGGTTAATAACAGCAAAACATAGAACAAAGCAACGCAAAATTACAGCCCGAGTCATCATGTGCTATGCTCCTACCAATGACGCAGAGGTTGGTGAAAAGGGGACCTTTTATGCAACAGGGTAAGGTGCCATAGCACACAACGGACCAGAAAGAGATCACCATTCTGGTGCGGGATATGAATGCAAACGAGGGGAAGGATAACAATGGATATGAGACAGTAATGGGAAAACATGGTCTGGGAGAAATGAATAGCATATGATGAACAACAACGAAGAATAACTCGCAGATCTATGTGCAGAACACAACCTGGTTATAGGAGGAAAAATATTCCCACACAAAGAAACTCACAAAGCAATATGGATATCCCCAGACCATGAAACTGGGAATCAGATAGACTACATAATCATCACCAAAGCCTTCAGACGATCACTGTTCGATGTAACAGTCGAAAGAGAGGCAGATTCAAGCTTTTACTGGTAGCTGGAGTCCAACTAATCTAAAAAAATGTGCAAAGATTGAAACACCTAGAATGGAATGAAGTATTGTATAGACCGCATGAGAATGTTCCAAAGTGGTTTGAGATGACCATTATTATAATTCCGGAGACACAGTATGCATAATATAATTTGAGAAAATATGATCAATCAATTGAATTATTGAGCATTCTTGCAAATATAATGCATAGTCAGTCATCTAATAATAATAAATCTTCAGTCTTCCGCTGATTTGTCGCAGTCCTTTAACGAGGAGGCCCACATTAACTTCGTACCCTCTGGAGTGTTCATCCCCACCCTTTCTCCTAACTTCCCAGCATTCATTCAAAAATGTTTTCAAAATTCCCCATTGTGCCGTCCCGATCTACAAAACTATAAAATTGACCCTTTTTCTTTATCATTCCTCATCCCATTATCCTTCATGTTTCCATCTCATTTTTTCCAAAAGTTTCCCCGAGGAGTTTTGTTCTACTAGGCAAATATTTGGGGTATTTTAAAATGAAATGTTCCAGGATATCCGTTATAGCTAAGCTACACATATGGCACACTCTTTCCTCGCCTTTTCCGACCCACCCCCCTCTACTCCAATGATTTGGATCAAACATTGAATAACGATGGCCCCGCCCCCTCCAAATGATCCAGCCAGGTACTCCTCAAAAGCTGGCGCATCCTTTTTATGTACCCTGTCTAAAGAACGTTGGTCCTAATTCCAGCTCGCGAGTTTCTATTACAATCTCCAAGCACCCATTCCTTTACAAAGCCCCTCCCCTGCTGCAGTCACCCTTCCAGATCTTCAACCTCTATAGTAGAGTAGTTCCCCATTAGCTCCCTCGCCTGCTTTATCTTTCCTGTCTGAATGTTATAGTTCCATACACGGTTAAACATCGTTTTACACCATATGCTGTTTGAGAGGCTTGCCAGGTAATTTAGGGAGCATAATTTTCCTATATCTATTCTATATGTAACCGGCATCCACCCGACCTCCCCTCTGGCTGCTTCCAGTGTTGCTGCATTACTTGATCCGATTATTCACAGACCCGAAACATTTTGTAGAATTTCCAAGCACCCCACTATCATTTGGCTTAGAGGGATCACATCTCTTCCATATGTTGTGCTTGGTATTCCCACACTCTCCCAAATAGTTGTTTTCACGAATATTTTGTTAAAGCTATTTCTTCCCATAAGTTTCAAATGATTGAGTATTCTTTTCAACTTTGTCTTAAGTTTATCTGTATGCCTTCTGTATATGCCTCTGCTCTCAACACATTGATTCACAAGTATTCATATTAGGACGTTTCTTCCACTGTTATATCCTTGCTTTTATCTTCACCAATAGAGAATTCACCCACCCTTCACCTTCGCGACTCATCTACCATACGGTCCATCTACCTTGATAAGTTATTTTTTAGCTCACCTGAGCGAAGATCAAGGGGAGCTTTACTAATCACTTTCTGTCCGTCGTTCGTTTGTCATCCGTCCGGCGTAAACTTTACATTATCGACTTATCTTCACAAACTACTCAACCAAATTGAACCAAAACTGGTGAGCATGTTCCCTATCATATGCCAATTCCAGTTTGTTCAAATAAAGTTGCCACGTCCACGGGGCACCACAAAGGTCATAACTCTGATAGCACCCATCAAATACAAAAACAAACTTCTTCTTCAGATCCTGTGGTCGGAATCTGTTCATATATGGTATACAACATCTGTGGGGAAGGGGGGGGGGGGGCAGATTCATGTTTGTTCAAATTGAGTCGCTGGGTTAATATTTCGGTTCTCTATGGGGGCCCGAATTTTAACTTAGTGCAATATGAAGTAATTTCTTTAAAAATCTTCTTCAGATCCACCAGTCAAAATCTGTTCATATTTGGTACATAACATCAATATCGGGCTTAGATTCAAGTATTTTCAAATCGAGTCGCTGGGTTAATATTTGGGCTCCCTATGAGAGCCTGAATTTTAATTTAGTGCAATATGAGGAAAATTCTTTAAAAAAATCTTCTTCTTCAGATCCAGGGGTCTGAATCTTTTCATATTTGGTATATATCATCTCTTGGGAGACCAGAGTCAAGTTTGTTCAAATCGTGTTTCATGGTTAATATTTGGGCTCCATATTGGAGCCCAAATTTTAACTTTGTGCAATACGTGGAATATTCTTTAAAAATCGTCTGCTTCACATTCAACAGTCAGAATCCTCTCATATTTGCTCTGGGGGGGGGGGGGGGGGCTGGTTCAAGTTTGTTCAAATCGGGTTCCTTTGTTAATATTTGGGCTCCCTATGGAGCGTTCGGTTGTTTTCAAAGTCGAGTTCCTAGATGAATTAGAGTGCTTTTATGCGGAAATGTTTTTACCATATGTCCCCCCCCCCCCTTCCTTATCGGGGAGGGGGAGGGCAGTTAGATGTAACAAACTGTTTGACTGCAAAATATATTTTGAAAGATTTACAGTGATTTTATATAACCCTTCCCCTCCTCCCCCTCCCCCCCCCCCAAAAAAAAAAAATCCCCCTATGACCACCAAACCCACTCCCCACCCCTGGGGGTCAATTCAGCAGAGGAAAAAAAATTCTACAAAATACGTTTTGAAGGAATTAGGGTGAATTTATGTAAAAAAGGACGCCTATAATAATTTTATGACTTCATTCCTCTGAAGTGTTGATGAGCCATATTCATGTTTGTTCAAATCGAGCCCCTGGGTAATTATTTGGGCTCGCTATTGGAGCCCAAATTTAAACTTTGTGCAATACGTGGAATATTCTTTAAATATCATCTTCTTCAGACTCACCAGTCAGAATCCTCTCATATTTGGTATACATCATCTCGGGGGTGGGCGTTTGGGGGGTGGGGAGGGAATTCAATTTTGTTCAAATCGAGTTCCTCGGTTAATATTTGGGCTGCCTATGGGAGCCCGAATGTTAACTTATGCAATATGAGGAAATTTTTTTTTAAAATTTCTTCTTCAGATCCCGCAGTCAAAATCCTCTCATATTTGGTATACATCACATCTAGGGGAGCCATATTCAAGTTTGTTCAAATCGAGTTCCTCGGTTAATATTTCGTCTCCATATGGGAGCCCGAATTTTAACTTAGTGCAATATTAGGAAATGTCTTTAAAAATCTTCTTCTTCAGATTCACCAGTCTGAATCCTCTCATATTTGGTATACATCATCTCTATGGGAGCCAGATTAAAGTTTGTTCAAATCTATTTCCTCGGTTAATATTTGGGCATATTTATGAACAGCAACTGTAAAAGACTGCATTTAAACAAAAAAGAGAGGACAATACTTTTTGTCAAATATATATAAGAAATTAAAAAAATTAATAAAATTAAAAAATTAAAAATTATATAGTTAAAAAATTAGAGTGAAATTAAAAATGAGGAACATATTAGACATAACAGAAGGTATAACAAGAGACGAAAGTATTCAAGGGTATGCTGTGCACAGATATTTACCCGTGGCGGGAACTAATCTCAATAATGAAGGAGAGATAAGACTCAATATCGAAAAGCAATTTATCTTTCTCCAAACGAGCGAAAGCTATCTTCAAATCGGAAGATTGGCGCAAAAGCATGTTAGCGACTACGCCGATGACGACATCGTCACTTCAACGGCATGATGCAACTGTTCAACTGTGTATCGTATAAACTCTCAGGTCAAGAGATAGAAACCATGTTCCATCCAGGGCAACCACGATGTTAGATTTTTGAAATATCCAGGCGATTTTTCCAAATTTAAAGGACTAAATCAACTGTGGATGAAAGACACCAGCTCAAACCAGATTACCTGTGGGATCCAAAATGAGACAGTGTGGTGTCACAACCGTTCCAGCGCCGAATCAGTTCAGTTGGAGATTGCCTTCATATCTTCTTCGGAAAAAAATGCGTTTCATCATAGTAGGATTTCAGATGAAAAGGATCTGATTTTAAGAACGGAATCCATCTTTATTTTATCATTGCAACTTGAGAAACATGCACGTGTTCTCAACGCCACGAGGTATCCGGCCATAGATTACAATGCCTCGTTTGAGAATAAGAACTTTTCTAGGTTATATGGCGATGCCGCAGACTTAGATCGAAATATGATCACGTGGACGAATTGATAAACAATCCGAACTTAACACCCACCGAATGCAAGACGCTCTATTCCCTGTTCGTGTTCGACGTCAGCAAACAGTGCAAGAAACTCAAGAACACCGTTCTTGACATAACCATCAAGAACGGACTTAAACAAACTAAAGCTTTTGCAGCTGTCATATCCGACAGAGTGCTGACGTTTCAATCGGATGGGAGTGAAATGTCTGTCATTCAATAACTTTAAAAAAAAAACTTCCAAAAAACTAAAAATAACATAAAAAACTTAACATAACTTCAGAAAACGTAAAATAACATCAAAAAAACTTTAAAAAATAATTAAACATAAAATGGAAGTTTGAGAACTTCAGAAGTATTTAATGAAGTCCTCAAGCTCCCTTATTTGTTTCTCTGAGTACTTCACATGTTCAATTCGATTAAAAAAGTTTATCAAATGTTTAGGCATTCAAAGGATCGCATTCGATCGACACATGCATTATAGAAGCAGCTTCGAAATTAGTCGTCTTTGTCTTAAAATTATTTCTATCTATTCTATCTCCCTCTTCGACTCTAAAAGGTGTTCTGAATGTACTACTCATATTAGCGTATTGATTCTCCATCACGACTTTATATCGATCGTTGTCTACGCCATTTCCTAGGAAGTTGACGACATCTCTATTTTTTAAATCGGTAGAAGTCAAGGATCATTTGAAGGATGCATCCACCTATCAGCATCGGATATCCAGTTTGACCATAGAGCATTCCATTTCCTCCATCTCCGAAGGACCATTCCAATTTGTCAGAACCTGATGCACCGCTTTCTTCTGCTCATGCAGTTATCAAATGCCTTAGGTATTATATTTTCACCATGACCCAAATCAGAGTGCAAGCATCCGTCATCGTCACGGGATCAGTTAGATTCGTGATTCGATTACTCCAATGTCCAGATCGTCTTCCATCAGATGGATGGTTTTCTTGACTTTAGTGTTGTCCACGTATTTTCGTCTGACTGCATTCGAATTGTATTCTGCATCGTACTCGTGAGAGAATAGTTTGTTACCGTTCATGTCGATGCCGGACTCCATCGTTTCTCCGATCGTTTGTTGAGATACAGATCGTCCACATGCTCTTTGAGATAGGTTTGAAACTTGGTGCGAGCAGCTGCAGAACCTACATAGCCTTTATTGACTGCGATTGATTCGGTATCATCGTCACCAATTTGTGCCAAATTGACGATCTTATTACAACCGGAGTTCAGATCGGTTTTCATTTCATTTTTCTCATTCAAAGTATCAACGATCTTTCATTCCACGGTGTCTACATATTTGGTGGTAGCATCTCTGAGATGCTCTTGTTCTCCTAGATTCGATATCTTGTGAGAATTCACATCCACTCCAAAATTCCTGATTTTTGAAACGTACAATTCTCACAGATATTGACTGAAAAGTCTGTGTGATTCGTCAGCATAATGATTCATGCTTGCATCACTCGAATCCACAGGATCTGCCACGTCCACCAGTCATTTAGATTTCAAGTCTAGATCGTCAGTCATGTTTTTATTCAGGTAATTATCTTTCACACGCTTCTCGAAATCAGCAACTGCCTGATCTGCATACTTTTTTAGTCGCGGCACTACTGAGATCAATCGGTTTGGGAACATTATAAAGCTTGTAATTATTCGAATTTAACGGTTCCTTTCAAGGTTCGCATCTCTTCACCAAATAATCGTTCAAGTATGTAATACACACTCTGCCATCGCATTCAATGGTGATCTTTCGTTTTTCACAATTTCATCAGTTCTTCCAAATTCATCGACCGTCATTTTTTTTTTCTATCTAATTTATTTTATTTTTATTTTATTTATTACCTTTTTTATTTCCTATTATTTGTATGAAAAATACTTTTTTCTCTCTCAATGTAAATCATTGAAGATGTCTTGAAAATGACAGAGACACAAGTGCCCACAAAACAATTGATTGTGAGTTTGCACACGTTCAGTATTGTAATAAATAGACGATTTTAAATAATCCATCAATTCTTCAGTTAGTGAGAAGTGAGTAACTGTCGAAATAATAATTTTCTCTTGCGTTCTTGAATCATGCCATCCAATGTGTGCCACCACCCGAGAAATCATTTAGATTCAAGATTATGCATTTGTCGCCATCTTGTGTTTTCTGGGCAATGAATATCTGGAAAGACACCCCAAAAATGTTTTATTTTCAATGAGTTGACCGCATCCAACAGATCGGTGTTAGACGGAGGTTTGTTAGGTAAGACCACACCCTTTACCGATATGTTCGTATTTTCCATTTTCAATTTATTTTAAATTTAATGTATTTTGAATGGTATTTTATTTCTTATGTGAATTTTATTCTCTCCGCAAAAAAAAACAAAATTCATTCATTCATCATAATTCTGTCTCCTCGACATTTTTGAATTTTCCTTTCATTTTTCCCTCAACATTTCGTTCATCTCTTCACATCATCTCCTAAATCTCACGCAATCCAAATCATTTTATTGCCAAGTTCCCAAAAACGAACTTTGGAAATATTTTATTTTTTGTTTTATCAAAACTAACTGTACCTTTTATTTTTGTTCCATACAGATTATCACCACAGTGTGTGTCTCCGGGAATTCAGATCAAGTCGAGTTGTAGGAACAGAATAGTATTTCGACGAGCCCGTTAGGGCGAGTCGAAATGCGATTCTGTGCCTACAACGAGACTTGATCAGAATTTCCGGAGACACACACTGTGGTGATGATAACTTTATCTCACAATATTGACCACAAAATGTGTTATAAAATTATTTTAAGAGGAACTTTTTCATTTGCCTTACCGATGGAAAGACGCAAATTGAAAAATAGAGTAGCGTTCATTGATCACCATATTGAGGTCAGTGATGACGTTACACTTCAGAGAAAATTACGTCACTGGGATTCACTTTACTGGATACTGTCTTGCGAAGTGGAGCAACTGTGTGTTTCGTCAACGTGAATTTGGTTGTTTCTTTTGCAATAATTACTGGTGAATTAAATATCCCTTTTGGTGTAAATGTTTATTATATTTTAAAATATGCCGTTCATCGTTTATTGAGGTGGAGTTTTCCACATTTCATAGCGAAAGCTAATCATTTAACTTCAAGAGAGAAGCCGCAACTCGAGAGTTCAGAAAAATCACAATAGGAGGCTACAACCAGCCCAAGATGGCGAAAAGTGCGCATAATTTAACTATTCGTAGAGTTTACTTCCTCAGTGACATTTTAGCATGCCGTGCATAAAAATACGTTACAGGGCATTTAGTTGCAGATACATTGTCATATACGGCTCAGAGAAAACAATATTAGGTGAGGCTTCGCCTCACCTAATATTGTTTATTCTGAAAGGAAAAACGCGAAGCGATCGAAAAATGATATTAATGCCGTTGTTTTGTCAACAGCAGAATCACGCGCTTGTATCAGGGGCCCTTGATACGGATTCGGAACAAGGTCCCAGATACATTAAACTTTAATTTCGTAACTGTGCAAAAACGCTCCGATTGTGAGATAAATTTTAGTTTTTGTTAAAAAATTGTTTTAGAATTTAATTATTTTTTTTCTTTTGCCAATTATTATCTTCTAGATTTTTCTTTGTCTCTACGAATTTACCATATCGTGTATTTGTCTAATGCCCCTTGATTTTGAGGAATCATTGACATTGTGCAATAATGATCATGAGATAACATGTTTATTCCATCTGATTGCATGATCCTCTTGTCATCGTTGGTCGGTTTTCGAACAGACATTTTTTATACTCCTCTAAAGTGGTGTCATTATTCACAACATTTCTTTTAACGCCTTTACATTTATTAACCCTTTACCTAACCCTAAAAGCAGAAGACACCTGCAAACAAAATTCTTGAATAACTAATTTTTTTCATGTTTTGTCTCAAAAACATAGGTTATGACCCCTCGTTGGAACGAGCTCGACGAGCTCGTTCCAACGAGGGGTCATAACCTATGTTTTCGAGACAAAAAATGAAAAAATAATGAAAATTAATTGGTGTTTTTTGTGAATAGCGCTGGCCGGTTTTGGCCGTTACGTTGGGTAAAGGGTGAATTGCCTTCCCATCTAAGTGGTAAGCATACAGTTTCAACTTTAAACCCACGGGTTTCATGACCTATCTTCCTCCTGCCTCATCCTTGAATTTTCCCACCAACTTTTTATTCATACCCACGGAATATGAGATTTGTGATCACTGAGACATATCTCGGTAAAATTATTCGGTCTCTATCTCATAAGCTAGACTATCCATGTCCTTTCCAATCGTATTTCCTTTTGATGTATTCATAATGAAATCGATACATTAACTACTTGCTGATGTCCAAGATGCATGTTCCTAAATAAGCTGGTTTGTCAAATTTTAAACGTGTTTGTGTCAAATGAACGGCCACTAGATTTTCATCAAAGATGGTTCGATGTTTATAATTTGGTTTCAAAATATATTTTCTAGCCCGACCATCCGTCATCACCAGACGAATGTTAGTCTTTTTTTTTTTGATGTTTTCCATCAATTTTCTGTACACACAATTACACATAAGTTTTAAAATATCTTTCTCAAATTCCATCACAGCCTGCGTTCTCAAATTCCTGTTAAGATATTTATTATGCCAGTAATTGTTATTGACCAATCAGCTTCAATATCTAGTGACCGTATATGAGACTGTCTATCATCGAGCTGACCGTATATAGAGCTTATATACGGTCAGTTCCGATATTTTGTTTTTGACAACCAACGATCGCTTCGATGTTTTTCCTAATTTCGCGTGTTCAACGAACAACAAATAATTTTGCGTGTGTGTCTGTTGAGCAACGTACAACTATAATACGTTTCTTCCAGTCTTTGAGAAATTTTAATAAACAAATTTAAATAAATACAATAAATAAACCACTAAAACGACATGTATAGAAACATTAATTACACCATTAACAACAAATAATGAATGAAACTGTTCCCACTTACCTTCTTGAAAGAACTGTTAATCCATTTGCTCCAGTTGTTTTATTTTTTCAGTACTTAACACTGAATTAAAGTAGTGAATTGTTAATTTAAATTCCTGTTTATTGAGAAGAAAACTCCGTTGTTTCAGTGCCTGCTACTGGCGTGACCTTCACATGACGTAAAACCGGGAAATTCCCTGATAGTGATAACAGAACATTTTTGCTACGAATCTAGGTACACTTGTGGTTGTGTCTCTTTCAAAGGACTGGCATACTAAATACGTTATGGGGCTTTCAGTGGGCGGATATGGTGTGATATAAGGCTCAGCAAGATCAATATTAGGCTCGGCCTTCGGCCTCGCCTAATATTGATCTCACTTCACCTTATATCACACCATATCCGCCCACTGAAAGCCCCATAACTTATAATATACTTCTTCGTCGAAGGCTCTTCGTTAAATCGGATGAGACGATATATTTTGATAAATTTCATGCCATAATCTATGTAAAGTGTCAGATGTCCACAGTAGGCTATGTGTTTATGTTGGTCATTTAAATTTGGAATAAGTTTATTGACTTTATTCATTTTCATTTGTTCGGGTGCGAAAGGGTAAATATTGCATGGATCGTGTAATCGGGATATTTTAGATCCACCTCCAGAAGACAGGGATAATGTCTCCAATTTTCCATCTCCTCGCGATTCTTGACCTTTTTTTTAAATTTCCCGTCGGTAAGGGATGACTCATGGTCCAACCATATAATTTATTAGCTTCTAGATATGTTATGTAGTTACTCAGTTCCCGAGCATCGAATCCTTCTTCCATGTAGCAACTGTTCGCTTTTGCGTATCTGTGGGATTATGTCAACACTACACCTCTCACACCCTTTTCAAACATGAGCAACATGTCCACATCTGATAATAATTCCAAGTGAATTTCAGTTGTCTTCAACAGTGCATGGCTGGGAGCCGTGTAATATCAAGCCGGATTTAGACAATAATGTCTCCTACAGATGCCTCGAACATTTTCGAACACGTCTGCCAAGAAAGGTTTTTCAGATAGAGATCATGATAATCTCTCACGGATTTCGTGTCGAATATTTCCCACACTTTTTGAGCGTGTACATAGTCAACATCAGAAATGTCAGCATCGTATAATTTCGAATAAAAATGATCTGTTGAAGGTAGCTTCGACTCATAGAAACTATGCACATTGTCAATGTAATCATAGAGATAGACTCTCTTCCTCAATAAGATCTCCAATTGGTGCTTATTTTTAAAGTGTTTGGTCGTGATCTCGAATTTCTCCTTTCCTAAATAACCGACTATTTTTTTCAGACTGGTCAACATGAATTTAAAACTATCTATGAAACGTATTTCTCTCTTGATATAGAATGCTGACATTTCTCCATTCAAATATTTCCGTGACACTGAAAGTGTAACGGAAAATATTTGTCTTGGTGGCTATGTCCTTCGCACGTTAACGGGTTAGGTGGTACGGGTTTACTTGGTTTGCTGAGGATGCAAGATATGCATGTCGGGCGGGTAGTACGAGCATTGCATGTTGTTTGTTTGGTGATAATTGGGTGGTTGAGGGGAAGAAAATCATTCTGGCGATTCGCTGCTCTCGTGCAACATCACATTTTTGGGGGGTTCTATTACTGACCGGCAATTGCGGATACGGATTCGTTAAAGAATTTTGTTTCTCAACAAGTTAAAAAAGCAGTTTCAGATTCTCATGATGATTGATTTATTAACAAAGTTAGATCACTTAGTTTCAAGCAAATTGTCAAATTTCGAAAAGCAGATTAAAGTTTCCCAAAAGGAGTAATCTGATGTTCAACTTGTCAAAATAGAGCATTTGAAGGTTGATACTTACAAATTTCGTAAAAATGGCAACGAGCATCAATATAATCACTGAGTTAAAGTACTGGAACAATTTAAGGAAGCAGACACTAATTTATGGGAGGTTTCGTCTGTCTCCGAAGATGCGGCTAAGGCACGGGGAAAAATCGCTGAAGGGATTCAATTAGTTGAGCAGAGGCAGAAATTGATTAAAGTCGCTGATTCTACGAAATGTGGTTGGACGACAGTCCAGGAGTACGAAACGAATGTTTTGGCGAGGATTCTGATGATGAGCGTCGGTTGTTCCGAGCTGAGCGGAGAGCTACAAAAAAAGATAGCTCAATCAACTAAACGTCGCAAGGCTCAGAGGAGATGGGCTCCATACAACGATGTCGTCAATTCGAGGCAGCAGCAGCCTCCAGTAGAGATTAAGAGAGCTGGTGCTTATTTCTCCTGCGGCAAATTTGGGCATTGGCGCATGGAATGTCCCGTTTTGAAGGGTGTGATTCAACCAGTTGGTGTTTTCCTGGGACACAATAAGATAAGTATTCCCTTAGATAGTTTTGATTTATCGCTCATTTGTGGAAATGGTATTGTCGATGAGTGTACCGAGGAGTCCAACTTCCATTCTATGCCAGCAGACGAGTGCTATGTTTTCAACGTAAATGAGAAGTTTGATGGGAGTGTTGGGGGTTTTGAATCGGACATCCTGACCGATGTTTCACCTGTGGGACGGCTGAATACCTCTTTGCACCGATGGGCGGAAATTGGTGCCAATCCGTCCGTTTTGGAAGTTGTAAAAAATGGTTATAAAGTTCCATTCAAAGAAATGCCTAAGCCTGTATTATTGCGAAATAATGTGTCTGCGATAGACAACGATTCATTTGTCACGGAAGAAATTGATAGGTTACTTGCGCTGGGTTGCATATCTCTTTCTTTGAAAGTACCCATTGTCGTTAACCCATTGACGGTTGCTTTTAATAAGGAAGAAACGACCCGTTTGGTGTTGGATTGCAGGCATTTGAATCCGACATTAAACAAATTCAAATTTCAATATGAAGATGCTAAGTTGGTTGAAGATTTATTTCAGGTTGGTGATTGGCTGTTTACATTTTATTTGAAGGCCGCTTATCATCATATCGTCATACACCCATCCCATAGATTTTGTTTTTAGGTTTTGCGTGGAAACACAACGACGAAACCCGTTATTTTGTTTTTAACGTATTACCATTTGGTTTGGCGACAGCTGGCTATATTTTCTCAAAAGTATTAAGCGAGGTTGTGAAATTTTGGAGGTCACAAGGTCACAAAATCATTATGTACCTGGACGATGGCATTGGAGGTTCGGAAGCTGATACGAGGGCCAACATTTTGAGTAATTTGATTCACACAGACAAAAGTGTCAGTGGGTTCCAAGGCAAAGTGTCCGGTGGTTAGGATTAGATTGGGATTGGGCTGTCGGCACAGTGAGGGTTGCGGATCAAAGAATTGCACGTTTGATTTGCTGTTTGGATAGGATGGTCAGTGTGTTAGTTTCTCACAACATTAAGGTCACAGCTCGGAATTTAGCACGGATTGTGGGTCAAATTATTTCCATGCATTTCGTCATAGGTAAGATTTTACAAGTGTACACACGGTGTTCATATCAATGTACAGTTCAAGGGGCGCACTGGGACGCGCGTGTGGGTGTGTCACGACCGGCTTCGGACGAGCTGGATTTTTGGAGGAAGTGCGTGGTGTTTTTGAATTGTAAGAGATTATTTGAGAGAAAGTTGAGAGATACACAGATTTTTAGTGATGCCTCCTACAGGGGTTTTGCATGCTATATCAGCATTCAGGACTGTGCCGTTAGTCCAGATGATGTTTCGAATTTGTGTGTGCCTTCTGAGGGCGACTTTATGCATGGTATCCCCAGACGGGGTTTGATTGGCTGCAAGAATAATGCAGCAGAAACACAGTGTGTTTTCGATGTGTCTTCTGAACACAGTCTCGAGATGCTGATATACGAGACGGACATACCAAATAGGTCATTTGGCAGTGACGTTGTTTGTACTGAAATAACTGGTGTGTGGGACAATGGTGAGGTGATCAGGAGTTCCACTTGGCGTGAAGCCGAGGGTGTGCGTAGGTGTTTACGTACCTGGGCTTTTGTAATGGCTCACAGCTAATCAGAATTTACGCAGTGTCATCGACAAAGACTGATTTACAAGAAATCTCTGTCGATATTCTCTCTCTCCCTCTCTCTGTACTGAAAACGATATCGATCTAGTCGTTACTTGGATCCGCGGATCGCTAAATGCGCGCGCAGATGATCTGAGAAAGAAATTGGATCTCAGTGATTGAGAAATCAAGCAGACGGTTTATCAAAACATTGACTTACTTTGGGGTGCTCACACTGTTGATCGATTTGCGAGTAATTTCAGTACGAAATGCGCGCGTTTCAATGCGCGATGTTGGCGCCCGAACGTTGGAGCAATTAATGCCTTCCATCTATAGTGGGCGGGGGAATTAAACTGGTGGGTTCCCCCGCCTAATGTTGTTGTTTTGGTAATCAAAAAACTTCGCAGGGAAAAGGAGAATGGTACCTTAATTGTTCCATTTTAGAAGTCAGCGCCTTATTGGCCTCTGCTTTGTACAAAGGATGGTACTTTTTCCAGTTTTGTACATAATTGTATGCTCTTGGGGAGTGAAGATTTGGTTACTAAGGAGAAAAAATTTGGTATATTTAATGGTAAGTGTAAGAAATTAAAACTTTATGCTTTCAAGATTGCATTTGAGTAATTCTTTCTTCACAGGTATCCAACTGAAGGAAGGGATCGATTGTGAGATAGAGAAAGCTGATGTGTTCCATTCGAAGTTAAGTGGTTTATCGGACATTTTAAGCAGTTATATTTTACTTTCAAGATCGGACAATACAGCGAGAAAGTATTTCGGCTATTTCCGAAAGTGGCAGGTTTTTATTGAGCGGCTGGGTGGCTGTTCCTTACCTGCTGAGGCGATACATGTGGCTTTGTATATGACTGATTTGTTGAACTCTGGTGCTACGTTTAGCGTCATATCTGCAACCGTTTATGCTATTAAGTGGCTTCATGGGATGAGGGGTTTAAATGATCCAACACAATGTAGTTATGTTTTGAATTTGGTTGAAAGTTTCAAAATAATCGCTAAACCTTCTGTCACAAAGAAAGAACCCATATCCGCTGAAATGTTAATACGGCTGTGTGATTTTTACTCCAATCAAATGGCCGACCTTGCAGTCATCCTGATTTGGTTATGTGTTCTTTGGTTTTCGCGGGTTTTCTGCGTTTTGATGAGCTGATTTCGCTGAAATCGCAGGACATTACATTTCATGAGAACTATTTTTCCCTCCATATCGACAAGAGTAAGACAGACCAATACAGGGATGTGGACACCATTTTGATTTCTAAGGGTAATATTCTTCGGCTTGTTCCTTTACCTTGCTGAATAAATATCTGGAGGTGGCTCATATCGAATTGGGTGGGGATGTTTTCCTCTTCAGACGCATGTTTTGCTCCGGAAAAGTGTGCGAGCTCGTTAAAGGCAACTCCAAGCTCAGTTATTCTCGTGTCCGTGAATACATTCTGTCTCGCTTCCGGACTGTGTTTGGGAACATTGATATAGGATTACATCCATTACGGGCTGGGGGTGCTTCCGCGGCTGCCAATGGTAATGTACCAGAGCGGGGTTGGAAGCGACATGGGCGTTGGAGATCGGATGTCAAGGGTGGTTATGTCAAGGATTCTATCGCAGATCGTTTGCAGGTAACTCAAGAACTGGGCCTTTAATGCAATGCCCGTTCTTTTTCAGTTTTTGGCAGTACAAGGCCTTTTTGCTAGTTTTCAGTATATGTTGTCGTCATTGAGTAGTCAAGACTCAAATTTTTCCGTGGCACTGAAAGTGTAGCGGAAAATATTTGTCTTGGTGACACAGTCCTTCGCACGTTAACGGGTTAGGTGGTACGGGTTTAATTGGTTTGCTGAGGATGCAAGATATGCATGGCGGGCGGGTAGTAGGAGCATTGAATGTTGTTTGGTTGATGATAATTGAGTCATTGAGGGGAAGAAAATCATTCTGGCGTTTCGCTGCTCTCGTGCAACATCACATTTTTAAGGAGTACAGTTGGATACGACTTTTAGGGGTGTGCCTGGAGGGGGGGGGGGGGGGGTCGTAGAGCAAAACTTCACCAACATTTGTCAATGCATCATTATTTGTTTCTAATATTTTTTTTTGTTTTGTTTTTTCATTGTATTGATGAGGTTCGGCATCAACCCCGGAGACGGCAAGATTGCCTTGGCAAGCCGAACACAGGGTTTTCCAGAGAGAATGTTTTCAAAACAACATATTTTTTATCTCTGGTGTTTCTACCTGGCCGGCTGAGCTGTCAATGAAGAGTTTATATGGTTTGAGTATAGTGCTTCAATAAACTGCCGGTCCGTGAGCAGCACAGGCCTTTTTTCTAGTTTTCAGTATGTGTTGTTGTCATTGAGTAGTCAAGACCTATTTTTTTCTTCTATTTGTCTATGACTATCCATTTCACAAAAGAAATGTATTGTTCCTCGTTCTTTGCGATGCAGCTTATGTTTCCCTTGTTTACACAACTGAGATTCTTCACGAACAGATGACTGTCATGAACCGACAGTTTTTGAAATGTCACTGGAAAGAACTTAGCATCCTGATATTTTAAATTGCATTTTCTGTGAGTGGCACTTCGGAATTTACGCGTGTAGTGATCATGATCTCTTAATTTTCTATATTCGGGTGCCTAAGTTTTGGTGAATGGTAGGCCACAGATATGACATTCGGTGGCTCTCTTATAATCTTCCATTTGCTCATCTAAGATGAACATCTTCTCAGGAGTTTTAAATTCCTTCTTTATGCCATGATTACCTATTCTACTATATATGAAAAGCCTATGACATGAATTTTAGCTTTGCACACCAGCCGTGATGAACACGCCAGCAATGGGATTTCAATAGTAAAAAGTTACTATGGGTATATTCTATATATATATATATATATATATATCTTTTTGATTTGTGATTCTACATCTACCATGAATTTTTGATCTACATCGTCATCGTCATCATCTGACTGTTCCATGTAGGTATGTGGACCCGAAAAATAAAGATCGCCGAATGAACAATTGATGTAAAAACAATAACCGGATAGTGTGTAACTCTGATGAACGTCGGGCTGACATGAACTCCTCGTTTTCATCACGAAACATTCGAAATTGGCATACCCCACAAAAAGCACTCTCAGTCTTCAGTTGTGATGTATGAATTTAATGTGAGTGTGAGATTTGGGGATGTCGATGGCAACCCATTGATTTGCAGTACTCTTCATGACGTTCCAGCGAAACTTTGCTATGGAAGGAATTAGTAAGTAAGTAAGTAATAACTTTATTTGCAAAAGACATTATAATACAGTTGAAACAGAAAAACCTCTCTTTCTGATGTCCGAAAAAATGTCTCTTTCTGATGTCCGCTAGTCTATTTCGCCAATAACTTATATTGTTGGTTCACAGTAATGTTACTTGCCGTTTTCTGAAATTAATAATAAATTAATGTTTTTCTCGCGATTTTTTTTTTTGTGAACTTCAGAGGAAATATGTGCTCTTTCGAATCGTCATATCCCAAAACGTTGATGGCCATCGTGGGGTTTTGATTTTCAAAATAACTGATGTTGCACAGCCGAGTCAGAAAGTTTATTCCCGACCAATCTAAATTCTTAGATATTCCGCATACTTTGATACTCTCTGTCTACAGATTCGCTTTTATGGGATATAAGGCAGATGTGACAGCCCATTCCAAGCATTGACTGTCTTCTTTATTTTCCACGTTGATTACATCTTCTTTTTTCCTATAAAATCAGAAAATTTGTTTACAAAGACATATGTAATGAATTGTACTTGTCAATGAGAATTTCTAGATTCAATACTTCTCCAAATCTCCAATTGCAAGCTTCGTTTTGATACTGCGGCAAAGTTTAGTATGTTCTCATGTTGTTGACGATATCGGACTCGAAGAGCTTTAGGACACGGTTTTTGTGTGAGATTGAAAATAAGCCGTTTTTATCCATGACTTTACCTGTGTTCAGATCAATCTTCTCCATTCGACCCTTCAATACAATTTTCGTTTTAATACCATTGCCTAGCATTAGCAGAAATAAATCCAACACGCTAGGTTTTATCTCATTCAAGACATTTTTAGGATGAAATTTTTTATACCATTGATATCAAACATTTCGAAAAATCTCTTGATGGTCTGCTGACATCCAGTGGGAGTGGGTAACAATTGTTTATGCATGACTTTAGCTAGTATTTATTTTATGTCACCATCATTTTTTTTCAAGTTCAGCCATCACTGCTTTTACGATAGCCATTAGTTGACCTTTTTTTCTTTTTTTTTTATTTCCGCCGATTGAATTGGAATGTTTTGTTTTTATTTCCTCTTTCAACTCATTTGAATTATTGTGTTTCTCATCTCATTGCTTTCTCCTCCCTGCATCGATTTTATCAACACTTTTTTATTTTTGCAACCATACACATTTCAAACCCAACTGGCGGACTTCAGATCTAAATTCTAGTATCGTTTTCTTACTTGTATCAGCCTTTATGACTCCGATCATTTGTGGTTTGGTTCACTAACACGACGAATTCGCGATGCCGAGATTCTTAACATAACTTTTCAATTGAGCTAAATTGCATGCTTCTGATAAAAATTACTTTGTTTAATCATTAACAATTGTTTTAAATGTCAAAATTTGTTTTTAAATGATATTTTTTTTATTTCCTATATATAATATGAAAACAAATTCATTGATTTTACATTTTATTTTCTTTAAGTTGAAAAAAAAATCACTAAAACACAATTGTTTCAACTTAAGGAATTGCTCACAATTTTCGAGCTCGTTTTCTCAGGAAATCGACGGCAAATTCCGTTGTTATTGTTTTCTAACTTAAAGAAAATAAAATTTAAAATCAGTCAATTTTTTTTTTTTCATATTATAGGAATCAAAAAAGAAAGTATAATAGCAACAAATGTGAAAAAAATAGCATAAAGGATGAAATATAATAGTTCTAATGGTGCATGTTAGTGGACAAGAAGCCGCGCAAAGAGTTTAATGACAAGTTGTTGTCCACCCATCCATATATAATTTTGCTACAGATTTCAAAATAGTATGTGCTACACGAGAATGTCAACTGGAATGGGTCACCAACGTTTTCTTTATGTTATATTGTGCTAGAGAACCTGGGTTATTGAGAAAACACGATAGTTTTTGTCTTTCGACATTTTAAAAAATGCCAAGGTTAACCGAAAATCAGAGGTTGCGTGCCATTGGTAAGAATGAGGCTGAGATACCTCCAGATGAGCTCGCTGCTGAGTTCGGAGTCACTATGGCCACTATTTACCATCTCATTGGAAGGTACAGAACCACTGGACCTACTGCAGAACGACCGCGTTCAGGTCGGCCAAGAGTTACGACCCCTGCACAAAACCGACATATCAGGACGTCTCACTTGCGGGATCGTTTCCTTCCGGCGACGAGGACAGCTGCAGTTACTCCTGGTAGAACTAACAACAGAATCAGTTCACAAACTGTCTGCAACAGATTCGCTCATCACGGTATCCGAAGTAGGCGTCCATACCACTGACCAATCCAACGTCGTCGTACCGTCAGAATGGAATGGGTATGTCAGCGTGTTCGTTGGATTCAGCAGCGTTGGAGCACAATTCTTTTTAGTGATGAATCACGATTTTGTCTACTGCGCGCTGATATTAGGGCAAGAGTGTATCGCTGACGAGAAGAACGGTTTTCTGATACTTGCGTGCGGAATGTGACCGTTTCGGCGAGAGTAGTGTAATGGTTTGGACAGGAATTTCCTTGCACCATTCAACGCAGTTTACCTTCATCGATGGTAATCTGAATGCACAGCGATATCGGGACAGAATTCTTAACGCTGTTGTTGTCCCTTTGTTCAACGCTAACGTCGGATTGCAGTTCTTCCATCAAAGCAATGCACGATGTCACGTGGCGCGTATCTGTCGTGATTTTCTTGAGGAGCAGAGCATCGAACTTCTTCCCTGCCCCCCCTCTTTCGCCAGATTTGTCGCCAATCGAGCATCTTTTGGATCAAATGGACAGTCGGGTACGACCTCATGATCTTCAGACGTTAGGCGATTTACCCAATGTTCTAAGGCGGGAGTGGAACGCAATCCCACAAGGTGACATACAGAGACTTATCAGGTCCATGCGCCGTCGATGTCTTGCCGTCCAAGAGGCAAACGGTGGACATCCAAGCTATTGACTGCATGTGTGAACTTTTCATTTCACCCCCATATCTGAATTGCGACGTTCTGACGTGACGCTGGCGACAGTAAGAACATGAAATTACGCAAATTCATACAGCTTGCCTCGAAATATGAATTTACAGTAATTTGTTTGGGATTAAATTCGATAATACTAAACAAATTGTTCCTCAACGTTTATTATACTTTCTTTTTTGACTCAGTATATATAGGAAATACCCAAAACCTAATAAAAATTAATTTAAAATTAATGAAAAACATTTTTTTTATATTATATTATAGGAAGTAGGAAAATAAATTAAAATACCCTTTTAAAATTAATAAAAAAAATGGCAATGGAAAGAGAAAGCGAATTGAAAAGAGTTGCTTCATACAATGATAGAAAACCTTTTTATTTAAAACCTAATCCAATCCAATTGAAAGATGTAGAAGTAACAAAGTTTTAATATAAAAAGGATTCTCATAGCATGGGGTTAATACTGAACGAAGATCAAGTCGATTTATTTTCGGATTTGGAAAATTCGTGTCACAGACCCCTGATGAAAGAAGAGAAAAAATTCAAGAAGTTTAGTCTGATCTACGGTAATAACAAAATATATCCGAAAATCTATAAATGTGCGGTAGATCGACTCGGAGAAGAAGATCTAAAAAATGTGAAAAAGTTAACCCTTTACCCAACGTAACGGCCAAAACCGGCCAGCGCTATTCTCAAAAATCGCCAATTAATTTTCATTATTTTTTCATTTTTGTCTCAAAAACATAGGTTATGACCCCTCGTTCCAAAGAGGGGTCATAACCTATGTTTTTGAGACAAATAATGAAATAAAATAGTTATTCAAGAATTTTTTTTTGCAAGTGTTGTCTGCTTTTCATGTTAGGTAAAGGGTTAATGAAAGTGGACATGATTATCGTACATCAACACAAAAATGAAGAGGGGAAAGTGATATCTTGCATTCAAATAAAAGATATAACTGTTAAAAAAATAAATTTTGAATTTATTTTTTTTTCATTTTCATAAATAAATATTTATAATATCGATTCTTAATTTTTTTTTAAAATTTTTTAAAAACATTTGATAATTTTGTTTTTTAATTTTTGTTATTACTTTTCTCTTTATCTTCTTCTTCTCAAGAAATGGATATAAAATCACTCCATTCTCTCCTCTTTCATCAACTAATATAAGTCTGTTGCGATGATAAGTATCACCACACTCATTTATGCAAACACATTCAGGAGAAGTCTCAGTAAAATACTTTTCCATAGTCTTAGGAAGATTTTGTTTGTGTTGTCTATAATATTCCATCATGATATTTTGATATTTATCATATTTTAAATAATCCATTTTCCCCCTTGTTTCATTTTAGTAATTCCTTTTTCTCCTTCACAAAATCTGAGTTGGATATTCTCTATTTAGTAATAAATGCAAAATACGACCTGGATTTTCAGTCGTGATAAAATTCAAACATTCTAATTCAGTATGTCTCGGTTCTCCTGTGTGCAAGACCGTCTCCATCAAAATTCTCATCCAGCTGCACTTGCTGACCATATTTAATGTCGACACGAAACGCATGGCGGCGATCGTGTCTTCGCGATCTGTGTCTTGACTGTCGTGACCACAGTTCCATCCCAACTCGCAACCAGAACATCTTTCCTTCAATGTTCTGGTAATGTTTTGTTTTCATAAGATGGGCGAACATTCTGTAAAACACATCTTGGAGAAATTCGTGATGCTTTTCTCCATTTCGTTTTTCTTTAATCTTTGAATCTATCCATTGTGTTTGTATTATTTTTAAAATATACGTATTTTTTTATTTCCTATTATACATATGATTTTGTTTGGACTGATTTTAAATTTTGTTTTTCTTTAAGATAAAAAAATGAGCTGTTGATAGTTTTTTCTTCTTTCTTCTCTCTTTACGATCCGCCACTTATTATAATTCTTCAAGATGTCCCTGTTCGAGTAACACGAAGCACAAAAACGGCAATAACTGGAAAATTTCCGAGTCTGAAGGGTGTCGAGGTCGCGGCTCTTTTACACATTCCTGTGGGAATATTTTAGAGAAAAAAGGGTTTGATTCGATATCGGCTGTTCGAGCCACTTTGACGGGTGTTGTGATCGTGGCACTTTTCCACATTCCTATGGGAAATTTG
Organism: Pictodentalium vernedei; assembly: GCA_031216915.1. Lineage (NCBI taxonomy): Eukaryota > Metazoa > Mollusca > Scaphopoda > Dentaliida > Dentaliidae > Pictodentalium > Pictodentalium vernedei. The sequence goes on from CM062297.1 coordinate 53,935,097, forward strand.
TATGAAAAAAGATTTTTTTTCCAATATCGGATGTTTGAACCCCAGTCACCATCTCTTACACTTCTTCAAAATTGTCCATTGTATTAGCATTCAGTAAAACGGCGATAAATAGAAATTTACAAATTTGACGGGTGCCGAGGTCGCGGCACTGTGCATATTCCGATGGACAATTTGTAAGGAAAAAGACATTTTTCAGTATCGGCTGTTCGAACCCACTTTCCGCCTCTTACACTGAAAGAAGGTAAATCATCATCTCTACAATTCTCAAAAAAATCCTCATTGGAATAACATTCAGCACAAAGGCGACGGTGGAAAAAAATCATTTTGCACATGTTTGAGACGTGCGATCTTCACACGTTTACACATTCCTAATGGAACACTGTATGACAAAAAAGGATTTTCGAATCGTCTGTTCTGGCACGCATCCGGTTTTAATTGTTTTTATTTTCTCAATAATCCCCATTGGTTTAACCTTACCCAAAATGCAAGCCCAGGTGCTCGAAAATGTTTCAAGTTAAATGTGCATTGCTTTCAAACTTAAGTTTTGTGGTGTGCTCGAAATGATTTTTTGCTGTGGGCGAATTGGCAATGTTCCAATATTCAGGCGCATGCGAGTTTCCCAGCGGTTGGTAACCATCTACTATGTAATCGACACCCCTCAGGTTAAAGATTCTATTATTTAAGCAACGTTTTGAGAATTAAATGTTGCTGTCATCCACGGATTAGGTTGTAGAATTTGTCCCAGTTGTCGGTTAGGCTTCCACAATTGATGTTTGGTAAGGAGAAGGCTTTCTTTTTATTTACTTTGAAGTTTGTAAACTCTTGCAGACTATCGCAATTTCTGTAGATCTTGAATACTGGATTTGGCTCATCAGTGGGCTTAGAGATGGCGTACTGGTGTAATCAAAACAATTGTTGCTCTGCAACTCATTAAGAGTGAGCTCGTTAGCCATGACCGTTTGTAAGGGGGGGGGGGGGGTAGCACATTACTTCGCACATTAATTCTGTATTCTGTACCGTAAGCAGGAAATTTGGAAAAGAGATTGATTCTCACTGATTTCATCTGCATTACATGGTATAATTCATTGTAAAAAACTAATTCTGGGGGATACCGAGTAATTTCGTGTGGACTGTCCCAGTTCCATGGACGCTCGATCTGCAAGCATGCCTTTTTTGGGGCTTGTCGGTAGTCGAGTGGTCTATGGAGCTGGTCCAGTTTCGCTAGGCGATTGGTGCCGCAGAAGTCAACTCTCATCAAGGCAGTGGTTCGATCCCCATCGGCGTCAGGGTCTTTCATCCTAAAAAATGCATAACAGAAGTGCCGAATTCTGTATTCTGTACCGTAAGCAGGAAATTTGGAAAAGAGATTGATTCTCACTGATTTCATCTGCATTACATGGTATAATTCATTATATATATATATATATATAGAGAGAGAGAGAGAGAGAGAGAGAGATTATTCCCATTATGTGGATGTACAAAATATGTACCCGAGTCGAGCTCCGGGTTCTAAGGGCAGATCACGACGAGTCAAAGACGAGTCGTGATCTACCTTTAGAACCCGGAGCGAGACTCGGATACATATTTTTTACATCCGCATAATGGTAATAATCATTTTATCTTACAATATATTGTGGATAAGTCAAGAATGTAGACGAATATATAACGAACTATTTATTCATACGGATGAACAAAAAGAAAAAAAAGGAACTCTCGCGAAAGGAACGTGCTTGTATCCGACCCCCTGATACAAACATCTGTATCAGGGGGTCGGATACACGACAAGTGCGGAGTTAATACAGACAAAATACATGTTGATTGTAAGATAAATATATATATTAAAAGATGGGAACGCGGTAGCTCAGTGGTAGACTGTTGGACATCTATGCTAGAGGTCCCGAGTTCGATCCCCTTCCTGGAGGACACGCACGGTGTCCTTTTGCAAGCCACTTTATCCCGGTTGCCTACATGGGGGCATGTAGTAAGGCTTACTGCACGTCGATGGTGCACAACCTCTGTTACCCTGGTTGAGCGGAGCTTGAACAGAGTTAGAATGTTGAGGTACTGACAGTCGCTCGTCGATGCTCGGTGGTTCTCTCCGAGTATTTCGGCTTCCTCCGCCCGTAAAACTGTCACGTCACGATTAGCCATTGTGCATACGTATGTGACCTTAAACACCAATAAACAAATAAATAAATATATAAAAAGATAATGACAAGGTTTGAAGAACGTACTCGTCTTCAGTAACTGTTCTTAGATTCTTTTTCTGTGGATTCTGATAGTCAGGGTCAACGTATTAAGAAACTGTTGGGTGACACCAGGTCATCGTTGAACATTTTCATATATTTACTCGTTATGCTGTTATGGTGAATTTTTATTAAATGTTTAAAATCACCTTCAAAATATAAACACTCAACTATTGTGTTGCATTCTTCTGTCTTTTATTTTATCATTTGTAACTGTTGTGAAGCATGAGTGTGAAAACACCTTTGATTAAGAATGAAAGCTTCACAGTTCTTTCTACAACAACGATTCGGTTGAAGAGAAAGAAGAGAAAACTGATAGAATCAACTCAAGCAAGGAATCAGAAAATTTTCAGATATAGCAAGATATGGGGTGCTAATTTTCAAGACATTCTTGAGGACAAAAGGAATGAGAATCCTGACCTGACAATTTAACTGGTAGAGTGCTGGAAGCCCATATTTGGGCTTTATTCTGAAGTGCAGGTGCCGCAGCATAATGGCTTCATATTCTGTGAATGTGCTTCATATTAATTTTGAATTAAAATAATTTAGTCTGAGAGGATTTGCCTTGTTACAATTTATGGGAGAGTGCCTAGTGGCACTCTCCCATAAACTGTAACAAGGCAAAGGGACGTGGACCAATTCGGATGACCAAAAATAATTTAGCACTCTACCAGTTAATGCCACAAACCCGTGTGTCTACCCCAAAGTCTAAGCGTCAAAGACATAAACTAACAGACTCACATTAAAATATGCATACAGAATATCCCCTCCTCCCAAAGACACGGAGAAGCTGTATTCCATCAAAAATATAATAATTGTTTTGAACATTGTTAAGCACGTGGTAAGCCGGGCGCCATAGAAAGAGAACCGATGATGACATAGTGTCATCCGGTAGTTTCTTAACATGCTGACCCAGAACAATCACAATGCACGGAACAAAGACTTCAGACATTATTTTATGGTTGGGCTCGAAATCTGAAGTGGTGTTTTTACCCTTGTACAACAAGTATATTTGTTGAATCGCCAGTGTGTCGATACGAGTTAAAACGTACATGTTCATCACTTGTCTGAGTTGATTATTAAGAACAATGCAAACATACACTTGAGAAACAAGTTTCGAAGTATCTAAACAACGACAGCTTTATAATACATGTATTGACAAACCTTTGAACAAACTTCGGAAAGATGGATAAAATGACGTCGGTTTGTAAAATTTATTATTCATGTTCATTAAGAATATTCGTAAAAGTATTGATAGAACTTGGTCAAAACACATTCTTTTCAAATCGGCTAAGGGTTCTCCTTTAGGCTGGAAACAAAGTTTAAAAATTTAAAGTATGTTTTATCGACTCATATAAAACCGACCGTGCGCCAACTAATGCATCGCATTGATTCCTGTATAGAAAAGAATGGTGCGGCAAAAAACCTTTAAAACATAAACAACATGACGTATTACAAAAATAAAAATAATCCAACATCTTTAAAAAAAAGTGTTTGATCTATGCAGATGTTGAGAAAACTCTTCCTCACAGGTGAAATAAATCTAGCCGACCCTACTACGCATCATTTTATGAGAGAAAAAAGACAAATCTCGTTAGGTAGCTTTCGTGAACTCGATCATTGGGGGTCACGCTATTCGAAAGAAAACGAATTTATAAGGCCAACGGATTAAACGCCCCATTCAGAAGATGAATATTTGGAATCCACGTTTCTGAAAGATTTTAAAAAGATGTTACAAAGGAGAAAAATGTATCTAAGGACGGCTTTTTTTCTCTGAGACTAGGTTTGGCAAAGTTTGATTATGTGTGCTCGTTAGGGTGCAATGGGCGACTATGAGGAGGAGGTGAACGGTATATCTGTGAGTGTGCGCTCGCGCGCGCGTGTGTGTATGGAAGAGGGCGGGGGTGGGGGGGGGGGGGGGGTTGTGAGAGCATAGACAATAATATTTGGGTTCCCATAAAGATTTATTTGCTTTTTCCACGTCCAGGCAAATAAAACAATGGGTTAGGGTTTGTCTTCCCAATTGCTTAGACACTTGATTTTCTAGGAGAACAAAAAAAAACGAATAAATATTTCTCCGCAAAAGAGGTTATACCAGACTGTAGAAGTGTGGCCTAGGTATGTTTAAAGAAAAATAAATACGCGTCAAACCAGACATTTCCTGGCAACACGTTTTGGGATTTTTTTGTAATATGTCGCCGAAATATTGTTTACTTAAAAATAGATATCCATTTAACCGGTAGAGTGCTGAAAGCCCATATTTAGGCTTTATTTTAAAGTATTGTTATCACAACTTAAAGGCTTCATATTAAGTGGATGTTTTACATATCACCTTTAAAGTGAAATTATTTAGTCTGTTAGGATTTGTCTTTTTACAATTTATGGGAGAGTGCCAGTATGTGAACAAATTTTGATGACCAAAAATAATTCAGCACACTACCAGTTAACCTTGATGGGTTTAGAAGTATTATTATTTATTTATTTATTGGGGTTTAACGACACTTTCGGCAGCCAGAATCACCTCGTGTCGGACAGTTTTACGGATGGAAGAAGCCAGACAGAACCACCAAGCAACGGCGATCAACTGTCAGACTCTACAACGTACTAACTCCACACAAGCAGGGTAAGTTTTGGTTGAAGAAAAGTGCATCATTCACGTGCAGTACGCCTTAGTACACAACGCCGCCGTTCCCCCTCTTGGGGACAAAACGCCGTTGCCGCAGATGGGATTCGAACCGAGGACCTATTGGCATGCATCCTGCATCTTTACCTACTTAGCCCCCGTGCTCCCGTTCCGAAACATGAAACAGAGATTACACACTGAGTGGTGTGCAAACGAATTCATTAAACTGACTGGCAACCATTGATGCTATTCATTAATGGGCTCTAATTTAGGACTTACAAGGATGTTATGCATGATTTTGTTTTTCTTATAAGCGGTGACAGGTCGAAGATTTAAAGGTTCTTATAGTTGAGAATTGGTTAAATTTATATTATTTTTACTATTTTTGCTACTTCGATATTCATTCTGTTGAATGATAAAATGAAAGGAACGATGGATATACTTTCGCATTCTCCCTCAGATATGTTCTTACCAAATGGCAAGAGGGTTTGAAGCGTATTGATCGAAAAGGCTTTACATTTTTTTTCTAAGTCCTTCTGTTTCTTCTGAGGTATCTTTAATTGGTGATTGTTCAATTGGATTGATTTCAAAATCGTCCACAGAATGACCTGGACGGTTGAAATGTTGTGCTACTGGGGTATCAGCGTTATGTTTTATACCCCGTTTGTGTTGAGTTGCACGCATTTCGGAAAGGATTTTGATTTTGACCCACTAACTGCTTCCAACAGCGTTAACAAATGATAAGGTAAATGATACTTTGGTGAATCAAAATGGGGACGTTTCGGGTCTGATAATGTTTTTTCTGTTTGTTTAGAGGGAAATCCTCTTTCTGATCCGGTGTAAAAGTATGCAATCTACACCGAAGATTTTTGCAATTCAATACCGTGCCACTACAAATCTGCAAGGGTCCTCTTGCATTTCACTGGTACGAAATCAGTCATTTATGCAGGACCTTCCTACTTTATCAGAGTTTGTGATTTCACCCTAGACAAAGAAAGGAATATTGAGTACTCCGTCGATCTGGGGGCGTCAAATAGGATAGAATTAGTCTCGTTGAAATTTACCTTATCACTTGAATTGCGAATGAAAGGAATGAGCAGTGATTCGATAATACATTTAAATGTTTGTGGTGGATGAAAACTATTTCGTACGTGACAACTGATGCGAATCAGTTGGTTTACAATACACCTTATAATCTTATTGTTTGCCTTTATACATAGTCACGACGAGAAAACCAACAGAATTCTGACTGACGGTTGCCTTCAATTTCATGTTTGGATCATGATTGTTTAACCCTTTACCTAACGTGAAAAGCAGACGACACTTGCAAAAAAAAATCTTGAATAACTAATTTTTTTCATTTTTTGTCTCAAAAACATAGGTCATGACCCCTCGTTGGAACGAGCTCGACGAGCTCGTTCCAACGAGGGGTCATAACCTATGTTTTTGAGACAAAAAATGAAAAAAATAGTGAAAATTAATTGGCGATTTTAGAGAATAGCGCTGGCCGGTTTTGGCGTTACGTTGGGTAAAGGGTTAGAGAAATCGATAATAGCACATTCAGTATGAATATGTGAAGAACTTTTTCCGGACATTTGTGACACAGACAATGGTGTATTTTTTTCTTTTTTTATTTCTTTGGGGGGGGGGGGGGAGGGCTCAGGGCTAAGAGCTCCATTCATTTTTGTAAAGTATAATTTCGAAAAACACGAGGTGATGGCATTTGACACTCAAAAAATGGACGAGAAACCGCTCAAATCATTTTAGGAATAAATGCAAAATGAATGTGGTTTGGTGTTCTGTAGTACAAAATGGTGTATATCTTAGGAGTCGCAGAGTACCCATGATCTTTAGAAGAGTTTTAATTTTGTACCTTGAACACGTGTTAAAGAAACAGTAAATATGTTCTTTCTTCTTGTTTAGCAAGTTATCCTGGATACATACATTTTGAGAAGCCGCAGTCGATCAGAAAATTTTAAAGAAACCGGTCGGAATGAATAATTCACAAAGGTGTGATCGCTTCTGTTGCTCTGTAGCTCAAAATAACTAAAATTCTGGGGGCATCAGAGAGTACCACTCTGTGGTCCCTACACATATTTTGAGAATCTTGAGATGATAGGTTTTGTCTCCTGAAAGCAGTCTGATAAATTTGTAATTAGCGTATAAAACACCAGAGTATATTAACTGTCTTTTGGAGTTTCGCTCGAAAATAGAGAATTTTTTGGTGGATAGGAAAATGATCCTCTTTGTTGAGATATCCTTTACATATCTTTGGAATCCTGAGACAATAACTCCTGTCTCCGACAAGTAGTTAAAGAAATGGTAAATAGCTCAAAAAGTGCGAAAACCATTTTCAAGCGTTCTCTTTTTCATTTTTTATTGGGACTCAACGCCACTCTCGACAGCCAGGGATATCTCATGCTGGACAGTTCTACGGGTGGAGAAGTCGAAGTACCCGGAGAGAACCACCGAACAGCGGCGAACAACTATCAGAGTTCCCTATATAATTTCTCACAAGCAAGGTCAGCATTGGGTTGAGACAAGTGCGCCGTCGCCGTGCTGTACGACTCCACTCCCACACGCACAGCACCACTTGTAACCTGTTTGTCAGGTAATGATGTAGGTAAGTAGTATGTCAGGGGCTTTGGAGGTGGAGGTTGGATGATCTCATTTGGATGATCTCATGTGACGTCATAGTCACGTGACCTAGTGGCGCCATGTTGTGTTGTCATGGTAACCCGCGTGAGCGGCCATGTTGTGACGTCATCTCCATAGTGATACGTGGTGTGAGTGCGCATGCGCAGCGCGTGTTGTTAGGCTGATACGTGTTTCCGTCGTCCATTTTGTATACTGGAGGCCGCCATCTTGGTTTCTATAGTGGCACGTGATTGCTATGTTACCAATGGCTTCTAACAAGACAGGGGTATGTTCGGGGGTGTGTTCCTTTGTAGAAGAGTAAATCTGATTACCACAAACAGCCCGACAATCCCCCCAAATCACTAAAATCTATCCCAATTCACCGAAATTGACTTTATTTCCCCAATTTATCGGCTTAGCACGTAGTGCTATAGTACTAAGGCGTACAAGGGGTGCATTCGATTGAACAGGAGTAATGTTCTGGCTTAGAATTCTCCCAGAATCCCTTTTTGGATCCCTATCCCATGACGTCTTTCCCATTAAAAGACAGGTTTATTTGGTAATTACCCAGAATTCTCCGCTTCTATCTATATATGCAATAGTTTACGTCTATCTGGCCATGTTCCTTTGTTCTAGAGTATACTCCAGTAACGTAGAAGAGCCTATTAGTTGGAACGGCTTTGCTTATTATTACTATATTTAGCTATTCTAGTCTATTCTTGTTAGTTCTGACCCTATTCCAAGTACTCTTGTTGTCTCATTTATCTAGATTATAACTAACCAATCAGATTGCTTGATTTCCCATAACTTGTATGCAGAGTTATCTCCCGTCTGCATAATAAAAGCCTATATCCAATGGCAATATCCCCAGGCACCCAAATTTTAGCACCACTTTTTTGAAAACACCTGTGGCTATGGAATCCCGTTTTTGTCATATGTGCTAATGTGAAAAAGCACAATGTGACACAATGTGCCCTAGCACAAAGGCACATGCTTCATGTGCCGATATGTGTTTATGTGAAAAGGCACAATGTGACACAATGTGCCCTATCACATAGGCACATACGGGTATTTGAGGATACCTTTGGCCTGGTATTGTATTATTTGAGGATACTCATCGAGGATACCTACTGGAGAATCCCTTTTTGTCATATGTGCTTATGTGAAAAGGCACAATGTGACACAATATGCCCTATCACATAGGCACATACGGGTATTTGAGGATACCTATGGCCTGGTATTGTATTATTTTCAATTTGTTATGTTTACTTCGTTGCTTTGTAGTGATTGGTTGTATCTGTTCAGAGTCTTGTAGTCATTGTTGAATTAGGCTTTATTAGTCCCTTTCCATACCCTCGAGTGGACGATGTTAAAACACGGAATCCAAATTTTACGGACTCGGCTAGGAATCTCAATAACGGAATGCCTTATATGTATACAGGGGAAATCTGATTCAACCTTGATCAATGTTATAGTCGAGACTGAGATAGGTATAGCTAAGAAGTAATGGACGAGATATGGGGCAGAATAACAGAAGCCAATAGTACTGGTACAAGGCCGCAATGGAACAAGACTGTTGTAGAAGCTAATGACAGGACAAATAGGCCATAGACCTGTAATGGCATTGGAACTATGGCGACAAGATGGAAGCGGTTGGTAAGACCACATTAGACACATTGAGGGCTTTTACATAGCCTAATGCGACAAAAAAGGGATTCTCCAAAAGGTATCCTCGATAGGTATCCTCAATAGGTATCCTCAAATAATACAATACCAGGCCATAGGTATCCTCAAATACCCGTATGTGCCTATGTGATAGGGCATATTGTGTCACATTGTGCCTTTTCACATAAGCACATATGACCAAAAGGGATTCTCCAGTAGGTATCCTCGATAGGTGTCCTCAAATAATACAATATCAGGCCATAGGTATCCTCAAATACCCGTATGTGCCTATGTGATAGGGCATATTGTGTCACATTGTGCCTTTTCACATAAGCACATATCGGCACATAAAGCATGTGCCTATGTGATAGGGCATATTGTGTCACGTTGTGCCTTTTCACATAAGGACATATGACAAAAAGGGATTTTCCAGTAGGTATCCTCGATAAGTATCCTCAAATAATACAATACCAGGCCAAAGGTATCCTCAAATACCCGTATGTGCCTATGTGATAGGGCACATTGTGTCACATTGTGCCTTTTCACATAAACACATATCGGCACATGAAGCATGTGCCTTTGTGCTAGGGCACATTGTGTCACATTGTGCTTTTTCACATAAGCACATATGACAAAAACGGTATTACATAGCCACATGTGTTTTCAAAAAAGCGGTGCTAAAATTTGGGTGCCTGGGGATATTGCCATTGGATATAGGCTTTTATTATGCAGAAGGGAGATAACTCTGCATACAAGTTATGGGAAATCAAGCCATCTGATTGGTTAGTTATAATCTAGATAAATGAGACAACAAGAGTACTTGGAATAGGGTCAGAACTAACAAGAATAGACTAGAATAGCTAAATATAGTAATAATAAGCAAAGCCGTTCCAACTAATAGGCTCTTCTACGTTACTGGAGTATACTCTAGAACAAAGGAACATGGCCAGATAGACGTAAACTATTGCATATATAGATAGAAGCGGAGAATTCTGGGTAATTACCAAAGGAACCTGTCTTTTAATGGGAAAAACGTCATGGGATAGGGATCCAAAAAGGGATTCTGGGAGAATTCTAAGCCAGAACATTACTCCTGTTCAATCGAATGCACCCCCTTGTACTCCTCAGTACTATAGCACTACGTGCTAAGCCGATAAATTGGGGAAATAAAGTCAATTTCGGTGAATTGGGATAGATTTTGGTGATTTGGGGGGATTGTCGGGTTGTTTGTGGTAATCAGATTTACTCTTCTACAAAGGAACACACCCTCGAACATACCCCTATCTTGTTCGAAGCCATTGGTAACATAGCAATCACGTGCCACTATAGAAACCAAGATGGCGGCCTCCAGTATACAAAATGGACGACGGAAACACGTATCACCCTAACAACACGCGCTGCGCATGCGCACTCACACCACGTATCACTATGGAGATGACGTCACAACATGGCCGCTCACGCGGGTTACCATCACAACATGGTACCACTAAGTCACGTGACTATGACGTCACATGAGATCATCCAAATGAGATCATCCAACCTCCATCTCAAAAGCCCCTGACATACTACTTAGGTATATATATATGTGTTAACATTAAGGCGGATATTTTATTTTCACTCGGACTTCTGCATTGACACTTATTGCTGTCTGCATATAGCAATGGCACCTAAAGATAAACTTCTTGTACAAATTTTAAAGGGGATTTTAAAAAAGTGAAATGCCGCATTCCCACTTTACAATCGAAATTGGTCCTCTGTGGGGAATGATGACGATACTGGGGCCCGTGTGTCTGTAGGTTTCCATGTCTTCCCATGCCTATCTCAGGTGTAGATCTGTGATGTCGTGAAGTAGTACATAAACCGTAAATTCTCTGAAAAACCCAACAACTGGATTCATATTAATTGGACAATAGAGGAGTTTATCTTAAAGATGGTAGGTGGTGTTTTGGATGCTTTGCTCTCGGCAAAATTATAGTTCAGTCAGCAAAATAATAGTGCCCCCAACGGAAAAAATGAATAATTATAAAATAAAATAAAAATAAAGAAATAATTAATAAAAAAAAGAATTAGTAATAAAACAAACATAATGCACCTGATCGGGCATCCACTGAGTTCCCGTAAAGTAGATAATACATCCTGTCACAGTAAGGATTTATATGAAAGAGAATTGTATTCGATGCTACAGAAAAGTGTCGTCTGTATGAAAACCCGAATTGTGAATTAAACTCAACTCTGAATTGGAATTAAATTCGACGCGACGAAAATGGTCTAACGTCCGTTACAGACGTCGTACTGCCGATGCGTTGAATTTAATTGTTGTTGAGTTCATCTGCAGCGCTACAACATAGCGCTTTGCACCTTTTTCCACTCAAAGGTCGATATAAAGCTTTGGAATCATCCCGTCGACTGTATAGCCTCTTGGTGATTGTCGACCAAACATAGCCACTATACCTCACCCCTTGCCCAATCCATTGGAATTGTATGGCACAAGTAAAATACGTTAGAAACGATTATGAATTGTTTCTCATTCATAGTTCTCGAAAAGTAAAATCTTAACCAACACGTATCTAAGACGAATTATGAATTAAATTCGTCTGGATCTGACCAAAAATTCGTCTGAAGATCGTCCTCTAGAATTTATCTGGTACAGACGTCGAGCTAATTTAATTCAACTGTTGACCAAGAATTAAATTCGACGCGACGGTAGTGCGACGTCTAAAACAGGCCTTATTCGGGCCATTATCTACCACATACTAGTTCTTTATCTCACTCTTGACGGTAAATGAAATACTGAGGCGCTCAACTTGCGCTTTATCTGAACGTTATCGTTAGTATTATTGACATGAAAGTTTACATTTTCACCCTGTGGCGAACTTACAAAAGGACGCCACTTCAACCCTTTGAATTACCATTAGTGATTTGACTTTTATGTTGCACTCTTACTACCACCGCAACTGCTTTATTACTACTGCTACTAAAATCAACTTGACTCGACAGGCTACCCACTGCTATCTCCACGGCTGTCGGCCATCTGCATAATTAATTTACTTTATTCTGCCATCAGCAAGGAAAACTCAATTTCAAATCAATAGTATATAGATTCCTGCTAAGATGGGTGGGTCATTTGGGTGTGAGAAACAGTCAAAAGAGGATAGCAATAAACACACATCGGAATGCTGTGCTTGAACAATACAACTGGTATACAGGCAGGTGAATGAAATGAAGAGACGCGAAATATGAGTCTTCATGATTATCGTACCGAGCAGACTACAAGGTAATCTGTGCAAAGTTAATCCGCAATGCACCGATAGTGCAGTGCTGGATCCAAGCAAACGCGGGATCTACCAATCCTAAGCATCCACATATGAAATCTAGGCTCTACTACTGAAGTTTATGCTTGGGAGCGAAGGTATTAGGATTAGTCAGACTTGTCTAAACGGAGAAGGCAATGTTAAACATCAGTGACCGAAGCTATACGTAAGTCTTAGTATTACGTGAACTGCAATATAGTGGAGTAAGTACACCACACACATGCCAGATACTTCTGAATAGGGTGCATCTGTCAGATTTGACCCGCCCCGGTTAGTGCCGTAGCTAGATGATCTTCAATGGGGGTTGGGGGGGGGGGGGGTGATGGGTTCCAGTTTGGGGTTTCAGCCGCAGACCCTAGTTGGAGAACAGTTCGAGAGAAGGTATCCACTTTTCGATGGTGGGGTTCCGCGGGCAACCCTGGGAAAAACTTTTAAATGAAAATTTGAGATTGATACTGAGGCCTTCTACTGTCTTAAATAGAGTCATTTTATCCACAAGAATAATGCATTTCTGCAGGTAGGTCCATGAGTTTTCCCACACAATGATCAGTGTACACAAGAACAAAAGACTGACAGCTATTCAACCAACACCTACTGTTTCAAACTGACTACCCAGAGTCGGAAAAACGGAAAGATGATGAACGCGAAAAATGGATTTTGATTAGTTCCATTAGAGTCGAATCGGAATTTCGAAAACCTTTGTCAGCTGATTGGTGTAACTGCGCTGTGTCCTTGGGAAAGGCACTTAATCCCGACTGACCATGTGGGGACACGGTGGTGTTGTGTACTAAGGTGTAGTGCACGTTGATGGTGAACTTTTCTTCCACCAATGCCAACCCTGCTCTCGCCCTTGCCTGGGAGTTTTCTCCGGATACTCCGTCTTCCACCACCTGCAAAGGTGTCCGACACGAGGTGAACCTGGCTGTCGGAAATGTCGTTAAACCCTAATAAATAAATATAGAAAAAACGCAACTTATCACCCCTAATGTTTGGAGGCAAAAATGCAAATATAATAATATTTGAATGAAGACTAGGTGCACAACCATGGATTAAACGTGCGCCAAGGATTAAAAGTACTACTTATTTTCTTTCATTTTAGTATCTCGTTTCTTAAGGGGAACAAGGGACCATTTGAAATGCCGCCCTTTTCCAACAAAGCGACGAACTGATCGTAAATAACCCCCACCCCATGGAATGTCTTATCTGCTCTCCAAACGACTTACTATATCTGCTTTGGATAGTGCTTCGGTAACGATTCTATCTTACTTTTGACTTGAAATAAATAACATCTCTACCACTTACTTTTTTCTCAGCGTTTTTTTTTTCTTACGAACCAAACTTAATCATTTTTTTTTACATTTACATTCATGTATCTGTAAATAAGTATATTTTGGACAAATGTAACATTCATGAGTCATCCGGTCGAAACGTCTCTGCTGCGTTTTTATCTATTTTGCAGATTGATCTATAGTGTCAAACTATGCAAACTGTGTAGAAAAGAAAAAGCTAAGTCTGATATTGCAATTGAATGGAAGGATCTACGTATGAATCTATGGGCACGACAGGCTCAAGAGTTTCATTAAGAGGCAAAGATAAAGACCTTCTCAAAGCATAAAGCATTGCTTGAATCCTGCAGTTCATGGACTGTTAGATCCTGGTCATTATAAACGATGTTGGCGACAGCACCTTAGTTTCCGTTACCAGCATGTTCGGTCATTATCGCAGCAGTACAATGAAAGAATTGAAATTTCAAAGTTGACAAAACTTTTTATCATCACGCCATGAATAATAGTTATTCGTTTTATTGTTTTATTTATCCATGAAAACTGCTACCAATTGTTCTCTTTGCACTAGTTGACATACCACAGTTATTTCTCTATTCTACAGGTTTTGGAAGCTCAGGCGGACCCATTTGTCTGTGTTACATTTACAGAGTATCTGATCTTGTATGTGAACTAATTTTGCAATACAGCAGTTAAATATGGTTTGATATTTTGAGAAATGTCAGAGGGTTGAGCAGTTGTATTTGAGTTTTTTTATCGCGGCGAGAGTTTGGTAGGTGTTTCCACTACTACTAATACCACTAGCCCACTTTTGGCGAGTTATATTAACACTACGACCTATCGAGAACAGACAAGATGACTATTGCCATTTATCTTCTATCTATGAGCCGAAGGCAGGATGCTTCGGAATCCACATGGGAATAAACAAAGATCTGTGAAACATGAGAGAGACGTCCTCTCTTGGAGTTTGTGTTTTTAGGGTGTCATATTCACAATAAGGATGTGTACTTAGGCATACTGCACGTCGATGGCGCACATGTCTTCAACCACTGTAACCCTTCTTGAGTGGAGCTTGAACATAGTTAGAATGTTGAGGAGCTGCTCGGTGGTTCCGTGCATATGTATATGACCTTAAACACCAATAAATTGAAATAAATAAATTCATCAGTTTACAAAAAAAATTGAGAAGGTGGTGGGGGTGTCCGCACTTGTAGGTTGTTCCTTGATGATGTAATATTAAACAGTCTTACTAATATATCGATCCTACAACAGAAGAATATACAAACACATTAAACGATATTCGCGCTACGCGAATAAGAAAATGATATTAGGTAATGGCACTTAAAGTCTACAATACCTTTTTTAGTTTCACTGAGCAGGGAAGCTTTAATGTCGGAGTTCCACGGTGGGTCACGGGAAACCAGATAAAAAAATACGATAAACTTTAACTCACTTTGTCGATCAGATCACAGCACCAATAATGTGTTAACATGACATTATCGCCTTCTGTTGGTCGATCGTTAATACTCAGTTTCGAGTATGTTTAGAGGCAGAGCCGTATTTATTTATGTTTTTATCCATTGGAGTTTAACAACACTTTCGACGGCCAGGGTCACCTCGTGTCGGACAGTTTTACGAGTGGAGGAAGCCACAGTACCCGAGCAACGGCGATCAACTTTCAGACTCCACAACCTACTCACTCCACATAAACAGGGTTAGCATTGGTTGAAGACAAGTGCACAGTCGACGTGCAGTACACCTTAGTACACAGCGCCACCGTGCCACCCCCCCCCCCCCCCCCCCACGTTGGCAGTCGGGATGAAGTGCCTTGCCTATGGACACAAAGCAGTTACCCCTGGTGGGAATCAAAGCGTGGACCATTCAGTTTGATGTCGAACACCGTAACCACCAAGTCACTGTGCTGGACACCACACATATTATCCAGTGAAAAACAGCGATAAAACGGTCATTTGCTGAAAGGGAACGGTCAAGATCTTAAACATAAATTTTGATGCACATATTTGTTGAAAAACGGTGAAACCATTCGACATTCAGCGACAGTTTAACACACATTGTACTTCCTAAATATTTCGCCGCGCACACTTAACACTGCTTCACGGGATGACCAAAGCTCAGTAATCTCCAGGCTTGCTTTATTGCGTCATATCTGTGTAGTTAAAAGTAGAAAGTAAATAAATAATCAAATTCCGTATACTCTTGTACCTTTTCATGCTCTAGTAGATCGTGTGATACGGGATGTGATGGGAATATGCGTAAATTGGTCGATTATTGCACATAATTATATTGTCACAAATTTCACGCTGTGGACTTGAAGGCAATTTAGTTTCTCGAGAGAATGCTCGATACAATATAATGTTTCTAGCACATCTTCTGTACTACTCATGAGTGGTGCCCAGTCAGGGATGGTATATTCGAGATGCGATCTGGCTTATCTACAGACGTAGGCAACTCCAACTGTTCATACTCTATGCATTAATAGGTTACTCCCTATTCAACTACTGCGTGTCAGCACCACCCTCCAACAGCAAAATACCAAGAGATCGAAACACATACAGTGCAGCCGCCAAGGACTGACCGTAATCCACGCATGGGTAGTTAAGCCCATGCTTGCGTTTATCAAGTAATAAAAATCATCAGCTGCAAAATTTTAATTAATGAAGCACCGGGTTGTACATGGTGTTTCATTAACCCTTTACCTAACCTGAAAAGCAGACGACACTTTTAAAAAAAATTCTTGAATAACTAATTTTTTTTCATTTTTTGTCTCAAAAACATAGGTTATGACCCCTCATTGGAACGAGCTCGACGAGCTCGTTCCAATGAGGGGTCATAACCTATGTTTTTGAGACAAAAAATGAAAAAATAATGAAAATTAATTGGCGACTTTTGAGAATAGCGCTGGCCGGTTTTGGCCGTTACGTTGGGTAAAGGGTTAATTAAATTTTTGAAGATTATTCCTACAATTAGTGAGTGGAATCTAAGTTTGCGTGCGTGGAAATTAATTTTGACCACACATAGAAAGTGAACAGTCCACGGTGGCCGTTCAGTATTACAGGTGCATTATCAACACGATTTAATTATATTCTATATTGACTCATGGAATACGATTGATGGATTTATCTTTTGGGCCCTTGTATAAGTTTTCGCGTGGTATAATTTAGCGGTACACGAACAGTGCCACACCCAACCTCCGTACACGCATAAGAGGTATTTTAACTTTGTAATGATTGGGAAAAGATGTCTTTGCATGAAAAGAGATAGAAGTTTAGATAGTCTCGAACGGCTATCGGTGATGAAAAACTATCGAAAGCTATTTTGCCGTTGCCCATAACTTTTAAATATGAACCCACTGCTCCAGGGGCTGCATCATTCGTTTCCAGTATACACGAAGTCCATTCAACTTGTTCAGATTCGATACATTTTTCGAAGCAATTTGTGAATTTCTTTCTCTTCTTTCTTTATGTTTCCAGTTTGATACTTCATCGAAAGTTTGGAAGGTAATGTTTTAAGCTTGAGCCAGGTTTCTTGGAAACTAACAATAGACAATCATCATAAAGCGTACAGGCAGGAATCTGCAACTCAGAACAAGCAATCCACACACTACCGAATATTACCGCGTCCAAGAGCTGCATCCTGTGCGACTGTGTAACAGTGAGAGAGCCATCTGCTGGTCAAGTGACAGAAATCAATTTTTAGGAATAATGATGGTCAAAAGCTATTATAACCCTTTCAGTAATGGGCGTAACAGAAGTGGACCCGAAAATCAGCCTGTTGTGAAGGGTAAAGTATAATATAATCCAACACGTGATCGTAAATGCTGGGGAGGGGGTCACAACTCCTGCAGAATATTATTTGTTACGTCGGGCAGCAGTTGATGAAAGAACTATTATTTGCTAACTGACTTGTTCAAAGACCTTTGTGTAGTCATAAATCAGACTCTCGTGGTTTCTAGTTTGTTGATTCTTTGATGAGACCATTCGAAGCTTCGAGGTTCGATTCGATTTCGAAAATCAAGTTGGTATTCAGTTCGATTCGAAATCAGATTCCCGATTCGTTTCCCTTCGAATACTTTCAATGGAATATAGACTGGCATCAGTTATATTTGTCGTCTCATAGTTCAGATGGAAATTGTACATAAATAATGCTGAAATTGAAGACTGAGTGTACTTTCCTATACATTAACATAAATAGCATCTGCACCCATGCCAGCCATGCTAATTCCAGTCTCACCAGTCACTACCACTGTTGAAAGCAAACGTAAAGTTCCCAAGCAATTTCGACGATGAGCTATTGCTAACGGCTAGTCCTGTGCAGTTCATAGTGTTGGCAATTCACGCTTTTGAACCGGTAATCTTACTGGATAATATTTAAACTACATCATCAATGCATACCTTTGGCAAAGACATGCCTTGATAATGTAGTTGGAATATTTTATCATTCATAAATAATGCTGGAAGTGAAGACTGAGTGTACTTTCCTATACATTAACATAAATAGCATCTGCACCCATGGCGCCACCCATGCCAATTCCAGTGTCACCAGTCACTACCACTGATGGAAGCAAATTTAAAATTTTCAAGCAATCCCGACGATGAGCTGTTGCCAACGGCCAGTCCTGTGCAGTACATAGTGCTGGCAATTCACGCACGCACTCGTTTTTGATTTTGAACTGTAACCCTTACTGGTTAATATTCCAACTACATCAGCAAGGCATGCCTTCGACGAAGGCATGCCTTGACGATGTAGCTGGCATATTTTATTAGTCGGGTCTTGAGCCGTCACAGTCACACCGAATCAGGTTTACAGCACCATCCCCCAATCGGACACCTTCTAGACACCGCCAATTAGGTTCGAATTTCGATTCAATTTCGACTAATATACCTGATTCGATTCCAAAGTTCGATTCGAATCGAAAATATGTGATTCGCAGATTCGAATCGAATCGAACATATGTGATTAGCATGGGCCCTACTCTCTGAACGTATAGATATATTGAGGCAACTCATAGATTTGGTTCAAAAGCTTAGTAGTTCGCGAACCAATACCTAGATTGAAGCCTCCACTATGGAGTACATCTGATAGGTATGCCCACCGCTTAACCCCTCTGATCCTAATGTAATCCTAGTCCGTGTCTCTAGATGATCAATCTTCACGCCTCTTATGCTCAACTGGTCATGTACTCATCTGTCACAGTGAGTATATTTTCCCAAGGCACCCTGCGTACATCACAGTGGATCCCAGGTTACCAATATCAATTAACCCTTTACCTAACATGAGAAGCAGACGACACTTGCAAAAAAAAATTCTTGAATAACTATTTTTTTTATTTTTTGTCTCAAAAATATAGGTTATGACTCCTCATTGGAACGAGCTCGACGAGCTTGTTCCAACGAGGGGTCATAACCTATGTTTTTGAGACAAAAAATGAAAAAATAATGAAAATTAATTGTCGATTTTTGAGAATAGCGCTGGCCGGTTTTGGCCGTTACGTTGGGTAAAGAGTTAACGCACTCGTTTGTTTGCTTTGGAATCGGTACTCTTACTGGATAATATTCTAACTTCATCATCAATGCATACCCTTTGGCAAAGACATGCCTTGATAATGTAGTTGGAATATTTTATCATTCGGAACTTGAGCCGTCACTGTGACAACAAATCAGGTTTACAGCACCCCATTCCCACAATCGGTCACCTTCTGAGTAACTCTGATTCCATTCGAGGTTCGATTCGATTTCGAGTAATAGACCTAATTCGATTCGAGATTTGATTCGAATAAAAAATTTGGTTCCCAGGGCCCTACTCTCTGATATTATAGATATATTGAGGCTACTTGTAGATTTCGTTCACATGTTCAGTAGTTCGCGGACCAACATCTAGATAAAAGTCTCCATCATGGAGTATATCTGATAAGTGTGCTCATCGCGTATCCTCTCCAATCCTGACGTAATCCTAGTCCGGGTCCCTAGTTGATCAGTCTGTGCGCCTCGCGTGCTCAACTGGTCATGTGGTAATCCGTCTCGGTGAATATATTTCCCATTGGTGCCGTGCTTCCAGCACAGTGGGCTACTGGCTACCAAGATATTGCTTGGCGCAACTGTCCTGTTTGGGGTCCATTGGAAATTGCGTTCCGGCACTCTCCGATGGATCCTGCGTAGTATAACATGTATTCGAACGTCCCTAATTACCAGGACCTTCGCCAAAGCCGCTAGTGTTAAATCAACGCGGAAGGTGAGTTTTCTTGTACGTTTTCCTCGCGAAACGGTTGACGTTGCTAATGATGCTGTGACGTCATGATGTGCACGTAACTTCAAAGAGACGTTTAACACAGCTGTTGCCCACTGTACAACCAATCATAATCCGACCTTACATTTTTCGGGTGAAGGTACGTCAGGTTTCTCTTACGGGACTGATAAAGTAGTATAGTGGGGGCTGGTATATACCCTGTCGGGCCACCGTTGATCCTTAGTGCTTCTAAACTACCATATGCTTCGTATTACCCTATGACAGGTATTATGTAATGCAATGCTACGCGATACTGCAAGGTGGATGGTTGTCCAGTACGGCAGTATAGAATACATAGTCTGTACCCTCTGCTTGTTTGTTGTTAGACCTTAGTACTGTTGATCCACTCGAGGCGTTATACTGGCCAATACTGTGGTTATCCTGTACTATAATCGGTATAGGTAGTACGTACGAAATGCTACGCCAAGTGGTATTGTTGGGTAGGGTTAATGCATGAATATGAATGTCTAGTGGGTTAGTATAGGGTTACGCTCTGTACATATGTTAGTCTTCTGTTAGACATTGGTAATATAAACCAATCGAACGACATTTACTATTTGGGGTTGCTTTATAGTATTTTTACGGCAGTATATACAGTATACAGTATATACGCAGGCCTACAGTTAGTTCTTAGTACTACTAACCTACCTACAGTTAGTCCCCAACAGTTGGATTGGGAAGTATGTAATGCTAAGACATGTAGTGGTATGATTAGGTGTCTGGAAAAGTAATACAGGATGAACTCTCTGTACTCATAGGCTCACTGTTAGCTCTTATTACTACTAGTCATCTAAGGCGTTGTGCAGACCCACAGTAGGTATACGTCGTGCGTAGTGCTAGGTCATGCAGTGTTGTAGGGGTATGCCTGGTTGTTTCGTGAACTAATATCGGGCGCACTGTATGTACCTTGTTGTTCTACTTGTCTTGTTGTCCGGTGGCTTGTTGATTAGTACAGCAGTATACCGTGTGCAACATTTACTCCTGGTAGACAGAACTGTTATCCCAGTCAGCTTGTACTGTAGTCACCCAATTCTATATTGTTCTATCGCGGTTACTAATGCCTTGTGCACTACTACAAGCTTTCTATCTATCTCAGATTCTCTTTTTTCGAGCAAGTAAGCCATGGTGGTGTACTTCTGAAGGATATCTCGTGGGAGATACATATCGGAAGATATCTATCTAAAGATATATGGCTCCTGACGCCTGTTCAGTTCCTACCATCTAGACCATCTCATTGTCTTCATAAAGTGTAAGAACAATCCTGTTGACTTACTCATAGTCACCGTCATTACTACTGGTCTGTACCTCTACTATTGGATACCACCCTTACAGCATTGTATTACCGAGGACTATGGTTATAAGTATCTATCACTGCACTATCACTTCTACGGTTAGCAGTTAATGTCACTACCAAACGACCGTATATGGGTTGGACTACTACTAGCAGTCGAATACAGTCTGCTTGTTATCGAGATTCGAACCATCTCGAGCATATAAGCTGTCGATTAAGTGAACGAGTGACTCCACACACTACACTTATCCTCATCTCGGGACAACGGGATTTTTTAACCACAGGCGTTTCCCCAAAAGGGATACTGTCAGTGGGATTCCGTAGAAAGGATATCCTTTGGAGAATATCTGTTCGAGGATCGTGGTGGCTCTGAGCACCTGTTCGGCTTCTGGCTTCTAGACCACACACCTTGGTAGGTCTAAGAACACTACTGCTGACTTCCATAGTCATCACCATCTGCCCTATGATCAATCTCTACTCAATACTATAGACGTCTACCATCATTACAGTTTTTGTACGATTACTACTTATTATTTATTTATTTATTGGTGTTTAAGGGCACATACTTATGCACAATGGCTAATCATGACCGTGACAGTTTTACGGGTGGAGGAAGCCGGTGTACCCGGAGAGAACCACCGAGCAACGACGAGCAGCTGCCAACTTCCCAACATTGTAACTCCGTACTGCAGCATATCCAGGGTTAGATTGGTTGAAGACATGCGTAACGTCGACGTGCAGTACACCTTAGTAAACGGCGTCGTCGTGCCCCCGTGTGGACAATCGGGGTTAAGTGATTTGCCCAAGGACACAAGGCTGGAGTCCGAATCGATCACTCAGACGGACACCCATCCGAGGATTAAGCGGGCTCGACGTTGCTTCGGTGATCTGGCGAGAACCAGTTACCGAAACGCCACCGCGCCCCCACGATTACTACTTACTTGTAGCTTTACTTCATTAGTTCAGGTCTACTAGCTCTCTCAGGTCACAACTCCTGTACTACTCTTACAATATCCATACGACTAACCATACTCGACTACGATACTAAACATCAAGCATACACCAGATGACCTAGCAGGCCGAATTATCATGGGATAGTAGAAGTCATTGGGTGGTTTTGTAGGATGTCCAGGGTTAAATATCGCACACTGTACACAGCCGTACTAGAAACCACCACATATCACGACAAGTAGAACAACGGTGTACATACAGTACGCCCTACATCACCTTACTATTCAACCATTCAAACTCCCACAACAGTGCATAACCTATCACTCTGTACCACCTATACAAACTGTATGTGAGCTTGATCTGAACTACCAAACATTACCTCGCAATTTCACATGTCCAAGCATTACTCACTACCTGTAATGGCCCAAACTAGTAAAATGCATTGGATGGGTTAGTAATGCCAAGGGCTAAGAGTAGACCATAAATCCTACACCATTGCCTACCACTCCACCCCCACAATACCGGTTGTCCTAGCATAGCCCACAGCAGATACCAACTGTTGGACAGCATAACGCATTAAGTGCTTCAATAGTATTGAGGGCTGACACTGACCATCATTGATGCAGACCGTACATCACATTCTACAACACTAGATAGCCACGTATTGTCGCATAATACCGCTTGGCATTGCACTACGTACTACCTTACCAGTTATAGGATGCTACCGCACTGGATAATCGTACACTACCCTCACCCTCACCCCAACAACACCGCTTAGCCGAGCATTACATTCAACCTAAACCAACTGTTGAATAGTCTCGCGGCATGGGTGAATCAATAGTACTACGGATTAACATTGAACCAGCAATGGTACAAACAGGTACATCATATACTACCGCACAAGACAATCGTGCATTACCCCCCACCCACACCACAATACCGCCTGGCATTACCTTACTTACTACATATACCAGTCAAAGAATAGCAAAAACATATACTATGTAGTAGTAACAAGGGCTAGCGGTGGAACAATTGGGGTATATATCATCCAACACTATACTACCGTATCAGTTTTGTGCAAGAAGTCTCTCACACTCTGATTCGAACAACCTAATGTTGGATTGGGCAGTGGACAATAACAGCGCTCAATGTCTCTACGACGTCGCGTGTGCATCATGACGTATCAACGTCGATTTTCAGCTTCCGGCCGTCATTTTGTCCGCCTCAGTAGATTATGACATCATAACTTTACTTCCTCAGACCGTACATCGTGTATGCAGCAATAATAACAGGCGAACTCCTTACGTTCCTCCTCGCTTACAGTTGAGTTAGCCATTGACATGGGGGCTGGACAGGGAGGGCATAAATCCTGGGGCGTTACATCATCTTCCTAACCTTCTTGTTCTGTCGGACACCAGTCGAACACAGTACCATTGCCAAATAACTGGTATGTTCAAAGACCTCAGCAGAGGCATAACATTTCCACACGTAAGTGCTAGTTTCGTGATATGTGGGTGAAACTGGTTCTTGAAATTAGCAACGGCAATCGGGAATGTCGTGGTATAAGGTATGGTATTCTGCCAGGGCTTTTACCACAACATGTTCTATTGTCGTGGCTAAAGTCGGTAAAGAATAGCACTGATCCTACCCGTTTACACGGCTATAGATTTAACCCTTTAACTAACGAATCCGCCCATGTAATCTGCAAATTCAGCAGACTAAAAATATTATTTTTCAAACAATTTCAATAAAGCCATATCATGTTACTCCTCATAGCAGCACGCCCGTCGAGCTCGTTGCAATAAAGGGTCACGTGATATGGTTTTGCTGAAATTATTTGACACTTTTTGTAAAAATGTTATTTAAAATAATAAATTTTGATATTGTCTGCGTTGGGTAAATGGTTAAATTGTGACTGAAACTTCGATTCAAAGCACAGTCGTTTATTTTATTGGAGATAGATTTTGTATATTGCGATATCATTCAGGTTGTCAAGTTGGGGATGGTTAATATTTCAGTTTCGAGACAAACGGTGAAATTGTGTTGGTATGCTTCGCCTGAAATAAAATGTAGCATAGTACACTAAACTTGAAATTCACAAACATCAATTCCCGTTTACCAGACAATCTTTTTTTCAGTTATTTCAAATATCGAGTCCTGAAGCAGCATTTGTTTCACAGATCGATTTGACACACAAATGGAAATTTATCCGAGCTCAATGCGTCTCTTGGTAAGAAGGCCTCTTGTGGCTTACCCATTAAGTACATTTCTGCTGGCGAACCAGGATTGCCGCTTCCCCACTCCAGCCAAGAAAATGGTTTACCATTCCAGGCGATGACGCTATTGTTTGGCAGTTTAAGTCCATCGTAAAAGACGGGGCCTGAAATTATGAATATACAAATAAGTGCGAATACGGGAAATTTGTTTTGAAATTGACACACTTGGACAAGTTTTGTGCGGGTTACCAAAATGTAAAAATGGGAAATAAAAATTTCCTGACGTCGATGTGAAAACTGCAAGTTCTTCATTCAGGAGATAAATATAGATTGAATTTTACGCCAAAGTTATAGGCAGTTCGAACACACAGCTTTTCTGACTAAATCATAGCAGCTTGCCAAGAAAATGAAGTCAGCCAAATCTGCGCTATGGGTAGACTGTCGATAGAATCTTCCACATCGTTTTTAAGAACACCATAGATACAAGACAGGGTGTTCTTTGTGTCACGAGTTAACAATTACTCACTTTCGAACTTGCTCACCGGTCACACCCAACAGTTGCTTGTAACGGTTAATTTGGATTCATTTAGTGTGGCTGGTTGAGAATGTTAAAGATGGTTCACATCAGACGCGAACATGTGCTTTCGAAGATTCGACTCCCATCTCTCTTAATGGAAACATTTAGTTACTGAAGCCATTTTTACTTTCAAGTGTCGCCTGTGTTGGTGTGTCTAAATAAGACCCTGTCACTGCAGAAATTATTGCTGATGGTACAATGGTTGTGTAGAAAGTAGACAACACCATCGCATGTATATTTATTTTAACACTTTACCGTGTTTTATGTCATTTGGGGGAACAAATCTCGCATGGTTCATATTGCCAGAGATAGGCGTCATATCAGCCGCGTTTTAAGTCATTTCAGATGATAATTGGCAATTATATGAAAGAAATACATATCGAATAAATAACTACTGTTTTTTGGGGGGGAGAGGGGGGAGGGGGGGGGGGTAAGTTCCAGAGTTATCTGGGTGCGCCGTGACTGCTTGGTTTAAAAATAGAATCATGACTGTTCAAAATCCACGAAGTGCCCGATTATGGTCAATTTCCGCGTGATTAATTTGTTTCATCACTTCGTCGATTTCGAACAGTCATGATTCAATTCTTATGTTTACTCCCTTCGTAAAATAGAATTATTTTATGTCCCGACGGGATATCGACTTGGCTTATCGTCAAGGCAACGCCCTAAGTAACCACAATTCAAGTGCTTTTCCTGAAAAATAAACAAAACTACATTGCTTCTGATACAAAATAACTCCCGTAAGCTGTCGATATAGTGCCTAAAATACAACTCACACTCAAGTCGGGGAAACAGTCTATTAATCGAACAAAAACAAAAATTACAGAATAGAAATGTAGACTCGGGAAAATCGAATGTAGTGCGTTATATCAATGCGTGATGTTCACATATCACATGATCATCTGGTATTCATGGGACAAACCACATGATCAACTGATATCCATGAGAAAATAACAACCCCCGAGAATCATCTGAAAATACAGTGTTCATTGAAGAAATTTCCAGTTGTGATGTAAACATTACACCATTGAACTCTAAAATGGAAAGCCAATGGTTCGATCCCAACCCGTGGCATCAGCGCTGTGTCCGTGAACAGGACACTGTAGACCGATTGCCCGTGTGTGGGTGAGGGGCATGGTGGTGTTATGCACTATGACGTATCACACGTTGGTGACACACTTGCCTCGAACCCCTGCCAATTTAGCTTGTATCGAGGTGGTAATTAAGAGGGTTTTACAGTTGTCCGCCGCTGCCCTGTAGTTCTCTATGGTACACCGGCTTTATCCACCCATAAATCTGCCCCACATGATATGACACTGGTTGTTGCAAGTGCCGTTAAACCCTGAGTGTCATTTCATGAGTGACTGCAAAAAAGAATAGGTTTTTGAAAAATGTGGATATCTTTTGGATACCCTTGCAGTTACGAATGAGATAGTCATGGTATCAACCATTACCTACTTAAGACAGTGGATATTCCTTCTGCCATATGCTTCGTGATATTTGGATTGCAAATAAAACAGCAAAATTGTTCATCCCGTGTTTCTATTGTATAAGAACAGCATTTTCAACAAGAACCACACATTCCAAACAATTCAAAAGACGTTCAAATGTGAAGCAGCATATTGGCACTATGGGTAACCATGGGGATTTAGGGTGGGACTATGGGCAAGCATGGGAATTTTGTGTGGCACTATGGGCAAGCATGGGGATTTACTATAGAAAATAATCTTAAGTTAATTTTCCAAACTGATTAGGGTGAGAGGGGCACTTGGGAGGCTGAATGGAAATTTACTATAAGAAGGTACTCTGACGCACGAAAAGGTAGGCTCTTGGGATCATTTTTGAGCCATGTTGAAAATAACACAGGATTTTTTCTATAGTAAATTTCCATGCTTCCCACCAAGGGCCGCCTTTGTCTACTCCTGTTCCCTTACATATATTTGGTGTATTAGATTCATTGAACTAATATTTCGTCGGAGAGGTTGAGAATTTCCAACAAATTTTATAAGTTCAATTATTGGGACTCTGAGACTCTTATGCTGTTTTCAAGCCACAGGTCGGGGGGGGGGGGGGGGGGGGTCCATGATGTGGCACACTCCACTCCAGAAGATATAAATTTCGGCTTTTACGAAGGCATAATGCAAGATAGAGCTTTGCATGTGTGTCGATAGATAATGTCTAATCGCCTCTAAACACCTGAAGTCACTCTCCAGGTCTGAATACATTATACGGAAGGCGACAAAATACCTTGTCCCTGTTTCCCGATAAATTCTGTCTTTTGATTGGTCGCAATGCCTTGGAAAAATAGCCATGACAAAGGATGCACCCAACATCCAAGGCATATGAGAGCGTGCAACATTCAGGGTATAAGCGTTTTCCGCTTTTGCTCGCCTCGAAATGAAAATTTAACCAAAAAACCCGAAAATAGTCACAAATATCATCAGATTTCCGGCAATTCGATCATAAAAATAAAATGAGAGCAAATAATTCGTCCCCTGAGTACCATTGTGAATACATTGGAACTCAGGGGACGACATGTCAAAAAATACGACTTACACGTTTCCTTAACGACCCAAGGGATGTAACTCTATCTGTTGTCTTCTGCGATTGTAAAAATAAAATTATTATCGCGAATTTGGTCCAAATGATTGTGGAGCTGAGAATTTCGTCCACAAATTTATTTCCACTATGTTTGTATTGTGTTTCAAACGGGACAAATCCGTTATCTCCGCCAACATATATGGTATATTGAGATTTAATACCTGGATGTCTCATTTAAACACCTCGGCTGCGGATCCGTGTTTAAAAACCGACATTCAGGTATTAAATCTCCATATACCATACATGTTGGCGGAGATAACTTATAATACATCAGTTTAAAATGAAAACACTGTGCCCACCCCCCCCCCCCCCCCCTCTCCCCCTGCTTTGCCCAATACAATGGGAACATTGCACCGTATACTCCTATTCCGGACCGTTTAGGATAACTATATTTTTTACCTAACCACCGCCTGTACGTTCCGCATCACTAGTCATAGCATTCCCTATTTTTCGACAATGTGGTCTGAAATTTGACAGTTCGCCACATCAGCTATTTTTTTTGTAGAAGTATGTATCATATAATATTAAAGCGGCATCACTTGTATAATACGTTACAATACACTGTTTTTGTCCATAGGCGAGAGTACAAATCTATCTTTCTCCCTCTCTCGACCTCATCGAGCTGGTTTTGGCAAAAGAACCCTATATCCATGTAGTTTATCACCGCATGAAAACCATGTAGGCCGCCATGTGACTTTTGCCTTTACATTTGGTGATTTCTGTACTCCCGTCCAGTTTCTCACTGAATAAAATAGACATACTTTTTCTACCACCCATTTTTTATCTCTCACACTTTTCAGAAGACAGTTATCACCATTACTTATAATTTTTTTTCAAAACATGTTTTAATGATTTTTTATCTCCTTAAACCGTTATCATCCCCTATTAAATTCCCAACAGAGTAGCTATATAGACTACCAAAGTCAAAAAGTTATTCTCACAGAAATTACAACCAAAAACATTATCCCTTCCATTTTTCTCAAAATAAAAACGAAAATGAATGTACTTTTGTTTCATAAAGTGTTTGGATAAAGTACAATTTACAGTAGAAGTGCAATATATGACAGAATCATACCCTAACGTGAGAAAAGCATATTACCCCAATAAAAAAAGAAACCAACGAACAAGCAGTGCTGATTATATGACATCCCCTCCCCACCGCAAGCAAAAAACCTAACACCCTATCCATTTGAGTCATGACATTTCAGTTCCAGTGACAGATCCCCGACTGTTTCCCACATATACAGTGCACAGAGATAACAAGCTACTAAGAAAATTAATAAGTCTCACTTTTGGGTGATAAAGACACTGCCAAAATAAGATGAAAGTGGAAATGTCCCCTAGTTTTGTACTGAGACCATATTAGGAACTGGTGTGCTCTCTGTTCAAAGGGCTGAGCCTTCATGTTCTAACAATTGTGTGAGTACAAAACACATGAGGCATCCTGCGGTACTCGTGGCTGCCAACTTTTTCAAATTAAATTGATCAAGATGAAACTTGGTGGGTGGGGATAATTAAATGAATATTCCCCCAAAATTCCACAATTGAGTTTTGAGTCCCTCAATTCCGTGAAATATCCCAGCTCTTCTTCGCTTCACCCACATTCTCAAGTATCAAAACAGCAGAGTACATTTAGCTACATGCCCATTCCACTCTGTCTCCACTTGTTTGACATTTTCAAAAAACAAATAAGTTGCTGATCCTTATTGGGGTGAGCACAGTTTCTCATTCCAGCCTGATCCAACAACATATTTTAGGTGAAATCTTCTCAACACAATAGCGTTATAAACTGCTAGGTATCTCTATTTGTTGGTTTATAACAAAGGATGGCATATTACCTTCCACATGAACAGGATGCAATTTTTTATGGCAGTTGTACCAGGTAAGAAAAATGTCAAATGAAAGACCAAGTTCAGAGGAAGCACACAAAATGTCATTTATGAGAAAGATTTCTATTTTCTTGTAAAAGTCACTCTTTGAGAATAACACATCGCATATAGTGGACCACACTATGACTGATTAACCCCTTGGAACTGCATCTTCGATTGTGAAAATTTAAATAAATGTTAAACCTAGTAACTCTTGTCAATGGAGAGGAGAAGTTACTCACAGTGTAACGTATTTTAGCATCTAGAAATTGCCCAAAGGACGAGTTTTTGTAATATTGTGTGCAAAAACACTTCAAATCATTGCTTTTCTCCAAAATAATATTACAAGGTTGCCCATGGGTGTCCAGCAATCAAGGGTAATAATGTAGCTACAGTTTTGTTCAAAAATAAGGGAAAACAATTATTTCAACATGGAAAAATCAAGTAGCACTACACCTAAATTGCTCTCACGGAGTAAAAACCTCCTATGCATCTCATCAATACAACATTTGAATAAAACGACAGGCTTAAACATAATATTTCTCATTAATTTGACTATCACACCTGACACAATAAAGAAAAATCCATGTTCAATTACTGTTTCTGATACACGAGAATGTCAAAAATCATACTTTCAGCAAATATATATATAGACAGGAGGGGTTAAATTCTGAAATAGGAAGAAACGTGACTTGTACTGACTATATTTTGGGACGGAGGTTAGTTAGCAATTGGAAATCAACGATAAACTTGATTGAATGTTTTCCAGATTGAAAATATGTTCCATTTCAATTTTGGACCGAGTGGGTTAAAATATACAATTAAAACTAGAAGTCCTATGATGAAATGCGCACACATAGCACGTCGGTCTGTGCGTTAATCTACGTGTTATGACCATAGTAAGGCTATCCAATTCTGTGCATATGGCCTGTGCACCAGCATTGTTTCAGCCAACGGACCATTGGCAGAAACATTGTCTGTATTTGCGATGAGTAACCAGGAGAACCTGCCGTGCTTTGGATGCCATTCGATATGGCAATTGCGCGCAATTCCTGCAGTAAAGCCTGGATAAGAGCACAGTTCGTGCAGGACTTTTCGTTTTAACTGTACTTATTTATTCCAGATAGCAGCATTTAACTCTTGATTGACAGCAAAATAAACAAAGTGTACCATATTGTCTTCACCTCAGATCAGCTGTTAATTTGGCCAGCATTTTATGCATTTCAGTCTCCAACAACAGGCACTTTTTCGGGAAAAATGGCCATCCCACATTTTCAAAATTACATCAATTTTTATGAAAATCCGATGCACTGAAATTTTACAGACGCTGACTTTCATTAACGTCACGACTTCCAGGTCAGCAACATACTTTAGATGTGGTTTTTAATGTAGAATATACTTCAAGAACATCGATACGGGTGCAATGATTGTATATCAGAGTTGATATTAAATGTTAATGGGAAAGGCGTAAATTTGAAGTTGTTTTGAACAATATTGAAATATGGAGATTCAAAAACGATTTCATCAACTACTATTCGTTTACAAGAAGTGTGCAACGTTTCATGACCGTAGGAGGAAAAATGAGTAATTTCTGAAAATTGAATTACATCGATTTGAATCTGAAAACGACTAGAAACATTCACTGGAGGTATTGAGATAAAGGTTTCGATATGTGCGACATGATCACTTCAAAGGCGTGGCTGAACCGGGATGAAAGTTCACATTCAAACTGAATAACAGAAAGAAAGAAAACAGGCAGTTAAAATCCTTCGCATGATGGATGGATGGATGACTCTTAATGATAAAGAGAAGGTCAACAATTTCGATGAACGCATCATGGGAGCCCATCACTCTTACGAATGGAAAATATATATGCAATATATTCATTATTTTTTCAGTTTTACTGCTGTGCGATTAGTACTTTTGTCAACTGTGGAAAAATGTCTTCACTGATCTGTGTCTTACACTCGAACACACAACCACTTACTCAACAATGTCACAAAATCCAATGTCATTGTTTGACCCAAATGACATGTAGGGTGTTCCTTCTGAATTCTAATTGTCTCTACTTTTTAAAAAATTTGTTTTGTTTTTACTCCAAATATGCTGTTGCAGTCAGAATATTTCGAAGGTTAATGCCAAACCCACACTGGAAATAAATAAACACAATTCTAATAAAATAATGTTTTTCCACAGCTTTTGATGTATTTTAAAGGAACTCAGAAATAAATGATGGATACCTACTGTTTTGAGTAGATACCAAGATTATCTGATGAGCAGATATGGGCAATATACCGAAAAACCGAACCAATGCCGATATCATAGGGATACCGAAAAACCGGACCGATACCGATATCAAGAGGATACTGAAAAAAAGAACCGAACCAATAGCTAAATACCGAAAACGTGTGAATTGTCAAACTTTCCTATATTCGCTATTTATAAGGCCCTGTTAAGGTTTGGTAAGAGTTGACAGGTCCATTTTCATGAAAGAAGTGACTGATTTTCTTGGTCAGTTTGTTAACACTCAATAGTCTGGCAATTATCCTGAATTCTCTCCAGACTATATCCTGTACATGTCCAGTTGCTTAGCAGTTATTTCTAATCAAGCCCTGCCCGCTAGTTAAGGCAGCCAAGACCTGACCAGAAATCACTGTCCAGGTGATTTGTCTATTGTCAACAGTTCTTTATAAAGATGGCATGATCAGTGTCATGCTGCGAGATCATAAAACCTGAAATAGGTCTTTAAACGTTAAGTCTCCAAAATTACTTTAGCCATGATTTGTGCTCATAAAATAATGCCACCGTTGAGCTCTGTGGCAGTGTCATTTATAGCGTCCCGGTAGGATGATACAACAACAACTTGTTCTGTTTTTTTCCCGATGAAAATTCCCCTTTGTTACTATCAAAAAATTTCAGTCAAGCCAGATACCGAAGTATATCCCCCTAAAATACCGAAGCCGATACCGAACTTAAAATTCCAATACCGCCCACCTCTACTCGTGAATAACAACAG
Source organism: Pictodentalium vernedei (assembly GCA_031216915.1). Lineage (NCBI taxonomy): Eukaryota > Metazoa > Mollusca > Scaphopoda > Dentaliida > Dentaliidae > Pictodentalium > Pictodentalium vernedei. The sequence continues at coordinate 53,967,685 of CM062297.1, forward strand.
GAAGATATAAATTGTGATGAGCAGCTGAACGCTAATTCAAGAACACTGTATTATTTATTAATACATGTGTTGTGGTGTTTTAATGGCAATTAAAACAATTTTAATTTCAATTAACATACAATACCTTTCCATGGTGAGAAATCAAACGTCATTGACCCAAATGACATGTAGGGTGTTCCCTCTGAATTCTAATTTTCTCTACATATTTTAATTGTGTTCCGTTTTTCCTCCAAAATGTTCTGCTGTTGACAGAATATGTTGAAGGTTAATGCCAAACACACAGTGAAAATAACTAAACTCAGTTCTTACAAAATAATGTTTACCACAGCTTTAGATGTATTCTAAAGGAACTCAGAAATAAATGGCAGTACCTACTGTTTTGAGTAGATACCAGAATTATCTAATGAGAAGATATAGTCAATATACCGAAAGACGAACGGATAGAGATATCATGAAGATACCGAAAAATCAAATCGAACCAATAGTCTGAATATCCTACATTCGCTATTTAGAAGCCCCCCCCCCCCCCCCCACCCCTTGAGGTTTAATTACAGTTGAAAGATTCATTTTCGTGAAAGAAGTAACTGATTTTCTTTTCAGTTAGTTAGCCCTCAATGGTTTGAAATTTGTCCTGAAATACCACTAGACTACATACTGGACATGTCCACTTGCTTAGCAGTTATTTCTAGTCAAATCTTGGCTGCCTTAACACGCAGCCAAGATCTGACTACAGATCACTGTCTTGGCGATATGTCCATTGTCAGCAGGACTTCCTAAAGATGGTCAGGGCACAAGCTCTGAGATGGCTAAAGCATGAAATAGGTCTTTACACGCTAAGGTACATTTAGAACAAGTAACAGCATTACTGTATATTTGATTTATTTTCATAAAGATGCCACTGTTGAGCTCATTGGCAGTGGCATTGTAGCGTTGTGGTAGAGTGATACACGAACAGCTTATTATGTTTGTTTTCTAATGTGAATTCCTTAGTACTAGCAGCAACTTTCAGTGAAGTCAGACACCGAATACCGAACCGATACCGAGGGATACTCCCTAAAATACTGAAACCGATACCGAACTTAGAATTCCTATACCACCCACGAGTGACAACAAGAAAATATAAATTTTCATGAGCGGATGAACACTTACTCAAGAACAGTGTTATATTTTTAATACACGCATTGTGATGTTTTAATTGCAATTAAAGAATATTTAAATTTCAATTAGAATACAGCACCTTCCCAAAGTGAGAAGATATGTGGCATTAAAATCCACAGTGCAATTTCTGTGTACTTAAAAAAGGAGAAAAACGGAAAGACAGCTACTCTCTACGCGCAGAAAGGGTAATGGTCTTTCTGTCATGTGCACCCTTTACCTGTTACATTCATCGTATGCAGAGAGGTATTGACGCGGAGGCGCATTGCGTCGCTCTCGATTAGCATCAGATGTCCCCCGTCGTTTTCGCAGTTTTTTTTTGCGACTTGATTTTGGACCTTCGTGGAGTTGTACATCAAACAGAACTCCATATCTGGGTACATCCACAGAATGTAACTCTTATCGGCAGGGCAGTAATCTGAAAATAAAAATCACTGATTATCTATTGGAACACTGGCGGAAAATGTAATGGATTAAACTTGTGTCAAGCAACGTGATAAATTCTTAAGTATGCAACACAAAAATATTGATGTTGGCGAAGGACATATTGCGATTACTTGCAGAGTATTTTAAAGGTCCTCTTTTTCTTTACGTTTACCATCTCCCATGAAGCTTTATACAATTGACATTTCAATTCACACAACCTGTTGGCTGGTATGTTGATAAAATAGTGGTTAATAATTGCACGGATAAAATCTATGGCCTAAAAATGTGAATCACACAACGTAAATTGCCTTTGAATAAGTACATGCTCAGTCTTTTAGAAACCCTTCACATCGATGTTTGTGGCATGTTCTCTAACAAAATAAAATGACTGTGAGCCCTCCAGCCGATACAGATCGGAGAGGTCGTTGCTACTACCTACTACCGATTATGTTATTTAGACCTTTTGCACCTGAAAGTAGGATAAAGTAAGGCCTCCGTGGACTGGTCACTTTCCACGAGTGGGTAATATTTCCAAGGACGCAATAATATTAGATTCCAAGTCTTATTATACGAATAGTCATCAAAGATTGAATTAATGAAGCACTTGGTAGAATCTGGTGTTTCATTTATTAACATTTTGCTGATGATGACTTTTTTACCTGGTAAACCGTATGCGTGGACATTCCTGCCCCTGCGGGTTTTTCGACCAGTCCAGTTTGCAAAAAAAAAAACAGTATCAGTTCTTCGTGATGATATGAGTATTCTAGTATCCTCACCACCCTGAGTCAGAAAAAAGCTGTGCGAGAAATCTACCGCGAAGTTACGTTAGAGTTTTTCGTGCGCTTTGTCAAAAACAAGGAAACTATCAGACAAACCACTGGATTTTTATGGGGAAAAACGAGGAGATTCGTCGGTAATTTTTTGCAGGGGCTCCTTTTGCACGAAAAAAAATCCGTATTTCTTTCCAAAATCGATTTTTTTCTTCGAGGTTTACTTTTTCCAGTGCAATTCCTTTGGGAATTTTTTTATAAAAATGGTCTGCTGCTTTCAAATGTCGCAAATGTAGCGGTGACATTTTTCTTACGGATCTCTGCGTTTTTCCAGTGCAAATCGAATGGAAGATCGAAGAGGGGAAAAACTGCCATTTCATTCCGAGTGCACCAGAAGAAAATAAAATGACGGGATGGCCGCCCTACTTGGCTCAGGAGATTCATGGAAAATTGTTAACACTGTACTACAGAAGAACAACTATATACTGAAATATATCACACGGTATGAATAAATTGCACACACACTCACACAATCACACCTACACCTACACCTACACATACATACACACACACACACACACACACACACACACACACACACACACACACACACAAACACACACACACACACACACACACACACACACAACCACACGCACGCTCTCACTCACGCGTGCATGCACGCAACACTTCTCGGATTGGATTGTTCTCGCGGATGTGAATGAATTATCTGATGAGAAAATTGATGGAGGTTTTCTCTTATTTTGAATGTGTGCTTTCAAATGCGAATGAATGAATTGAATTCTAAAAATACAAGTATGTTAGTTGAGAAATCGTATCTTTCAGCTCCATTTGGTCTGACTTGTATGGCAGAATAACAGGGAGTTAGCTCCCTTAGAGCAGTAGAAAAAGATTGTGCTCGGGAAAATTCGCCTCTTTCCAATTAGATAACTCAATAGTTATTCTTATTTTTTTTCTTTTTTTTTTTTTCTTTTTATTATTTTTTTTTTTTTTTTTTTTTTGTAATTTCAATGAGTTTTGTCTGATCGATTCCGGGAAAACGGCGTGTACAATTTGTTTGAAAGTTGGAACATTAAAGATCTTGATGTGACCTTTCTCACCTGGATCATGGCATTTTAGAAGTTATTAGTTTTCTTCCAAAATCGCCCAAAACGTAGCCAAAATCAGCCATTTTTTCGATCAATGTTTTCTTTTATTTCATTTTTTTTCTATTTATTTAAATGAAAAGAAAAAAAGAAAGAAAAAAAGTAAATTAATTGGGAAACAAACTACTAATTAACAAACTTAAAGTATAAACACACAATTTATAAAAATCAGAGATCACAGGTTGAGAGACGAGACGATTTCTCACACAGGAATGTTCAAGTTAGCTATTTGACGAAACGAATGGGTAACATCAAGATGAAATGAGAGATGCCTAAATTATTCAAACTGCGATAGACACCCATGAGCAGACGAAGAAAGCGATCATCGTCGAATTGAGACCCATAAGGGAGAGTTCTCTGATGATGGGTTCGCCGAGAAGTGTACCCACATACAGTCATATGAGAATAGAGACCAATCGAAGTTGTAATACTACAATATTGTCGAGAAGTGTACCAAAGAGTTTTTATCTGGATACAACCCTTCGATAACAGACAGCAATCGAAGTAGCGATACGACGACTGACGATTCTATTATAACTTGAGTCTGGCGATAGAACGAATGTGGACGCCAGCGATATGGAATCTGAAGATTACACGAAATATATGCGAAAAAATCCATCAATCACGGACTCTTAATTCGGTTTCCGTCGAGGTTCGGGTGATCGACTCTACATGGGTGACCAGGTAGTAGAAATAGCCGACGATATAATTTGATCGTCAGAAGTCGGGGATACGAAGGCACATAGTCTAAGAGACTGTGAAATCTGCACGTGATGACTAAACCACACCATTGCAGAGAAGAGGATTGCTGGAATTGCAACACTCTCTTGAACCAGATGAACGCCATAAAAAATAAAAACAATGATAGAGACAAGACCGATCACGAACAGAGGTCAGAAATGGAAACCAATTGTCAGGGACGTAGCCAGCGCATTCCACACTTTCGTGCTGCTGCCGAAAGGAAGATGAACCAAGTTATCATGAGGACTTCATCTACAAAGCTAGATTCCAGCCATCGTTTTATGACGGTGTGCAATGGTCTAGTGGTTTAGGCGCTGGACTTCTGATTGCCAGGCGGTTTTACCGAGGGTTCGAATCCCGGTGGGGGATCAGAAACCAACATTCAAAATTCCTATAAAACATGATTGTGTCATTTGAAGCACACACACACACACACACACACACACACACACACACACACCACTTCATGGATTGGATTGTTCTCTCGGGTGTGAATGAATTATCTGACGAGAATATTGATGGAGGTTTTCTCACATTTTGTATGTGTGCTTTCAAATGCGAATGAAATAATTGAATTCTAAAAATACAAGTATGTCAGTTGAGAAATTAGTATCTTTCAGCTCCATTTGATCTGAATTGTATGGCAGAATAACAGGGAGTTATATCCCTTAGAGCAGTAGAAAAAGATTACGCTCGTAAAATTCGCATATTTCCTCTTTGATAACTCAATAATTATTCTTATTTTTTCAATTTTTTTTTTCTTTTTATTAATTCTTTTATAGTTTCAATGAGTTTTGTCTGGTGGATTCCGGGAAAACGGCGTGTACCATTTGCCTGAAAGTTGAAACATTAAAGATCTTGATGTGACCTTTCTCACCTGGATCATGGCATTTTTGAAGCTATTCGTTTTCTTCCAAAATCGCCCAAAACGTAGCCAAAATCAGCCATTTTTTTTATTAATGTTTTTCTTTTATTTCATTCTTTTCTATTTATTTAAATGAAAAGAGAAGAAAAGAAAGAGAAAAGTAAATAAAATGGAAAACAAACTACTAATTAAAAAACTTAAAATATAAACACGCAATTTATAAAAATCAGAGATCTCAAGTTGAGAGATGAGACGGTTCGTCGATATCTCACAGAAGAATGTTCAAGTTAGCTATTTGACGAAACGAATGGGTAACATCGAGATGAAATGAGAGATGACTAAATTATTCAAACTGCGATAGACAGCCATGAGTAGGCGAAGAAAGCGATCGTCGCCGAATTGAGACCCATAAGGGAGAGTTCTCTGATGATGGGTTCGCCGAGAAGTGTACCCACATACAGTCATATGAGAATAGAGACCAATCGAAGTAGTAATACTACAACATCATCGAGGAGTGTACCAAAGAGTTTTTTATCTGGATACAACCCTTCAATAACAGACAGCAATCGAAGTAGCGATACGACGACTGACGATTCTATTATAACTTGAGTCTGGCGATAGAACGAATGTGGATGCCAGGGATATGGCACCTGAAGATTACACGAAATATATGCGAAAAATCCATCAATTACGGACTCTCAATTCAGTTTCTGTCGAGGTTTGGATGATCGACTCTACATGGGTGACCAGGTTGTAGAAATAGCCAACGATATAATTTGATCGTCAGTAGGTGTAAATTGCCGATTCTAGACCACTTTTCCAAAAAACTGTACATGTACACGTACATGTACGTGTACCACCATAGGGGTTCAGTGTTCATTTTTGCATGGTGGTCCAAAATTGGCAATTGTTCTTGAGGCTCTCAGATCGCACTTTTGACCGTTCAAACATCCCTTGGCGAATGAGTACATTCGACACATCTCTCAGAAGAGGAAAAATGTATGAAATTCGAAGAAAACGTAAATTTAAAATTTTTTCTCGACGTTCACATCGCGGATCAGATCTTCGATCTATCATTGGCGATCACCGGCAAAAAACCTTTTGATGATTCTAGACCAGCAACAAAAAAAAGCGGACCACCTACATTCGCCAACGGCTGTTTGAATGGACGAGGGTGCGATCTGATCGGTGAAATCGATTTGCCGATTCTAGAACAGGAAAAATCGATTTCAAAACGGTTTTCTCAACGTTCGCCAACGGCGAAAAGTGGGTGTAAAGTGCAGTTACTCATTGAGGATTTTTTTCTTTTTTAAACCAATTTCAGCTTCCAGTACATCGAAAAAATGCGGTTTGCCGGTTCTGGACCACCACGTTTGCGATCGCATCTGGACGGTCGAGGGTGCGATCCGATCAGCAATAATGATTTGCCAATTCTAGATCGGGAAAATCTCAAAATGTTCTCTCTATGTTCGCCAATGGTGCTAAGTGGGTGTAAAGCAAAGTTACTCGTCAAGGATTTTTTTTTCAAACCAAAACTTATAAACTCGAGTTTGGAAAATTAGAACTGATGGAAATTGTCCAGCCACGTTTTGTCATATCGAGTTTCAAGGTAAATCGTAATAGATCAGTTTTGTGGAGTTTTCAATATTGCACTCAGTGTAAATAAATAGTTTTTCATTCAAATAAAATCGGCTGTAAAATTGGGTTCCACTTAGATGGGTTTTAAGAGGTAAAAATTGTGTTTAATTGACACTATGAAATCTTTGCAAATCGTTTAATTTTTTGTTCCAGTGTAAATGAAAGGTTTTTCATTCAATGAATGAAATGGAAAAGCTTGAGTTTGGAAAATTAGAACCGACGGAAATCGTTCATCCACGTTTTGTCATACCGAGTTTTAAGGTAAATCGTAATAGATCAGTTTTGTGGAGTTTCCAATATTGCACTCAGTGTATATAAATAGTTTTTCATTCAAATAAAATCGACTATAAAGCGTTCCACTTAGATGGGTTTTAAGAGGTAAAAATTGTGTTTAATTGACATTATGAAATCTTCGCAATTTGTTTAATTTTTTTGTTCCGTGTAAATAAAAGGTTTTTCATGTAATAAGTCGACTACAAAATTGCGTTCCACTCAGATAGTTAAGTGGTAAGATTTGTGTTTAATTGACACTATGAATTCTTTGCAAATCCTTTCATTTTTTGTTCCGGTGTAAATGAAAGGTTTTTCATTCAATGAATGAGACGGAAAAATCGCGTTTCACTCAGTTAGGTTTTTAAGAGGTAAATTGAGTTTTAATTGACTTGTGATAATGTTTCGGAGATATGAATGAACCCTTTTGATGGATACAATTCTTCTCAAATGCGTTAAATCAGAAAGAATTACTTGATCATTTTTTTGAAAACCGGTTTTTCATTTTTCGTTCGTAAAGTGGTTTTAAAACAGAATTTTTCACTTCATCTAAAATGCTGTTTGAGGATTACGATAAAACGTTTCTGTTCTTATGCGCTAAACTTTCACACTTTTCAAAGTCGTTCTGTTCGTCACAGTGTGAATAATCAGTTATGTGATCTTTCTCACGTTCGAGGGCAAAACGCATTTATCGAGGTTTCATTTTGTAAAATGTTTTTCCCTCAACTGGTTTTAGTTATTATAATATTAAAGACAGAAGATTTTATTTACTTAAAACAAAAAACATAAAAATAATTATACATTTAATTTTTGAGAATAATAAAATAACTCACGTTACCATACTCTAAAGGAAATATTAATAATTTTAAAAAACGAAAAAATGTTTTTACACATCACAGATTCCAAGCGGAGAGATCAACTTCTCAACGAATATGAACGAATCAAGAAAAGCATTCAGTCCTCTGACTGAAACAGGCGATTGGGAGAGATGGAATTAAGACGCGAAACCACAAAATTATTTAAACCCATGACGGAGGTTCAGGAACGAAGTAAGAAGGAGGTCGTTGACGAATTGAAGCCCATAAAAGAAAGTTCTTTGAGAACGGGTTTGTTGACTGGCAGTTTTACAAGAGGGTTTTCCTTTCAAAGATCATCACCGGATTACGTTCTCATGAGAATCGAAACCAACATGAGCGAAAGCGATGATGCCACTTCAACTATCACCACTGATGGCGTCGCCTCATCCGAGGATGGTGGTAAGAGAGATCTGCTGTATGAAATTTATAAGGATTCTGATGGTAGAACTTTTGTGGGCAACACTGAAGTGCTAGAGGATGATGATAATTTAATCATCGCTTCGAATAGGTACAAATTAACTCCTGGACTGCACAAATTTCACCTTTTTGACAAACGTGGAGATTACACGGATCGTGATTTCGACAATTATGGCGACATTCTGGTTCATACTCACGCCATGATGAGAAATAACGATGTCAAAGAAACAAGACCCAAAGCCAATAGAGGTTACAAGTGGATGAAGGTGGTGAAACCCATATGGGATATGAATAAGAAATTCGTCGAATCATTGAGTGGGAAAGGAGTGAGAGCCACTTTTCTTCCGAGTGATTCTGATGCTCTGTCTCAGAGATTGAGATTGTTGATGGCAAGTCGACGCGCTGGAAATACTGGATTAAATAATGAGATAGTGAGCATATGCGACGAATTGTTGAGGCAGAAGGTTTTGAATAAATGCGATTATAGAAGACTGATGAATGAATTGAAGGATTGATATATATATAATAAGGAGAGAGAACAAACAAACAAAAAATAGATAAAATAAAAACAGTAAATTTTACACTAGAAAATAATAAAAAGTATTTAAACAACAAACGATTTACCAGTGAAAAAAACAAAATATACATTATAAAATAAAAATATGTTGGTGATAAAGAACAGGGGATACGTCAGAACTTACATTCAAGGTGGTTCTGGCATCGTCAATTCTATAATGGGAGCGTTCACGAGCGATGCAGGCAGAAAACTCGCATCGACCGCGTTTGAGGTCGGTAAGAAGACGGCTTTGGATGCTGGTAAGAAAGTCGCTGCCGAAGCTAGTGGTAGGATCACTTCTGTGGCTGACAAGAGGGCAGCCGACGCGTTGATCGACAAGTTGATCAGTCCGCCGGCGAAGCGATCTACGTTGGAGTGATCGCCGAAAAGTTGGAAAGATTTTAAGGATGCTGTGATACCCATACAAAATTTAGCCAAAATGACGAATGGATCTGGATTGAAGAGAACTTGCGACGGTGTAATATAAATAAATAATAATATTTATAAAAACTGAGTTTGAAAAAACATAAAAATTGTGTTTAAAAATCTAAGAATAACAAACAATAAAAAAGATGAACATTAAAGATATGTCTTGGAACGACGCCGCGACCAAGATGTCGAATAACGAGTTCTTTCCCAAAAGCATAAGAGGCTTGATAGTGGGAAAATCGAATTGTGGAAAGACCAATCTGTTGATGAATCTGTTGTCGCAACCCGACTGGTTGGATTATGACAGATTATTCGTGTTTGGCAAGAGTTTGTTTCAACCCGAATACAGATTGCTTTGAGAGTGCATGGATCGTAGATTGCCCAAGGACGTCATAGTCAGAAACTTTGACAGTAGGGAGGAATTCGACAAAAGTGAAGCTTCTCTTTCGACCATTTTGGACGTGTGGCGATAGAATTGATGAAGAGAAATGCGTCTTCGAACGTCGAGTGTCTATTTTATGAGAACGCCAGCGACGTTCCGGATCCTAGAGAATTGAAATCGGAAGATAAGAATCTCATGATTCTCGACGATCTGCTTTTGGAGAGACAGAACCGATGCGAATAGTATTATGTTAGGGGTCGTCAGAGCAACGTGGACTGTTTCTACCTGTCGCAGAATTATTTTCGATTGCCCAGACAGACGATAAGGGAGAATGCTAATTTACTGTGTCTCTTTCGCCAGGATCTCAAGAATCTCAATCACAACTACGGTGATCACGTCGCAAACGATATGAGCGTGGCGGAATTCAGGAGATTCTGCAAGAGGGTTTGGGATGATGAACTTTACAATTTTGTCGTGATCGTTTTGACTAGCGAATTTAATCAGGGAAAATATCGGAGTGGATTTGACAATTTTTATGTTTCTGATGATAATAAGATAGAGAGCGAAAATAAAAATTAGAAAATAATAAATCATCAATAATTTAGTTTTGAAAAAATAAAATAAAAATTAAAAATATAATGTTCGAACAAGGAGAATTGTTAGAACAGATAGCCGAGAATACGGCTGCAAAAAAATCCATTCAAGTCGTGGTGAGTGGCGATTCGACTCGATTCGCGACGAAATTCGAACCTTCCATCGAATTCAATAGAGAGAAAAGATACGAGATGGCGTTGGTGAATCTGGAGACTTATTATTCCTTTCCCAACGTCACTGAAAAGAATACCTCATTCATGTATTCTGACGGAGTGGATTGGTAGGAGATTCGAATTCCCAAAGGAATTTACGACATAGACGATTTGAACAATAACATTCAGACGCGAATGAAGACGGATGGAAAGGGAAGCACCAAGATCAGACTCGTTCCCAACCCTAATACCTTACAGACGATGTTGGATTTGGAAGATAATTTTCGAGTGGATTTCAATGAACGATTCTATAGGCAAGATGCTGGGATTCGATTGAAAGATGTATCGAGGCCACGCGGCATCTGAAAATACGGTTGACATTCTCGCAGTCAAAAGCATTCTGGTGAATGTGGACGTGATTGCTGGAAGCTACGTGAATGGTAGCGCTCAACCGATGATCTATTCCTTCTTTCCAAACGTGTCGCCGGGTTATAAAATCGTGGAACGACCTCGAAATTTAGTTTATCTACCAGTGATTTTAGACACGTTATATAGTCTCAAAACCACGTTGACGGATCAAAATGGTGAACTGTTACATCTTCGTGGAGAGAGGGTGACGATACGATTTCACATAAGAGAAATATAAAAAAACAAAAAAAAAATATTGCGTATATATATATAAATAAGAAAATAAAATAAACGCAATATTAATATTACAAAAATTATTTAATATATGTAATTATCATTAAAACAAAAAAGAAATATGACTGAATACGTGGTTAAACTTGAACATATCCACAAGACAGAGGAAGAAACTTGAGAGAGCGTTAACTCGAGGTGAGCCGGTGAGATTCAAATTCACTCACAAAGATCTGATGAGTGGCGGTGACGATCGAATCATCTGGACCAGAACTCAAATCAAAAGGATGGAGAAAGCGATCAGAGATGGAAGAGGGTTGAAGGTGAGATTGTGTCCCACTCAATTGAAATACAATTTGAAAATGAAAGGCGGCTTCCTACCACTATTGGCAGGAATCGTCGCAAAAGCATTGCCCTTTGCCACAAAAGCATTGCCCTTTCTCGGAAAGACTCTCGGCGTGGGAGCTCTCTCGGGACTCGCGAGTTCGGCAGTTGAGAAATTAATGGGTGGCAGCGGACTGTTTTTGAAGAAGGGAGGAGCCATGTGTCACGTCCACATAGACGACAACGGTGAAGGATTGTATCTAGAACCTGTTAGAGGTGGCAACTCTTTCAGTGGAAACGGTCTCTATCTGAAAAGTGGACAGAACGTTGGGCGACTAGGTAAGGGTTTGCTGTTTGGTGAGAATTCGCCGTTTAAGAATATACCGATTTTGAGTATGTTAATATAATGTAAAAAAATTATATAATTATATCAAATATAAATCATAGAAAGTATAAAAAAAAATAATATAAAATTGATAAAAAGGTGGAAAAACAATTAGACGATAATGATGAATATCATGGGATAGAGTGCGAAAAAGATGTGGAAAATCGATTAGATGCTAATGATGAATATTGCGGGATAGTGTGGGAAAAAGATATGGAAAAACAATTAGACGCTAATGATGGATATCTTAGGAAAGAACTGAAAACAGAGTTTAAAAAAGATTGGGATAGATGGTTGAAATTTAAAAGAATGAGACGTTTTCCACCTCCACCACTACCCCTTCTGAAGAGAATGGCAATGATGTCAGTGTTACCAAGAGATGCACCACATTCGTTCATAATTATGATGCAAATAAACAAATGTGTTCTTATAAAAAACATAATGTATCACAAAAAAAAGAAAAGAAGAATCAACGTCAAAATTTGAGAAAAAAGGAAACATTATTATAATATATATGGGTGATAGTGAAGAAGAAGAAGAAGAAGAAGAAGAAGAAGAAGAAGAAGAAGAAGAAGAAGGAAAACAAAAAACAAAAAAAAGTAATGAGATCTAGAGATGTTCAACCTCTCTGGATCTCATTACTTTTTTTCATTCTTCTTTGCTAAAAATCAGTCTCTCTATTGTTTTATATTTTCAAGTCCGTTATTAGCATGTTGACGGTCGTGTCTTCTCCTTTTTTGAAAATGTGTTGAATGTTTATCTTTACTTTTGTGAGTTTTTTTACATCAGTAAACGTGCTCTCACCACCCGATTTGTTCACGAGTTCGAGAGAGATTTTTGGATATATGTAACTTCTGTAGGGCAACGACAAATCCTCTTTGTCGAATTCTCTGTCTTCAGTGATGACGATGTTCTGTAGATCGCTTTGGTACTCATAAAACAAATCAAGTGTGGCTTTGTCAATTTCAAAGGCATGTTATATTTGTCGTATTTCTGCTCTAAGCCCTTCTTCTCAACCTCATTCAATTCGATGGCGTCATGTCGTTGTAATCTATAGATTTTACAACCAAATTTCTTACACGTTTCGACTCGGTTCAATTTCAATTCGCATCTTTTAGTGTTGTTGTCATGATTGATTATTTGTTTCTTTTGTTTTATGAATTATTGCAAATAATATATATTTTTGAATTTTCTGTTTAAATAATAGTTTGTTAAAAAAGATTTTTTTTTTTTACTCTCTATATACATATAAAAAATGTTTTTAATATTTAATTTTCTTTAATGTGAATTTTTTTTTTTTTGTAAAAGTGTTTTTTTCTCTTTATATAAATAAAAAGTTTAAATTTAACATCCTTTTTTTGTTGTATTAATTCAATTTTTCCTCACGTTAAGGAACATAAAAAAATTACTTAATTTTAATTTTCTTTAATGTGAAATTTTTTTTTTTTACATATATATAAAGACTATTTTAAAACTTTTTAACAAATTATTATTTAAATACAAAATTCAAAAAAAAACTATATTCTTACAAATGAAGCAAACAAAAAAATGGAAAATTTAAATGAGAAAACCGTACCTCAGTTAAACGAGATGTGTAGAGAATTAAACATTCCACATTTCAGAAATCATAGAACCAAATCAAAAAAAACTGAAGTCACACAGAGGTATCATTTGCGAACCGATGGAAAAAAAAATCAAAAAATCGAAAGTGGACAAACTTAAACAGACTCGAATTGCGAAAAAAATAAGCTGATGACAGTAACGCCTGATGATAGAAAACAAAACGTGGAGCGTGATGAAATTAGAAAGATCATGCACGAGGAGTTCCATAGTTTGCTCGATGAAAAGCCAAAGGAAATGTCGATAGCAACGACGTCAAAAAATGCTTCGGTTGCGAAAAATGAGAAGAAAAACTTAGTAAAGGGAATCAAAATGTTGATGTAAAAAAAAAACGTTTCGGTTGTGAAAAATAAGAAGATGACTAAACAAAAAGCCAACGAAGAACTTCAAGTTTCAAAACAAAAAAAAAACTAAAACGAAAACGAGTGATGCAGTTCAGAATCTAGACAAACGAGATATATCGAACGAAATTCGATGAGCAATCGACAAAGGGAAAGGAGAAGAATATGTAGCACCAGTCATCATGGAAGCATTCCAATCAAATCCTGTAGAATGGGAGAGACTCCGATCAAAGGCATTTTTAAAACTTTTGATGTGGTTCCCTCGTTCAAGAAAGTCGATCCGAAATTGTTCATGGAACGGGTGAAGAAAAAAGTATTGGATTTGTTTCGCGAACACATGAACGTGGGACAAAAAATTAAGATGATACTCCATTGTGTGATGAATAAAATCGACATGAATTCTGGCGAGAGCATCGTGAAAAATGCATGTTTCAGATCTAATGTCGAACTCGTATTTCGAGGTTCAGATTTATCAGGCGTTTTCGAAATGATGAAAGACAAGATGTTGACGTCTCTCGCGAATTATCAACATGAAGGTAGTAATTGGACGTTTGATGAGGTGTTGAAACTCGAAATTCATATAACTAAAAATGATTCGATGAAAGCATCTTCCTACGTGGAATTACCATATTTCTTAGCTAAAAAAAAGTTGTGATCAACGTGAGAAATAAAGCTGATCAGTGTTTTAAATGGGCAGTCACCTCCATTTTATACCCCATCAAAATGCACTCCGATAGAGTTTCTCATTATGAGGAGACTTCTAAAAATCTCGATTGGACCAGAGTGACTTTTCCAATGCAATTAAAACACATCGAACATTTTGAGGTTCAAAATCCCACCGTAGCAGTGAACGTCTTGGGATACACCGATGAAAAACGAATGATTTATCCTCTCAGACAGACTTCATATCTCGAAAGAGAAAAGACGATTATTTTATTATTGATTTCAAATGGTGAAAATCGTAATTATTGTTGGGTTAAAGATTTGAGCCAATTACTGTCGAGGCAAAATAATAAACATGAACATAAGATGTGTTTATGTTGCAACTGCATGAACGAGTTTCACAGCGAAAAATTCGTTAGCGAAACATCAGGAATATTGCAGCGAAAATCAAGGTGCCACTATCGAAATGCCTAAACCCAAAACCATTGTGAACTTTCAAAATCACAATAGAAGGTTAAAAGTACCATTCGACGTGTATGCTAATTTCGAATGCTTCATGAGTTCCTGCCAACCCAACGCTCTTTAAAGTTATGTCGAAAGACATCAAAAACACATGGCTTCAGGCTATTGCATTTATGTGAAATGCACTTTCAACTCGCAACACGACATGGGTCCCTTCACCTACACGAAACAGTGTGAAGATGACGACGTGGCTCAAAGGTTCATGAAAGAGATAGAATCGAAAATTCAAATTTTATATGACAAATTCAAAACTCCGGCGAAAATGGTCATCACGCAAGAGCAGCAGGACGAAAATAACAGAGCCATCGAATGTCACATATGCAGACAATCGTTTGACGATAATTCAGAGGAAAATAAGAAGGTAAGAGACCACGATCATTACACGGGTCTGTATTGCGTTCCGGCTCACAGCAAGTGTAATTTAAAATATCGAGATGCTGTTTTCTATCTGGTGATATTTCACAATCTCTAGGGTTATGACAGTCATCTGTTTGTGAAAAATCTTGGCACCAAAGAATTAAACTGCATCGCGAACAACGAAGAAAGATACATTTCCTTCACGAAATGGAAGCTCGTGCAGAAAAAAGAGTAATCGACGGAGAGACATCGGAAGAAAAAACGAAATCCATTCATAGAACCATATGTTTCATCGATAGTTTTAAATTCATGTCAACCGCTCTGGAAAAATTAGTCGATAACATGAGCAAGGATAAATTTAAAATCATGAGCGAACACTTCGGAGTAGACATCATGTTGAGGAAAGGAGTCTATCCTTATGATTACATGAACGATCTAAAGAGATTTGATGACACCGCGCTACCTTCGAAAGAAGATTTTTACGATCGAATAAATACATACAGTAATAATCTGTATGGTTGGGCCATGAGTCGTCCTTTACCAATTGGAAATTTCGAATGGGTGACAGAACCGGAAGAGATGCAAAAATGTAGAGACTATCCTGGCATTTTAGAAGTCAATTTGAACTATCCGGAAGAATTACACGATCTACACAACGATTATCCACTGGCTCCCAAACGAATGGAACTGATCGAAGGAGACGAGGAAAAACTCATTCCCAATTTATTTAACAAACATAAGTACATCGTCCACAGTGAGAATTTGAAACAATACGTTGATTATGGGATGAAATTAGTCGACATACATCGCATCATTCGATTCGACGAAGAGCCTTGGATGAAAAAATCAATCAATCTCAACACGAATCTCAGAATTCGAGCTGAGAATGATTTCGAAAAAGATTTCTTCGAACTCCTGAACAACTGCGTGTACGGTAAATCAATGGAAAACATCAGGAAGAGAACTGACATTCGACTCGTCACGTCTGAGAAAAAAGCTGAAAAATTAGTGGCGAAACCCAGTTACAGACACTGAACCATATACGACGAGAATCTAGTGGCCATTCACATGCAAAAGACACACCTGAAGTTCGACAAACCCTATTATCTCAGACCAATCATCTTAGATATCAGCAAGCAATTGATGTACGAGTTTCACTATGATTACGTCAAACGGAAATTTGGTGAGAAAGCCAAACTACTGTTCACCGACACAGACAGTTTAGTTTATGAGACAGAGATGAAAGACATCTACTGAGATATATCTCCAGACATGACCGCGTGGTTCGACACGAGCAATTATCCCGTCGATCACCCGTCCAACATTCAATCGAGTGACAACAAAAAGGTGTTGGGTAAATTTAAGGATGAGAGCGGCGGTAAACAAATTGTCGAATTCGTGGGTTTGAGACCTAAACTGTATGCTTATCACTTAGAAGGTGAAGAGATCAAGAAGTGCAAAGGGGTTAAAGCGTGCGTGGTGAAGAAAAACATCTCTTTCTGAGAGTATAAAGATTATCTGTTCAGAAGTGGTCCAATGTATAAGACTATGCTATCGATTCGAAGCGACAATCACGACTTGTATACCGAAATAGTCAACAAGATCTCGCTGACGGCGGACGACGATAAGAGATTCGTGTTAAACGATAAAATAAGCACTTTGGCACTCGGACATGGGACTTTGGATATGATTATGGAAGATAGGATTCCAGATAGGATTCCAGATATGATTAAGGACGATGGGATTCTAGAAAATCAAGAGGAATCAGACGGATTCAAGATTATGGAAGTCGATAGAGACATTGAGAGAGTTAGTTTAAAAAAGAAAAAGAAAAAAAATACAAAAAAATAACGTCATTTTAGGGAATTATTTTAAAATAAATAAATAAAAAAAAAAATATACACATTTATGAATAAGAAAATAGAGATACCAGTAGAAGGTGTCGTCTTACCTAACGAACCCCTATCCAACATTGATCTGTTGAATGCTGTGAAGAATTTGAAAATCAAAGATTTTCTAGGCGTGTTTTCCAGAGATGCCTTGCCAAAGAGAAGACCTCAACAATCGGAATGCGGAATTTTAAATCTGGATGACTTATCGGGTGAAGGCACTCACTGGGTGGCGTGGTTCAAGAATGGGAAGAAGAAGAATTATTATTTCGACAGCTACGGAATCTCGCCGCCGAAAGAAATAAAGAATTATTTTGACAAATCGATGGTTCGTTACAACACGGAATGAGTGCAATCGCCAGATGAAGTGTTTTGCGGTCACCTGTGTTTCTACGTTCTCAAGAGATGGTCGGAAGGAGATTGGTTTCAAGACATTCTCAATGATTTACATTAGAGACAGATTTTTTTTATAGTATATATAAAGGTAAAAAATTATTTAAAAAAAATTTAATTGAATAAAAACAAAAATAAAAAATAAGTGAAATAATTCATTTTTAATAAATTGCGTTTGAAATATATTTTTTAAAACCAAAAAAACCTCAAAACAACATGCCAGTCGATAAATTTGGTAGAAGTGACGGTGAAAATCGACCCAAAAAGAAGAGGAAGACGCTCGAAGTTGGCGATGGTTACGACGTTGCCAACTTGGATGAACATTACGTTCAGAGATACGAATCTCGAGAGGAATCTTTGAACATGAATGGTAAGAAGCTCTACAATCTTCCTGAGCCGATAGATCTCACAGATGTGGCAACTAAAAAATACGTCGACAGGGAGAACGTGGATTTCGAAAGAATCATGCTAGATAATTACGTGGATAAAGCCATGACTGACGATCTCTATCTGAAATCCAAACATTTGGTGAACGTCACGAATCCCCTAGATTCCACCGATGCCGCAACCAAGAAATATGCGGACGACTCTCATGCACGATTCAGCGAACAACTGAGAAATAGATACATTCAGAAAATGGTGCAATCGGAATTGAATGCCAATTCTAACAAGATAACGAACGTGGCCACTCCCACGAATCCGAAGGACGTGGTGACCAAACACTTCGTAGATCTGGAACAGAGAAAGTCTGACAGATGAGAAATGAAATCGGATCTGAATGCGGGACTCAACAAGATATTGAATCTGTCGAAGGTCGACGATGCGGATGTGTACTCCACTGCGGTCAACAAGGGCTATGTGGATTCTGCCGTGATACGATCTCAATAATGCGTAGAATTTCAAGTGGATGATCTCTACCTGAACAAACAATCTCGCGGAACCATGAATGGTGGCATCAACATGAACGGTCAGAATTTATTAGGTCTCGATCATGATCCTGAATTCGATTCCAGCACAGTCAGCAGGAAGTACGTGGACGACAACTCAGTCTGGAGAAAGGGTGACATCATGGAAGGTAAACTAGACATGGGTGGACACGCGCTCACGAATCTACCAGATCCCGTGCACATGACGGATGCCTGCACCCTGATTTCGGTGGTGGAGAAAGTCAAATACGCCAGACAATTGATCACCGTGTGGGCCGAGGAGACCTGCACATTAGAGGAGGGAAAAAACGAGTGGTATTTCGGAAACGGAGGTAGCGGATCGCAACATGGTCAGGTGGGATATCCCATGCTGTTGGGAGGCCAAATCATTCGAATGCGTCTGGCTTCCACGGATTTGAATAACAGAGCGGTCGTCAATCTCACGGTGAATGGAGTAGAGAGTGATAAGAGATACAGCGTCGAAAAGACCGAGAATCAACACTCGAATGTTAGGACGTTTGGCACACGTCTCAAAGTGAGCGAGGGAAAAAGGATTAATTTCGTTATGAAAACCAATAATCCCGAAGCTGCCACTTCCGTGATGAGTATACTGATCGAACTAGATCCTCTGAACAAACAGTGAGCGCGTGGAAATAATTAATTAAAAATAATGAGTGAAAAAAAAAACACAAAAAAAAGTAATGAGATTTGGAAAGATGTTCAATCTCTCTAGATCTCATTACTTTTTATTTTTTTTTTGTTTTTTAATAACTACTCATTACTTTTCATTTTTTTTATTTTTTTTTTCACACACACACCTCTCATCGAATGATCGACATCTTATTTCCATCCGATTCGAATTGTAATTCTCTATCCGACAGGACCAGGGTGAAGGCTTCAGTTTTTCTTGGCACATTCCTACCGAATTGCATCTTGATCTGAATGTCTAAGACGCTACTCTTGAGTCGTTTGCTCTGTTTACTGACGTCGAGTACGAACATGGGATACATCGACTTGTATTCGCCGGGAGATATATTAGGGTTGCTCATCAGTTCGTCTAGACCAAGATATTTCTTTCTAAAATCCGCAGCGTCACCGTACAGTCTGCAGAAATCGTTCTTCTCGAACAACGTGTTGTAATCGATTGCTGGATATCTCGTGGCATTCAGAAACACTTGCATGTTTCTCAAATTGCAGCGATCGAATAGCGACGCATTCTTTTTCCTGAGACCCATCACTATCGGTCTGAAACGCGACCCCAATGAAACGCGGTCTCTCGGAAGCGGATTTCACGGTCAATCTCTAATCGAAGTGATTCATGGGGAGTGGAATGCTAGCCGTGTCACACTGTCTCATTCTAAATCCCATGGGTAATTTACTCTTGGATTCTATGATCTTTTAGAGACGCGTTTTTTCCAGGATCGAAGAATGCATGTGCGGAATAAACCACGATATCTTGTGTAGAGTTAACTTACCCGCATCAGTCGTGGGGAGTCTAACTATCGCATCGTCGTTACCCTTTCGAATCAACGTCAGATTGTGTTTGAATCCATACATGATCTTGTTGTAATCATCCGCAAATCCGAAGATGTGTTTCAAAGGTATCCTGAACGAAAACGTTCCTTTGGGTCTGGACGTCTTGACGACGTAGTCGAATATCGCGGCGGCGCCGGCGCTAGCAGGGCCGACGGTGTCTTTCACCCATAACTGATTAAGTCCTCAGGATTTCGAAAAATCATCCGGATACGTCAAGAGTCCGAACATCGTGGTGGCCTGACCGGGATGAAACACATATTCTATCTCTTGTCCGGATAGCAAGTATTTTATATTACTGAATAGATGCATGATGCCATTATTGGCTAAAGTAACCGTGTCGTCGTCGGCGTATTCGGTCCCATCCTCCTTGGTGAAACGTCCCTGCACCACTATGTAACTCTCGCTATGATGAAAGAATAGATCTTGGGTTTCGAAGTTGATTCTTATCTCTACCACATTGTTCAAACCCATTCCAGTTATCGGTTCATATTCGTGAACCTCGTATTCTTGAATATTTTCATCTTTCACTATGCTTTGTGCGATATCTAGTATATTTGCCATTTTTGAAGGTTTTTTTTTGTTTTTTGTTTATTAATTAGCTTGCTTTTTTTTATCTAAAAATAGTTTTAATTATTTTTTATTATTATTATTTTTTCTCTCCTTTATATATATATGTGTAAACAAGAAAATGTTAAAGAGAGTAAAAAAAAAATGTTTTCTTTATTAAAACTTCGTCTTCTGCAATTGTTGTTTGTAAAACTTTCCGATGATCTCTTTGCCATCCAAAGCTTCGATTTCGTAAGTCACCGGATCGGTGTGAAATATTCTGATTATCACGAAAATTTCCGAGGTCCATCGAGGAGTGTAACCATTTTTGAAGTGCTTCTCATAAGCGTTGATTCTCACTCAATCGCCGACTGCAAATTTCGGAGGTCTAGACTTCTTCCTGGTCTTAGATCTCTCGGGATATAGATTCTCGTAGACCCGTTTTTCGTTTCGAGGATTGCTAGCTTCTGCGGAAGTCATCTTGATCAATCTGTGTCACGTGTTGTTGTAATCTTCAACCAAACCGTTCGGAGCGTATATGTATTTCTTGGTCGAATTCTCAGTGAAGTATCTGTGCATCTTTTCCTTCATCGTTTGATTCCAATGTTCCACGACGCTGGCTTTCTCTTCATTTTCGATCGAGTATAGGTCGACCAATCGACGAACATCCTTGTTGTAGAATTCCTTCCCCTTATCCACCCAAAATTTATTCGGTTTTTGAGAAGACGAGTCGAACACGCTCTTCAGAGCCTTGGCGATGCAAGGTCCCGATTTATTCTTCAAAGCTCTGATCCAACAGTATTTGGAAAACTTTGGAAAACACGTCGATGACCGTCAATAGATATTTAACACCCTCGTTCCACCTCGAAAACGATCTCATGTCGACCAAGTCGGCAGACCAAATGTCATCCAAAACCTTCACGAACACCCTTCTCTTTCGAAATTCACACGAAAGGTTGGTGTAACTCCTCGGCCAATTCACTCGTCAATAATCATTTCTTCTTCTTTTCCGAAGCGCCTTTTTTTTTTGAACGCCCCATCCGAATCGACGATTCACACCGATCAGATTGCCGACCAGCGAACGTTCTATCTTCTCTCTCCTGGTCGGATTCGATATGCCTCTCAATTTCGCCAACATGTTTTTATCGCAGACGTCATTGCGAGTCTTGGTGTCGGGATGTCCGGCGTATCACAGATCGTGATCATACGTGGCCGCGTCCACACTATTCATTGGTTTGCTCCAAGATTTAGGAGTCAGATCGGCGTTGAGTCTCTTGTTCAATTTCGTTCCGGGTCCCGTGAAACTGTGACCCGGCAGATGCATTTTGAAAGGTAGACTATTGAACATTTTATTCACGACGCCTTTGCCTTTGCTCATTTTTTTTGACGAATCGAGTCTTGATCGAACCACACATATTGCAAATTCAGCGAAGCATCTGTCTGTCGTTTTTAGTTCGTACTTCTCGAGAATTATCCATCTTGGTACTTCTCTTTCACTTTATGCAATACATTTTTGAGAGTTATTTAAATTAATTTCGTGTTTATTTTTTATTTTATATATAAATTTAATATTTCTTTTTCAAAGATTCTGTTCTTATAATATATATATATATATTTTTTCTTCAATCGCTGCTCTTGAGTTCTATCAACTTACCGAATTCCTCCCTGGCCTCTTTCCTCCCCCTTTCCATGAGAGAACCCTTCATCTCTTCCTTGATGATCTGATGAGTCTTGATTCTCACGGCTTCTTTCATAGCATCGTATTTCGTTTTCTCGCGCAATATCGTGAAGTATTCTCTGTCCGATATCCTACCATCTTTCAACGCCATCGAGATCATTTCGGATATCGTGTCAATCTTGGAGTCGGCCAAGACGCGAATCTTTTCGTGTTTCCCTAGCCTTCAGATATAATTTCCTACACAAAAAGTTTCCGAGCATGCTAAACAATCCGGCGGCGAGAGCCGCTCCTTCTATGGTCAACACGATCGGAACGCTGACCATGGTCGACAACAATCCGATGCCGGACACATGTAAACCGATGGAAATCGTGATGAGTGTCGTGTCGACCACATTGATGAATTTCAGGAGATGCGAATACTTTTTCTTGAGAGAATGGCGAGAATCTCTCTCTCGAGTCAGATACAATTGGATTCTACTGATTTGATCTATGCGACACCTCTCTCCTCTTTCTTTTTCTTCTGGCGACGGTGCCGTTCGGCTTCTCATCCTCGTCGTCATCTAACGTCGGATACAATTTATTTCTGGTTCTCATTTTTTTATGTTTTTTTCTTTCTAATATTAGATACAAATTTATGTGTGTATTTATCTTTTTATTTTCTATTCTCCTTATTTATATTAAAGAGAAAACTTAGACGTATGCTTCCTCCAGCAATAATTTCAAGACGCATCCCTTGTCTTCTAAAGTCAGACTTCTACGCGCCAATTTCATTTCTTCCATATTGGTGGGCTTGTCTCGCTCCTTACAGAAGACTAATCTCCTCCAAACTTGATCACGTCGTCGATTTGAATGCATTCGAATGCTGGTTCGAAATACTTGAGGACCATATCTTCCCTTTCCATCGTCAGACATGAATGATCCTCGTGATCGAAGTCTAGATGATCCCGACACCCGACGCATCGTTCTAATAAGAGGCGACCTAGTTAACCGTTCACGCAGAATGCGTAGGCTCGCATCAGCATTTTGCATTTTAAAAAGAAACCTTGCTCTCATAATCTGGGAATCGTTCATTATTTACGTATATTTTATTATCTATTTCGATTCGATATTTATTTTTTTTAAATAACTATTTATTTATATATTTTTTTTTCTCTCCTATATATATATCAATCACTTTTTTTTATTTCCTCTCGACAAAACCGATTATATTACGATTCACCTCACAAAACTCGCGAGGTGAATCGGCAAATCGTTTTCGCCGATTGGATTGCACCCTCGACCTTCCGGAACGCGATCGCGAACGTGGTGGTCCAGAACCGGCAAACCGCATTTTTTCGATGTACCGCAAGCCGAAATCGGTTTTAAAAAAAAAAAATCCTCGACGAGTAACTGCGCTTTACACCCACTTTTCGCCGTTGGCGAACGTCGAGAAAACTTTTTGAGATCGATTTTTTTCCTGGTCTAGAATTGGCAAATCGATTTCACCGATCGGATCGCACCCTCGTCCGTTCAAACAGCCGTCGACGAACGTAGTTGGTCAAAAATCGGCAAACCGTTTATTTGATGCTGGTCTAGAATCGGCAAAACGTTTTTTGCTGGCGATTGCCAACGATACATCGAAGGTCTGATCCGCGATGTGAACGTCGAGAAAAATTTTTAAATTTACGTTTTCTTCGAATTTCATACATTTTTCCCCTTCTGAGCGATGTGTCGAAGGAACTCGTTCGCCAACGGATGTTTGAACGGTCAAAAGTGCGATCTGAGAGCCTCAAAAACAATTGCCGATTCTAGACCACCACGCAAAAACGACATTTTTTACACTCTGTACACGATTTAACACTGAATTCCTATGGCGGTACACGTACATGTTTTTTTGGAAAAGTGGTCTAGAATCGGCACTTTACACCTACTATCGTCAGAGGTCGAGGATACGAAGGCACATAGTCTAAGGGACTGTGGAATCTGCACGTGATAACTAAACCACACCATTGC
This sequence comes from Pictodentalium vernedei, assembly GCA_031216915.1. NCBI lineage: Eukaryota > Metazoa > Mollusca > Scaphopoda > Dentaliida > Dentaliidae > Pictodentalium > Pictodentalium vernedei. The sequence continues at coordinate 53,991,914 of CM062297.1, forward strand.
AGTGATGAGGATTGCTGGAATTACAACACTCTCTTGAACGAGATGAACGTAATAAAAAATAATAACAATGATAGAGACAAGACCGATCGCGAACAGAGGTCAGAAATGGAATCCAATTATCAGGGACGTAGCCAGCGCGTTCCACACTTTCATGCAGCTGCCGAAAGGAAGATGAACCAAGTAATCATGAGGACTTCATCTAAAAAGCTAGATTACAGCCATCATTTTATAACGGTGTGCAATGGTCTAGTGGTTTAGGCGCTGGACGTCTGATTGCCAGGCGGAGTTTTTTTATTTTTTTTATTAGGGTTTAACGACACATTAACAGTCAGGGTCATATCATGTCGGTGACAGTTTTACGGATGGAGGGAGCCGGAGTACTCGGAGAGAACCACCGAGCAACGATGAGCAGCTGCCAGCTCTCCGACATTGTAACTCTGAATTCTGCGCTGCGGCACAGGCATGGTCAGATTGGTTGAAGACATGCGCACCATCGACGTCCAGTACGCCTTAGTACACAGCGTCATTGTGCCCCTATGTAGGCAATCGGGGTTAAGTGCCACGCCCAAGGACACAACGCGGGAGCAAGAATCAGTCGCTGAAATGGTCACACATCCAACAACTAACCGCGCTCGCCACGCGGTGTTGCCGAGGGTTCGAATCTCGGCGGGGGATCAGAAACCAACATTCAAAATTCCTCTAAAACATGATTGTGTCATTTGACAAACACACACAAGCCCGTGCCAGTCTTCGTCTGAGGCCATCCACAGCACTTTCGTCGTACTGCAGGCAGCGCGTTCCACACTTTCATGCTGCTGCCGAAAGAAAGATGAACCAAGTAATCATGAGGACTTCATCTAAAAAGCTAGATTCCAGCCATCGTTTTATGACGGTGTGCAATGGTCTAGTGGTTTAGGCGCTGGACTCCTGATTGCCAGGCGGTGTTGCCGAGGGTTCGAATCCCGGCGGGGGATCAGGAACCAACCTTCAAAATTCCTCTAAAACATGATTGTGTCATTTGAGAAACACACACAGACACCACCTCACGGATTGGATTGTTCTCTTGGGTGTGAATGAATTATCTGACGAGAAAATTGATGGAGGTTTTCTCTCATTTTGGATGTGTGCTTTCAAATGCGAATGAAATAATTGAATTCTAAAAATACAAGTATGTAAGTTGAGAAATCGTATCTTTCAGCTCCATTTGGTCTGAATTGTATGGCAGAATAACAGGGAGTTAGCTCCCTCGGAGCAGTAGAAAAAGATTGCGCTCGTAAAATTCGCTTATTTCCAATTAGATAACTCAATAGTTATTCTTATTTTTTTCATTTTTTTTCTTTTTATTAATTTTTTTGTAATTTCAATGCGTTTTGTCTGGTGGATTCCGGGAAAACGGTGTGTACCATATGCTTGAAAGATGAAACATTAAAGATCTTGATGTGACCTTTCTCACCTGGATCATGGCATTTTTGAAGTTATTAGTTCTCTTCCAAAATCGCCCAAAACGTAGCCAAAATCAGCCATTTTTTCTATTAATGTTTTTCTTTTATTTCATTTTTTTCTATTTATTTAAATGAAAAGAAAAGAAAACAAAGAAAAAAGTAAATTAAATGGAAAACAAACTAATAATTAAAAAACTTAAAATATAAACACGCAATTTATAAAAATCAGACATCTCAAGTTGAGAGACGAGACGGTTCGTCGATATCTCACAGAAGAATGTTCAAGTTAGCTATTTGACGAAACGAATGGGTAACATCGAGATGAAATGAGAGATGACTAAATTATTCAAACTGCGATAGACACCCGTGAGCAGGCGAAGAAAGCGATCATCGTCGAATTGAGACCCATACGGGAGAGTTCTCTGATGATGGGTTCGCCGAGAAGTGTACCCAGATACAGTCATATGAGAATAGAGACCAATCGAAGTTGTGATACTACAATATCGTCGAGAAGTGTACCAAAAAGTTTTTATCCGGATACAACCCTTCGATAACAGACAGCAATCGAAGTAGCGATACGACGACTGACGATTCTATTATTACTTGAGTCTGGCGATAGCACTAATGTGGACGCCAGCGATATGGAATCTGAAGATTACACGAAATATATGCGAAAAATCCATCAACCACGGACTCTCAGTTCGGTTTCCGTCAAGGTTCGGATGATCGACTCTACATGGGCGACCAGGTAGTAGAAATAGCCGACGATTTAATTTGATCGTCAGAGGTCGAGGATACGAAGGCACATAGTCTAAGAGACTGTGGAATCTACACGTGGTGACTAAACCACACCATTGCAGTGAAGCGGATTGCTGGGATTACAACACTCTCTTGAACCAGATGAACGTCATAAAAAGAATAATAATGATAGAGACAAGACCGATCGCGAACAAAGGTCAGAAATGGAATCCAATTGTCACGGACGTGGCTAGAGGTTTCCGATTGGGGGGGGGGGGGGGAGGTGTAGGGTAGTGAAGTTCCAACTAGTGGAGGGGACCGGGGGACCCCCCCCCCCCCCCCGTCCCTCCCCCTAGTTGGAAGTTCTCTACCGAGAAAACTTTTGAAAATGAAGCCATGAAAGGGGGCATAAAATTGATTGAAATAACTGAAATGCTAACACATTTATGTTAGAATTATCAGGTTATTATTTGTTGGTATTATTCTGGGAATTGAATATCTGCTAAACAAATGCTCAAGCTTGATTTCCTTGAAGTTCATTTCGATTATTTTTTTTATTACGATAAGTAAACGTACTATAAAAATCTGATACCGATTGACACCATGCATACTTATGAAGCTCGATATTGCGTACACTGTAGTTGTAAAAAGTAACAGTTGGAAATTTTGCAGATTTGAAACAGAGTTGGAATTTTGGGAAGTAAATCAGACATCACCAAAGAAGATTGGCCACCACCACCATGATCACTGCCTGCTAAAGAGAATGGATCTCTTGATGACAATTCGAGAAGCTTACAACACGGGAGTGTGAAACAAGATGGCGCGCCTATGCAACGAATATTTGAGGCAGAAGGTATTTTGAATAGAGATTAGTATAAAAAGTTCATGAACGCACTGAAAAATTAACAGTAAATAAAATAGTAATTATAATATAAAGTAAAGTAAAAAAATAGGATAGAAAAAAAACAAGAGAGAAAGATATATGTTAGTGATAAAGAACAGAGGTTTTATAGGATCTTACATCTACAGCGGATCGGTCTTTCCAACGCGTGCCTTCATCGGCGATGTCGCTAAGCAGACCGCTTCAGCCAGAGTGATGGTTGGAAAGAAGACCGCGATGGACGTGAGTAAGAAAACCGTGACGGAAGCAAGTACCAGAATCACTTCAGAAGGCAGCAAAAGAAGTGCCGATTTAATTGAGTTGATAAGACTACTGGCGAAACGCCTGGAATTGTCATCGAAATCGGAAGAGATTCTATTGAAGATAAAAGTTGGAATCTTTAAGGTTCTTGTGCCGAACAAGAATTCGCCAAGACGTTGAGTGGATCGGGATGGAAAATGGCTTAAGATAAAAAGAACACATATATGAAAAAGAAATAAAAACTTTGTTAAACAACATTAAAAGAAGTTAGTTAACACAAACATTAAAAGCGTTTAAAGAAATATTAGAAACCTTCCTGCGAAACATTAAAAATAACAACACGAAATGGAAATCAAAGATCTATCCTGGAATGAAATGAAGAGCAAGCGATCGAATCATCTCTTATTTCCGAGAGGCATATGAGTATTTACAGTGGGAAAATCGAATTGCATAATGACGAATCTGTTGATGAATCTGTTGTTGAGACCCGAGTGGTTGGATAGCGATAGATTTATCATCTACTGCAAGAGTCTCTTTCCACCCGAATAGAAATTAATGCATGGAGCATTGACAGAAAAATTACAAAAGGATGTGATAACCAGAATCTTCGATCACCAGGATGAGTTTGAAAAAAAATGCATTGCATCTCCCGCGACGATCTTGCAAGAGATGGCGAGAGAACTCGGAAAGAGATCCTCGTAGGATGAGGAATGTCAGGCCTACGAAAATGCAAAATACCTGCCCGATCCTCGAGAGTTGAAATTGAAGGAGAAAAATCTCATGATGTTCGACGACCTGCTGTTGTAGAAACGGAATCAATGCGAATATTCCTCCACCAGAGGTCATCACTGCAATGTGGATTGTTTCTACCTGTCGCCCGACTGCCCAGAAAGACCATTACAGAAAACGAGAATTTTCTGTGTCACTTTCGTTTAGATCTCAAGAATCTCACTCTCATCCGCAGCGATCACATCGGCGACGAGATGTGCTGAGAATAATTCACGAGATTTTGCAATGCGATGTGGGATGGAGTAGCACACAATTTCGCGGTCGTCGATCTGACGGGCCTGAAAGACTATGGAAAGTAAAAAAAAAATAAATAAGAAATTAAAAAAAAAAACACGGAAATACGAAATGGAGAAAGAAAAAGGAACAATTCACGATCAGGAGAAACTCAGTTATTAGAAAGTATAGCCAGGAATACGACCGCGAAAGATTCTTTTTCGATTGTGGTATGCAACAATACAACTCGAATCATGACGACATTCATTCCGCCAATCGAATTGAAGAGTGATGAGAGATACGAGATAGTACTGGTGAACCTCGAGATGTATCTTTCGTTCCCCAACACCACGGAAGGAAATAATACATTCAGGTATTACGAAGGAATGGATTTGTTCATGATTCACATTCCCAAAGGGTGTTACGATATAGTCAATATGCACTAACGGCTCCAGACTAGAATGAAGATTGACGGTCACGGTGGTGCCACTGACATCAACATAACTGCCAACGGCAATACTCTGCGAACGATACTAGACAAAAGAGGCGGTTATTGGGTGGATTTCAGAGGAGGGGGTGACACTTTCGGGAAGAAGATGGGTTCAATTGAAAGATGTACGAGGGACATGCGACGTCCAAAAACATGGAGGACGTTCTCGCCGTCAATACCATCTTCGTGAACGTCGATGTGATCCTAAGAAGTTACGTAAACGGTGGCACACAGCCCACGATCTATTCGTTCTTTTCGTATGTCTCGATGCGCTACAAGGTCATAGAGCGATCCCGAAACTGAGTCTATCTGTCCGTGATATTGAACACATTGTACAGCGACACCACTAAATTGACGGGTCAAAACGACGGCGAGTTGTTGGATATTCATGGTGGGCGTGTGACGATACGATTTCACATAATAGAAATTTAAAACACAAACAGAAAAATCTGATGCAATGTGTATATTTTATTAAAATAAATTTATTTTTTTTTTTTTTTTATAAAATAATTTTCGTTTTACAAAACATTTTTTTTTTATTTTATGTTAATTTAAATCAATTTTTATATATATAAAAGGAAATTAAAAAACTATGAACAAGAAATTTAATAAAACTAGAATAATAAGAAGTTAAATAAAGAAAATAAACAAAATGATGAGATGCATAAAAAAAACGTGAACTTATCCGAAGGACAGGAAGACAAACTTCGTAGAGCATTAGAAAATCGAGGCTAAGTCGTGATATTGAAATTAGGTCATCATGACCTTGGCGATGGTAGTCGCGACAAAATTGCATGGACTAACATTGCAAGGATTGCAAAAGCACATCGTAATCGAGGAGGACTGACCCAGTCCCACTCATTTGAGATATAATTTGAAAAAGAAAGGCGGTTTCTTAGGAGTGTTGGCAGGACTCGCCACCAGGGCGTTACACAATCTCACCGAGACCCATTGCTGGCTTTGAGTATAGGAGGACTATCGAGACTAACCAGTTCGGAGGCACACAAAATAATGAAAAAACGGGCTGTATTTAAAGAAGGGAGGAATCGTTTGTCGAATCAAAAAGAAAGGTAAAGGTTTTTATCTCACAATCGGGGCGTTTTTGCACTGTTACGCAACTAAAGTATAATGTATCTGGGCCCTTGTTCCGAATCCGTATCAAGAGCCCCTGATACAAGCGTGTGATTCTGCTGTTGCCAAAACAACGGCATTAATATCATTTTTCGATCGCTTCGCGTTTTTCTCTTCAAAGAAATCAATATTAGGTGAGGTTAATATTGTTTTCTCTGAGCCGTATATGACACTGTATCTGCCAACTAAACGCCCTGTAATGCATTTATTATGCACGGCATGCTAAAATGTCACTGGGGAAGTTAACTCATCGAATAGTTAAATTATGCGCACTTTTCGGCATCTTTGCCTTTGGCTGGTTTGTAGCCTATTATTGGGATTTTCATGAACGCTCGAGTCGAGGCTTCTCTCCTGAAGTTAAAGGATTAGCTTTCGCTATGAAATGTGGAAACCTCCACCTCAATAAACGATGAACAGCATATTTTAAAATATAATAAACCTTTACACCGAGAGGGATATTTAATTCACCAGTAATTGTTGCAAAAGTTACAACCAAATTCACGTTGACGAAACACACAGTTGCTCCACTTCGCAAGGCAGTATTCAGTAAAGTGAATCCCAGTGACGTAATTTTCTGGGAAGTGTAACGTCATCACTGACCTCAATATGGAGATCAATGAACGCTATTCTATTTTTCAATTTGCGTCATTCCATCGATAAGGCAAATGAAAAAGTTCCTCTTAAAATAGTTTTATAACACATTTTGTGGTGAATATTGTGAGATAAATTTATCATCACCACAGTATGTGTCTCCGGAAATTCTGATCAAGTCCCGTTGTAGGCACAGAATTGCATTTCGACTCGCCCTAACGGGCTCGTCGAAATACTGTTCTGTTCCCACAGCTCGACTTGATCTGAATTCCCGGAGACACACAGTGTGGTGATAATCTGTATGTATCTAAGACCCTCAATGGGTAGCGGTACATTCCACACCTATGTGGAGTGTCACTATCTGAAAAGAGGACAAAATGTAAGAGGTGGTCGAAGTCTGTTATTAGTTAAATATTCGAATTGTAAAATCATACCCATTCCCGGAATTTTATAAAAAGACGTTTTTTTTTTACAAAAAAAAACAAATAACACAAAAATCATTTTTTTTTATAAAAAATAAGAAAAGAAAAGAAAAGAAAAGAAAAGAAAAGAAAAAAACAAATGGAATTAAGAAGCCATAATATATATATCCTAAAATACCATCAGCTGCTGCTGATGTTTCATCTTCCTCATGTCTTGAACGGGGATGATAAAGGGAACAAATCACTGGACGAAATATTTGAATTAGAGTTACCCACCTTGAAATGATGCAATCTCTAAAAATAATCAGCCTTGGGAAAATATACTGTTTCAATAAACGTTTGAAACATTCTATTGACATCTTGCATTAATGTTGAATATTCCAGATAAATAAAGAGGGTGATTTGATGACTTTTGGGCCTAAAAATTACAATTGTCGTTTGGGGTGTTTTTGTTGGGAATTCCCTGAAACATATGTGCAAGTGACCTGTACTTCCCTTCCTGTCAGTTTTTCTCTCTTATTTGTTGCCTCCCCTCCCCCCCGGCTGTTTTCGAGTCAGAACAAGTTGTCTGAAGGGCAAAACTTGAAAAAGATATTTGAATGCCAAAATTAAAGTTATGCGATCATATTTGTTTTCGCCTGAATGTTATAATGGTCGCCTGTGTGAATATTTAGTTCTGTGATACCTATAGGGAATATTTTTTTTTGCTTCCAAACCAGACTTAATTATTTTTCAGATTATTTCACATTTAAATGTTCATTAGGGCCCACACATCTTGCAAAACTGTTTTATAGTTTTGAAAAGTTACATTTTTCTTACAGTCAGCAATAAAGGCTATATATAGCCAAAATTAAGGCTGTTAATGCAAGCAAATTCACGTCTTGAGCAAGTGTCTTCCCCAGGAGCCCTCTATAACCTCACGCAACTGTAAGTAACATCCTATCGTACCCTATAACACATTTATTTAAAACATGGTTCCCCCTTGTAGTACTAGGGACGAGGGATTCCAATCTCCAGTCCCCACCCAAATCTTCATTCAAACATACAGCCACAAAACCTATTCTGCATTTCTATTCACCGGTATTTAGAAGTTTGTCACTTCTATATTATGGTCTTTAAAATGTTAGAAAACAGTTCCCTTATTGAAAGAGTATTTTGAAACACAAGTTTGGGATGGAAGGGAGGGGATGGGGCTACAGTAGAAAAGATAAGATTACAAGATAATGAAGTGATAGATGTGAATGAATGGCATTTTTGCATAGATCAAAAAATAGTAGTCTTGTTCTAATGATGCCATGGTTCCCATGTTACAGAACAAATTTACAGTGACAGCTGTGAAATATTGCTTTCTCCTTGAACCAAGCCCCATCACCCATACTGAACACTTCTGCTAACGATAAACATTTGGAAAGACTGTACAGTATGTTTTGAGTACTGCAGTACCAAAGTAAATCATACACTTTCAGTTTTTCAGGATTTACTTTGGGGCTGCAGTATTCAAAGTCCACTGAGTTTTTTCTCTGTTTGACAACCTTGTCTTGGTTTTCTTGTCTCACTATATGTTACATTCATTGTATGTCAATCAGTACTGCTATGTAAACTTCCTAAATATGAGACTCCAAGTTTGACTGCCAGCCTGCCTGCCTGCCGTCCGTCCGCCCGCCCGATAGCCCACCCGCCCGCCCGCCCGCCCGCCCGTCCGTCCGTCCGTCCGTCCGTCCGTCCGTCCGTCCATCCGTCCGTCCGTCCGTCCGTCCGTCCGTCCGTCCGTCCGTCCGTCCGTCCGTCCGTCCGTCCGTCCGTCCGTCCGTCCGTCCGTCCGTCCGTCCGTCCGTCCGTCCGTCCGTCCGTCCGTCCGTCCGTCTCTTTATCAGACATGGTGTTTCTTTTCTGTTCATTTGCCTGGCTCTATAGTTTCAATAATTGGCAGCTGACTATCTTTCACGTCACCCCCACCCCCACCCACACACACACAAATGTATTAATCCTCAACGACCACTATATTCTTGACGCAAATGTCTGATTCATCCTCTTTGGAAACATATTTTCTGCAATTTCACGTTTTTTTGTCAGGATGAGTGTCTGTGAGGATTAAAACAAAAGTTGTGAAAGTGCACTTATGGGTACTTGAAGCACACGCATAGCACTATTTAATCAATATTTGATGGTTTTAGGCATTTTAACAGTGTTATGAGATACACCAGTGGCAGTACTGGTCATTCTGTTGGAAACAATCACTGTTTTATGTTTGGTCAGTGCCAAACCAATGTCTCTAGGTGCCTTAACTGAGAAGACTGAGATTCTTTTTACAAACATTGCACAATATTCATCAAACACAATGTGAAATGTCTTAAGAAGCCAGAATGTGATTTAAAAACTATCACAAATGGGGAATTTAAACTCACAAGAGGTTTGTTTGGGGTCAATATTGATTAATTTATGAATTATGTCGTAGTTTTGGATGAAATGGGGACATACCCGGGATCCTATTCAGAACTATATTTTACCACATCAGTATATAGAAGAGAAAATTTGACATCATTTGTCGGGGTAAAATGGCAGAGTCCTTTTGGGCGAAATATATAGCTGGAAACCCAATTTTTTGAACAAAGTGACATTCATATTGTTCGTGGGGGATGCAACACTGTTTTGCTTGTCGTATGGTTAAACGAGACGGAACGATTCCAATAAGCGCATTCCAAAGAACTGCGATAAGCTATGTTTAACCCTTTACCTAACGTGACGGCAGAAAACGGCCAGCGTTATTCACAAAAATCCCCATTCAGTTTTCATTATTTATTCATTTTTGTCTTAAAAACATAGCATATGTTCAGCTCGTTCCAATGACATGTCGTAAGCTATGTTTTTGACGCAAAAAAATGAAAAAAAGTAGATATTCAAGAATTTTGTTTGCAACTGTCTTCTTCCTTTTGTGTTATGTAAAGGGTTAAGGCAAAAATAAGGTTAGGTTGTGTAATGGCTTAAAGAGTTGTCCACCCCCCCCCCCCCCCTGAAGATTCCCCTAACACAAATTGAATAGTTTGTCACTAAAGTGTTTATTTCCCCAAATAATTCGAGTTCTTTTTTGAACTAAATATCCCATAGCTGACGTACTACACTTTTGCGATTGAACTGGGACAGAAGAGTTTTTGGTGGGAGTCTATTGTTGGGCCACATACAGCTCGATGGTACAAGCGGTACAGTTCAACTGTACAATTTGGCTGATATTGTGCTCCCGTTCAAGGCCTTGTTGAACACGAATCCCACCACCATGTATTTTGGAAGCTGTCCAGTGAACATGTCCTTTTTCGTGGTGTTTGAATTTGCTTTCAGTGAGGAAAATACTTTGACCTTCACGCCACCGATAAGATATTTGCTGGTGTGTTTGCAGTGCGTTAGTATGGACCTCTTTTACATTTAACAAGCATTGAAGTATCTCCGATATTGATCCCGTACGTTTCACCATCTGCTTGGTCATTACTGTCGTTCAAAACTGAAATCTATGCGTTTCGAGGAAATCTTTCAAGTACTCTATTTTCATTCACTGATAAAAATCACCCCATGCAAGATTTTAAGGAAAACACCGTTTCTAGCTTTTCAGACAAAATTGAATAATCGCGATGGTCGTTTTTAATTTGGAAATGAATTAATGTATCTGTGGTTAACGCAAAAGTTAGTATTTTACTCTATAGGCTGGGGAAATTAAAGTCTTATTATTCATAAAATGATATAAAAAGCAGAAAAAATAGTTATGGAAACGGATAAATATTTCCGGTAGATTAACCCTTTACCCAACGTGACGACTAAACCCTGTCAGCGCTATTCTCAAAAATCGCCAATTAATTTTCATTATATTTTCATTCTTTGTCTCAAAAACATAGGTTATGACTCTCATTGGAACGAGCTCGTCGAGCTCGTTCCAATGAGGGTCATAACCTATGTTTTCGAGACAGAAAATTAAAAAAAAATCGTTATTGTAGAATCTGTTCTGCAAGTGTCGTCTGCTTTTCATGCTAGATAAAGGGTTAAGTCCTTGAATGCTGAGGCTGGATATTCCTGCCCAGGACAGTATTTCTCTTACCACTGCAATAAGTATAATTGGGTCATATTTAATCAAATTTTACCCCTGTAAATTGAATTAAGTTTTTCACGAACGATTCTTTGTGTTAAATTCAAATTTGATGAAAAATGTCTTGAAAATACTCCCAACCATTCTCGCCCCCTCCATATACCTTTTCACATAGATATGTTTCAAAGATTTTGATTCTATTACAGCTGGGGATAACAATTCTTTAAGTAGCTTTAAAAAAACATTTACTCAACATATCTACCATGACCCGGCATTCGTGTAAGGTGAAGGCCTCTGTAGTAATTACACATTTTCGATTCGAATCGAATCGCGTCCATTATTTGCATTCGAATCAAATCTTGAATCGAATCACCCTTGTAGACGAAGGCAGAAGTTGTTAAATGAACTCATTGGGCTGCACCAAACATTATAGTGCACACCCACGCAGTGGCGTGTGCGCACATAGGTAACCCAGGTACGTATCCATGATTTTATAATTTTTCTATATACCATGCAACAGAGTTTGGGGTGCCACCTGGCGGCGTGGCTCTCCCACTGGCAAAAAATCCAGAATCATTCAACGGATATTTAATTGTTTTTTGGCTTTTCAAAGGATATTATGTAAAATATCTTGTCGCAGAATGCTGGAAACTATGAGAAATAACTAAGTAATGAAGTGACTTTCGAAGTTAGGTAGTTGTCGGCGAGTTAGGTATTGTTTGAAAGTTCGAAGTGCCAATGCCGTCCGTTGTCGGTTTCGTCAGATTCAAAGCCCAGTTTCAATTTTAATTGAGAACGTACACTTCACAAATTGTTGACAACGAATAAAAAAATAAAACAAGTGATTTATTGACACTTTTAGTGAGCCTTTTTTATTTGTGTGGAACTTAGCACGATTTCCTTAGAAACAGCCGGAGTTCGGATGAATTCAAGTTATGTTGACGTACGCTCTGGGGAAAACTTTGTTCTCAAAACATGGGCATGCAGCCTTGTAGTAAAATTTAACAGAAACAGACATGCACGCGAACAGCGATATTCATTTATTTCCTAGATTTTTCTTCACAAGTTCACTGGCTCCAGTCTATGAACTATTTTTACCAGTGATGCTATACAATGAAAGTTTTAGACTGTCAGAATTACAGTGTAGCGGCCAGCCAATTTTGTGATCCGACGTGTTCTCCTAAAGGCTAAATACCAGAACCACTTAGAACTCCCATTTAAATTACAATTCCTCTGTGTTTTGATAAACAATGTTTTAATTACTGGATGCTTTAGACTTTGCAACCAGAATAGAACAGAATTCATCCTCAAGCTAATCAATGTCGTCGCCCTCCTCGTCTGACCAACATCTGGAGGTGGGGATTCTGATATTTTCTAATAATTTAGCAATTTAGCATGTTTCTCCAAAAATGGCAAAAACTTTTAAAAAACCTAAATACCAACCTCCCCAGAACCGACCTCTAAATAGCATTTGCACACTGATTCCAGAGAAAATATTTAATTTCTACCAATTCTAGAATCGTTTTAGCATTCAAAAGGGAACTGAAATTGAATTTATTACAAAATGTGTGACTGCATTTCTGTCTGTCTGTCCATCCATCCATCAGTGAGTTGGACAACTCATAGCCTGGACGATTTGTACCTCTGGCAATTGGTACCTTTTGCTGGACAATTCGTACCCCAGTGTCTGGACAATTCGTACTTTTTCCAGGACAATTTGTACCTTCTGTCTGGATGATTTGTACCCCTCCTCTGGGCAGTATCCGACAGTTCGTACCCCTCTGGACAATTTGTTTCCTCTTCTGCAAATTCATACCCTGCTTAATTAACCCCCTCTGAAAAAATATACATGAGGATGGGGTTGGGAGAGGATTATAAACTTTGAGAAAGGATAAAAAAGGCGATGTCATTTCTATTATTTTAAAAAGACACAGAATATCAAATTCCATGACTTAAAGTAAAAAGCAAGTAGACACTTAACAGATTCAACGTCCCTATTGAGGGAGCTCAGAATTAAAAACGCCAAAAAGAAAATGCTTTATTGAGGGAGCTCAGAATTAAATTATTAAGGCAGCACGCTCTTTAACTTATTATTTGGGGCGTCATAAAATTATTTATTGTTAGATCTTCATCAATTTAAAGAATTATTGTGGCTTCATTAACAAAATAGTGTTTTAACTGTAAAACTACATCCATTACTATCTACAGTTAAAACTAGAAGTCCTGTCACGATCTGTGTTTATCTAGGCTTAATTCTGCGTAGGAATTGCGAGCAATTGCCATATCGAATAACATCCAAAGCACGACAGGTTCTCCTGGTCACCCATCGCAAACACAGGCAATGTTTTTGCCAATGGACCTCCGGGTTACCCGGAGGTCCATTGGCTGAAACATTGCTTGTCCACAGCCCATATGTACAGAATTGGATAGCCTTACTATGGTCATAACGCGTAGATTAACGCGCAGATCAACGTGCTATTTGTGCGCATTTCATGACAGGACTTCTAGTTTTAACTGTACTATAAATTTTCTTTTACCACGTTCAGACCCGAAGTTGATAATACTAGAGATCGCTTTTTCATTTATGCTGTTAAGCGGTGGTTCACCCATTGAAGTTTCATTTCTATGCATAAATCTTGTTTTGATTGGTTGTTTTATGCATATGTTTCTGTTTGTATTACTATCACTCCGACGACTTTTCATTTTCATTTCACTCAGCCAAAACATGAGTCAACAACATTTAAATAGTTAATACATGAGACAGTTTAGTACACTTACTTGAGACAACTTGTACCAAAAAGGAGACAATTAATACTTAATACCTTTTACTGGGACAATTTGTACCTTTTGTCCAGACAATTTGTACCTTGTTGTCAAGACAATTCGCACCCCCCCCCCCCACTCCCCCCACCCCACTGTGGTATGAATTGTCCAGGGTGCAAGTTGTCCAAGAACTGTCCATCACAGACAGCGATTCTTTGATTTTCATTTGCCCGGTTGTACATGTACATTTTCAGTAACTGGCTTCTGACTATTTTTCACACTGTAACCCCCTCCACCTTACACACACATACACAAATATACTAAACATTAAAGAGCAATATCTTTTTGAAACAAATATCTGATTCATCCTCTCTGGAAAACACACATGTACATTGTATTTTCCTTAATTTTACTCTTTTTATCAAAATGGGTCATGAGTGTCTGTAGGGATTAAATCCAAGGTTCTAAAAGTGCCTTTATGGGTACTTGAAGCATAAGCATCGCACTACAGAATCAATATTTGATGGTTTTAGGCATTGTAATGGTGCTATGGGATACCACATGAGCTGCACTGTCATGCTGTTGGAAAAAATCAATGTGTAATGTTTTGTCAGAGACATACCAATGACACTTAATTAAGAAATCTGAGGGATTTTAAATTTTTTTTTTTTTTTACAAAAATTGCAAAATATTCATCAAACACAATATGAAATATCTTAAGAAGCCAAAATGTGATTTAAATACTATCACAAATGGGAAATTTAATATCATAAGAGATTTGTTTTGTGTCAACATCAATTAATTTATGAATTATATCATAGTTTTGGATGAAAGTGGGTATGCTGGGGGTCCAGGGGACACATTCAGGGCTATATTTTACCACATCAATATGTACAAGAAAATTTGAAATCATTTGTTAGGATAAAATGGCACTGTCTATTGATATTGGTGATTTATATAGCTGCAACCCCAGTTTTTGAAACAAAATTGACATTCATTTTGTTGTGTGTGGAGTGGAGGGGGGGGGGGGGGGGGTGAACACCACTCTTTCTCTTGCAGTATGGTTAAATGAGACAGATTTTTCCCCAAACTATTGTCTGCTGATGCAGATTTTAGTTTTATTTTGGGATTGGGGTAGTTTTCAAAGAAAGCAGTGAATTCTCATGCAGAAATGACTCTTTTATCAAATGAGAGAGGTAAAATGTATCTTTGGAAGGATTAAAATGTATGTTAAAATCCCCCCCTAGAAAAAATCCCCCCCCCCCCCCCCCCCATCATTTTTACACACTCAGCAACCCCCCCCCCCCCCCCCGCCACAGTTTTTGAGGGTAGTACCACAATCTCCCACATTATTTTAAGAGCAGTACAAAAATCCCCCTCCCGGCCTTTCACACCAAAAGGTTAAAAGGCAGTCTAAGAGGATTTAAAAACTTATGTATTTAATTTATAAATTACATAAACACTCATCACTATTTACAAGAAAACATGCCTCAAAAACTATTTATCAAGACTGTTATTTATTTATTTATTGGAGTTTGAGGACACTTTCAACAGCCTGTGTCACCTCGTGACGGACAGTTTTATGGGTGGAGGAAGCTAAAGTGCACTGAGAGAACCACTGGGCAACTGTCCACCGTGCTAACTCCACACAAGCAAGGTTAGCATTGATTGAAGCGACAAGTGCTCGGCCTCGAGTGGTAAAAAGTTTTGGACATTTTTGTATGGCTTTAAATATACTTCAACAAATTAGGAAGGGGAATTTTTGTTCACCAGAAATTATGGAGGGAGGAATTTCTGTTCCCCTGAAGAAAACATTGGTGGGGGGGGGGGGTTGGGGGGAGGGGGGGGGGGGGTGCGCAATACATACATGTAAATGTACATGTATTTTGGCTTCCAACACTGATTTAATTATTATTTTTTGGATATTACACGTATTTCACATTTAAATGTTCATTCGAGAACCACAGACCGAATAATACTGTTTTATTTTTTGAAAAGTTATATTTTTGTCACAGTCAGCAATAAAGGCCATATATTGCCAAAAATAATGTTAAATGCATCTTGAGCTGGTGTGGCTTCCAGAACTGAGAAGCACACTATAACCTCTGGCAAATGGCAAATACACATGTAACCGCCTATTTTACCCTATTAACACATTTAATTAAACCATGGTTTCCCCTCATAGTACTTGTGATAGAGGGGATTCCAATTATATTCCAATCCTCTCCCAAATCACCATCCAAACACTTAGCAAGAAAATCCATATTTCACTTGTATTCACTGGTATAATAGAAGTTTTCTCCATATTATGATAACCCTTTACCTCACATGAATAGAAGATAGCACTTTTGAATAACTATTTTCTTTTTATTTTTTTCTGTCAAAAACATAGCTATGACTCCCCACCACCCCCTCACTGGAATGAGCTGAACAAGCTCATTCCAATGAGGGGGTCATAAGCTATGTTTTTGATGCCAAAAAATGCAAAAATAATTAACATTGAATGGCAATTTTGGTGAATGGTGCTAGCCGGTTTTGGCTGTTACATTGAGTGAATGATTAATAGAAGCTTTCACCATATTATGATGTTAACCCTTTACCTTACATGAAAAGAAGATAGCACTTTTGAATAACTAATTTCTTTTCGTTTTTTGCGTCAAAAACATAGCTATGACCCCCCCCCCCCCCCACACACACACATACACACACACACTGGAATGAGCTGAATGAGCTCATTCCAATGAAGGGTCATAAGCTATGTTTTTGATGCAAAAATAATGAACATTGAATGGCAGTTTTGGTGAATGGTGCTAGCCTGTTTTGGCCATTACAATGAGTGAGTGATTAAAAATGTTAAAAAACAAGTTCCTCATTCACAGAGAATTTTGGAACATAAATTTGGGGAAGGGGGGTGGGGGGGGGGGGTACAGTGGGAAAAGTAACAAAACTGCAGATGTGAATGAATAGCTTTTGTGTACAGCTACCAGTAGGTAATAAAGGCCGATGTACTATCACTTGTACATGTACGTGTACAACATACGCTCACGATGCGTTCACCAACGTGGAATTCAGTGTTAAATCACACGCTTGTTCACAAAACTGTACATGATCTTGAATCCCCCCCCCCCCCCCCCCCCACCATGTACAGTTGTGACTCCTAGATCGCGCTTTTAACTTTTAAATACTCGTTGTGAACGCGCGTTTTTAAAAAAAAGGGTGAAATCGTGCATCTTCACTTGTTTTTTGTACGTAATTTTTCGTCGACGTCCCCATCGCAGATCAGACCATCGATCCATCGTTGGCGAACGCGATCAAAAGCAAAAAATTCTGGGTCATCATCAAAAAACAGTTTTGAGGACTCTAGATCAGCGATTCAGAACCCGCAATTGTGTTGAGACAGATGATCCAGAACCCGCAATTGTTTTGAGGCGGTGGGGTTTTTTTTCTCCCATTTATGACATTATTAGGGGAATTCCTCCACTATGAGAAATTCTAAAAAAAAACTCAGCTGATCGAGCGATCGGATCGCTCGATTCTCGTAAAAACTCGATCCACTTTTTGATGCCCAAAAGCTTGAAAATAAGTAATCAGCCAATCATTTCACGTTCCTAACGCTAATTAACCAATCAGATTGCTTGATTCTCATAAATTTAATCATGCAAAGTTATCTCCCCTCGTCGTGGGGGTGGGGGTCACGCCCGTCATAAAAAGGTGAATCGCGTTTAATAACGTGGATATAATGGTTAGAGCAATGTATACCAAAAACCAAAAGCTCGAAGAGCTTGAAATAAGTAATCACCCAATCACTTCACGTTCCTAACGCTAATTAACCAATCAGATTGCTTGATTCTCATAAACTTAATCATACCAAGTTATCTCCCCTCGTCGTGGGGGTGGGGGTCACGCCCATCATAAAAATCGAAGCTTCGAGAAGGTGGTCACGTGACCTATCAATTTGAAGGTCTCGACGAGTGGATTAAGAAGATCGTAATTTTGACCCTCGTCGTGGGGTGGGGTCACGACCAGAGCCGAAAAACGTCTTCCTTTTTACATATCCAGGCATGTGAGGTATTGATATGAAGGGCTCGATGAATACATTACAAAAATGACGTTTTTCATTTTATGTGGGGGTGGGGGTCACGCCCATCATAAAAATCGAAGTTTCGAGAAGGTGGTCACGTGACCTATCAAACTGAAGGTATCGACGAGTGGATTAAGAAGATCGTAATTTTAACCCTCATCGTGGGGTGGGGTCACGACCAGAGCCGAAAAACGACTTCCTTTTTACAAAGCCAGGCATGCGAGGTATTGATATGAAGGGCTCGATGAATACATTACGAAAATGACGTTTTTTCATTTTATGTGGGGGTGGGGGTCACGCCCATCATAAAATCGAAGTTTCGAGAAGGTGGTCACGTGACCTATCAAATTGAAGGTATCGACGAGTGGATTAAGAAGATCGTTATTTTAACCCTCGTCGTGGGGTGGGGTCACGACCAGAGCCGAAAAACGACTTCCTTTTTACAAAGCCAGGCATGTGGGTATTGATATGAAGGGCTCGATGAATACATTACGAAAATGACGTTTTTTCAATTTATGTGGGGGTGGGGTCACGACCAGAGACGAAAAACGTCTTCCTTTTTACAAATCCAAGCATGTGAGGTACTGATATGAAGGGCTTGATGAATACATTACAAAAATGACATTTTCCACCATCGCCGTGGGGATGGGGTTAACACCGATCAGAAAATCAAAAACAAAAAGTTTCGAGAAGATAGTCGTGTGACCTATCAAATTAAAGCTATCGACAAGGATATTATGAAAATCATAATCTTTCCCTTCTTATAACGGTGGAGTTGGGACCATCTTGAAATCGAAAGTATCAAGAAAAGGTAGTTTTGGAACATATTAAATTGAAAAAAAACAAGTTGAATCTGATGCATCATTCATTTTTTTAATATCTGTGTTTAAAAACGTAAAGAATGTTTTCAAAAAAAAAATATATATATATACGATTGTTATGCGAATTAGAGATGCACACGCTTATTAACAAGTCACGCCTTAAGATGTTTCCTTCAATAATAACTCTGTTTACTGAACCATAGATTTGGCAATACAAAAATTATAAGTTGATCTTCTAACGTTTCTACATATTGAGGATAGCCTATTTCACCATTTCCGAAAAAAGTGTCAATCCAAACTATTTTTTTTTTAGGAAACAATGCCCACGTCGAGAAGACATTACAAACTGAATCAGTATAATCTTGAATGAATTCAAATAATATACCATTTGTCACGTGTTATAGAAAAGATTTGTAAACAGTCTAAACGCACGTATGGAAAAGTTGTTTTGTTTTGTTTTTTACAACAGGAGTTAAAATATTTTAAGATAGGTGGCGTTATATAAATACAGCAACAACACAAAAACAGTGTTTACAATGTGTCAGCGTATGACTGAATGAAAATGAGAAAAAGCTATTTTTTCTAACCACTTGATAGCGAAGCATTACATCAGTAGTCGCGATATTTGATGTCATCCAACAGCAGCCAAGACATTAAGCTTTTTACGTCGACATACCACTTGTCCAAAACGATTCTCTTTTAACCCTAAACGGGTGAAATACATCTCGGTAACGACTCCCTTTTTTTTCTTGATCAGACACAGTTGTTGGCGGAAAGTTGACTGGAGGGTCGTTCAAAACAATTGATCAAATATATCGAACGAAAACGAGTCATTTTTTTAACTACGATTGTCGCCGTATTCTAAACGTCATCGATTTACCGAAATAAGCACAATATCTCATGGGTTTTTTTTTTAGTTTGTTTTTTTTAAAGATTTTTTGATGACATAAAAAGGTTGCATGCGCAGCAAAAATAACCAGTTTATCTTTCTTGCTTCTCACGTTTTCGAGTTGTAAGAATCGTTTGTTTTTGGTCAGTCTGTCTTGAAAATCGAATATGTGTTTGATAAACGGATCGAACGATTTTTTCATCTTTTTTTTTTTTTACCTTCCAGAGGAACTTCGAATTCTCCTCTTTCGCTCACGAAAACCCGTTGATCATTTCCAGGTTCTATCCAGGTGAGCAATATACTGTAACACATCGCGCTATCGTAAGGACAATTCTGCTTTTTGTAAGGATTTTATAACCTACATTAGGTAGGGATACGGACCCTCTAGAATTTCAAATTCTCGACATTATCCCTATCTTTTTTTACACAGTAGAGTAATAAGACCTAATCTCTGAGACTCTGACAGATTTTACCAGAGATAAAACGCTCGGGTTGATATACTTCCACTTCATGTTCTAATGATACTGAAGCGGGAGTTCTCTCTCTGAATACTACTATGGAAAACTGTGATTATAACCCTCAACTAAATTGTCCAACACAAAAAAAAATATATTTTTTTTTTCTCGATTTTATCCTTGCCTTCTGATTTTTATTAACATGACAACCTAGATTTTTGATGCTATCAGACCTGTTCATGTTTTTGTTTGCTGAAATTTCACCGTTGCTTTCATTGCTACCGCTGTGAGTATTGTTGCTGCCGCTTGATAGACTGTTGATTAAAAACTCAATCAGCGTTTGTAACATTTTTTTGCAAAGCATCAAGTTTTTCAAAACATTTTGCTTTAAAATTTCCTTTCTCTCAATTCTGACCAGATGCATTCGTTTGGGTGCTCAGTTGTTTGGTTTTCACCTGATTTTTCTTGTCGACATGTTGTTCAGTTGTCTCAAATGTCGACTACGATGGCGTGATTTGTTCCAAAGGAGGAGAACGTGTAGCCAACTGACAGTCCGAGATGACGATTGCGATTCATCATCAAAATCAACATAAACTGATTTCTGCGGAACTTTTGGTAGTGAAGCAGCATCAGGTTCTACATTGTCCGATCTCAGCATAATATTATTGTCCTCCACAAATCCATCAAAATGGACAAAGTTAAATTCGTCAGTGTCAGTAAATTTCACAATGTACCATGGGTTACCCCCTTCTTACCTCCCTAATTGGGTTCCGCGTCCGGTATCTGGTATTCAAAGCTACCACCTGCGTTCTAATCCGAATTTACGCGTACCTCAATACGTCTGTTGAGCAGCTCAAGAGTTCTCTTGATAAGGACAATTAATTCCCTCAATCTTTTACAATAATATTTAATCTCGGATAGCCTAAATATATCACTGTAGACTGCAGCTCCAGTGCAGTAATTTGAACACCACTTGTTTATCAATAAATTTGCAACATCCCCGTTTTACTCTTGTGGAGAGCAAGAAACGGTTGATCACCTCTTGCTCTGTTCTCCATTTTACAGCTCAATAAGAAGGTAAACTGTTGGAACGTTTCCCTGCTATGCAGATTCTGATACACTCTTGTATGGCTCAATCACATAAGTAACCAATTGAACCAAGCTATCTTTGGTACTGTATAGTCTTATATTTTGAAGGCAGAGTCTCAGAGATTAGGTCTTATTACTCTACTGTGTAAAAAAAGATAGGGATAATGTCGAGAATTTGAAATTCTAGAGGGTCCGTATCCCTACCTAATGTAGGTTATAAAATCCTTACAAAAAGCAGAATTGTCCTTACGATAGCGCGATGTGTTACAGTATATTGCTCACCTGGATCGAACCTGGTTTTCGTGAGCGAAAGAGGAGAATTCGAAGTTCCTCTGGAAGGTAAAAAAAAAAAAAAAGATGAAAAAATCGTTCGATCCGTTTATCAGACACATATTCGATTTTCAAGACAGACTGGCCAAAAACAAACGATTCTTACAACTCGAAAACGTGAGAAGCAAGAAAGATAAACTGGTTATTTTTGCTGCGCATGCAACCTTTTTATGTCATCAAAAAATCTTTAAAAAAAAAAAAATTAAAAAAACCCATGAGATATTGTGCTCATTTCGGTAAATCGATGGCGTTTAGAATGCGGCGACAATCGTAGTTAAAAAAATGACTCGTTTTCATTCGATATATTTGATCAATTGTTTTGAACGACCCTCCAGTCAACTTTCCGCCAACAACTGTGTCTGATCAAGAAAAAAAAGGGAGTCGTTACCGAGATGTATTTCACCCGTTTAGGGTTAAAAGAGAATCGTTTTGGACAAGTGGTATGTCGACGTAAAAAGCTTAATGTCTTGGCTGCTGGTGGATGACATCAAATATCGCGACTACTGATGTAATGCTTCGCTATCAAGTGGTTAGAAAAAAGAGCTTTTTCTCATTTTCATTCAGTCATACGCTGACACATTGTAAACACTGTTTATTTGTTGTTGCTGTATTTATATAACGCCACCTATCTTAAAATATTTTAACTCCTGTTGTAAAAAACAAAACAAAACAACTTTTCCATACGTGCGTTTAGACTGTTTACAAATCTTTTCTATAACACGTGACAAATGGTATATTATTTGAATTCATTCAAGATTATACTGATTCAGTTTGTAATGTCTTCTCGACGTGGGCATTGTTTCCTAAAAAAAAAAATAGTTTGGATTGACACTTTTTTCGGAAATGGTGAAATAGGCTATCCTCAATATGTAGAAACGTTAGAAGATCAACTTATAATTTTTGTATTGACAAATCTATGGTTCAGTAAACAGAGTTATTATTGAAGGAAACATCTTAAGGCGTGACTTGTTAATAATCGAGTGCATCTCTAATTCGCATAACAATCATATATATATATATATTTTTTTTTTGAAAACATTCTTTACGTTTTTAAACACAGATATAAAAAAATGAATGATGCATCAGATTCAACTTGTTTTTTTTCAATTTAATATGTTCCATAACTACCTTTTCTTAATACTTTCGATTTCAAGATGGTCCCAACTCCACCGTTATAAGAAGGTAAAGATTATGATTTTCATAATCTCCTTGTCGATAGCTTTAATTTGATAGGTCACACGACTATCTTCTCGAAACTTTTTGTTTTTGATTTTCTGATCGGTGTTAACCCCATCCCCACGGCGATGGTGGAAAATGCCATTTTTGTAATGTATTCATCAAGCCCTTCATATCAGTACCTCACATGCTTGGATTTGTGAAAAGGAAGACGTTTTTCGTCTCTGGTCGTGACCCCACCCCCACATAAAATGAAAAAAAACGTCATTTTCGTAATGTATTCATCGAGCCCTTCATATCAATACCTCACATGCCTGGTTTTGTAGAAAGGAAGTCGTTTTTCGGCTCTGGTCGTGACCCCACCCCACGACGAGGGTTAAAATTACGATCTTCTTAATCCACTCGTCGAGACCTTCAATTTGATAGGTCACGTGACCACCTTCTCGAAACTTCGATTTTATGATGGGCGTGACCCCCACCCCCACATAAAATGAAAAAACGTCATTTTCGTAATGTATTCATCGAGCCCTTCATATCAATACATCATATGCCTGGCTTTGTAAAAAGGAAGTCGTTTTTCGGCTCTGGTCGTGACCCCACCCCACGATGATGGTTAAAATTACGATCTTCTTAATCCACTCGTCGAGACCTTCAATTTAATAGGTCACGTGACCACCTTCTCGAAACTTCGATTTTTATGATGGGCGTGACCCCCACCCCCACATAAAATGAAAAACGTCATTTTTGTAATGTATTCATCGAGGCCTTCATATCAATACCTCACATGCCTGGATATGTAAAAAGGAAGTCGTTTTTCGGCTCTGGTCGTGACCCCACCCCACGACGAGGGTTAAAATTACGATCTTCTTAATCCACTCGTCGAGACCTTCAATTTGATAGGTCACGTGACCACCTTCTCGAAACTTCGATTTTTATGATGGGCGTGACCCCCACCCCCACGACGAGGGGAGATAACTTGGTATGATTAAGTTTATGAGAATCAAGCAATCTGATTGGTTAATTAGCATTAGGAACGTAAAGTGATTGGGTAATTACTTATTTCAAGCTCTTCGAGCTTTTGGTTTTTGGTACACATTGCTCTAACCATTATATCCACGTTATTAAACGTGATTCACCTTTTTATGACGGGCGTGACCCCCGCCCCCACGACGAGGGGAGATAACTTTGTATGATTAAATTTATGAGAATCAAGCAATCTGATTGTTTAATTAGCATTAGGAACGTGAAATGATTGGCTGATTACTTATTTTCAAGCTCTTCAACCTTTTGGGCATCAAAAAGTGGATCGAGTTTTTACGAGAATCGAGCGATCCGATCGCTTGATCAGCTGAGTTTTTTTGAGAATTTCTCATAGTGGAGGAATTCCCCTAATAATGTCATAAATGGGAGAAAAAAAACCCCACCACCTCAAAACAATTGCGGGTTCTGGATCATCTGTCTCAACACAATTGCGGGTTCTGAATCGCTGATCTAGAGTCCCCAAAACTGTTTTTTGATGATGACCCAGAATTTTTTGCTTTTGATCGCGTTCGCCAACGATGGATCGATGGTCTGATCTGCGATGGGAACGTCGACGAAAAATTACGTACAAGATACAAGCGAAGATGTACGATTTCACCCTTTTTTTAAAAACGCGCGTTCACCACGAGTATTTGAACGTTAAAAGTGCGATCTAGGAGTCACAACTGTACATGGAGGGGATTCAAGATCATGTACAGTTTTGTGAACAAGCGTGTGATTAAACACTGAATTCCACGTTGGTGAACGCATCGTGAAAATATGTTGTACACGTACATGTACAAGTGATAGTAGATCGGCCTTTATTACCTACTGTCATGTACTGTTTAAACGTATTCTTAAACTTCACCAATTCAATTAACAGTCAGTTTATTATATTAAAGACGGAAAGATTTTTATTACTTAAAACATAAAAATATAATTAAACATTTAATTTTGAAAATAATAAAAACAATTAAAACGAAAGATGTTTTTACAGATAGATCCTAGACATCGAGATCTAATTTTAGGCGAGTATGAACGTGCTAAGAAGGGGATTCAGTCAGCTGATAGGAGCAGACGTCTTGGTGAGATGGAACTCAAACGCGAAGCCACAAAAATATTTAAATCTGTGACGGAGGGTCAAGAGCGAAGCAGGAAGGAGAAAGTCGAAGAATTGAGACCCATAAAGTAGAGTTCTTTGAGAATGGGTTCGTTGCCTCCTAGTTTTAGAAATCGGTATTCCGTTCAATCTACACTGGATTACGTTCCCACGGGAATTCAAACAGATATGAGCGAGAGCGACGATACAGCTTCGACTATCACCACTAGTAGCGTCGCATCGTCCGATGATGATAGCGGTAAGAGAGATCAGTCGTATGGATTTTATAAGGATTCGGAGGGAAGGATTTTTGTAGGAGACACAGAAGTAGAAATTTACGATGATGAATTGATCGTGGGTTCGAACAAATACGAATTCACCGATGGTCTGCGCAGATTGCTCCTTTACGACAAGCCTAGCGATTACACGGATCAGGATTTCGATAATTACGGAGACATTCTGGTTCAGACCCACGCCATGAAGAGAAATAACGATGCCAGAGAGACGAGAACCAAAGCCAACAGAGGTTACAAGTGGACGAAAGTGGTGAAACCCATATGGGATATGAACAAGAAGTACGTCGAATCGGTGACTGGCAAAGGGGTGAAAACCACTTTTCTTCCGAGCGATTCCGACGCTCTGTCTCAGAGATTGAGTTTGTTGATGGCGAGCAGACGGGCTGGTAACACAGGATTAGATAATCAGATAGTTGCTATATCTGACGAATTGTTAAGACAGAAGGTTTTGAATAAAAACCAGTATATAAGGCTGATGAACGAATTGAAGGATTGATGTGTATATAATAAGTAGAGAGAAACAAACAAACAAACAAAAAAATAAAACAGTAAATTTTTACACTAGAATAATAAAAGTATTTAAAAACAACAAAACGATTTACCAGTGAAAAAAACAAAAATATATTATAAAATATGTTGGTGATAAAGAACAGGGGATACGTCAGGACTTACGTTTAAGGCGGTTCTGGCATCGTCGATTCTATAATGCGAGTGTTCACGAGAGATGCGGGTAGAAAACTCGCATCGACTGCGTTTGAGGTCGGTAAGAAGACGGCATTGGATGCTGGTAAGAAAGCCTCTTCCGAAGCCAGTGGTAGGATAGCTTCTGTGGCTGGCAAGAGGGCAGCCGACGCGTTGATCGACAAGTTGATAAGTCCGCCGGCGAAGCGAGCTGCGCTAGAGCGAACGCCGAAAAGTTGGAAAGATTTTAAGAATGCTGTGGTGCCCATACAAGATTTAGCCAAAATGACGAGTGGATCCTGATTGAAGAGAACTCGCGACGGTGCGATATAAAAAAATAATAACATTAAAAACAGAGTTTGAAAAACATAAAAAATTTGCATTTGAAAAGAATCTAAAATAACAAACAAAAAAAATAAAACAAAGATGAACATTAAAGATATGTCTTGGAACGACGCCGCGACCAAGAGGTCGAATAACGAGTTCTTTCCCAAAAGCATAAGAGGTTTGATAGTGGGAAAATCGAATTGTGGAAATACCAATCTGTTGATGAATCTGTTGTCCCGACCTGACTGGTTGGATTACGACAGATTGTTCGTGTTTGGCAAGAGCTTGTTTCAACCCGAATACAGATTGCTTCGAGAGTGCATGGATCGCAGATTGCCCAAGGACGTCATAGCCAGAATCTTTGACAGTAGGGAGGAATTCGACAAGAGCGAAGCTCCACTTTCGACCATTTTGGCCGGTGCGGCGATGGAGCTGATGAAGAGAAATGCATCTTCGAACGTCGAGTGTCGATTTTATGAGAATGCTAGCGACGTTCCGGATCCCAGAGAACTGAAATCGGAAGATAAGAATCTCATGATTTTCGACGATCTGCTTTTGGAGAGACAGAACCGATGCGAATCGTATTATGTTAGGGGTCGACACAGCAACGTGGACTGTTTCTACCTGTCGCAAAATTATTTTCGATTGCCCAGACAGACGATAAGGGAGAACGCTAATTTTCTATGTCTCTTTCGCCAAGATCTCAAGAATCTCAATCACATCTACGGCGATCACGTCGCAAACGACATGAGCGCGGTGGAATTCAGGAGATTGTGCAAGAGGGTTTGGGATGGTGGACTTTACAATTTCGTCGTGATCGATTTGACAAGCGAATTTAATCGCGGAAAATATCGGTGCGGATTCGACAAGTTTTATGTTTCTGATGATAATAAGATAGAGCGTGAAAATAAAATTTAGAAAATAATAAATCTTCAAATAATTAGTTTTGAATAAAAAAAAATAAAATTAAATATAATGTTCGAACATGGAGAATTGTTAGGACGGATAGCCGAGAATACGGCTGCAAAACAATCCATTCAAATCGTGGTGAGTGGCGATTCGACTCGATTCGCTACGAAATTCGAACCTTCCATCGAATTGAATAGAAAGAAAAGTTACGAGATGGCTTTGGTGAATCTGGAGACTTATTATTCCTGAAAATACAGTCGACATTCTCGCTGTCAATAGCATTCTGGTGAACGTGGACGTGATTGCTGGAAGCTACATGAATGGTAGCCCTCAACCGACGATCTATTCCTTCTTTCCAAACGTGTCGCCGGGTTATAAGATCGTGGAGCGACCTCGAAATTTAGTTTATCTACCAGTGATTTTAGACACGTTGTATAGTCTCAAAACCACGTTGATGGATCAAAATGGTGAACTGTTAGATCTTCGCGGAGAGAGAGTGACGATACGATTTCACATAAGAGAAATATAAAAGCAAAAAATATTGTGTATATATATAGATAACAAAAATAAAATAAACGCAATATTAATTTTACAAAATTATTTTAATATAATTATTAAACAAGAAACAATTGAAGAAATATATTTTAAAAAACAGAATTATGACACAATACGTGGTTAAAAACGTGAACATATCCGCAGGACAGAGGAAGAAACTTAAGAGAGCATTAACAACTCGAGGCGAGGCGGTGAGATTCAAATTCACTCACGAAGATCTGATGAGAGGCGGTCAGGATTCGATCGCCTGGACCAGAAGTCAAATCAAAAGGATGGAGAAAGCGATTCGCGATGGAAGAGGGTTGACGGTGAGATTGAGTCCCGCTCAATTGAGATACAATTTGAGAATGAAAGGTGGTTTCCTACCGCTATTGGCAGGAATCGCCGCAAAAGCATTACCCTTCGCCGCAAAGGCGCTACCCTTTCTCGGAAAGACTCTCGGCGTGGGAGCTCTCACGGGACTCGCTAGTTCGGCAGTTGAGAAATTAATGGGAGGCAGCGGACTGTTTTCGAAGAAGGGAGGAGCTGTGTGTCGCGTCCACATAGACGACAGCGGTAAAGGATTGTATCTAGAACCCGTTAGAGGTGGCAACTCTCTGAGAGGAAACGGTCTCTATCTGAAGAGTGGACGGAACGTTGAGCGACTCTGTAAGGGTTTGTTGCTCAGTGAGAATTCGCCGTTTAAGAACATACCGATTTTGAATATGTTATTATAATATAAAATTATATAAAATATAAATCATAGAAAGTATAAAATAATATATTTAAAATGGATAAAAAGGTGGAGAAACAATTAGACGATAATGACGAATATCGCGAGACAGAGTGCGAAGAAACAAAAAAAAAATGAGATCAAAAGATGATCTCATTACTTTTTTTTTTTTTTTTTCATTTTTCTTCGCTAAAAATCAATCTCTCTATTGTTTATATTTCCAAGTCCGTTATTAGCATGTTGACACTCGTGTCTTCTCCTTTTTTGAAAACGTGTTGAATGTTTATCTTTACTCTTTTGAGTTTTTTTACATCGGTCAACTCGCTCTCACCACCCAATTTCTCCACGAGTTCGAATGAGATATTTGGAAATATGTAATTTCCATAGGGCAACAACAAATCGTCCTTGTCGAATTCTCTATCTTCGGCGATGATGATGTTCTGCAGATCGCTTTGGTACTTGTAAATCAAATCGAGCGCGGCTTCATCCAATTTCAAAGGCATCTTATATTTGTCGTATTTGTGCTCTAAGCCCTTCGTCTCGACCTCGTTCAATTCGATGGGATCGTGTCGTTGTAATCTATAGATTTTATGACCGAATTTCTTATTTGTTTCGACTCGTTTCAATTTCAATTTGCATCTTTTAGGTGTTGTTGTCCTCATGATAGATTATTTAGTTTTTTGTTTTTACGAATTCTTGCAAATAATGTATATTTTAAATTTTGTATTTAAATAATAGTTTGTTAAAAAAGTTTGTTTATTTTTTTTTGCTCTTTATATATATAAAAAAAAAGTTGTTTTTTTAATTTTTAATTTTTTTAATGTAAAATTTTTTAGTAAAAGTTTTTTTCTCTTTATATATATAAAAAGTTAAATTTTAAATTTCAATCTCTCTATTGTTTATATTTCCAAGTCCGTTATTAGCATGTTGACATTCGTCATTTTTCCACTTATGAAAATGGTTTGAATGTTTATCTTTACTCTTTTGAGTTTTTTTCATCGGCGAATGCACTCTCACCACCCTATTTGTTCACGAGTTCGAGTGAGATTATTGGATATATGTAACTTCCATAGGACAACAATAAATCACCCTTGTCGAATTCTCTGTCTTCGGCGACGATGATATTATTCAGCAGATCGCTTTGGTACTCGCAAAACAAATTTAGCGTGGCTTCATCCAATTTCAAACACATTCGATATTTGTGGTAGTAGCACTCTAAGTCCACCATCTCGACCTCATTCAATTCGATTGGATAGTGTTGTTGTAATGTATAGATATTAAAACCGAATTTCTCATACGCTTCGTCTCATTTCAATTTCAATTTGCCTCTTTTAAGTGTTGTTGTCATGATCGATTATTTGGTTTTTATGAATTCTTGCAAATAATGTATATTTTAAATATTGTATTAAAAAATTGAATTTAAAATTTAACTTTTTTTTTTTTTTTTTTTATTTATTTATATAAAAAGAGTAAAAAAGCCAAACTTTTTTAACAAATTATTTAATACAAAATTCCAATAAAATATTCTTACAAATGAAGCAAACAGATAAAACAATGGTAAATTTAAATGAGAAAACCATACCTCAGTTAAACGAGATTTGTAAACTATTACAAATTTCAGATTTCAGAAATCACAGAACTAAATCAAAAAAAAATGATGTCATACAAGAATATTTGCGAAACGCTAGAAAGGCAAATGAAATGTCGATAGCAACGACGTCAAAAGATGCATCGGTTGTGAAAAATGAGAAGATAGTAAAAGGAATCGAAATGCCGACGTCGAAAAAAAACAAAAATGTTTTGATTGTGAAAAATAAGAAGACGACTAAATGAAAAGCCATTGAAGAACATCAAGTTTCCAAAGAAAAGAAAAGAAAAACGAAAACGAGTGATGCACTTCAGATTCAAGACAAACGAGATATATCGAGCGAAATTCAACGAGCAAATGACGAAGAGAAAGGAGAAGAATATGTAACACGACTCGTTGCGGAACTATTCCAATCGAAACCTGTAGAACGGGAGAGTGCAATCAAAGGCATTTTTAAAACTTTCGATGTGGTTCCCTCGTTCAAGAAAATTGATCCAAAATTGTTCATGGAATGGGTGAACAAAAAAGTATTGGATTTGTTTCACAAATACATGAACGTGGGATTAAAAATTAAGATGATACTCCATTGCATAATGAATAAAATCGACGTGAAGTCCGGCGAGAGCATCGTGAAAAATGCATATTTCAGATCTAACGTCGAACCCGTATTTCAAGGTTCAGATCTATCGGACGTTTTCGAAAAGATGAAAGACAAGATGTTGACGTCTCTCGCGAATTATCAACATGAAGGTAGTAATTGGACATTCGATGAGGTGTTGAAACTCGAAATTCACATAAATAAAAATGAACCGTTGAAAGGATCTTCCTACTTGGAATTACCATATTTCTTGACTAAGAAACACGCCGTGGTCAACGTGAGAAATAAAGATGATCAGTGTTTTAAATGGGCAGTCACCTCCGCTTTATACCCTGTCAAAATAAACTCTGATAGAGTTTCTCGTTACAAGGAAACTTCTAAAAATCTCAATTGGACCGGAGTGACTTTTCCAACAGAGTTAAAACATATCGAACGTTTCGAGGTTCAAAATCCCACCGTAGCGGTGAACGTCTTGGGATACGACGAGGAAAAACGAACGATCTATCCTGTTAGACAGACTTCGTATCTCAGAAGAGAAAAGACGATTATTTTATTATTGATTTCAAATGGTGACAATCGTCATTATTGTTGGGTTAAACATCTGAGCCGATTATTGTCGAAACAAAATAATAATCATAACGGAAAGATATTTTTATGTTTCAATTGCATGAACATATTTAAGACCGGAAAATCATTAGCGAAACATCAGGAATATTGCAACGAAAATCAATGTGTCGCCGTCGAAATGCCAAAACCCAACACCATCGTGAAGTTTGAAAATCACAATAGAAGGTTAAAAGTACCATTCGTCATGTACGCCGATTTCGAATGTTTCACCACGAAAATGAGTTCCTGTCAACCCAACACTCTTCAAAGTTACGTCGAAAGATATCAAAAACACATACCTTTGGGCTATTGCATTTACGTGAAATGCGCTTTCGACTCGCAACATGACATGGGTCCCTTCACGTACACGAAACAGTGTGAGGACGACGACGTGGCTCAAAGGTTCGTGGAAGAGTTAAAATCGAAAATTCAAATGTTATACGACAAATTCAAAACTCCAGAAAAAATGATCATCACGCCAGAGCAGCAGAACGAAAATAACAGAGCCACCGAATGTCACATATGCAGACAATCGTTCGACGAGAATTCGGAGGAAAATAAGAAGGTCAGAGACCACGATCATTACAGGGGTCTGTATCGCGGTCCGGCTCACAGCAAGTGTAATTTAAAATATCGAGACGCTGCTTTCTATCCGGTGATGTTTCACAATCTGTCAGGTTACGACAGTCATCTGTTCGTGAAAAATCTCAGCACCTCACACGAAGAATTAAATTGCATCGTGAACAGTGAAGAAAGATACATTTCCTTCACGAAATGGAAGCTCATGGAGAAGAAAAGAGTAATCGACGGAGAGACATTGAAAGAAAAAACGAAATCAATTCGTAGATGCATACGTTTCATCGACAGTTTTAAATTCATGTCAACCACTCTGGAAAAATTAGTCGATAACATGAGCAAGGATAAATTTAAAATCACGAGCGAACATTTCGGAGAACGAGTAGACGTGATGTTGAGGAAAGGAGTCTATCCTTACGATTACATGAACGATCTAAAGAGATTCAAAGACACAGCACTACCTTCGAAAGAAGATTTTTATTCAAAATTATATGAATCCGACATTTGCGACGAGAATTACGAACACGCCAAAAACGTGTGGAAATCATTCGATATGAAAACCATGAGAGATTATCATGATCTCTATCTGAAGACCGACGTTCTGCTCTTGGCAGACATGTTCGAAAATTTTCGAGATGTCCGTCGTCAAAATTACGATCTGGATCCCGCTTGGTATTCACCGCACCCGATCTGGCATGGGACGCTCTGTTGAAGACCACCGAAGTCCAATTGGAATTTTTATCCGACGTGGACATGTTGCTCATGTCCGAAAGGGCTGTGAGAGGTGGCGTCTCGATGATCTCCCACAGATATTCTGAGGCTAACAATCCCTACATGAAAGAAGGTTTCGATTCGAAATGGTCAACTAAATACATACAGTATTGGGACGCTGTATAATCTGTAATAATCTGTACGGTTGGGCTATGAGTCATCCTTTACTGATTGGAAATTTGAAATGGGTAACGGAACCGAAAGAGATGCAAAAATGGAGAGACTATCCTTGCATTTTAGAAGTCAATTTGAACTATCTGGAAGAATTACACGATCCACACAACGATTATCCACTAGCTCCCGAACGAATGGAATCGAACGAAGGAGACGAGGAAAAACTCATTCCCAATTTATTTAACAAACATAACTACGTCATCTACAGCGAGAATTTGAAACAGTACGTCGATTACGGGATAAAATTAGTCGACATACATCGCATCATCCGATTCGACGAAGAGCCTTGGATAAAAAAATACATCGATCTCAACACGAATCTCAGAACTCGAGCCGAGAATGATTTTGAAAAAGATTTCTTCAAACTCATGAACAACTGCGTGTACGGCAAATCGATGGAAAACATCAGGAAGAGAACCGACGTTTGACTCGTCACGTCTGAGAAAAGAGCTAAAAAATTAGTAGCGAAACCATATTCGATGAAAATGTAGTGGCCGTTCACATGCAAAAGACACACCTGAAGTTCGACAAACCGTATTATCTCAGACCGATCATCTTAGATATCAGCAAGCGATTGATGTACGAGTTTCACTACGATTACATCAAACAAAAATTTGGTGATAAACCCAAACTACTGTTCACCGACACGGACAGTTTAGTTTACGAGATAGAGACGAAAGATGTCTACCGAGATATATCTCCGGACGTGGCCAAGTGGTTCGACATGAGCAATTATCCTGTCGATCACCCGTCCAACATTCAATCGAACGACAACAAGAAGGTGTTGGGTAAATTTAAGGACGAGAGCGGCGGTAAACAGATAGTCGAATTCGTGGGCTTGAGACCCAAACTGTATGCTTATCGTCTAGAAGATGATGAAGAGATCAAGAAGTGCAAAGGAGTTAAAGCGTGCGTGGTGAAGAAAAACATCTCTTTCCAAGAGTATAAAGATTGTCTGTTAGGAAGTGGTCCGGTGTATAAGACTATGAAATCGATTCGAAGCAAAAATCACGACTTTTATACCGAAATAGTCAACAAGATTTTGCTGACGGCCGACGACGATAAGAGATTCGTGTTAGATGATAAAATAAGCACTTTGGCACTCGGACATTGGACTGTGGATCTAATTAGAGACGATATGAATATGGATGATTGGATTCTAGATTCGATTGTAGATGATAAGATTCCAGATACGATTATGAATGATAGGATTCCAGAAAATCAAGAAGAATTAGATGAACACAAAATTATAGAAATCGATAGTGACATCAAGAAAGTTAGTTTAAAAAGAAAAAGAAAAAAATAGAAAAAAAATAACGTCATTTTTAGTAAATTATAATAAAATAAATAAAAAAAATATATACGCATTTATGAATAAGAAAATAAAGATATCTGTAGAAGGTGTCGTCTTACCTAACGAACCCCTATCCAGCATCGATCTGTTGAATGCGGTAAAAGATTTGAAAATCAAAGATTTTCTAGGAGAGTTTTCCAGAGATGCCTTGCCGAAGAGAACACCTCGACAATCAGAATGCGGAATTTTAAATCTAGACGATTCATCGGGTGAAGGCACTCACTGGGTGGCGTGGATGAAGAACGGGAAGAAGAAAAATTATTATTTCGACAGCTACGGAATCTCGCCGCCAAAAGAAATAAAGAACTATTTCAACAAATCGATGGTTCGTTACAACACGGAACAAGTGCAATCACCACATCAAGTGTTTTGTTGTCAACTGTGTCTCTACATTCTCAAGAGATGGTCTGAAGGAGATCGATTTCAAGACATTCTCAATGATTTACATTAGAGAGAGATTTTTTTTTTATAGTATATATAAAGATAAAAAATTATTTTTAAAAAATTTTAATCGAATAAAAACGAAAAATAAAATAACATAGTTCATTTTTAATAAACTGCGTTTGAACATATTTTTCTAAAAAACAAAAAATCACACAACAACATGCCAGTCGATAAATTTGGTAGAAGTGACGACGAAAAAGTCAACCCAAGAAAGAAGAGGAAGACGTTCGAAGTCAACGATGGTTACGACATTGCCAACTTGGACGAACGTTACGTTCAGAGGTACGAACCTCGAGAAGAACCTTTGAACATGAACGATAAGAAGCTCTACAATCTTCCCGAGCCGATAGATCTCGCAGATGCTGCGACTAAAAAATACGTCCACAGGGGGAACGCTGATTTTGAACGAATCCTGCTAGATAATTACGTGGATAAAACCATGACCGACGATCTCGATCTGAAATCCAAATGTTTGGTGAACGTTGCGAATCCCATAGATCCCACCGATGCCGCGACCAAGAAATACGAGGACGACTCTCACGCGAGATTCAGCGAACACCTGAGAAATAGATACTTCAGAAAACGATGCACTCGGAATTGAATGCCAATTCTAACAAGTTAACGAACGTGGCCACTCCCACGAATCCCAAGGACGTGGCAACCAAACACTACGTAGATCTGGAACAGAGAAAGTCTGACAGACGAGAAATGAAATCGGATCTGAATGCGGGATTCAACAAGATATTGAATCTGTTGAAGATTGACGACACGGATGCAGACTCAACCACGGTTAACAAGGGCTATGTTGATTCTGCCGTGATACAATCACAAGAATACCTAGAATCGCAAGTGGACGATCTCTACCTGAACAAAGAATCTGGCGGAACCATGGAGGGTGGCATCAACATGAACGGTCACAATTTATTCGGTCTCGATCACGATCTTGAATTCGATTCCAGCGCGGTCAGCAGGAAGTATGTGGACGGCAACTCGCCTGGAGAAAGGGCGACATCATGGAAGGTAAACTAGACATGGGTGGACACGCGCTCACGAATCTACCGGATCCCATGAACATGACGGATGCCTGCACCCTGATTTCAGTAGTGGAGAAAGTCAAATATGCTAGACAATTGATCACTGTGTGGGCCGAAGA
This sequence comes from Pictodentalium vernedei, assembly GCA_031216915.1. NCBI lineage: Eukaryota > Metazoa > Mollusca > Scaphopoda > Dentaliida > Dentaliidae > Pictodentalium > Pictodentalium vernedei. The sequence goes on from CM062297.1 coordinate 54,027,407, forward strand.
GGCCGGCACCTTAGATGAAGGAAAAGCTGAGTAGTCTTTCGGAAATGGAGGTAGCGGATCGAAACATGGTCAGGTGGGATATCCCATGCCACTGGGAGGTGAAATCCTTCGAATGAGTCTGGCTTCCTCGGATTTGAATAACAGAGCGGTCGTCAATCTCATGGTGAATGGTGTAGAGAGCGATAAGAGATACAGCGTTGAAAAGACTGAGAATCAACACGCGAATGTTAGCACGTTCGGCACACCTCTCAAAGTGAACGCCGGAGACAGGATTAATTTTGTTGTGAAAATCAATAATCCCGAAGCTGCCACTTCTGTGGTGAGTCTACTGATCGAACTAGTTCCTTTGAACAAACAGTGAATGCATGGAAAATAATGAATTAAAAAAAATAATGTGTGATTATTAAAAACAAAAAAACAAAAAAAAAAAAGTAATGAGATCATCTTTAGATCTCATTTTTTTTTTTTTCCTTCTTCTTCACTGTCACCATATATTATAATAACGTTTCCTTTTTTCTCAATTTTCAGCGTCGATTCTTCTTTTTCTTTTTCTTTGTGATATGATACGTTGATAACAACACTTTTGTTTATCCAAATCATAATTATGAACGAATGTTGTGCATTTCTTGGTAACACTCGCATCATTACCATTCTCTTCAGAAGGTAGTGGTGATGGTGGAAAGCATCTCATTATTTTCATGTCCAACCATCTATCCCGCTGTTTACCTAACCACTTTTCCACATCTTTTTTTTTGTTTTTTGGCTTGAAACACAGGATGGAACATCTGACGGAAACGGAGAGACGATCACACAGGATCGAACAATCAAAGATCTGTTCGAGTTTTAATATCTTCGTCACGAAATATCCTTTTTGTTTCTCTCGAGTGAATAGCTCGCAATCTTTTAAATAATTCAGAATGGAATCGTAAAAATCTTTTTTTTTCAAACGCGAACATGGAATGTGTATTTCGTTTTCTACGTGACTACTTACGAATTGTAACATTTTGTACATTGAGAATGTTGAAAAAAGACGATTTTTTCTCGGATGAAAATTTTTTTTTTGTTAATCATTAAAAACGAATTTATTTTTTTATTTTTTTTTTGTTTTTAATAATTACTCATTACTTTTTATTTTTTTTTGTTTTTATTTTTTTTTCACACTCGTCTCTCATCGAATGATTGACATCTTATTTCCGTCCGATTCGAATTGTAATTCTCTGTCTGACGGGACCAAGGTGAAGGCTTCGTTTTTTCTCGGAACGTTCCTATCGAATTGCATCTTGATCTGAATGTCTAACACACTACTCTTGAGCCGTTCACTCTGTTTACTGACGTCGAATACGAACATGGGATACATTGACTTGTATTCGCCAGGAGATATGTTAGGATTGCTCATCAATTCGTCTAGACCGTGATACTTCTTTCTAAAATCAGCAGCGTCGCCGTACAGTCTGCAGAAATCGTTCTTGTCGAATGACGCATTGTAATCGATTGCTGGATATCTCGTGGCGTTCAGAAACACTTGCATGTTTCTCAAACTGCAGTGATCGAACAGTGATGCATTCTTTTCCTGAGATCCGTCCCTGTCGGTCTGAAATGCAACCACGATGAAACGCGGTCTCTCGGAAGCGGATTTCACTGTCAATCTCCAATCGAAGTGATTCGTGGAGGGAGGAATGCTAGCCGTGTCGCACTGTCTCTTTCTAAATCCCACAGGTAATTTACTCTTGGATTCTATGATCTTGTAGAGATGCGCTTTCTCCACGATCGAAGGCTCCACGTGCGGAACGAACCACGATATCTTGTGTAGAGTTATCTTACCCACATCAGTCGCAGTGAGTCTCACTATTGCGTCGTCGTTTCCTTTTCGAATCAACGTCAGATTGTGTTTGAATCCGTACATGATCTTGTTGTAATCGTCTGCAAATCCGAAGATGTGTTTCAAAGGTATCCTGAACGAAAACGTTCCTTTAGGTCTGGATGTCTTGACGACGTAGTCGAATATCAAGGCGGCGCCGGTGCTAGCAGGGCCGACGGTGTCTTTCACCCACAACTGATTAAGTCCTCTGGATTTAGAAAAATCATCAGGATACGTCAAGAGTCCGAACATCGTGGTGGCCTGACCGGGATGAAACACAGATTCTATCTCTTGTCCGGATAGCATGTATTTTATGTTACTGAATAGATGGATGATGCCATTATTGGCAAGAGTAACCGTGTCGTCGTCGGCGTAGTTGCTCCCATCTTCCTTGGTGAGACGTCCCTGCACCACTATGTAACTCTCGCTAGGATGTACGAATAGATCTTGAGTTTCAACGTTGATTCTTATCTCCCCCGCATTGTTCAAACTCGTTCCGGTTACCGGTTCATATTCGTGAACCTCATATTCTTGAATACTTTCATCTTTCACTATGCTTTGTGCTATATCTAGTATATTTGTCATTTTAAAGGATTTTTAATTTTTTGTTTATTAATTAACTTGCTTTTTTATCTAAAAATAGTTTTTAATTACTTTTTATTATTATTTTTTTCTCTCTTATATATATGTGTGTAAACAAGAAAATGTTAAAGAGAGTAAATAAAAAAAAATTTGTCTTCTTCATCAAAACTTCGTCTTCTGTAATTGTTGTTCATAAAACTTTCCGATGATCTCTTCTCCATCCAAAGCTTCGATTTCGTAAGTCACCGGATCGGTGTGAAATATTTTGATTATCACGAAGATTTCCGAGGCCCATCGAGGAGTATAACCCTTTTCAAAGTGCTTCTTATAAGCGTAAATTCTCACTCGATCACCGACCGCAAATTTCGGCGTTCTAGACTTCTTCCTGATCTTAGATCTCTCAGGATATAGATTCGCGTAGATCCGTTTTTCGTTTCGAGGATCGCTAGCTTCGGCGGGAGTCGTCTTGGTCGATCTGTGTCGCGTGTTGTTGTAATCTTTGACCAGACCGTTCAGAGCGTATATGTATTTCTTGGTCGAATTCGCCGTGAAGTATCTGTGCATCTTTTCCTTCATCGTTCGATTCCAACGTTCCACCACACTGGCTTTCTCTTCGTTTTCGATCGAGTTGAGGTCTACCAATCGACGAACGTCCTTGTTGTAGAATTCCTTTCCCTTATCCACCCACAATTTACTCGGTTTTCGAGAAGACGAGTCGAACACGCTCTTCAGAGCCTCGGCGACGCAAGGTCCCGATTTATTCTTCAAAACTCTGATCCAACCGTATTTGGAAAACACGTCGATGACCGTCAATAGATATTTGACGCCCTCGTTCCACCTCGAAAACGATCTCATGTCGACCATGTCGGCAGACCAAATATCATCCAGACCCTTCACGAACACCCTTCTCTTTCGAAATTTATGCACTATGGGTTTGTGTAACTCCTCGGCCAATTCGCTCGTCAATAATCGTTTCTTCTTCTTTTCAGATGCGCTTTTTTTTTGAACGCCCCATCCGAATCGACGTTTCGCACCGATCAGATTGCTGACCAGCGAACGTTCCATTTTCTCTCTCCTGGTCGGATTCGATATGCCTCTCAATTTCCCCAACATGTTTTTGTCGCAGACGTCGTTGCGAGTCTTGGTGTCGGGATGTCCGGCGTAGCACAGATCATGATCATACGCGGCAGCGTCCACCCTATTCGCAGGTTTGCTCCAAGATTTGGGTGTTAGATCGGCGTTGAGTCTCTTGTTCAATTTCGTTCCGGGTCCAGTGAAACTGTGACCGGGCAGATGCATTTCGAAAGGTAGATTATTGATCATTTTATTCACGATGCCTTTACCTTTGCTCGCGTTCTTTTTTTTTTTTGACGAATCGTGTCTTGACAGAACCACACACGTCGCAAATTCCGCGAAGCATCTGTCTGTCGTTTTTAGTTCGCACTTCTCTAGAATTACTCGTCTCGGTAACTCTCTTACACTTTACGCAATACATTTTAAGAGTTATTAAAATTAATTTCGTTTTTTATTTTATATATAAATTTAATTTTTTTTAAAATTCTGTTCTTATATATATTTTTTTTTTTCAATCGCTGCTCTTGAGTTCTATCATCTTACTGAATTCCTCCCTGGCCTCTTTCCTCCCCTTTTCCACGAGAGAATCCTTCATCTCTTCCTTGATGATCTGGCGTTTCTTGATTCTCATGGCATCGTATTTCGTTTTCTCGCTCAATATCGCGAAGTATTCTCCGTCCGATATCCTACCGTCTTTCAACGCCATAGAGATCATTTCGGATATCGTGTCGATCTTGGAGTCGGCCAAGACGCGAATCTTGTCGTCTTTCCTCGCCTTCAGATATAATTTCCTACTCAAAAAGTTTCCGAGCGTGCTAAACAATCCGGCGGGGAGGGCCACTCCTTCTACGGTCAACACGATCGGAACGGCGACCGCGGTCGACAACAATCCGATGCCGGCCGCGTGTAAATCCATGGAAATCGTGATGAGTGTCGTGTCGATCGCGTTGACGAATGTCACGAAACGCGAATACTTCTTCTTGAGAGAACGACGAGAATCTCTCTCTCGAGTTAGATACTCTTGGATTCTATTGATTTGATCGATGCGATACCTTTCTCCTCTTTCTCTTTCTTCTAGCGACGGCGCCGTCGGCAAAACGTCGATCGGCTTCTCGTCCTCGTCGTCCACTAACGTCGGATACAATTTATTTCTGGTTCTCATTTTTGTATTTTTTTTTCTTTCTAATATTAGATAAAAAATTTTATGTGTGTATTTATTTTTATTTTCTATTCTCCCCTATTTTATATCAACGAAAAAACTTAGACGTATGCTTCATTCAGCAATAATTTCTTGATGCATCCCTTGTCTTCTAAAGTCATACTTCTATGCGCCAATTTCAGTTCTTCCGAAACTGTAGGCTTGTCTTGATTCTTACAGAAGACTAATCTCTTCCAAAACGTGATCACATCGTCGAATCTAACGCGTTCGACCTCGCTCTAATAGTCTGGGAAGCGCTCATGATTTACGTATTTTTTTTTGTACACATACATGTACAAAGTGATAGTAAACTCTCCATTTATACCTACTAACCCTCTGGCTATTTGGTATGGACATATCACAGGGGGAATGCGAAAGGAGGTCCATCATTCCTTTCCCTTAACAAACAACAGAATGAATATCGAAATAGCAGTACTATTAAAAGATGAATTCAATTTAACCAATGCTACATTAAATGAACCTTTGAATCTTCGACCTGTCATCGCCTATAAGAAAAACAAAAGCTTGCGTAACATCCTTGTAAGGACTAAATTAGAGCCCATCAATGAATGAAAGCCAATTATTGCCAGTCAGTTTAACCAGTTCCTAAGCTCATCATTTAGTTTAAATCAACTTTATGTATTTTTTGTCATGTTTGAAACCCATCAAGGTTCAGTAAATGAAAACAATTTTTCGGTGGCATATTAAAAGAAAAAAAGTTTCAGTAGGAAATGTCTGTGCTAGTGCGAATTTTTAATCTCAAACACACATGCTCACTACTGTGGATGTTTATAAAACATCTATTATATAGATGGGGAGTGTGTGATTCCGTAACTAGGTCCAGGTCCGTGTCAGCGAGAAGTTCAAGCATTGAGCATACCCATTGGTATGCAATGCAACTGGAAATGTTCTGCCGTTTACGCAAGAAGGGTCCACCCGCTCATTGCTTTTTCATAAGGAGTGTCACATGTTGTAATTATGTTCATCCGATGAGGTGGTAGTTAATGGTAACCTGTAAACTAAGGCTCGGATCAATTTTCTTCTGTTCGGTTATTGAATGATGCAGCACGAAGTTTCCTTGAAGACTTGCAGAGCGGAAGTTAGTAGGAAACTTACTGAATGAGAGAACATCGCAAAGGTCGAAACGATACAAAAGAAATAAGTGGGTTAAATTCCGCTTCGCCCACTGAGTAAAATCGTTTCAAAAAAGTTCGCTGGGCACGTATCCAAAATAAATCTCCAAATCCGGGATGTGCAGCAGATTGTTCAATATTCCACTCTTACCAGTTTGTATCATCACGTTCATTTTTGCCAGCGTGTGAAACACATGTTTTTGTGTTTAGGTTTACTCGCTTACTTATTCAATTATTTTTTTTTTTATTATTTTCCCTAAAACCCCATGTCTGAAAATGTTTGTTAATGGAAGAGTGTTATAGAAATGTTAGCTACCTATAATTTCTTAAAGCTGTCAGTAAAGTTAACACTAAAAGTACGGGCATTTCATATAAAAATGAAAATATATATTTCGAATATATTTGTTTCACCGACGCGCGAATCATTTCACAAACTTCAGGCATTGTCCTGTAGAGTATAGTATAGAAACACAGAAGCTTGCGTTTTCCAATGTTTTCCCAATCAGTTTCAACATTTGACAATTATTCTCTGTTGAAACCAATATTTAAAAATAAGAAACGACGTTTTTACCTTCTGTTTTCTGTTCATTATATAAACAGTCTGTGCATTCTGACACTCTCCTGTCCATAAATATAAAAGATCACGAGGTGACATTTGCTATTTTTTCCCGAGAAGAAGAAAAACTTGCAGATTACTGTAAAAACACACTCGCTAAACAAAGAGCTGAAGTGGACTGCTACTTAGTGTTGGTGCTGTTAAATATTCTTATTAATTAATTATCTAATTAACTTGCCATAAAAGCGAAGTTTCCTTTTGTAACGTTTAATATACGAAAACAACAGACAGCTCCAAGAGATTGTGATTGTGATTTATATGAAAAGTGCTGGCAGATTTAGACCACTACTTCCGGCAAAGGCTTAATCAAGCCAGTCACTATAAGCGAGATGCACACCACTCAATGGCTACCAGAGCAATTTTTCCAAAGATGCGGCACTGTCCACCATAGTAGACCAGCACTACATTACATTATTTTCCGGGGGCTTGGAAACATAGAACTAACTACCTCCTGAATGAATATTCTCAAAGGTATTGAATCGATTGGTTGCTTTGATATACTTTTGTATTACTCGAAATAGACGGTCATTTGCAGATGGTGACATGTTAGGGATACCGTAGAGGATATCCGTAGCAGAATTAATTGTGATGTTGGCCAGGTCCTGTTGTAGTATTAATCTTTCATTGGTATACCTTGGGCAGACAAAAAAGTAGTGTGATGCGTCTTCTAGGCCGTTGCCACACGACCAGTTTGCTGTGTCGTGAATATAATTTTGAAATTTGTCAAAATTTAAATCACTGCATGCATTACGTAGTCTGCAATGCAGTATGTTCATCTCTCTTGAACCGATTCCAAAATACGATGGTGGCCTACATACCTCGCTTTTGAAATACGTAGTAAATTCACTTAAAGATTCCAGGTTCTTTATATCCATAGGAAGGGAGTTCCACTCTGAGATACAAGATGGAATGAAAGAATTTTTGAATAATTCAGTGTGCATCAGAGGAATTTTGAAATTCGAACGAGCACGTGTGTTATATGGCGAGTAGTCTTGGAATGACTGGGGCAATAGTTCCTGGAGGTATTTTGGGGCATCCCCATGAATAATTTTGAAGAACCCTTTGTATCCAATAAAACTAATGACAGTGAACCCAAGTCAACCCAAACCCAGGCAGTGTTACAGAACATACTCCATGAATTACCTAAACCAGATCAAGAAGAAGAAAAACACAACATTAAGCATAATAAGCATAAAAATGGAAAGAAAAATCAAGAAAACAACAAATCAGTACAGAGCGTTCTACAAGGCAATCCAACAAAAGCCAAAGCCAAAACAAGACCAAAAATGAGAACAACAAATCTGAGTCAGGAGAAGAAAAAAAAAACAAAAGAATAATAGAAAGCCCGCATAATAACATAATTCAGTGGAATTGCCGATGTTTCAAAGCTGATTAAATTATAACGCCTGGGCTGGTGAGAATGATCTTCATGTTCGTGGAACACCTGTGTTAGTTAGTGGCGACATTATTCACAGTTCTGTATCTTTACAAACAGATTTACAGGCTGTTACAGTAGACCTAACTTTAGACAAGACAGGCACATTATGTCCAATCTATGTTTCGCCAAATAAAACCCTTCAGCTGAATGATCTTGCGCAACTGATATCACCAACTTCCCACTCCATACATTTTGTTGGGTGATTTTATTACACATAGATCTCTTTGGTGTGATTCCTCCAGTAAATATACAAAACAGTACATACGTTTGAATGGGTTAAGAATTATCGCACGAGATTGCTTTGACCCAGGATATCATTCGAGCCTTCGAGTGATATCCTGGGCCAAAGCAATCGAGTAAAATGCCCGTGTTTTACAGGATATCGCGAGAGCTGAAGGCCAAAGCAAATGAGTGCGATAATTCTTAACCCTTTCAAACGTATGTACGGTTCTGTATTTATCACACACCTCCCATGTAACAACCAGTCTACACGAAAACTGAACTAAAAGCACTTTTCAACTGGATAATTTCCACATTTTCTTCATTGTCAACAAGACATCAGTGTTAGGTGGTGGGGTACCAACACTAATTTGCTTTTTAATTTCAACGGTATTCAATTGGTCGAACAAAATTGACACCGATCAGTGTCACGGTGATCGAAATTCAAATTTTGACGAAACTGCAGGGAATAACACAACAAAAACGTTTTAACCCTTTACCTAACGTAACGACCAAAACCGGCCAGCGTTATTCTCAAAAATCGCTAATTAATTTTCATTATTTTTTCATTTTTTGTCTCTAAAAGATAGGTTACAACCCCTCATTGGAACGAGCTCGACGAGCTCGTTCCAATGAGGGGTCATAACCTATGTTTTTGAGACAAAAAATGAAAAAAGTTAGTTATTCAAGAATTTTGATTGCAAGTGTCGTCTGCTTTTCATGTTAGGTAAAGGGTTAAATAGCTAATAAGTTTAGCACACTCCATCATTATATGACCAGTTGTGGAAAGTATTGGTCAAGGAACAAGCAGTCAGAATGTTGTTTTTATTTTGTAGATTTTTGACTCGAATCTGATTGTTTAAATATCCAGGGTAAACAAATCTAAATGAGGAACTTGGAATATTCAAGCGATATTGACTTCGGTACATTCGACCAATCGGGAACGATAATTCTTAACCCATTCAAACGTGTATGAGGTTCTGTATTTATCACAAACCTCCCATCTAACAACCAGTTTACACGAAAATTGAACTAAAAGCACTTTTCAACTGGATAATTGCTGCGTTTCCTTCGTTGCCAACGAGACATCACTGTTAGGTGGTGTACCAAACCAAATTTGCTTTTTAATTTTTACAGCATTCAATTGGTCGAAATCTACTGACGCCGATCAGTGTCACGATCACGATGATCGAACTTCAAATATTGATTAAACTGCAGGAATACCACAACAAAACCTTTTTAAATAGCTAATAAGTTTAGCACACTCCATCATCATATGACCAGCTGTGGAAAGTATTTGTCAAGGAACAAGCATTCAGAAATGTTATTTGTATTTTGTAGATTTTTTAGTCGAATCTGATTGGTTAAATATGCCGGGTACACAAATCTAAAAGAGGAACTTGGAATTTCTAAGCGATCTCCACTTAGGTGCATTCGACCAACGATGACGTGATTTATTTAGACGGGTTCCTTCTCTGTTTCCGTTTGAAACGAAATCGAACTTATTTGCATCACCACATGTGCGATACAACTTTATTTTTATCGTACAGGTAGAACAGTGGAAATCCTATCTCTTACATTAATAGGTGTGTGATAAAGAAGACTTGAAGAGTAAAATAGTGGAAGAATTTATTTATTTCAAAATATGACCTGTGTTTGTTTAATAATGAGTCAGACACATACTTGCATCATGCATCTGGATCTTACACTTCAATTGATCTCCCAGATGCATGTCCCTATATCGATTTTTCTTGGAAGGTTGAAGACGACTTGTGCGGGAATGGTCACTTTCCAATTGTGTTGGAGAGTATATTTCCGGCGATGAGAGGGTACCCCAGGGGAACTTTAAAAAGGCGGAGTGGGACACTTTCTCATCGCTTTGTTCTGAACGCCTGATACGGGTGAGATTTGAGGAAAGTGCTGACCAAATAGAACATTTCACTAAAGAGTTGCTTGACCACGCAAGCACAATCATTCCTAAAACCTCAGCAAATCCAACACGTTTCACCAAACCATGGTTTGATACTGATAGCAAACAGGCTCTAAAGAATCACAAGAATACTGAACGGGAATTTAATAAGTCTCCAACCACACATAATATTTGATCAAACTACGAATCAATCGGGCGAAAACAAAACGACTTATAAAACAAAAAAAGAAAAGTTCCTTGGAAAACTTATATTTCTAAACTTAATCAGCACACAGCCATTGAAAAAATTTGGAATATGATTAAAAACATTTAAGGAGAAGAAACAAAATCAACGTTACAACACCTGGAAGATTAAAATACACTAATTGTATCGAAAAAATAAATATCAGACAAATTGACCTCAACTGTTTCGAAACATTCGTCGTCTGAAATTTGTAAGCCGGAATTCGTTAAGATTAAAAAACAAGAGGAAGTACAAAAAAAAAACAAATTTCCCTCTGAAAATTTAGAGGATTACAACGAACCTTTCTCTGTGGAAGAGTTAAGTAACGCTTTGCATAAAGCCATTGGACCCGATGAAATACCTTACCAAATTTTAAAATATCAGCCACAATCATCTCTTAAACTTTTATTATCAATTTTCAATGAAATATGGGTGACCGGCCAGTTTTCACCTTCCTGACGTAAAGCAACACTAATTCCCATTCAATATCCGATAAAGATCACAGCAACCCAAGTAATTACAGGTTGATTGCCTTAACAAGTTGTCTGTATCAGCCCATGGAAAGGATGATCAATGATCGCCTTGTTTGGTTTTGGGAATTGAACAATCTGCTTGCGAATGTTCATTGTGGCTCCAAGAACCAGAGAAGTGTTGGGGATCATTTGGTTGGACTAGAAACGTTTATAAAAAACGCCTTCGCCAGAAAAAAACATGCGGTCGCCATTTTCTTTGATGGGAAAAAAGCATATTATACAACGTGGAAGTATGGGATTTTAAAAGATCTTTTTTATCGTAGGGTTGAGAGGACATATGCATCTTTTATTGAACACTTTTTATAGGACCGTCAATTTCACGTTTGTGTCGGCTCTGCATTATCCGATCCACACGAGCAAGAAATACACAGAACGACACACGCGTGCGGACGGGTTAATCGATATCTCAGGAGTGCCGACGTGGAAGGATGGAACGAGAGGCCCCAGGCCTCGAGTTTTATCCTTCCGCGATGGCATAAGTGCCATTTCGATTAGCCTATTCACACACGCGTGTCGTTCTGTGTTTATTACACGCCTTCGCGTCTATAAAACAGTTATTAGAAGGACATTCAGCAATTCATTTGACAACTATCAACAAAAAGAACACATTTTATCGTCAACCAAATTTGCGAGGGGAACCCGATTTACTATTTCGTACCCTGAGTTCCAATATTTTCTATGTGCCTACTCTCACATAGAACACATTGGAACTCAAGGGACGACTTTCAGCTATCGCTAGCTATTCAAATTGTAATTGTGTTGCCGGATTTGTAGAAAATTCCAGTGAAATGTCGCTTCTATTTAAAAATAGTTCGTCAACAATTTCCGTTCCACACATATGTGCGGAACAGATTTTCATTTTCCGCATGGTTAAGTGTTGTTGTAGATGGGGATTTCAAAGAACAGGCATGGAATAATTGGGAGTTCCCTTGGGTAGTGTTTCATCCGTAATTCATTTCTCAATCCTCGTCGACGCAATTGAGAATATGGTTGAGTCTTCATTTTATGCTGATAATGTTTTTAATTTTCTATAGCAGCAAAAATATGAATGACATCCAGGGACCGATCAGGACTATTTAAAATACGCTCTAGCCTCGGAGCCTATTTTTTCAATTCATGCGCCAGATTCCAATTTACGGAGTCACACTGCTGTTTGTAACACACACTGCAAGTATGTAATAGCTCTCACCATTTTCATTTAGTACACTATAGCAAACATTAATCTTCACTGTGGTTTCTGATCAAGTCTTGGCTGCCTATTTAGGCAGCCAAGACTTGATCAGAAACCACAGTGAAGATTAATGCTTGGTAATTAAGACTTGAAGTATTAACTTAAGCACTCTACAACAATTATAAATGATAATCATATATATATAATACATGTAAGAGTGTCTCTCTCGATTATCCATCGAAAGAATATCAAAATATGATCTGAGAAGTTACGCGCCAACTGAGAAGCCTATTTCTGAGATTTAAGAGCCAGGTCCTGATGTTTCAGAACCAAATACGCACTGGCGTATGCCCAGGTCGGTCCCTGGCATCGAGCGAAAACTTCAGCTGCGTTTAAACAGAACTCAGAATTGGGCTACAGAAAATGGTTTCAAATCTTCAAGGTCTAAAATAAATTGAGTTCATTTCTGTAAGCACCGGAGGCTCCACCTAGATCTTGAAATTCAAATAGATGGGAGTTCTCTTAAAATTGTTAAGGAAGTGAAATTCTTATGTTTATTGTTTGAAAATAAACAGAATTTCACTTCTCACATAAAACATCTAAAGGTTAAATGTAAAAGGCCGTTTAACCCTCTGAAGGTAGTTGGTAGCACTGATTGTGGTGCTGACCAAAAAATATTACTTAATCTGTATAGATCACTTGTAAGATCTAAATTGGATTAGGGTTGTGTGATTTACGTTTCCTTGCGACAGTCGTACCGCAAACTACTTAATGCAATTCATAACAATGGTATAAGAATTAGCCTGGGCGCATTCAGAACGTCGCCAATAGATTCAATGATTGTTGAGGCAGGGGAACCTTCCCTTGAAAAGCGCAGGATTAAACTGTCACTCCAATATATTTCCAAACTATTGGCGAATCCATCAACCCCCTCTTATCATTATGTCTGAGATCCCCAAAATGTCGAATTCTATAACAGACACCAAAACATATTCATACATGGGGAATTAGAATTAAACACATATGGAGTCTGCCACGTTTGAATCTGATTGTATAAAAGAGAACATATTTCTCCTTGGCATCTAAGGAAACCAACTGTCATTTTGAACCCATCTTCCTCCAAAAACACTCTGAGAACTTAAACAAAGATATGCCGCAATAAAGGCTAACTATAGTGCATATCAAAGGATCTATACGGATGGATCTAAAGATGGTGACAAAGTATCATCAGCCATAGTTATTGTGGATCAGATTACCTCGATCAGAGTATCAAATAAAAGTTATATTTTCAAAGCTGAATTAAAAGCTCAACAACTAGCACCTGAACACATCGAGAATACACAGGGAAGGAAGTCGATTATTTTTCTCTACTCTCTTTCCTCTTTCCTGGCTTTACTCATCCCCAAGCTGAAGAACCCCCTCATTTTGGAGCTTCGTATGAAGTTGACCACTCTCATGTGACCGATATGATATCGTGTTTGCTGGTTACCTGGACATGTTGGTTTCTCACCAGGGCAGACAATGCAACAAGCAGGCCTTAATAAAGCCTCTCACTGATTTTAAAATTCCTTTTAGTGATTTCAAACCACATTTTAGTAAGTACATCAAATCTGTGTGGCAGGCGGAATGGGGTGGAGCGACAAATAACAAGCTCCATCTCTTCCGTACTACTATTACTGATAAGTATTCACCTAGCAACCTTTGTATGACAAATCACGTTATTCTAACACGATGTCGGTCATACAAGACTTAACCCTTTACCTAACATGAAAAGCAGACGACACTTGCAAAAAAAATTCTTGAATAATTAATTTTTTTCATTTTTTGTCTCAAAAACATAGGTTATGACCCCTCGTTGGAACGCGCTCGACGAGCTCATTCCACCGAGGGGTCATAACCTATGTTTTTGAGACAAAAAATGAAAATATTTTGAAAATTAATTGGCGATTTTTGAGAATAGCGCTGGCCGGTTTTTGCCGTTACGTTGGGTAAAGGGTTAACACATTCCTTTTTGTTAGAGGGTAATATGCGACCAGAATGTGTTCCTTGTCAGCAGGCGTTGACAGTGGAGCACATTCGTTTGTACTGTATTGTTTAAAAATTTAGAATCATTTTACATGGCTTTCAATTTTATTGGTTTGGTTTAAGGTTACCTTTAAACGTGGTCCACTGGCTGAAACGTCTCTTGTGCTTCGTGTGCCTGCCTTGTCAGAAAATAGCTTTTATTGCCTGGTGAAACTCTACTCCGTGGGTGTCAAACCTAACAGGAAAGGCAGACGACACTTACAAACAAAATTTTTGAAAAACTGTTTTGTTTAATTTGTGCGTCAAAAACATTGCTTATAACCCTCATTTTAACGAGTTCAACTAGCTCGTTTCAACGAAGGTCATAAGTTGTGTTTTTAACAAGCCCGTTCCAATAAGGGTTATAAGTTATGCTTTGACAAAAATGATTAATGAAAATTGAATGATAATTTTTGTGAATAGCGCTGGCCGGTTTTTGGCCGTTACGTTGGGTAAATAGTTGACACAACAGTTCATAGAGAGGGTGTTACCACAACCATATACACTCATGGAGAGGAGTTTCCACATGATCATTAAGTTTCAACTGCAATGATCATGAAACGTTACCTCGTCTTATCTATTTCCACAAACAATCACTTTCCTTCGGGTTGAACCTCCACTGTGCGATTGCCTGAGTAGTAATGCAATCTCCATAACTATTTAGGGCTTTTTTAAAACTGTTATATAAAAGTAGGGCTCAGCGAATCACGCATTGCATTTTAGATTCGAATCTCATCTCGAACCGAACCAGGTATATTATTCGAACTCGAATTCAATCAGGGGTGTCTAGAAGGTGACTGTTTGTGGGAAGGGGTGGGGGATGCGTAAACCTGATTTGTTTTGACTGTGACGGTTCAAGTCCTGACTGATAAAATATTTCAACTGCATCACCTTCGTCGAAGGCATGCCTTGAGGATGTAGCTGTAATATTAGTATATTACGAGTAAAGGTTACAGTTCAACGGAGAAACGCGTGCGTGACTTGCCCGCACTATGTACCGCACAGGAAGAGACGCTAGCAATAGATCGCCGTCGTCATTGCTTGGAAACTTTAAATTTGCTTCCAACAGTGGGAGCGACTGGTGAGGCGGCAATTAATGGGTTCGACATGGTTGCAAATGCTATTTATTTTAATGTAGCGAAAATTGCTCCCAGTCTTCACATTCAGCGTTATTTATGTATAATTTCAATATGAACTATGAGAACGCATACGTCTGATATCAATCTATATTCCAGTTGAAGAATTCGAAGGGAAATCAAACGGAAAACTGATTTTCGAATCGAACTGAATACTAACTTGATATTCGAAATCGATTCGAATCTCAAGGCTTTGCCGAACCTCACTTAACCCTTTACCTAACATGAAAAGCAGACGACACTTGCTAAAATAATTCTTGAATAACTATTTTTTTCATTTTTTGTCTCAAAAACATAGGTTATGACCCCTCGTTGGAACGAGCTCGACGAGCTCGTTCCAACGAGGGGTCATAACCTATGTTTTTGAGACAAAAAAATGAAAAAAATAATGAAACTTAACTGGCGATTTTTGAGAATAGCGCTGGCCGATTTTGGCCGTTACGTTAGGTAAGTTATGATTTATTAGAATAGAATGCAATTATCACTATATAACAACAGTATATTTTAAGTGTTTACTTAATAACATGTCTGACTCTGTGCTTTGTCAATAAATTTAAAACCCGTATCTAAATCATTGAATACTGAAAATATCTTTTTACAAATGGTCCAATAACATTTAGTATTTATCAGGTTTATTTGTTCAAACATTCAACAATTTAAGAAGCGAGAGCCATATTTACTTTTTTGACTTTGGCTTGGTACATAAAGATACCGGTAAATAATACCATCTATAATAATGCCACAATTACAGATAAGGTTATACTTAAATAATATTCGGCTTGGAATATTGACAGGGGATATGAATTTGTTACCTGGAGTCCATGGACTGCGATCAGAGAAACATTTTTTATCAATGCCATAGTTATGTAATGCAAATCACGGTTAAGTATTCAAAAACGTATTCATAAAAAAAAACCTCAAATTTTAATATACAAAACTAATTAAATGAATATATGTTTTCCGAAAATTCAATGAATGCTAAATACATGAAAATACCCGAATAACTGCATTCGAATACGACTAATTACGAATACCCCGACCCCACAAGAATCATTTTGGGATATTTTCTCAAGTTTAGTACTCGAGGCTGAAATTTTGTTCACTAAAATTTTAGTCCAGACCCACTGCCCTTGTTATGTAATGAGTTGCATTCTTCCTTACTTATTCACTACAGTATCTGAAGAACGGATTATAAAACATTGCACGTCCAATTTCTTAAGCGCAGAATTTAACGTTGTCCAGATGGTCAGTTATTTCACACCTACATGTTTTAAGGTGACTCGTTGTTGAAACATTGTACAGACAGTGGTATTATTAAATATGACAGAAACAAAAACAGTAATAATATTGCTACGAACATCACAAGTTTGTTCCCATATGTGCAAAATATTTCTTGTTTTCTTCATCTATTTGTTGAATTTATTGATTTAATTTCTGTGTGTATCAACATCCATTCGTATTTATTTATTTATCTATTGGTGTTTTAAGGTCACATATTTCAGCACAATGGCTAATCATGACTGCGACAGTTTTATGGAGTACCCGGAGAGAACCACCGAGCTCCCCAACATACTGACTCCACACAAGCAGGGTTAGCATTGGTTGAAGACAGGTGCACCATCGACGTGCAGTACGCCTTAGTACACAACGTCACCGTGCCCCCACGTGGGCAATGGGGGTGAAGTGTCTTGCCCAAGGACACAACGCGGTTACCGCAGGTGGGATTCGAAATCCATTCGTATATCTTGACAATAAAATGCCGTGGCGTAACACCCATGCAACGAGGTTAGGGCGTCTCCTAAAGGCCCCCAACAATTGCACGTTTTTAGGGGGCCCCCAACAATTCCAACATTTTGGGAAAAATCATTATCAAGAATCACAAAACTGCGGTTGTAGTTGAAGCATTAATATAGGATGCTTCAATATCAGCTTGCATAAAGAATCGGTGAGATATTCTCTGAGACCATTTATGGGATTGTGTGCGTGGCACAAGACAACATGAGATAGTAGTTCAAATGACGAAACAATTTTAATTTTAATTCATTTACAAATGTGGATGCATTCTGTAAAAGTTGTTACATCAAACCGTCGAAGCAGTATCCGAAACTAATCAACGCCAGCATGACCCCTTCTCGGTTAAGGTACTGACTAACTGACGAAGCAACGAACATAGAAACGCTCGAAAGGACAAACGAAAATCACAATCAGGAAAATTTTAATTAATGAAGCACCGGGTTGTACAACCAGTGCTTAATTAATTAAATGTTTGACTATTACTCCTAGAATTAGTGTTTGGAATCTAATATTATTGCGTCCGCCCATGGAAAGAGACCAGTCCACGGCGACCATAACGTAACCACTGACCATCACAAGAACTTCTTAAGCCAGTCAAGGCCGGATGGATATTATACTGAATAGAATGTTTGTCTCCAGTCAGTTTACTAGAATATAGCATTATAATCTACTGAATAATTGCAGTATGTAGCCTAAGGGTCCCCAATATTACTGTTAGCCACCGATCAAATTATTCCAGCATCTACATAGACGTACTAAAACTGATTGAAAACATTCTTCTGTAGCCCTTTTCCGAACGAATCGTCCGCAACAACCAGCATAGATACACAGAACGACACACGCGAGTCAATGGGTTAATCAATGTGGCACGAGTGCCATCGCAAAAGGATAGAACGAGAGGCCACAGGCCTCGAGTTTTATCCTTCCGTGATGGCACAAGTGTGTCGTTCTGTGTTTATTACACGCCTGCACGTCTATAAAAACAATTATTATAAAGGCTCTTAGCAATTCATTTAACAATAAAAAGAACGCGAGGGGAACCCGTGTTACTATTTCGTCCCCAACTGGCAGATAGACTACATTGGAACCCACGAGGGAGGGAGGGGTGGGGGTGGTGGTCAGCCATCGCTAGCGATTCAAATTGTAATTTCGTGGCATGATGTGGAGACAATTCCACTGAAATTACGCCTCTATTTAAAAATAGTTCGTCAACAGATTTTTATTTTCAACATGGTTTAGTGTTGCTGTAGATGGGGATTTCATAGAACAGGTGTGTAATGATTTAAAAACTGAACTGCTGAATTTTTGAAAAATGTTTAACACAACCATATCAAATGAGCCCCCATTAGAACGAGATCCTTTAGTTCGCCCTAATAGGGGATTGCAGGATACGGTTTACATGCATTTTCAAAAACAATTCTGAAAAAAATGAAAATAACAAACTTTAATATAGTCTACATTGAGTAAAGGGTTAATGAAATTTTAATAAAGTTATCTTCAGACTTTTTTATTGTACCACAATCCAAAATTAATAAACAAGATGGAGCATACTAAATGCGTAACCTTATGTATTTCAGAACATAAATTAATAAACATGTTTGCTATGAAAGGTTCATTCTTTTGCTTTATTGTCCGTTTTCGGCCCCATAATCTACAGAATAGCATGGGTGGCGGTGTATCTCATCTATTGAGTGCAAGAATGCTTGTTGCACTCAAGGGACAAATTTGTCAGTTTTATTAAGTTGGAAAAAATATCAGACATAAACTATTTAAATATTATTTTCTTCAAGTTTACATTGGTTATTTTTTTCTTGGTTTTTTTTCTTGATCTTTTTTTTTCAACCCCATTTTGTCATCCAGCCCTTTAAAATGCGGAGAACATAATGTCCACAAAAAAACATATCAACAACTGTTATGGCTTCCTAGTAAATTCTCAACCATTATGGTCGAACTTTGAGATGACGTCATGGGGCACAAATCATTATAATGCGTCGGAGATAGCTAGCGTTTTTTGGTTTTTCCATTTATCGCCATTTTGACGTTTTCTTGTCAATCCAATATTTAATCTATTTTGGTCATATCTCATAAAAAGCCTCTACCTTTGTAATCCAACTGGCTCGAATATATCAATTAGACAGCTAGGAAACTTCACACATGGTTTATATATCGACCAACAATTTGCAACCTTCATTGTGAATTGAAATTTTGACACCCCGCACACACGCATCCCAGAGATGCCAATTTTACGGTTTTCTGTCCCTTTACTTACCAACTATTTTCTTGATCACTACAGCCGCCGATATGATGTCAGACCACTTTGACGGCCATTTTCGGGAGAGCGGAGCAATCTAGAATCGAACTTTTAACAGATTCGACGGGAAGAATAACTAAAAATTATTTGGAGATATAATTCTCCATAATGCTTTAACCCCTTGAACCCGGGCGGCTCTTTTTCTTTATACGACATGAATAAATAAAGTGGATAGTTGCTCAGTGAATTTGTGATGCAGACCAATCAAGATTTTCAACCAAGGCTGCACGTTGAAAATATTGGTTGGTTGTCTCCCAAATAACGAGTATAGACTCTTCCAATTAATGACACTAAACAGACAGGGTTTAAAGGGTTAATCTTCTGAAAAGTTACGCGAAACTTTGTCGAAACATTTATGTGAATGATCTTTACTAATGTTTTGGCGACCATTTCAGTTCGGTAGTATCAAAAAAGACGTCATCATATGCATCGACCAATAAAAGACCATGCAGAGTGAAAAAGGGGGAATAATATAATAATATTTCCAAATTTATCGTGGGGGGGGGGGGGGCACTGTACAACCGCCGTGGATGGTCACGTTCCACGAGTAGGCGATATCTCCTCGGACGCAATAATATTAGATTCCAAAAACTAATTACAGGAATTACAGGAATAATCAGAAATTCAGTTAACCCTTTTACCTAACATGAAAAGCAGACGACACTTACAAAAAAAATTCTTGAATGACTATTTTTTTTTCATTTTTTGTCTCCAAAACATAGGTTATGACCCCTCGTTGGAACGAGCTCAACGAGCTCGTTCCAACGAGGGGTCATAACCTATGGTTTTGAGACAAAAAATGAAAAAATAATGAAAATTAATTGGCGATTTTTGTGAATAGCGCTGGCCGGTTTTGTCCGTTACGTTAGGTAAAGGGTTAATGAAGCACCGGGTACAACCGGGAGCTACGATAATTAAAATTTTGTTGATGATGATTTTTATTACCGCTAATCGCATGCGTGGGTTAGGACCCCAGTCTTCGACGCCCGTACAGTAGGGGCGAATAATCTGGCGAAATTGAGTCTGGGGGTAGAGACGAAAAAATACCGCCATTTTGGACGACAACTTAAATTTCATATAGCAAAGGTAGGATGGGATTATGTTAACACCCAGAAATTTACTTTAGAGATGTACTGGTACACAACAAATAGGTCTTATTCAATTCTGGATGGTGGAGGTCCACAGTTACAGTTTTCAAATAATCAGTATTAACAGGTAGTATCTAGTTCATGGTGTACTACCCCATATTTCACTTATAACATTGGTCTTTTTATTCACTTATTCGTTAAACTGAAAGTATTGTGGCTGAAAACAGAAGAACAGACGACTTTTTTTGTACTAGACTGAATGCGATCTCAATTCGGAACTGAAATATTTCAAACCCGCATAGTTTTACTGAATATATAGTAAAGATTGACTTACATTTTGGCGGACTATACATTGCGCTGTCTTCATTCATCAGACCTGTGGATGTGTAGCACATTTGGTTAGAGCGATCGAAAATAAATACTCTGCAATTTTGTTCCTGCGAACAATATTTTGCACACTCAATTTTTGAGCGAGTTTTTGTATGTGTAATTTGACCAAAATCTCCCATAATATTGACATTGAATGGTTTTGTGAACTGACATTCTTTCTTGGCTATTGCATGGCCAGGTAACATCATATACAACATGTCCACAAGCAATATGACTAGATTGATTTTCAAATATTCCAGCGTGATTTGCATCTTTGCTCTAAAGAGACTGACGCATACGAGCGAGGCCTATCGGTTATATTATCGTAAGATAAGTACTTTGATTAGTTAGCCTCAAACAGGAAGATGTTCGATTTTTAACTGTTGACTTGCTAAACGTATCTTCAGGAAAGATGTGAACGCGGGCAGAGTACGTAATCAAGACTGGAAAGTTGGCACATAATCATCTCATAACTGGCACTCACGTGATGAGACTAAAGATAATAGTGTCGTGTATAGCACCCTGGCACCAAGGTGTGGTGACGTTGCATTACAAGAAGAAATGTGGTGACCAGAAACAGAATGTTTTGTGAATGAAACTTGTCAGGAGGTCTGATTCCTAACATTTCTTGTTTTTTCAAACCACATTTTCAAATCATTAAAACGAAGACCGGGAACAATATGTTTCTCTGTGGCGTTAAACTTTTTTTAATTAGGAACTAGAGTAGTACATCTACCAGAACGTGCTCGGTTTTGGGGGGGGGGGGGGGCTAGAAAGTTGCGTCATAGTCATGTGACCCAGTGACGCCATGTCTGGTTGTCATGGTAGGTCGTGTACGCGGCCATGTTGTGACATCATCATAATTGTGATACATGGCTTCAGTGCGCGTGAACAGCGTGTGTTGTGAGCATTTTGTTGGCCCTCGTTTTGGTTGATATGTATCTGAAAGTTCTCTAATGGGACGGGGACGTTCCATTCTACAAGAGTAAATCTAATTACATAAATTTCCTTTGTACAGGAGACCCTGAAGATATTTCCCATCTATCTAACCTTAGACCGCTCTTGTTCTCATCTGGGACTTGTGATGGCCACAGTGGGTAGTCAAAAAAATAACACATATATGACATTCTGATTTCTTTTGTTTTTCCTAAGATAACGATGTTCGTTGCACTTCGTTTTTATTGAATTTCAGAATGTTCTTCTTTTTTCTTCTTGTCATAATCTTTTTCGGAAACAGATTCTTCTTTCCTTGTATGGAATTGCACGACGCGCCTCTATGGTATGTAGATTATCAGATATTCAAATATTGTTAAGATTGGAAAATTAATATGGAAGAACCTCAATGGATATAGAGAAATCGGATTTCCTCATTGGTCAGTTCAGTAACATTTCTATCCTTAACAGAGAATCATCGTTAAAAAGATGGCCTTCTAATGCTATTTACACAGAAAAGGAAGAGGTTATTTTGAGACAGATGGTGCTATTAGTGAGGAGAATTACATTTTCTCCCGATTTTGAGCATTTGGAAAGAACTGTTGTGCTGTTTTCATACTCAAATATTAATTAACCCATTACTCAACGGAACTGCAAAAACCGACCAACTATTCACAAAAATCGCCAATTAATTTTAATTATTTTTTTCATTTTTTGTCAAGAATTGTTTTCGCAAGTATCGTCTGCTTTTTATGTTAGGTAAAGGGTTAACCTTTTTTCTAACGAATCTGCCGCATTTGAACGCGTTATTTACAAAATGGAGCAGCTGAAATAAATTTCAATCAAGTCATATCATAGGACACCTCATGGGAACGAGCTAGTTAAGCTCGTTCCAACAAAGGGTCACATGATATACTTTTTGCTGAAATTGTTTTGAAACACTTTTGAGAAAAGAATACTGAAAATAAAATAAACCTCTGATATAGGGTATTTAGGGTTAAGGGTTAAGCTTATTAAAGTTAGAGAACATTTACGCTTCCGAATGCGATTATTGTTGCGTAATTTGTTGTTGCGTTCTGAACCTTTTTGCATGCGCAGATTAAGACGTATCATTTCACTATTTGCTGAAAAGAGCTCCCAGTGTTGTTTACAACATTTAATCAGATGAAAGCGTTCAATTAACATTATTCTACTCTCTGATTCAAAATCACAGGCTGTATGGTATCCACATCTGGGTGGTCATTCGTCATCATCTCGGACGATTACAAAATTACAAAAGAAAGCCATCCGAATTATATCTCATAAAAATTCCAATGCTCACACTGACCCACTGTTTAGAGAGCACACCATTTTAAAATTCACAGACCTATACAAACTCCAGGTCTCTTCGTATATATACGGTTGGTACAACAACATGCTACCCGAAAGCTTTGCGAGCACTTTTGTATTTTTACCGAAACACCCCAGAAATGGATACCAGACAGTCGGATAAATTACACTTACTAAAACCAAGAACTCAATTCTCGGCAAACTTTGCAATCCATACTTTTCTTGGGATGTGGAACACAGTAGAACCATCGATTCAAAATTATTCTAAATCATTATTCAAAAAGTCTCCAACGGAGCAATTCTTAAATTCGTATTCTCTTCGCGTCAGATGTGATAATCCAGTTTGCCCCGACTGTAGGTCCTAGCTCTGTAATCTCAGCATTAACCAACCCCCAATTTTATCATTTTCTGAAAACGATGGAAAGAACCACCTAAAAATTAATCTTCCGTTCAATTCTTTTCACTAAGTGTCAGGCTTGTTTCGCATTTTACATTTTGTTTTTTATTGGGAATGGCGGGAAGACAGCCCTAGTGGCTATGCCGTCTCTCTGTAGTGCAAACAATGTATTTGAGATAATTGTGTGTTGCTGTCTTTAGTTCATTAAACTTGCCCACATACAGACAAATATATAGGTCTCCCACGTGTGCTAAATATGGGGTGGCAGTGTATCGGTTGAAAGTTTCGTAGATTGTGAATCCTAAGTTGATATGCGGTTTGATTGGAAATCCGCTTCCAGCTTTGTTTCCTTTCGAATCTTTCTACGAGAATGCAGATAGAAAACTTGGCGTCGGTCACCTACATCGTCTCACAAAAACGAACAGTTGAGAAAAATGGCCATCATGAATTTGAGGTTATTACTTGGTTAATTTGTATCGGCCGAGATAGCAGTGGGAGGTAACTTCGTATCACTCCGAGAACGAAGGTCGAAGGCTGATGTGAAGTTCCGGAGGGGTGATATGACACAAACCAAGTAATAACCTCTTTATTTATTAACACTTACGCTGCTGAAAGCGACTATTGTCACCTATTTTATGATGATTATCTGCACGTTCTGATATGCGCACATCAAACCTACCATCTGATTAATTGTTGGAAAGGGCTCAGAGAGCCCTTTCTTACAATTAATTAGATGATAGAGTTTCGAGTATGTCATAAATTTTATTAAGATTCCTCGCATGGAGGCATACATGGATGTCCTCGATATATGGCTTAGGTGGGTGATAGCGGCAGTAGAGGGGTTAAATCATAACAGATAAGTACGAAATGTTCTCAGGTCGGTAACAGTTTTCTTACAGTGTTATTGTTTCTCATTCTTTTCACAAAGTTCGAAGTTTCCTCTCCACCGAGAAACCGCGACGTTCGGAAAGATGAACTATCTTTTCTCCTACTTTGAGGAATCTCCGTTTGCGACACTGAATCTTAGTTTCACTTGAATTCTTTTCTTTCTTCTCTTTATCCACTTAACCCTTTACCTAACGTGAAAAGCAGACGACACTTGCAAAACAAATTCTTGAATAACCAGTTTTTTTCATTTTTGTCTCAAAAACATAGGTTATGACCCCTCATTGGAACGAGCTGGACGAGCTCGTTCCAATGAGGGGTCATAACCTATGTTTTTGTGACAAAAAATGAAAAAAAATAATGAAAATTAATTGGCGATTTTTGAGAATAGCGCTGGCCGGTTTTGGCCGTTACGTTGGGTAAATGGTTAATTCTTACTTATTGTCATCATTCATTCCTCACCATACAGAATCTCAGCTTCAAACTACTCCATTACGCATGGCAACGACAACTTTGCTGATTGCGTTCGATGAATAAATCTGAACATTTCGGTGTAAACAAATATTGGTTGCGTCAAGCAACGCATCGCAGGTGACAACTCTGGCTTGGTTCATATTGTCCGAGGTCGACGGCATTTCTTCCGAGTTTGAAAACGGGGAATTCTGGGAAATAAAATCATATCTAATGAATAATCGGGAATTTGTTTCTGAATTATGTGTACACTGTTTTTGATATGTTAATTGAGTTGAAGACTCGCGAAACTGTCAACTTCAACAATTATTTAACGCAAAATGAAAGGTTGCGTTAATGGACACCAATCGAAATTTGATCCCACCAAGACTAATCTTCACCCCGAATCCCGTTTAGCATCTCCACACACCGTCAGGCCTCCCATGCTAATTGCATTCTCACTCGTCAAAGCTATTGTTGAGTGCAAATTTAGAGTGTATGAAA
This sequence comes from Pictodentalium vernedei, assembly GCA_031216915.1. Lineage (NCBI taxonomy): Eukaryota > Metazoa > Mollusca > Scaphopoda > Dentaliida > Dentaliidae > Pictodentalium > Pictodentalium vernedei. The sequence goes on from CM062297.1 coordinate 54,052,642, forward strand.
CATTTCCGATGATGAGCATTCCCTGTGCCCTGTGCCTTGTGCGGGGCCTAGTACAGGTACTTCTTGCACCAGACCGTTTGGCTTTGATGAAATACAGTTAAAACCGGAAGTCCTGACAGGAACTATGCGTTTATTTTGACATAATTTCGCGTAGAAATTGATCGACATTTCCCTATCGAACGGCACCAATGCTCAACAGGTTTGCCTGATTATGAAGAGAAAGTAAAAGCCATGTTTCGGGCAATGAACCCTTGACTTAACCCCGGAGGTCCATGGGTTGAAATATTGCGTGTGCATGGAGTATATGAACAGAAATTGATAGCCTCACTATCGTCATCGCACACAGATCAACGCGCAGATTGACGTGCTATTTGTGGGAAATTCACGGCAGCACCTCTCAACTGTCGAGGGAGATTATTTATGGAATTAAATATCAGATCACATTTCCATTCAGTGTTCTTCGAAGATCTTACTTTTAGACCCATGTGGAGTCACATGTAATGTTTGTAGAACATTTTGCAATACATTATTTAAAATAACGATTGGCCATTGTGCAGAAATATGTGACCTTAAACTCCAATAAATAAAATAAAGTAAGAAATGTGGATTACGCGTCCGCCGGTTAAAGGGTTAACGAGAACGTATATGCATCTCAGAGAAACATCTTATAGTCTATTGTACCTGATGTGGAGGTAATAGAAATGTAAATAGTTGATGAGCGCATTGATTAATATTTTGTTCTGTACCATCCATCCCGATATTTCTAAGTGTTGCCTCAAATATATGCAAAACGGAAGTTATTAGAAAGATATCGAATGGCATAACAATCGTGTTGCGTCCGGCAAAGTCAATACATCTTATACGAACGACCTATTATTCCTACATTAACCCTTTGAGACTTTAATTATCTTGACGTTCAAACGTCACTGGGAATTCAGTTTCTTCAACGTTTTAGGTTCCGCTCCACAGCTTTGCAGGCATTTCCAAATATGACATGCCATACACTCTCTTCAAATGCAAATATTCTGTAGCTTAGTTATCTAACTCATAACATGTATTACATTTCCCAAATCCACAAAAAACATATAACACTATCTGACTAAGTAGAAATAAACAATCTGAATGTGGGTGGAATAATTTATTGTCAAACGCCAGACTGCAACCTGAAAAATTGCATGAAAAAATGCCGAAACCAGTCATTTTCAGCCACCTAGCAGCCTCAAAAGCAGAATTTTCCCACCAACCTCACCTACCAACCCCTGGAACAGAGCATCCCCTGTTTCTAAAATGCCAAAAAAAATATATGTTTCCGTCTCCCTTTTCAGTTACCTGTCTGGTAACAAACCCGTGTAAAAATTACATTTTAAAAAATAGCCAGTTTTTCGAAGCCACTGTTTCCCATAATTCATCTGGTAATTTACCCCTATGTATCAGACTCCAACTTTGGGACCAAAACTTCAAATTCTCTTGTCCAACAAAAAACCTAATGTAATCATATATCTGACACTAAAAATATATCTCCATTTTACATGGCCTTAGTTTCAACATATGCCCTATGTTTTGAATTTCACCCCTGTGCAATTGTGCGAAAATGTGGAGCGGAACCTTACAAAATGCGACGTCAAACGTCGGAAAGTACAAATAACAAGAAATTTTCCATATTAGTGATTATCTGGTTGAGGGCTATATTATTTTTGGTGGTCTGAATTGTTATTCAAAACTTGATTTATTACAAATTATTGGAGAGTGCCCACAGGCACTCTCCAATAATTTGTAATAAAACAAATGTATATAATCAAAATATTATTTGTGTTTGACTGAATATGAAATATAAGCAAGTAAAGAGTTGGCTTTTGCTCTGATATTCTCATTTTTTTAAAGCCATGACAGTGGCTTATTGCACTTTACCATTTAGGAAATCTTGACAGCAGAATTGTATTAGTATTTTAAGCTGCGATATCATTTGGCTCAACGGTTGTCACTGAGCATTATTGGGAAGAAAGCAGGAAATGAGGATAAAACTTTAAAAAATTGAAAAATAATATCAAAACAAATGACCACAAAGTAACAAGGCGCGGTTTGATTTCGTACGTCATGAGACGTACAAACGTATCAACGCGCTGTTTGATTTCGTTTGTCATAAGACGTACAAAAGTATCAAAGGGTTCAAAGTGGTTTTCGTTCCTGATCGCCCACGAGGTTTGAGTGATTAGAGAAGCACGGGACAGAAGGTGTCCAAAACAAATTCCTTAGCAACGGATCTGGCGTCGAGTGTGCATGGAGAGTGGTAATCACTCCGTGTTTATTCTTAAGGATTTCCTCTCAGTTTTCTCCCTTTGGTCTGCCTGCTGCACATCGAGATAATTATCACACGACCGTGTATTATTGACTTTATAATTACCGCTGTCATAATGAGATAGATCAAATACCCAAATCAAGAGCCTTGTTTATTTTACTGATGGGGGTAACTTGTCCGTGTGCTTGACTTGATAGACACCGATGAACTCAAAAATTTCCTTCAAATAATGTCTTAAATAGAAAATAATTCCTGTATAACATAAAAAATTTACACCAAATAGGTGAACTGATGTCAAAATACCATAAATTTAAGGCCAAAGAGTTAAAAATCTGTTCATCGGGCCTTTTTGCATGGTCTTCTTGGCTGCCGCATGCCCTCTTTTATAACCAATTCAAACTTAAAATAAATGAAAATTAAGTGGTTTATGTCAGATATTTTACCCAAGTTAATAAAACTGATAGATTTGTCTCTTGAGTGCAACAAGGCTTTTGCAATGTTTCAGCAGTGCAAAGCCTTCTTGCACTCAAGGGGCGAAATACACCACCACCCACGCTATTCTGTAGATTATAAGACCTAAAACATTAAACAAACCAAGAATATGAAATTTTGATGGTAAAGAAATAATTACAAAAATAAAAAAATGAAATAAAAAACCGCTCGACAAAAAATGGCCTTAGAAACAAAATCTCTGCTTTGCGGGGCCTAATGCTGCAATTTTTTCACGTACTGCAAGTAGGAATTAAACAAATTCAGTCTTGTTTAATAGAACTAAAGAAAAAAATTGTCAAAATCCTAGTTGCATCATGGCAACCACAATCGTTTGATATTTTGACCTCAGTACGAAGAGGTTAAACAAGGAGACCATAGATACAGATATACAACCTAACAAGCAATGGAAATATCAGAGAGAACACTTCTTTCATTGCTCTGTATCTGTTTGATTTTGTTTTTTGTTTTTTTTTTTTTGGAGGGGGGGGGGGTGGGTTAAAATCCGGTTTAACTTTGCCGTCAACGAACAACCAATTGAAACTAGAAGTCCCGTCAAAATTAGCGCAGAAAGTGTTTGTTGGTTAATTTTCCCCTTTCTGCAGAAGAATGAAGTAGCGTGAAATGCATTCAAACGTTTGCGCTGTGCAATGCAAAATATAATGTTCTATTAACAAGACCGGCAGTGAAATCTCGAGCTGAACCGATGAAATAGAAGGAAAGTATTGAGACCACAGTATGTGGAGGGAGGATTACTATTAAATCGCTGTAGGATAGATTTGATTTTTCAGTTAGCAATTATTTACAATTTCTGAGGATAAAATACACGAACCACTTGCAATCTTTCATCACATGAACCACCGGGTTGCACCCGGTGGACCATTTGGTAGAAGTTTGAAAGTGTTTCTTGTGCTACCAAGAACAATGATAGATACTGTTCGAGGGGAGCATATATGGCACTGCGATTAAGTAGTAATCCATTCTGTACAATGTAGTCTAATTTTCATATCTATTTACATCATTACATATACATATTCCCAGTAGAGATTAGGAATGATGTTAAACATCTCTATTTACTGGTATAGAATTGATGGGCACGCTGTTTTTCTACAGGAATTGAGTTACGATAATAGGTCAGTTTGAATTTGTTAGGGACAAAAAGTGCACTTAATTACATACTTCAACATAGTGCACAATACAGTGACAGGACTTCCGGCTTCAAATGTAGAGTGTATTGCCTGGTTGTTTTCATATCGGTCGAGATATCAGGCCGAGACCGGCTGGTATCTCAGTCTATATGAAACTAACCAAGTAAACACCTCTTTAATTATTAAACCAAAAACATGTAATTACAAAATATTTTCAGATCTGTTATTACAAAGTATAATGTCTCCTCTTCTCCAATTTCAACTATCCGAACGTCTCGACATTTCCCGACTTTGACGAATCTCCGATTTCGACTTTGACTTTTAGTTTGCGATGAATTCTTCCGTCACCTCATTCACCTTATCATTTCTTATTGCCATCATTAATTCCTCATCATACGAAACTCTGCTTCTAACCAACCCACAATGCCTTTTGTTACACGCCTGTTCTATGAAATCCTCATCTACAGCAACACTAGACCATGCGGGAAATGGAAATATGTTCGTGGAAATGAACTTGTTGACGGACTATTTTTAAATAGAAGCGAAACTTCGCTGGAGTTTTCTGCAAATTGTGCAACGCAATTACAATTTGAATCGCTAGCGATAGCTGAAATTCGTTCCCTGAGTTCCAATGTGTTCTATGTGCCAGTAGGCACATAGAACACATTGGAACTCATGGGACGATCTAGAACACGGGTTCCCCCTCGCAAATTGGGTTGGCGATTAAAGGTGTTATTTTTGTTGATAGTTGTCAAATGAATTGCTGAGTGTCCTTCTAATAATTGTTTTTTTTATAAACGTGAAGGCGTGTAATAAACACAGAACGACACACGTGTGTGAATGGATTAATCGATATGGCACTTGTTCCATCGCGGAAGGATAAGACCCTTGGCCCGCGGCCTCTTGTTCTATCCTTACGCGTTGACACTAGTGCCATATCAATTAACCCATTCACCCGTGTGTGTCGTTCTGTGTATGAATAGCTTAGCGGTAATCTGAAGTTAAGTTTTGAAACTCTGCTTCAAACCACCCCACAATGCCTTGTACCGCCAATTTTCCTGTTTGCGTTAAACGAATAGCTTTGAATATTTCTATATAAACAAATTGGTTAATGTATGAAAATGGGCAACTCTGGATTTGTCCATATCAGCCGAGATATCTGCCGAGTTTGAAGCCATATCAGCCATGTTTGGTATTGGGGCATTCTGGGAAGAAAATGATATCCAATAAGTGAAGGGCCATATCGTGTCAGAACTATTATTTATACCATGATTACCTATTCTACTATATATGAAAAGCCTATGACATAAATTTTAGCTTTACATGCAAACCGAGGTGAACACGCCAGCAATGGGATTTCAATAGTTAAATTTTAACCTATAGTAGAACTACATCCAAGTTGACCTTTGGTGAGGTCAACCTGAATGCAAACTTGTCTAAATTTATCGCACGTCGCCGCGCGTAGAGGGAAATGAAAGTGGCAATTATTTATTACGTTTTTAAATGGGTTTACCTCACAAGATGCCAATAATTAACAAACATGCATTGTCTCTTGTTAATAAAGCAACCAAAACTCGACATAGTTTGTTATTATGTTATTAAAATGGAAAATGCCCTGTTTCTTTTCGTTTCGATGATAAACTTGACAGCGGAAGTACCGCCACCGATGCCCATGTAAACAAAAACAAATTCGCACCTATGTACTCAGTAAAATCGAGAAAACATAATACCGACTCTTAATAATCTGACGATCATAGTAAAAATAAAATATACTCAAAGTAGCTTGGTGTACCAAATGTTCACCACTCGTGGTGAAGATTTGGTACACCAAGCTACTATTTGTATACTCGCCCAAAAAAGAAAGTGTGCATTGCAGAAATTGATCAAACTCCAAAAAAATAATTTCGTAGGTGTAAAGAGTGTTAACCTGTTCATGAATAAGTTATATTGAACACAAAAACAGCTTTCCCCGTTAAAATTGCATTAACGTTAAATGACGTGCTGCAGGTTTGAGAAAAGGCATGTTTTGCACGTGGAGAGTCTGAAAATCTATGCAGCAGTGTGAATCCTTGGGTATTTAAACACTAAGGTAAGGCCTTCCTATCGTTCACATTCAAACTTGCGCTGCTGTTAAAACGACTCCACATTAGCATGCCAAGATTGATAATGAATCAACGTCTCCTTGCCCTAGGTATGATTAGAGCTGGCAGAACACACAGAGAGGTTGCCCAGCATTTGAACTGCCACCGTAACACTGTAGACAAGCTAGTCCATCGACATGCACAACATGATGACGTTTGAGACCGACCCCGCTCCGGGAGACCTCGAGTTACCACCCCTGCACAAGATCGGTATATCGGCAACAAACGGCAACGACGACAGCCAGGAACATCCCTAACCTGAGACGGATACATCCTCAAACAGTAATCAACCGGCTGAGAGAATACGGCTTACGTCCTCGAAGACCTGCAATTCGTCCGATTTTGACGTTACGTCATCGTCGTGCTCGACTCTGTGGTGTAGACAACATCTCAGGCATCCCTTACACTGGTGGCGACGTGTTTTATTCACAGATGAATGTCGTTTCCATCTTTCATCATCAGATGGCCGCCAGAGAGTGCACAGACGTCGAAACGAACGCTACGTGGAGCGAAACCGTTATGGGGGAGGGTCTCTCATGGTGTGGGGTGGCATCACTGCCCGTAACAGAACTGAGCTGGTCATTACTGATGACAATCTCATTGCAGCCAGATATCGTGATGAAGTGCTTACACATGTTGTTGTCCCGTTTCTGCAACGTCACGGCCCCGGCGTCATTGTACAGCAGGACAACGCCCGACCACACGCAGCTGTTGTTGTTCAACAGTATCTGCAGCAACAACAAGTGGATGTTCTTCCCTGGCCCGCAAATTCGCCCGATATCTCACCCATTGAGCACGTATGGGATGAAATGAAACGTCAGCTACGCCGGCTTCCCCATGGACCGTCAACGCTTGTGGAACTCCAAAGACAGCTTATCAGAATATGGAACAACATCCCCCAACACTTCCATGCTAACTTGTTCGCTTCCATGAGGCGTAGATGCACAGCAGTAGTCGATGCAGACGGAGGTCATACCAGATATTGAGTGTGTGACTTTTGTGTTTGACCCTTAGTGTCTTTGGACTCTCCATGGTACCAAGAGTATTCGTCGTAGCGTAATGAAATTTCTCATGTTGATCTCTGTGATTGAATAAAATTTCCATGAATGAAAATGATATATATCTTTTTTTAGTGTTATTTTTTAGCATGCACACTTTCTTTTTTGGGAGAGTATATATTCTATATATAATATGTATAGGCTTTAGACTAGTTTAATTATAATTCCTGACAGACAAATCAAATGTTTTAATTGTTCGTTGGTGTTGCAATGGAAGTAGTGTCTTTACTCTTTTGAATAATTACACCTGGGTTTTAGTTCGATGCAAAAACTCGACTATAGATCAAATATGATGATCATATACATTCGTTGTAGAATAACCAACAATGCTAACCTTTGAGAATATAATCGAAACTTTTCCTTTATCTTTGTGTTGACCTATAAATTTGAGAGACCATTTTTCCGGCCCAGGAACATGATATGCCATACTTTCTTTAAGTTGGATGACTGTTAAATTAAAGTGAGGGGAAGAACAATCAATATTTCCAACGCGCAGGCCCAAGGCTGCACGTTGAAAATAGTAATTGGTCTACCCGCAAGTAATACATATGGGCCCTTTCACTTGCTTCCATTGAACTGACATGAGAGATATCACCGGGTTTCAAATGGTTAACCAGGTAGACAATTAAGTCGCTAATAGAATATTTTCATGTGAAGATAACAGACATTTTAGGCAGCAGCTTTGTGCTTTCTTATGTTGTTTACAACATGCGCGGAATCTCGAGTGCGCGTAAAAAATCTGAATCACAAATTACAAATATCCTCTCTGCTTTCGCTGGCGCAGTATACAGAGGTTATCTACGCTGTTTTAGTGAATATCGGGAATTAACTCATAAGTGTGGACCTGGAAGTTTTATTTTTCACGAGCGTTTGCGCTTTTCTTTTTATTATATGCTACGAGACATTTTACTGCACAATATTCGGCCGAGTCCGACTGCAAACAGTTTCAAGACAATAACAAAAAGCTGCCGATCGGTCCTGCAAGGTAACATTCAAGGCGACGTCATGCACCGAAGCTTAACATCATTTAGAGAGCTACTAACAAATTTTATCGTCTGGATCTGAAAATATTATTTTTCTCTATAATAAAATAAAATAATGAAATGTAATAGGTCATGTACGAACGCATCTGATAAGACGTTACGCATGCGAGTGCCGTTATGGCGCGAATGTAATGCTTCGCCACAAAACAGCGTCAAGAAGGAGAGTGTTATCAGACCGCCGAAGACTATTCTAAACAAATCGGTTGTACTAATTCCGCACATTCAGGTTAGCATTGGTTGAAGAAAAGGGCACCATCGACGTATAATACGCCTTAGCAAACACATGGGTAATCGGGATTAGGTGTCTTGCCCGGGGACACAACACAGTTACTCCTGGTGCAGATTGAACAGTAGAACTTTCGGTTTGAAGTCAAGTGCCGTAACCACTGAGCCACCGCGTTCCTTGAAGGTGTGTGGGGGGGGGGGGGGGGTAATGCATGGTTGTCATGTGCGGTATAAAAAGATGTACGGTATGCACCCCTGTTGCACTACTGTTAGTGTTTGGTACTACTCACTAATCGGATACATTTTACCATAGAGTGTTTTCAATGAGGTGCGTAATGCTAGGTCATGCGTAATATTTGGTAGTTTGAATGGTATCGTGGGATATAAGGTTTGTACCCTTCTTGCTGATCAGTTAGCCCTTACTGTACTACATGTAACCATACACCTAGAGCGTTATACTGTCCAACAGTTGGAATGGGTTGATCGTTATGCTTGGTTTTCTGGCACAGTAGCATGTGATGAAACGTGTGTATCCCCATAGGCGTGCTGTTAGTCCTCAGTACCACTATCCTTCTAAAGTGTTGACCCACGGTTGGTATAGGTATTGCGTACGGCTTGGCCGTGCAGTGTTGTAGGGGTACGCATGATAATGAGAGCAATTACTCCAGTAGTAAATACTTTTGCGTATCTTCTACTCATCTCGGGAAAAAAGTCGAGTCGGCAAATGGGCTGCTGAAAATAGTATCATCACTGGTGGGTGAGGGTGTGATATGGAGAAATCTCACCCGAGGGCAAGATATTTGGGCCAGACACGAGGCTCTCCGATCTTACACTCTCCCCCACCAGGAATAATTCTTCCTCCCCACCAACACGCTCTGACGTCATCAAAAGTAATCCAAGGGCACGTGCAGTTATATCGAGCAATCGAAGCAAATAATTTGCTTATCGGAAACAGAGCACAAAAGTTATGTATATACCAAATACGCATATGTCATGAAATGAAACTCAACGCCAGCAAGACAGGGTTTAACCCTTTACCTAACCTGAAAAGCAGACGACACTTGCAAAAATAATTCTTGAATAACTACTTTTTTTCATTTTTTGTCTCAAAAACATAGGTTATGACCCCTCGTTGGAACGAGCTCGTCGAGCTCGTTCCAACGAGGGGTCATAACCTATGTTTTTGAGACAAAAAATGAAAAAAATAATGAAAATTAATTGGCGATTTTTCAGAATAGCGCTGGCCGGTTTTGGCCGTTACGTTAGGTAAAGGGTTAAAGATCTGTAGCGAAATGAACATCGACACATTCCAATGACGTCAGTCGGGGGCATGCATCAATCGATCGATGGACGATAAATTCTGCACAGTCATTTGACATTATTTGCTTTCCATATTCATGTTTCTTCAATTGATTATCGAAACTTCCTATCATGCCTCAAAGGTAACTTGACCCATACTCCCGGTCGTCTTAGGGTTTATTTCGAATTCTGCAATGTATTCGCATAACTATTCGACGGGAATTTCTTGTAACTCTCTCCACTCATAATGACGTTCGCTCAAAATTCCTACAAAAGAATTAAGTGTCCGATGGTTTTGCGGTCTGTGTTTTTATTTCTCTTTTCGTCGACAAGCGTAGGAAGAACGTGTGATGAATAAATAGTCCGTGCGCTCATTAAATGTGCTAATAAGCCGGTCACGTGGCTCATGTGAGTCACACATGGCTTTCTCATACGAGACACGCATACATTGCATAGGAAGTGGGTGGGGGGAGAAATGTGGATTTCTTCCACTGAGTCAAAGCGCTATAATAGTAATTGCCTCTAAGACTAATTACACTTGTCCCTATATCCCAATAAATTCTGTCTTTTGATTGGTCAGAATGCCTTGGACAAAAAGCCATGGCAACGGATGCACCCAACATTCAGGGTATATGAGAGCGTGCAACATCCAGAGTATATGGGCACGCGAAACATCGGGGATATATGGTTTAAGTGAAAGCTTTTCGCATTCACTCGCCTCGGTATAAAAATCGAACTGAAAATAGTCACAAATATTCTCAGATTTCCAACAATTCAATCATATTTTGCCGTTATAAATCAAACAGACGAGTAATTAAAAATAAAATAAGAGCAAATATTGTCCCCTACGTTCCAGTGATCTATGTGCCAACATTGAAAGTCAGGGGACGATATGTCTACAAAATACTGTTTACTCGTTTCTTTAACCCTTTACCCAACGTAACGGCAAAAACCGGCCAGCGCTATTCTCAAAAATTGCCAATTAATTTTCATTATTTTTTCATTTTGTGTCTCAAAAACATAGGTTATGACCCCTCGTTGGAACGAGCTCGTCGAGCTCGTTCCAACGAGGGGTCATAACCTATGTTTTTGAGACAAAAAATGAAAAAAATTAGTTATTCAATATTTTTTTTTGCAAGTGTCGTCTGCTTTTCATGTTAGGTAAAGGGTTAACGACCCAAGGGATGTAACTCTATCTGTCGTCTTATCCGTTTAAAAAAAAACAAAAAATATTCACGAATTTGGTCCAAGTGATTGCGGAGTGTGAGAAATGCGTCCACAGATTTATTTCCACTATGTTTGGATTGTGTTTCAAACTGGACAAAAACATTATCTCCGCCAACATGTATGGTATATGGGAGTTTAATACCTGGATGTCTCGCTTAAACACCGACATCCCTATATCCCAACATCTCATCCAGGTATTAAATCTCCAAATACTATACATGTTGGCGGGGATAAGTTATATCAACCATACCAACAACGTAGCCACGCGAGCAACCAAACGAATAAACTTACTTAAAATGCAAAGGGGTACCACCTGGCGGGGGAGGGGGGAGCAAACGAAACTTTACTACTCAAGCTGTACAAGGCCTTCGTCCGGCCGGTAATTGAATACGGGGCCCTGGTCCTGACCAATACCTGCAAGTCCAACATTGCCAAACTCAAAAGAGTCCAGAACCAAGCACTGAGAATAGCCCTCGGAGTCCCATACGACACTCCTATCAAACTTCTCCACAAAAGGGCCAAAATTCCAACCGTCAAAGACCGCCTCGCCACGATAGCTGCCAAAAACCCAGAACGGATCGAAGGCAGCACACTGATACCGAAACTAAGGGAAAAGTGCGACAGTAGACAAAAACCCAGTAGACTAAAACCCCAAAATTTGCCGAAAAATAAAAATAACTAAACATTAAAAGGGGAGAAGAACAGGAAAGCAACACCCACGGTGTGGTATTGTGTGTAAACCTGTTCTTTACTCTAAACAGAAATAAAAATAGGAAAGTAACACCCTCGGGTGTGGTATTGTGTGTAAACCTGTCCGCTTTCTTAAAACAAATCACCCAAACTAGGACTCACAACGGAGGACAGGACAGGAAAGTAACACCCCCGGGTGTGGCTCTGTATGTACAGTACGTGGAGAGTGGATTGTAACTAAATCGCCCGCAGAGTGGAGTTATCACCCGAAATATCACTTTCAAATTCTGCACATATGGACAAAAAACACAAGCAATGTTTCAGCCAATAGGTCAATTCGCTGGAACTTTGCTTATGATGGTTATGCTTTGCAACAAATCTGCTATTATTGCTCGGGTGGAATCTCCACTCTGCGGGTGATTTAATGATAATACACTCTCCACGTACTGTAAGTCTGTTCTTCGCTTCCTCCAAAAAACCTCCTCCAAATAACCTCAATTGACCCGATAGATCGCAAATAGCGAAGAGTATAACAGGAAAGTAACACTCACGGGGGTGGTTTTGTGTGGCTCAGCTCACGGCGCCGCACTGGTAAGAATTGTAGAACTGATACGGGAAAACAAACGGGAAGGGGAGGGGGTGGGCACACTAATAATCTCTCATCATTTATAATTTCAGCAATGCCCAGACACACATTACGGACAACCACACGAGAACCAAAACAGACCAACATAATCAAAACGTCTGACCGAACCGCATCACTTTTTACCACCCATCGATCACCAACAGATGAGCTTGAGGCAGACTATACTTGCCAATGATAGCTCCAACACTTACCTAGTAGCAGACTATACTCGCCTGAAGAAAGTCACAAGACACAGGAGACAACCAGCCCAATTGAACAGCCGACAGAACAGCCACACAGCCAAGCCACGCAGAACAAGAACAGAAGCTCACAAGACAAGAGGGGAGGGGTGGGGGGGGGTATCATTAACCACTCTTTACTTCTCAACTTCCAGCCACAGCAGAGACAAAGGTTAAAGCACCACAAACGTACCAGACCAGACACTACCGGAAAAAGACTCCCCGACCGCCAAAAAAGCAACATCGCAACAGCCAAAACAACCGACAACAGAAGAGCTTGAGGCAGACTATACTTGCCAGTGATAGCTCCAACTCTTATCTAAACGGCAGACTATACTTGCCTGAAAAACACACATGACAGAAACACATCCAGAAAAGACGTTCCACCCGCACATATTTCCTTACCCCACTCTATTTGTTGACAATCTTTCCGCCTCTACCTTTCTCCCCAATAACCATTATGGACTTCAGTAATCGCTATGGCAATTTAATAACCGTTATGGCTTCAGCACATCCTTCACTCCATCCCCGGAGGTGGGCATCCACCCCAGGGAGGCGAGCGTTGGTCCTACGTACCACTTTCTTGACCAATGTTTGTAAAGCGCTCCTTTAGCGCACCAAAAGTCCCGACCCAGTAAGAAATAGCAGGCCTATGACCTGAACCAGGAATGTTCAGGTTGGTGGTACCTTGTTAAGGTCCGTTTGAGATTTCGATGTAAGTCAATAATCGTGCACGCCAGCAACAGAGCCCACGGAACATCAACTCCCATCCTCTTCCACCTTTACACCGCTCAGACATGATGCTGATGATGTTATCTCATATTAATAGAATAATATTATACTGTAAACCAGGGTCGAAAGGGGATTGTCCCACAACGTCCCAGCGCGCCTTCGGCGCGCTAAAAACATTCATTTTTTTTATTATTATTTAACTTAGATGAAGACTCTTCGATTCAACATGTAGTACTGGATGATACATTTTAAAAGACAGTAATCGCTCCTTGGACCTGATCCATACAAGCAGGAAGCAGTAACCCGAAAGAAGCATTCCACACAATACCCAATATTGCAGTGCCGATGCGCGGAAATCGTGTTGGATTTATGTAACACCAATCGATTCGTCTCACTGTCACTTGACAACTGACCAATCTGTTTCAAGACAAAATGGATGTTAACAGATATTTTAACTCGTTCAATTCGGTAAGAAAAAGAAGAGCACGTGGAAAAACTTCCTATTGGTGTGAAGGTTCAGTTAGAATATAATTCTACACGTGGGGGGCTGGACGGGGAGGGCATAAATCCTGGTACTCTACAGCATCTTCCAAATCTTCTTTGTCTGTCGGGCACTAGTCGAACACACTGCCATTGCCAAATAACTGACATGTTCAAAGACATCAGCAGAGGCATTACTTTTCCACAGGTGGGTGCTAGTTTCGTGATATGTGAGTCAGGCTTGTTCTAGAAATTAGCAATCCAAAATGTCAGGGATTTTAACAATGTTTGATTGTCGTGGCTAAAGTCGGTGAAGACCACTTATCCGAATAGCACTCAGAAAAACAGATTTGGGTTTATGTATGGACTGTAGGGTAAATTCATGTTTTTGTCGGGCAACCATGGGACACACCTCCTCTCCCCCCCCCCCCCCAATACTTGAAGATAGAGGTCTGATCCTACCCTTCTGCATGGCTATAGAATTAACCCTTTCACTAACGTATCCTTTTCAGACAATTTCAACAAAAGCATATCATGTGACCCCTCGTTTGCACAAGCTCGTTGAGCTCGTTGCTATGAGGGGTCACGTAATATGGTTTTGTTGAAATTTTTTAAACATTTTTAAAAAAGATATTTAAAATATTACATTTTGATATTGTCTGCGTTGGGTAAAAGTTTTAATTGTGACTGAAACTTCGATTCAAAGCACTGTCGTTTATTTTACAGAAGATAGGTTTTGTATATTGCATCTACAGTCTGTTTGCTATCACGATTCGAATCTTATCTAGCAAATAAGCAATCGAGAATGTGAACGAGTGACTCCACACACTACTCTTATCTTCATCTCGGGAAAACGTGATTTTTTTAACCACAGGCGTTTCCCCAAAAGTGATTCTGTTGGTGGGATTCCGTAGAAATAATACCTTTTGGAGAACATCTCTTCGAGGATAGTTATGGCTCCGAGCACTTGATCGGCTTCTGGTTTCTAGACCCCTACACACCTTGGTAGGTCTAAGAACACAACTGCTGACTTCCAGAGTCATCATCATCTGCCCTATGTCAAAGTCTACTCAATACTATAGACTTCTACCATCATTACAGTCTTGTACGATTACTACTTACCTGTAGCTTTACTTCATTATTTAGGGTTTACTGGCTATCTCAGGTCTCAACTCATGCTCTCAGCCAGATTTTACAATATCCATACGACCACCCATACTCGAGTACGATACTAAACACCAAGCATACACCACATGATCTATCTGTCTGAATTTCCATGGGCTAGTGCAAGCCATTAGGTGGTTTTGTAAGATTCCCGGGGGTAAATATCGCACACTGTATACAGTCGTACTAGAAAACAAAACACACCTCACCATACAGCACGACAAGTAGAACAACGGTCTATATGCCTTACTATTCAACCATTCAAACTCCCACAAAACTGCATAACCTAGCATTCCGTACCACCTATACAATAATCAAACGGTGTGTCACCTCGTTCTGAACGACCAAACATTACCTCGCAATTTCACATGTTCAAACATTACGCTCCACCTATACTGGCCCAAAATAGTAAAATGCATTGGATTGGTTAGTAGTGCCGGGGACTAAGAGTAGACCATAAATCCTACACATCCATGTATTACCTACCACTCCCCCACAATACCAGTTGTTCTAGCATAGATAACAGCATATACCAACTGTAGGGCAGCATAACGCATTAAGTGGATCAATAGTATATCAAGGGCTAACACTGACAATCATTGGTGCACTACCGTACATTATATACCACCGCAATATATAACCATGCATTGCCGCTTGGTATTGCATTACATACTATCTTACCAGTTATAGAATACTCTCGCACTGGATAATCGTACATTACCCTCACCCCCACCCCAGCAATACCGTTTGGCCGAGCATTACGTACTACCTAAACCAACTATTGGAGAATCTCACGGTTTTGGTGAATCAATAGTACTCGGGATTACTATTGAACCAGCAATGGTACAGACCATACATCCTATACTACCGCACAAGACAATCGTGCATTATCCCCATCCTAGCCTTCTGCGTGGCTGGCATTACCGTCTGGCATTATCTTACTTACTGCATATATCAGTCTTAAAATAATAATAAAAAACATTTACTGGTCTTATGTAGCAGTAACAATATCTAACGGTGGACCAACGAGGTATATACCATCCATACTATACAACCCTATCAGTCTCGTACGAAAAGTCTAACACACTCTGACTTGAACAACGTAATGTCGGATTGTGCAGTGGACAATAACAGCGCTCAGCGTATCTACGACGTCGCGTGCGCATCATAACGTCACAGCGTCGATTTTCAGTTTCCGGTCGCCATTTTGTCCGCCACAGTAGATTATGACATCATAACTTTACTCCCTCAGACTGTACGGGGCGTTCGTGAACATGCCACCACTGTCATTCCAGGATAATTCATACAAATTGTATTAAGCGCGCTTGCGCACGTATTACTTGGAACAATTCTTAACACAGATGATGCGTCATTAGATTCCATTAATTGGGAAACAAAAAAGATGAAACCGTATTGTTACTAGATCCACTAATGGGCGGAATTCGTTCTTACTTTTCGTTTTCATTTTTACTATTATATTTCGTTTAAATAATGTTTCTTTATTGCGCAAGCATTATAATCTGGCATAAACATTTCTGAATTCATATCATACTTCAGTATTTTGTAACCATGCCCGCAATACATTCAGTCCAGTTATCCCATCGACAATTTTAGAAGAAAAACGCGTTGTCACTTGGGTTGGTTCATTTTACTAAGTCTCGAAATTCTTGTAAAAAGGAGGCAGGATTCATAAGAAGTACACAGAACAAATAATCTACTTGATGCAATAATTCGGCCCATTCTCAAAAAAAATCAAATTTGCGTGTCCTGCGATGGCCCGATTTCCTGGTGTATATTTCTCGTTTTTTGTCAGTATTTAACATATGATTCCCAACCCATATTCACTCTTATATTCTAAATAATGTTTATGAGGAATCACAGTCATTTTTTACGAATGAGACTTGGAACTCGACCGATTAATTAAAAAAGCAAACATAACCTCGGAAGACTTTTGACAATGAAAATCCAGTTTTGTTAATTAGGAAACTTTTTTCTTGATTACGTCAAGAAATTAACTCTTTGTTGACTGTAAGTTGATAGGTACTCCATTGAATAAGCCTTTGTCGCCTTTACAAATTTTATTGGCCGAGTTTGGATAAAAATATTTAACTGGGATTCACCGTATTCAAGGTTATCAGTATTCTGTTGCCGTGTTATGCATGGACGTTTCGTCAAAAATCGAGTATCGTATCGGGACAATTCGTCAAAAAAATTGATCTCTTTGTGGGAGGAGTGCCCTTTCAACTGTTTTCAAATGAAGATATTAACCCCCAAAGTTTGGAACTCTGTACAATAAACGTGAAATTATTTTAAAATAATGTCTTGTGAACCATCAGACACAATGCTTTGGGATGTAGTGTTCATCGTCTTTTAGTGAGAGCGACTCATGTTTTTTCACAAATTGTTTTGGTTTTTTTGTTCTAATACGAAACAATTGCATGGTATATCCAATAAATAAGAGTGTTTCGTGGACATTTTCTGGCACGTATGCTTGCATAAACGTTTTCTTGATTTACTTATGAGCCAAGTCAAATCGGTCTTACACAGAGTAAAGCCATTAAAATGGACTCTACACAGTTCATTCCATGGGAGTCATGGCGGTGTCTGCACATACGAGTACGGGTGAACAATCAGGGTACGAGTAATATAATAAGTAATAAGTAATATTGTCCCTATATCCCGGTAAATTCGGTCTTTAGATTGGTCAGAATGCCTTGGGCAAATAGCCATGGCAAAGGATGCACCCATCACCCAAGGTATATGAGAGCGTTCAACATCCAGGGTATAAGCGCACGCGAAACATCGGGGGGGGGGGGTTGGTTTAAATGAAAGCTTTCCTCTTTTGCTCGTCTCGAAATAAAAATCGAACCAAAAAACCCGAAAATACAAATATCATCAGATTTCAGACAAATCAATCGTAAAAATAAAATAAGAACAAATAATTCCACCCAGAGTACCAATGTGTACTGTGTGCCAGTTGGCCGCACATAGAACACATTGTAATTCAGGGGACGATATGTCAAAAAAATACTGTTTACTCTTTTCCTTAACGACCCAAGGGATGCAATTCTATCTGTTGTCTTCTGCGATTATAAAAACGAAATAATTATCACGAATTTGGTCCATGTGATTGCGGAGCAGAGAAATGTGTCCCCAAATTTATTTCCACTATGTTTGTATTGTGTTTCAAACGGGACAAACCGTTATATCCACCAACATATATGGTATATGGAGATTTAATACCTATATGTCTCATGTAAACACATCGCCTATGGCTCGATGTTTGAAAACCGACATCCAGGTATTAAATCTCCATATACCATACATGTTGGCGGACATAACTTATATTATATATTATAAAACAATTTTGAAAGTACAATAAAGTAATAAGTAATAGAATTTTTTTATTATAAGTAATAGTAATATAATATAATAGTCTGAAAAATAACTGAGTAATATTTACTACTTTTTATTACAATTGAGATATTGGAAATGTTGTTCAGTGGGTGCTTTTCCTGTGATGATAAAGCCAGTTACTGGAAACCTCTCATCACATCCAACAAATGATGTCAGTATGACCGAGAAGGGAATAAACTGTTTTCTTATTTTTTATGACTTTGACACTTGTATTTACATTTAATCCTATTGTTCTCCCTTCAACCAACTGCTTTAATAGGCGTGACATGCCGACTGACCAATTAAACAATGGACAATGGTTCCATGATGCGATTCACAACACTGTAACACAAAATACCATTGTGATTAGTACAGCGTGAACTGAAAAAAAGTTTTGGTATAAATGTGAATTATAGTATATAAATTATGCCTATATCATCTGACTCTGTGGACAAACTGTTCAGCATTGCTGATAAAATCTTTTCGCCCAGATAGATGCTCAATGAATGGTGAAATATTCCCAAAACTTATGATATATCACTGTAAACGCCATGTAGAATAAGTTATTATAAAAAATGTACTTACTGTATTTATTGTTTGTTCAGTTGTATTAAATCCATCTCTGGTTAATCCTTCACTCAACACATTTTATAAAATAAGTTTTATATTCCCTGAAAGTTTAGCCTCTATTTTCAATAAAACCATGTAAACATGGATGTCGTGAGAACAGGTTAGGTGACTCTGTTCCAAAGTCACCCATATTTTCAGGATTTCATTAAAATAACTATAGGCTATGTAAGTTTTCTTTCAGCAGAGGTTCTACATTTTCGCGGTTGGTATCTGAGAGGGTTAAGGAATGAGTATGTGAGACAGTCCCCTAATATTATTGAGAGAAGTCTACATACCTACCAAAACTTTTTGTTCTCTAAATGCATGTCCAAAATGCATTATGAAAGGTAATTTCTTCATGATTGAAAAATGTAATAAAGGTAATAAAAAGTAATATTTATTATATTTTTAAAAGTAATTGTAATATAATATAATAATCAAATTTCCAAAAGTAATTGCAATATAATAAGAAAAAAATCAAAAGTAATATATATGTTTCGAGACGGGGGGGGGGGGGGTCCCACTCCCTTTCTCTATCTACTCTCGATTGTAGCCGTGTCTTGGTGGTACTCTTCTAGTAATGGTATCCAGCGCAAGTTTTGAATGAATTGTTGTCCTCCTCCTTATTGTCCACCTCGGAACCTTGTTATCAAGCAATAATCAGTTTATTACATTATGTAGGTGAGCTCACAATTTAATTTAATTTTGCCTGCAGGTCATCAGGAAAATGTTACTGGAAGGTTACAAATAGTAAACAAATCAGTAGCCTATTTATCTCCCACTAATGTTCCTGTCACTCTCGGCTTGTTCGTATGAATCTTTTGTCTTCCTACTTTTTTAGTTGAACTGCTGAACTGCCAATCCACATCACTATAACTGTGAACTTATGACTTCGATGAAGCAGACCGTACTTTTCTGAAGACGAAAATGTTTTACAGACTATCTGCACATATTACCTATACTTATCTTTGTCTTGTGCTGTCTATTTCTTCTCCTCCCATGTCTATTTGCTTTACTCCTATTCCTCTTTACTGTACTCTTACTCCCCCCACCAGCGTGAATACAATTTGCCCAAGAAGAGATATCTCCTTGTTACCAGTAATGTTGATTGGTATTGTTAGCCGAGCAATGAGCTTGTGTTCTACGTATCAGATTATATCACCAGCCACATAACGGGCCACATTGATCTACACCGTGCGATCTTCAACATCGTAGTTCATGTTCGCAGTCTAAGGCACAAGCTATCAAAGGATCAGTCTAATTGTATATCATTACCTGTTCCTACGTCTCGGTGGTGCAAAAGGTCATGACAGTTTTGTTGCCATGACAGCACTGTTCTTTGGGTGCTATACAAAATCAATCATCATGCATGTTAAAAAAATTGATGCACAATACAAGTGTCCCCAAAAAGTTATTCGCGCCATAAATATCTCAACAGTTGTGAGAATATTAAATCTAGTTGTCACTGTTTTGGCAGCCGTTCATCTGAGTATAATTTTATTACAATCTGGTGATATTGAACCAAATCCCGGTCCTTGCTCCACAAGGTCACTCACTGATGAAAATAATTTTAAAGTGTTTCACCTTAATATTCAAAGCTTAAAGCCTAAGTTAGATATTATCGAAAGCGAGGCATCATCCTATGTATTTTGGCGTTTACTGAAACATGGCTGCAGAACAACGATCCCACATCCGATATATTATTCCACGGGTTTCATGAACCATTGAGACAAGACCGATCGTCAAGGGGAGGCGGGGTTGCCATCTACTTATAGAATACTATCTTCTTCCGACGGCGGCCCGAGCTCGAGGTACAGAACGCCGAGTGTCTATGGGCTGAAATATTCAATAAACACAAGAAGTCCTTATTGTTAGGGGTCTTCTACCGCCCACCAAATAGTCCCCCAGAAATATGGGATGCCATATCAGCATCGATCGAAAAAGCCCGTGACACGTCAATTGCCGATTTGATTGTTACCGGCGATTTTAATGATAACCAACTAGTGTCCTCAAAAGGGGGTTTTGCTGACATAAGAAATGTTTTTAACTTGAGACAGCTTGTGAGTGAGCCAACCTGCTTTACGGAGTCGTCAGCCTCTCTGACAGATCTCTTTGCTGTAAGCGACTCGGTCAGGGTAAAAGATTGCGAGGTCATAGAACCAATCATCCCGGAAATGATACGCTACCACTGTCCGGTGTCGATTGAGATTGATTTTTCTAAACCTATCTCTTTGTCATTTAGGAGAAGGATATGGCTGTACTCTCGGGGTGACTATGAAGCACTTAATGTTGCCCTCGCCGACATCGACTGGAATTATCTTTTTGATAATAGATGCCTTGATACTATCACCTCTGACTTCACCAATAAATTACTCGACGTCGCATCTAAACATATTCCAAACAAAATAATTACTTCGCGACCGGACCAGCCGAAATGGTACCACAACGAAATCAGACTTCTGATAAGACAGAGAAAACGATTATATCGAATAGCGAAACGCAATGGCCTTCCGACTGCATGGGACAAATACAAACGTAAACGAAATGAAGTATCAGCTGTCAGGAAGGCAAAATCATCGTATATTTCGAAAGTCCAAACTACATTAAGAAGCAGCAACACGTCATCTTCACTGTGGTGGAAGACACTCGAAACGCTCATTTGCACAAATAAAGCAGTAACTGTCCCAACTCTTGTTCACCTAAATAAAATTCACTCCTCTAATACTGAGAAAGCTGAGGTCTTAAATGAGCACTTCAGCTCAATCTCAACAGTTGATGACAAGAACGCTTCCCTACCCAGCTCTTCATCAAACGCCCCACAAGTTATTGATAGTATCACTTTACAATCTAGTGAGATATACGAAGCCATGAAATCATTAAGGGTATCAAAGGCGTCTGGTCCCGATCTTGTCAGTCCTCGTCTTCTCAAGGAGTGCAGATCATCCATATGTGAGCCTCTCACAATCTTGTTCAATGTGCTATTGAATAACTCGTACTTTCCTCAACTGTGGAAAAAGGCAAATGTATCCCCAATCTTAAAAAAAAACAACTCTCAAACTCAATTACTAATTATCGTCCGATATCATTGCTTAGCTGCGTGGGTAAAATATTTGAAAAATGTGTTTTTAAACTGTTGTGGCAGTTTTTGGTCGATAATAATGTACTTAGTCAACTCCAATCAGGTTTTACGCCGGGTGACTCGACTGTCCTCCAGTTGACCGACCTATATGACGAATTCTGTCGAGCTCTTGATGAGGGCAAGGAGGTTAGGGTAGTTTTCTGCGACGTCAGTAAGGCTTTCGACAAGGTATGGCACGTTGGTCTTATTCACAAGCTGGAGAGAATCGGTGTCGCGGGTGAACTACTATCGTTCCTAAAATCATATCTTTCAGACAGGTCACAACAGGTAGTAATAAGATCCGATGCCTCAACATGGAGACCTATTAATGCTGGTGTTCCGCAGGGCTCGATACTCGGTCCAGTACTGTTTTTAATCTATATTAACGACATTACTGAAAACTTATTCAGTAATATACGTCTATTTGCTGACGATACTTTCCTGTATTTAATAGTAGAGAATCCCGTGCAAGTCTCAACTTTAATCAACCAAGACTTGGCCACAATTGAACATTGAGCCAAGACATGGCTGGTAGAGTTTAATCCCCATAAAACAGAGAGTATGTTGATATCGCGCAAAAACATCCCTGTTGCCCACGCACCACTATTCTGTATTAAAACGCCGATGTCTGAAGTAAAAAAACACAAACACTTAGGAGTCATATTAAACAGTTCTTGTACGTGGGACGATCACATTGACCACATCTGTTCCAAAGCATGGGTTCGTTTAGACTTATTAAGAAATCAGAAATTTAACCTCGATCGGGACGTCCTAGAAAAAATTTACTTTGCCTTCATCAGGCCATTACTCGAATATGCGGATGCTGCCTGGGACAACTGTTCTGCAACCGAAGCTGAAAAATTAGAGAAAATACAGATTGCAGCTGCGAGAATCATAACAGGGGCAACAGTTAGTTGCAGTAAGCGTCTACTTAATTCTGAAACACGCTGGGACTCTTTACAATAAAGACGTCGTAAACACAAATTGTTACAATATTTCAAAATGTACCATCGAATGTCGCCCCCGTATATTGCCGATAAAGTCCCTCCAACCATCTCATCATCAAATTTATCGCAAAATCTCCGGTCATGTAAGAACCACAGAATTCCTTTCTATCGGACACAATTATATCAGTCTTCCTTCATCCCCAGCGTTACGAAGCAATGGAATAGCCTGCCCATGTCTGTGCGTGAAAACTCTTCATTGCCCAACTTCAAGATATTTTTTAAGCGGTGGGAACCAAAGACCTCCTAAGTTTTATAGTGGTGTAAAGTCCCGCAAAGCTCAAATTTACCACACCAGGTTACGTCTGGGTTGTAGTAGCCTCAGTTTCTATCTGTATTCAAATCACCTGTCGCCTACCTCTTTATGTCAGTGTGGGGTGTGTGAGACCGTGGAACACTATCTTCTCCACTGCCCAGTCTTCACAAATGTTCGTGATAATTCCATTAAGCTACTACCATTCCCAATTGAGGTACCAACGCTTCTTTTGGATCTGAATTTTTGAATAACCAGGAGAACCAGCTTGTTTTTGAAGTGATTCACGGCTTTATTTTATCAAGTGGACGTTTTCGCTAACTGTGAAAATCGCATTTCTCCAAAGATGAATCTTTCTCTGATCTCTTTTAAGTCGCTCTCTGTGTCGATCACACTGTAAAACACATCTACCCCGCCCCATTTCCAAGTAAGTTGCATAGGCTGCATGTAATAATAGCTGTTACGAATATATAGGCAATAGACATTGTCTTCAAGCTGGTTTTTCTGTCCTTTCTTGTCTCATTTCCCTTTACTCTTTTCTCCATCTTTCTTACTTTTCTCACATTCATGGTTTAACCCTTTACCTAACATGAAAAGCAGACGACACATGCAAAAAAATTCTCGAATAACTAATTTTTTTCGTTTTTTGTCTCAAAAACATAGGTTATGACCCCTCATTGGAACGAGCTCAACGAGCTCGTTCCAATGAGGGGTCATAACCTATATTTTTGAGACAAAAAATAATGAAAATTAATTGGCGATTTTTGAGAATAGCGCTGGCCGGTTTTGGCCGTTACGTTGGGTAAAGGGTTAAGCAATATCAGGTATAGTCGTCATATGTTCTGACAACTCACGCTTAATTTCCTATGCTTCAAGCTAACTTTGATCAGACTATTAGCCTTGCACTGGCTGGGGAATCGCACCCATGCACTGTTGTGTTCGTGGGTGCGAGGCCCCACCCAGTTAGCTGGGCATCTGCCCAGACTATATTATAATTTCGAATATGGGTCTTAGGTAGCTTTGGACAAATTTAAGTAGTGTTTTTACCACCTCAGATAATTGATATATTTCATGGTTTAGGGAGATGACGCACATAAGCTTTCAGCTTTTTGTCAAATCCCTCTATTATACTGTTACTCTATATTGTTGAACAAATGTTATATAAGATATCTCATCCTACTTCTTTACTGTTTGTAAACATTTTGCTATATATGACATTTTTAAAGAATAAAATATTGTTTAAACCAAATCTTTTTGCCCAGATAGGTGCTCAATGAATGGTGAAATATTTCTCAAAACTTATGATATATCACTATAAACGCCATGTAGAATAAGTTATTATAAAAAATGTACTTACTGTGTTTATTGTTTGATCAGTTGTATTAAATCCATCTCTAGATAATCCTTCACTCAACACATTTTATAAAATAAGTTTTATATTCCCTGAAAGTTTAGCCTCTATTTTCAATAAAACCATGTAAATATGGATGTCGTGAGAACAGGTTAGCTGACTCTGTTCCAAAGACACCCATATTTTCAGGATTTCATTAAAATAATTATAGGCTATGTAAGTTTTCCTTCAGCAGAGGTTCTACATTTTCGCGGTTGGTATGTGGGAGGGTTAAGGAATGAGTGTGTGAGATAGTCCCCTAATATTATTGAAAGAAGTCTACATACCTACCAGAAATTTTTGTTCTCTAAATGCACGTCCTAAATGCATTATGAGAGGTAATTTCTGCATGATTGAAAAATGTAATAAAGGTAATAAAAAGTAATATTTATTACATTTTTAAAAGTAATTGTAATACAATATAATAATCAAATTTCCAAAAGTAATTGCAATATAATAAGAAAAAAATCAAAAGTAATATTAATATAATATATTACATTTGAAAGTAATAGACCACAGACCAGTGAACAACCTCAGCCTATTCTTCTAACTAGGAAATTCCCCATTTCAGATTTTCCAAATCCTGTCATATATTATTCAGTGAAACTTTATTTCAGAGAACACCATCTTACAGTTTTGATCAAACATTTGTGATCTTCGATTGTGTTAACCTCACTCTTCAATTCCAGATGTGGAGACAGCTTACAAAAGCATCAGCGTACTGCTGTGTCCATTTTCTAATTGGTACTCTTTACTGATGCTAGGTAATCTATTTTCTGCATTTATACATAATTTTGGAAATAAAATAATTTTACGATTAATGATATGTGGGTCAGACTCGCTTGAAATATTTTCAAAAGCTCTTTCCTCGTTGCCCATTTCTTTTAAATATGAATCAATTGCCTCAGGGTCTTCACCTCTGAAGTTCCGTGTAGAGCCCACATACGCCGTGGGTTCGATTTTTTAATTGCGATATATTTTGTCAGATCCACTTGAGTATGTTTTTCCCGATTTCTATTTATTTATAGTTTAGCACTTTTCCGAATCCGTTCGAAGTTGATATATTTAAGATTAATCAAGTTTCTTTGAATCAGTAATCAATAAGTATTCAACACAAGGTATACAGGCAGGACGCAGTAACCCGAATGAAGCATTCCACACAATATCTAATATTGCGGTGGCTATGCGCGGAAATCTTGTAGGATTTATTTAACACCAATCGAGTCGTCTCACTGTCACTTGACAACTGACGAATCTGTTTCAATACAAAACGAAGGTCGACAGATATTTTAAATCGTTCAATTTTGTAAGAAAAAGAAGAGCACGCGGAAAAACTCCTGATTGGATTGAACGTTCAGTTAGAATATAAATCTACACATGGAGGCTGGACGGGGATGGCATAAATCCTGGGGTGTTACATCATCTCCCTAATCTTCTTGGTCTGTAGGGCAGTAGTCGAACACAGTAGTATTTCCAGATAACTGGAATGTTCAAAGACCTCAGCATAGGCATAACATTTCCACAGGTGGGGCTAGTTCGGTGATATGTGAGTCTGACTGGTTCTAGAAATTGGCAACGGCAGTCGACAATGTCGTGGTATAAGCTGTAGTATTCTACCAGGGCTTTTAGCAACATGTTTTATTGTCGTGGCTAAAGTCGGTGAAGGCCTCTTATCCGAAAAGCACTCAGAAATGCAGATGTGTTTTTTTTCTGGCCTGGAGAGTAAATTCAAGTCATTGTCGGACAACCATGGGACACACCACCAACCCCACTGTACTTCAAGATGGAGGTCTGATCCTACCCTTCGGAATGGCTACAGAATGAACACTTTAACTAACGAATCCGCTCACGTCATCTGCAAATTCAGCAATTAAAACAATTTTATTTTTTTAGAAACAATCAACAAAACCATATCATGTGACCCCGCATTGGAACGCGCTCGTAGAATTCGTTGCACACAACATCCAAGGTATATGAGAGCGTGCAACTTCCAGGGTATAAGCGAACGCGAAACATCGGGGGTATATGATTTAACCGAAAGCTTTCCGCCATTGCTCGCCTCGAAATAAAAATCGAACCAAAAAACCCGAAAATAGTCACAAATATCATCAGATTTCAGACAAATCAATCATAAAAAAGTGAAAAATTCGTCCCCCGAGAACCAATGTGTTCTATCTGCCAGTAGGCACATAGAACACATTGGAACTCAAGGGATGATATGTCAACAAAATACTGTTTCCTCGTGTCCTTAACGACCCAACGGATGTAACTCTATCGGTTGTCTTCTGCGATTATAAAAAACAAAACAATTATCACGAATTTGGTCCATGTGATTGTGGAGCTGAGAAATGTATCCACAAATTTATTTCCATTATGTCTGCATTGTGTATCAAACGGGACAAAACCGTTATCTCCACTAACATGTATGGTATATGGAGATTTAATACCTGGATGTCTCATTTAAAAACCTCGCCTGCGGCTCGGTGTTTAAAAACCGACATCCAGGTATTAAATCCTCATATACCTGTTGGCGGAGATTACTTATATTATATATTATAAAACAATTTTAAAAGTAATACAAAGTAATAAGTAATAGGGAATTTTCTATTTCAAGTAATAGTAATATAATATAATAATCTGAAAACTAACTGAGTAACATTCATTACTTTGTATTACTTTTTATTACAATTGAGATATTGGAAATGTTGTTCAGTGTGTATTTTTTCTGTGATGATAAAGTCAGCCAATGGTATCATTTACTGGAAACATCCAACAAATGATGTCAGTATGACTGAAAAGGGAATAAACTGTTTTCTTATTTTTTATGACTTTGACACTTCTATTTACATTTAATCCTATTGTTCTCCCCTCAACCAACTGCTTTAATAGGCGTGACATGCCGACTGACCAATTAAACAATGGACAATGGTTGCATGATGCGATTCACAACACTGTAACACAAAATACCATTGTGATTAGTACAGAGTGAACGGAACAAAGTTCTAGTATAATTGTGAGTTAAAGTTTACCTGTATCATCTGACCCTGTGGACAAATATTCAGTATTGCTGAACAAATTCTTTTCGCTCAGATAGGTGCTCAATGAATGGTGAAATATTCCCAAAACTGATGATGATTCGCTGTAAACGCCATGTAGAATTAGTGATAATAAAATATACTTAATGTATTTATTGTTTGTTCAGTTGTATTAAATCCATATGTGGTTAATCTTTCAATCAACACATTTTATAAAATAAGTTTTATATTCTCTGAAAGTTTGGCCTCTATTTTCAATAAAACCATGTAAATATGGATGTCATGAGAACTGGTTAGGTGACTCTGTTCCAAAGACACCCATATTTGCATGATTTCATTAAAATAATTATAGGCTATGTAAGATTTCTTTCAGCAGAGGTTCTACATTTTCGCGGTTGGTATGTTAGAGGGAAAAGGAATCAGTGTGTGAGACAGTCTACTAAAATTATTGAGAGAAGTCTACATACCTACCAGAAATTTTTGTTCTCTAAATGCATGTCCTGAATAAATTATGAGAGGCAATTTCTGCATGATTGACACATGTAATAAAGGTAATAAAAAGTAATATTTATTACATTTTTAAAAGTAATTGTAATACATTATAATAATCAAATTTCCAAAAGTAATTGTAATATAATAAGAAAAAAATCAAAAGTAATATTAATATAATATTTTATATTTGAACGTAATAGACCACAGACCTGTGAACAACCTCAGCCTATTCTTCTGACTTGAAAATTCCCCATTTCAGATTTTCCAAATCCTGTCATATATTATTCCTGAAACTTTATTTCAGAGAACACCATCTTACACTTGTGACCAAAAATGTGTGATCTTCGATCGTGCTAACTTCACTGTGCAATTCCAGGTGGGGGACAGCTTACAAAAGTATCAGTGTACTGCTGTATCTAATTGATATTCTTTATTGATGCTAGGTAATCTATTTTCTGCACTTTATAAATAATTTTGGAAATAAAATAATGTAAGATCAATGATATGTGGGTCAGACTCGGTTGAAATATTTTCAAAAGCTCTTTTCTCGTTGCCCATTACCTTTAAATATGAATAAATTGCCTCAGGGCCTTCGCCTCGTAAGTTCCGTGTAGAGGCTGCATTCGCCGTGCGTTCATTGTTTTAATTGCGATATGTTTTGTCGGGTCAGCTAGAGTATGTTTCTCCTGATTTCAATTTATTTACAGTTTAGCTCTTTCCCGAATACGCTCGAAGTTGATATATTTAAGATTAATCAAGTTTCTTGGCATCAGTAATTAATAAGTATTCAACACAAAGTATACAGGCAGGAGGCAGTAACCCGAAAGAAGCATTCCACACTTTACCTAATATTGCAGTGCCCATGCGCGGAAATCTTGTAGGATTTATGTAACACCAATCGAGTCGTCACTTGACAACTGGCCAGGTCTGTTTGAAGACAAAATGAAGGTCAACAGATATTTTAAATCGTTCAATTTAGTAAGAAAAAGAGGAACAAGTGGAAAAACTCCCGATTGGAGTGAACGTTTGGTTAGAATATAATTCTACATATGGGGTCTGGACGAAGAGCGCATAAATCCTGGGGTGTTACATCATCTCCCTAATCTTCTTGGTCTGTAGGTCAGTAGTCGAAGACAGTAGCATTGCCAGATAACTGGCATGTTAAAAGACCTTAGCATAAACATAACATTTCCACAGGTGAGGGCTAGTTCGGTGATTTGTGAGTCAGACTGGTTCTAGATATTTGCAACGGCAGTCCTCAATGTTGTGGTATAAGCTGTGGTATTCTGCCAGGGCTTTCAACAACATGCTTTATTGTCGTGGCTAAAGTCGGTGAAGGCCACTTATCCGAATAGCACTCAGAAAAGCAGATGTGTTTTTTTTCTGGACTGGAGGGTAAATTCAAGTCATCGTCGGGCAACCAGGGGACTCACCTCCAACCCCCGAGTACTTGAAGAGAGAGGTCTGATCCTACCCTTCGGCATGGCTACAGAATGAACACTTTAACTAACGAATCTGCCCACGTCATCTGCAAATTCCGCAATTAAAAAAACATTATTTTTCTAAAACATTCAACAAAACCATGTCATGTGACCCCTCATTGGAACGCGCTCGTAGAACTCGTTGCACTCATGTGTCACGTGATATGGTTTTGTTGAAATATTTTGAACCATTTGTAAAAATTATATTTAAAATAATAAATTGTCTGCGTTGGGTAAATGGTTAAATTATGACTGAAACTTCGATTCAAAGCACTGTCGTTTATTTTACTGAAGACAAGTTTTGTATTTTGCGATATCAATCAGGTTGTCAAGGCGGGAATGGCTAACATTTTATCTGTTCCAAAAGGTCCAGATAGAGGGACCAAAGTATTAAATGAAGAAATTGCTTTATTAAAAGCTTTTGGCCAAAGGCCTTCATCAGTTTTGCTAGCTTCAGAAAATGCTACATGCTCGGTTGAATGCAAATTCTGATGAAGGCCTTTGGCCGAAAGCTTTCAATAGAGCAATTTCGTTCACCTGAAATAAAATGTAGCATAGTACCCCAAATTTGAAATGTACAAACATCAATTCCAGTTTACCAGACAATCTTTTTTCAGTTGTGTTAAATACCGCGTCCTGACGCTGCATTTGTTTCATAAATCGATTTGACACACAAATGGATATTCCCTCCAGCATTGTATGTCTCTTGCTAAGAAGGCCTCCTGTGGCTGACCCATTAAGCACATTTCCTCTGGCTTACCAGGATTTCTGCTACCCCACTCTAGCCAAGAAAATGGTTTACCATTCCAGGCGATGACGCTGTTGTTTGGCAGTTTAAATCCATCGTAAAAGACGGTGCCTGAAATTATGAATATACAAATTGGTACGAATACGGGAAATTTGTTTTGAAATTGACACACTTGGACAAGTTTTGTGTGGGTTACCAAAGTGTAAAAATGGGAGAAAATTCTGCAGACGTCGATGTGAAAACTGCAAATTCTTCATTCCGGAGATAAATATAGATTGAATTTTATGCTAAAATTATAGGCAGTTCGAACACACAGCCTTTCTGACAAAATAATAGCAGCTTGCCAAGAAAATGAAGTCAGCCAAATCATGAGAAGACTGTCAATAGAATCTTCCACATCGGGTCGCTTTTAAGAACACCATGGATGCAAGACAGGGTGTATTTGTGTCACGAGTTAACAATTACTCACTATCGAACTTGCACACCGGTCACACCCAATAGTTCGTCTCTTGAGTTCCAACTGGCACATAGAACACATTGGAACTCAAGGGAGGAGTTGCTTGTAACGGACGATATTCTGAAGACCAAGGTTAATTCGAATTCGTTTAGTGTGGTTGGTTGAGAATATTGAAGATGGTTCACATCAGACGTGAACATGTGCTTTCGTAGATTCGACTCCCATCTCTCATAATCCTCAACCTAACGCAACCGCCGTTTTCTGTCAGTTCTGTTCAAGCATTCATATTTCGATATGTTATTCCATTTTTCCCATTAAGCCTATTCGTTGAGAGATGAATGGAAACATTTAGTTATTGAAGCCATTTTACTTTCAAAGTGTCGCCTGTGTACCTGTATCTTATTGAGACCCTGCCACTGTAGTAATTATTGTTGATGGTGCAAAGGTTTTGTAGAAAGTAGTATACGTGACAACACCTCCACATATATATTTATTTAGCCCTTTACCGTGTTTCGTGTCATTGGGGGAACAACTCCCAAATAGTTCATATTGGCAGAATTCGGAGTCATATCAGCCGAGTTTGAAGTCATTTCAATTTCATCCGAGCTTGATAATGAGCAATTCTGGGAAACAAATACATATCTGATAAATAACTACTGTTGTTGTTTGGGGGGGGGGGGGGTGGTGGGGCAAGTTCCAGAATTATCTGAGTGCTGTGGCTGATTTGTTTAAGAATAGAATCATGACTGTTGAAAATCCACGAGGTGATGAAACAAATTGGTTAAGCGCAAATGCCCTCCCCGTTCAGCCCCATGTGTAGAATTATACTCTAACTGAACCTTCACACCTTTTTCTCCTACTCTTCTTACCGAATTGAACGAGTTAAAATATATGTTGACCTTCATTTTGTCTTGAAACAGATTGGTCAGTTGTCAAGTGACGCGATAGGTGTTACGTAAATCCTACACGATTTCCGCGCATGGGCTCTGAAATAGTGAGTGTTGTATTTTTACCGCGAAGCGATTCATGGTACATTTTCGCGTGATTAATTTGTTTCATCACTTCGTCGATTTCGAACAGTCATGATTCAGTTCTTATGTTTATTCCCTTCGTAAAATAGAATTATTTTATGTACCGACACAGGCTTGGCAATTTCAGGAGAGCGATTTTTTAGCTCGCCTTACTGCCCCCCTGAAAGAATTAAGGAGAGCGAAAAATTGCCCTCCTAAATATTTTGGTCTGGGATGATTGAGATTACATGTATTGTAAAGCAAAAATGTAATTTAACTTCGAAGTCACATAACATCACGTAATTTCATTTTGAAAGTGGTTTAGTGGTAAAAGGTAATGGCTGCAACCATACCCAAACAGAGTTGCAATCATTTGAAGCAAAATGGGTCACAGCAATATTTTTTCTGTCAGTTTCAAGTTCAACAACTGACATCACAGTTTGAGGGGTAATTATTCAAGGAATATTGACACTATAATATACTACCATTACTACTGTCCTGTCACTTGAAGCACTTGCACCAGGATGTGACTGTAGATTCAAGCAGACCTGTTGACCAAGAAAGTCATACGCCTACCACTACCACCTTCAACCCCCTTGGGGGGTTGAAGGTGGTAGTGGTAGGCGTATGACTTTCTTGGACAACAGGTCTGGGTACACACACAGGTCTTGTCAAGCGTGTGGTCGGTTGTTGAGTGAGACATCTAGATGTCTAAGAGATTTCGCTTTACCTCAGTAAAGTTAATAAAATCACTGATGTAGTCTGTTGGTTTCAGTTTCAATGAGTTCGTTCAATTGGATACTTAAAATGCTGTGTGAAGCTAATTGCTCTCCTAAGCTGATTGAGGAGAGCGATTTTTTACCCTCCTGCATTTTTCAGAATGCCAGGCCTGCCGACAGGATATCGAGTTGGATTATCTACAAGACACCGACCCGACTAACCATAATTCAAGTTCTTTTCCCGAAAAATAAACAAAACAACATTGCTTCTGATACCAAATTTTTCCCGTCAAATGTCAATACAGTGCCTAAAATACAACTCACACTCGAGTCTGGGAAACAGTCTATTAATCGAACAAAAAAGAAATTATCGAATAGAAATGGAAACACGGGAAAATCGAATGTAGTGCATTATATCAATGCGCGATGTTCAAGTGGCACACGACTCTGGTATTTATGGCACAAACCACATGATCAACTGATATTCAGAGGAAAATAACATTCCCTGAGAGTCAACTGACAGCGCAGTGTTCATTGAAGAAATTTCGGTTGTAGAGTAAACATTACACCAATGAACTTTAAAATGGAAGGTCAGTGCTTCGACCCCGACCAGTGCCATCAGCGCTGTGTCCGTGGACGGGGCACTGTAGACCGACTACCCGTGAGTGGGTGAGGGGTATGATGGTGTTGTGTACTATGGCGTATCGCTCGTTGGTGACTCGCTTGCCTCGAACAGCTGCCAACTTAGCTTCTGTCGAGTTGTTAATCAGAAGAGTTTTACAGTTGCTCCCCGCTGCCCTGTGGTTCTCTAGAGTACATCGCCTTCCTCCACTCATAAATCTGTCCCACACGATATGACACTGGCTGTTGCAAGTGGCGTTAGGCCCTAATAAACAAACAGTAAACGAGAGTTTTCTCATGAGTGACCGCAGAAAAGAATAGGTTTTTGAAACATTTGGATTTCCTTTGGAAATCCTTGCAGTCACGAATGAGATAGTGATGGTATCAACCATTACCTACGTAAGACTGAGAATAACGTGAGGGGTATGATGGTGTTGTGTACTATGGCGTATCGCTCGTTGGTGACTCGCTTGCCTCGAACAGCTGCCAACTTAGCTTCTGTCGAGTTGTTAATCAGAAGAGTTTTACAGTTGCTCCCCGCTGCCCTGTGGTTCTCTAGAGTACATCGCCTTCCTCCACTCATAAATCTGTCCCACACGATATGACACTGGCTGTTGCAAGTGGCGTTAGGCCCTAATAAACAAACAGTAGACGAGAGTTTTCTCATGAGTGACCGCAGAAAAGAATAGGTTTTTGAAACATTTGGATTTCCTTTGGAAATCCTTGCAGTCACGAATGAGATAGTGATGGTATCAACCATTACCTACGTAAGACTGAGAATATTCCTTCTATCATATGCTTTGTGATATTTGGATTACAATTAAAACAGCAAAATTGTCCATGTCGTGTTCCTATTCTATTGTCCAAGGACAGCATTTTCAACAAGAACCACGCATTCCAAATAATTCAAAAGACGTTCAAAAGTGAGCCACCACAGGCCTGTTAGTAATGTATGGTGGCACTGGGGCAAGCATGGGGATTTACTCTAAAAAAAAAATCTTTAGTCAATTTCCCTATATCTATTAGGTTGGGGGGGGGGGGGGGGCACTTGAGGGCACAAATGGGAATTTACTATAAGAAGACACACTGATGCACAAAAAGGTAGGCACTTGGGGACATTTTTGATCCACGTTGAAAAGTAACATAGGATTTTTTTTCTATAGTATATTTCCATGTTTCACCTAAGTGCCGCCGTACACTACTCCTGTTTCCTTACATATATTTGGCGTATCAGATTCATAGAACTAATATTAGGACGGAGAAGTTCGAAATTTCCTACACATGTTATTTTCAGTCCAATTATTGGGACTGTTATGCTGTTTTCAAGCCACAGCGTAGGAGTGAGGGGGTGAGTCCAGATAGATATTTTATTCACCAGTATACTAAGCAAATACAGAACTGACAAATGTGTACAAATCTACAATATCCAATTTACAATAATGAGGCACATACACAATAAGAGATAATATTAATTTTTAAGGTGTATACTAGCAGGGAAAGGCATAGCCAGATTGGCTGTCTTCCTGCCTTTCCCTATAGGAAAAAAAAACATAGAAGAGTAAGAGAGATCAAAGAAGATAAAAGCGGGGAGAAACAAGGCATGTACAACATTGTGCTTTCTCAGTATTGTTTAAATTATTTTTTCACCGTGTCTAATGTACCGACGTCTATTATAACATCTGAGTATGTGCACGTGATGGTTGTACTTCAAGGACACCCAGGCGCCGCTGAAGTGGCCCCATTCAAACACAAACACAAAGGCTGATATAATCGTATATATGTTTGACAGGGGACCAAGTCATGAGGCTGCCTTGGACGAGCTCCAGACCAAGTTAGGTTGAGGACGATAATTCACAAAGGACAGTTTAACAACAAACGTCCACTGTATATTACATCCTAGTTATCCACTAGGAAATAACAGACACTGGACAGGATCGCTGAGGCTACACCTAAAAATAAAGATAGGGCTAGACAGCACAGTCGGAACAATATGGATTTGAGCAGGAGATGTTATTCTCGTAAGAAGAAATAAGTTTAGCTGTTAACTTACTTTTGAATTCTCTCCTGTTGTTAAGTTTCCGAAGGTCAATGTCTAATTCGTTCCATAATTTGGGGAATGCAAAGATTGGGAAGGCATCAAGCGTTTTGGTTCTCGTTCTATGAGTAGGAATCTGACCCGTTTGTCGAGTATTCATAAAGGTTTCGTTATGCACGGTTGAGAAAAAATCATCAAATGATCCTGGCAGGTTTCCATTGTGCCAGTCAAACAAGAACAGGGAGGCATGTAATTTATATAAATCTTTAATCTTCAGTATATTATCTTTGATGAATAAAGGGTCAGTATGGGCATTATATTTTTGGTTGTTTATAATTCTTATTGATTATTGATCGCTTCTGTAATTTACAAAGACGATTACAGGCTTTTGAGCCCCCCCCCCCCCCCCATAATGGAATTCCATAAATCAAATGGCTTCGTATAAGTGCGAAATATAGAGTTTTCATGACTTTATGTGGGAGAACTTTCTTTACCTTATTGATGGTGTAGTTTGCGAGAGCGACTTTCGAGCAAATATGCGATATATGGGCCTTATAGGAAAGATTTTCATCAAGATTTATACCAAGGAATTTGAGATATTTTTCAGTCTCATAATAACCAACTCTATCAATATCTTGATTGTTTATCCGTATTTGATGGAATGTGACGTTCTTGTCTCTGTTACAAGGGTTAAGTATAATGTATTTAGTTTTCTTAGCGTTTAGTAATAAGTGGTTAGCAGCACACCAATCAAATATTTTTTGAAGTTCTTCATTAAAGTCCAAGACTAGAGGGTTTATATCCGCACCGGATTTGTATACCGAAGTGTCATCTGCAAATGATTGTAGGTTTAGCTTCATTGACTTATGTATATCGTTTATATATATGAGAAAGAGTATAGGGCCGAGAATAGAACCTTGAGGAACTCCACATGTTAGTTCAGCTGGACCAGATTTACTATCCCCAAGAGAGACATATTGGGTCCTACTATGGAGATAGATCTTAAACCAGTTGTTTGCATGACTTCTTATCCCATAGTAGTCCAGTTTTTTAATTAATATTTCATGACTTATGGTATCGAAAGCTTTAGAGAGATCCAGAAACAGGGCTATCGTACTATCTTTACTGTCTTTATTGTTCTCAAGAGCCATGTATTTTAGCAGTTGCATATTCGGATGTAAAGTACTATGCCCTTTCCTGAACACGTATTGGTGTTGGTAAAGAATATCATATTTATTTAGAAATTGTACAAGTTTTACAGACATGAGTTTTTCAAGGATTTTTTTAAAATACGGGAAGAATGCTGATCGGCCTGTAGTTTGTAAACTGTTTCTCGTCTCCCGATTTAAAGACAGGTATAACTTTAGCAATTTTCATCCTATCCGGAACTTTCCCCTTACTGAAAGAAGAATTCATAATATGTGCAAGTGGTTCCGCAACCAAGTTTATTGAGTGTTTAAGGATGGTGGACGTAAGATTTTCACAGTCTTGACTTAACTTTGGCCTCATGGCATTTACTATCCTTGTGATTTCAAAGGACGACGTTGGTGTGACGAATAGGGTATCGTGGTGTGGATCATTTAGGAACTCCGTAAATAATTTACGCGTCTTGGTTATTAGCTTGGAGGTTTGACTTCCTATATTGGCAAAAAAAGTATTAAACTCCTGTGCAATCGTATTTGAATCATATATTGTCCTGTCACGCTGATGGAATAGTGAAGGCAAATTGCGTTTGCTTTTCTTTATATTTAGTGCTTTATTTAAGACTTCCCATGTTTTCCGCATGTTATTTTTATTTTCTAGAAGAGTTTTTTCATAATACATTGCTTTACTTTGTTTTTTAATCTTGTTGAATAACTTACAGTAATTTTTGTAATTTTCGATATTCAGTTCTGTAGGAGATCTTAGTTTTTTGTGGAAAATTTTGCTTTTATTACTGACAGAGATAAGAAGTCCTTTTGTCATCCAGGGCTTTTGCTTAATAAATTGTTTGTTTGGCTTATGTTTTTGCAGTGGAAATGATGTTTCGAAGGCATTCATGTAAGTATTGATGAAGATTTCGTAGCTTTTGTCGGGACAATCTGATTCCAATACTCCAGAAAAATCACATTGGGACAACAACAGTTTAAAGTATTCAATAGTAGTAGAATTTATTTTCCTAGTCAAAGCCGGTTTTATCCTATCCTGCTTGGGGTTTGTTGGTTCGATATAAAAAATGCCAAAGTGGTCAGATACATCTGTAATGATTATTCCAGATGTAAAAGGAATTGCGATATTACTGGAGAAAATATGATCTATGAGTGTAGCGGACTGAGGTGTTACTCTGGTGGGTTTGGTAATAACAGGCACAAATCCTTCACTAAACATCTGCTCTATAAACAAACCAGTCTTGGAGAGAGAAGCTGATTTTAAGAGGTCAATATTAAGGTCGCCCATGATTAATGATGATTTTCTTTCTTTGGTTAGTGCATCAGTTAAGTAGTTCATTTTTGATATGAATAAGTCCATGTCTGCTTTAGGGGCAGTATTGGGTCTATAGATTACACCAACTATTCTCGCAGAATTCTTATACTTCAGTTCGACAAACAGTGATTCAAAAACATGTGGTATGAAGATGGAAAGGTCATGCCGAACACTAAATGTTATATCAGCTTTAATGAAGAGACCAACACCTCCACGCCCATCGTCGTCACGGGGTCTTGTATTTTTTTGTATCTGGTGGTAACCTTCTAGACAATAAGATATATTGTCAGGGATTTGAAATACTTCTGTGAGGCCGATGATATCGAATGAATTCTGGGGGCTATTGGTTTCAACAAGTAGATGATGTAGGGAGTCCCTGTGGGCTTGTAGGCTTTGACAGTTGATATGAAATGCCGAGAATGATCTATTAGTACCATTAAGCTCAGCACGCACCTCACGGGGAGTGAAATACTTACTATTTATAGTGTTGTATACCGGCAGAGAGTTATCTTCGGTCAACGTACCAGTTTTATCATTTAATATGTGACTAAGTTCATATTCAGGTTTTGTCTGGATCTCGTCCAATCTTACACTACCCGCCATGACTAACAGTCCAACCATCAGTAGCATCATCACATAAGCATGTGATAAGAGTTGCCGTTCTTGTACATGTGGGTTTATCAGTTGTTGCTGAGAAGTTAGAAGCTAGTTGTATAGTGACACATGAGTTAATTAGTGGTGAATTCCAAGTACAATGTTGTACAATAAAAACAGAGATTTAAAATTCAAAATAATATATGAAATATAATTTCCAATACACCGCCATGGCGGGAGGAGAAAAGTTGCCTCTGGTTCTGCAGACTACTGTCTATAGCATATCATTAGGATCATTTCAATTTCAATTATTTCCCACTTCGCGATTTAGGTAAATGACATTTTTTTCTCTCACAAAGACAAATAGTAACTGTTCATTTACTCTTAAGATTTGAAATTTCATTCATAGTAGACAACAGAGAGGATGTTGATAGTCCCTGCACCATCAGAGCTGTGAGATAGTGACCCTATCCCAAGGTCTCGTCATCAGCAGAGTACAGTCCTTCCTCTCCGGAACTGCTTATTCATTGTTGTTGATATACTGTTTAGAGTGGAGAAAATTTCTTAAAGTCAATTTTCTAAATTCAGTAAAAAGCAAATTATTTTCAAAATCGGATAGAGTGTATTTTAATTAATTTAATTGAACACTCGATGAGTGACTTCCAAAGCAAACAAGTGGAATGTGTGTATCAAGGCAGATCATGAGTGGTCCATGCTTACTTAGACCGCACCGACCGACAATAGCCTTGGGTCAAAAGCTAGTCTAAGTTCCACGGACATATTCTTGTTTGGTCTAAGTGAATTTACCGTTAGTTTACACGGACATCTTTTTGCTTGGACTAAGTGAATTTACCGTTAGGTTACGGTTGCAGTGATAACAAAAGAAGCACATTAACCGCTTGTGAAACTATTATTACTTTCTGGAGTCATTGAAACGTGACATAGAAACGAAAGGCCCTTTCGAGTAAATTCTAGCTTTATAAACTACAATATTAAATGGTATTTTATTTTCTGTCACTCGATTCTTGTTTTCCTCTTGAAAAGATCATTTTAAATGACAACCTTAATTTAATTAGTTATCAATTAATTTATTATTAATCTAATTTAATTTTTATATGTTGAATTTATTTTTATTTTATTGCTTTATCAACAATTAATAAATTTATTATTATTATTACTATTATTATTACTAGTATTGTTAATATTATTATTATCACAATTCTATCATTATCAGCAATAGGAATAACTAATTGATACTCAGTTTATAAAAAAAAAAAAAAAAAAAAAAAAAAACCAATACCTCAGTAATTAATAATCAACATTACCTGTAATTAATAACAGTTAATGGTAGCTATTAATTCGTATAATCAAGTGACGGATGATAAAAGTCAAATAATTAATTATTATAATAAATTAACCATCAATTACTAATCAGGTACTTAATATAATAGAAACAGTTACAACAGTAATAATTTAGTGTAATATATATAGATAATTAATATATCGTTAATAATTACTAGTCATCTATCAGTCTATCAATAAAAATTTAGTCTAGTATATATAGATAATTAATATATCGTTAATAATTACTAGTCATCTATCAGTCATTGATCATTGATTACCAATCGCTTATTATTTTAATAAGTTAATTACTACTAATTAGTAAATAAATATAAGTTTATAGATTTATAGAATCAATTTATTTGAATTTTTAATTTGTTTTATCTTCAACATAAATGTTTCCTAATCCGTTATAATAATTTTTTTTTAAGATCACCCCTCTCTTATTCGTACAGTTCACTCGGTTTCATTTTCAGATCTTTTCAGAGCAAACGATTAGTTTTGTCGATGTCTTAAGAAGGATGGGTGAATACATCTGGCGTCCAGAGAGAACAGACGGCAGCCCACTGCGCCGATCATAAATCACGCCCCATTTACATCGCACCCGTAAACAGCCCCACTCAACGCTGCAAACCATCAACCACTCTCTCCAGACGGCAGCCGCCACCATCCATCCACAACGAATGCAGACTTCAGTGTCAATATGGATGACCCACCGTATTCCACTCAATACAGTCGCGTGGTTAATGCAAGCCAACCAATTTCAATTTTGGTTTTCCCTCAGTTCACTGCACGCAAATATACCAAGGTTATGACCTTATGCGACTGACCCCTATATGCAGGGAATGTTGGTATGACACATGAGCTTTCATCAATAATTAATATTGTGAAATAGTTGGGAGATTTGTTGCCTTTTGCTGTCGAGATAACTCCATTCACCAGTACACCATCACCATCACTGACTGATTACAAAAGCTATCACATGTTGTCAATTGGATGTGTTAATTTTAATGAGGCACCACAAGATATTCTTTGGATTAGAAAAGTTTGGAGTTTACTTCCACATTCGATGGATTACATACTTATGGGATTATTTAGTTATTATTTATTGGTGTTTAAGGTCACATATTTCTGCACAATGGCTAATCATGACCGCGACAGTTTTATGGGTGGCGGATGCCGGCGTACCCGGAGAGAACCACCGAGTAACGGCGAGCAACTGTCAGCTCCCCAACATACTGACTCCGCACAAGCGGTGTTAGCATTGGTTGAAGACAGGTGCACCATCTACCTGCAGTACGCCTTAGTATACATGTTACAACGCCACCGTGCCCGCACGTGGGCATTGGGGGGGGGGGGGGGTGAAGTGTCTTGCCCAAGGACACAACGCCGTTGCCGCAGGTGGGATTCGAACCGAGGACCTCTCGGCTTGCAGCCTGCACCTCTACCAACTTAGCCACCGCGCCCCTTACTTACTTATGGGATTAATCCCTATTTATTCAGCATACACCTACCCAATGAAGGCTGTCAAGTGGTAGGCAAAACCGCCTTCACACGCTTGTATAATTCACATTAACTTTCTATTCTACATAGGTGTGAAAGCGGGTCAGCCCACCACAACGCTGTCAAATTGTGGCTGTCGAGGGGGGGGGGGCACCAGATTCCGACTTCTGTATAATACAATTTGTCTATCTATTCTACCAGTCCATCGTCTGCTACAGGCATGACTACTTAGAATTTTCTGAAGAGGGGGTGGGGGTGGGGGGTGGGGGGGGGGGGGCTAACAAGAAAATCATAGCTGTACTTTATGTATTTTAAAATTTTGAAGATACTGCCCACCAGCGAGACAAACAGTATCTTCTGTTTTTCTCATTGATAAACAGCATCCTCAAAATTTGCTGCCTTCTACCAAGCAGCCTCCATCTGAAACGGAGGCCGCCTGGCAGAAGGCTGCACAGGTCCTTGCGATTTAAATTGTCTCTTGTACCTAATTGTACCTAACCACTTACTCTTTGCATAACAGTGTGATCTTCCTGGTGAGGAGCTTAACTTAGACTACTGTCGGGTAGACTCAAATGAAAGGGTGACTGTAACTAAAACAATTTTGGAATTATTCAGAGTACTGCTTGATGGTGATGTTAAAATTTAGAATACAGAATAAATTCAATAAAAAATATAGCTGTCAGCAGGGTATCTTATAGTTATTTAATGTACTGTCGGTAAACAATACATTCAGTTCCTGTCATGGTTGCTTTAGGTTCATACTAAATGCCTTAATGCACAATACTGCTGGCAATACTCAAAACAAATAGCTATAACAAGTAGGTGTTATAATTGTTTGAAGTACAGTGTGTCACAAATGTTCGATATTTAGAAAATAAAACATGATGCAATCAAATCAAATGTTCTGTATATCCGCCGGCTGCTGCAGACATCGCAACAAAGGTTCTTATTAAGAGGCCTAATTCATAATAGTACTGACTAGCTCAAGGAGAAAAGTATAACTGAATAAGTTCTGATTGTTGCTGATGATCAGTACTTACAATTTGGCAATGGCACACATCGCATGACATCGCAACAAAGGTTCTTATTAAGAGGCCTAATTCATAATAGTACTGACTAGCTCAAGGAGAAAAGTATAACTGAATAAGTTCTGATTGTTGCTGATGATCAGTACTTACAGTTTGGCAATGGCACATGGCCAGTTTGATTGCGCCATATAGATGTGCGAGCCCAGCGCCACCAATCTGATCGTGGCTATCACGTGGCTAGTTGGTACCAGGCCTCACTACACTTGTTTTAAAATCTGCCAAAATAATATATGTCATGTGACAGGCAGCACCAGACCCACACCCCAGCAAAACGCAATCAAACCAACTGTTCTACCTATCCCTGAGGATTTATATAAGTTCAGATTATGACTGACAGCTAGCTCAACTGCATCACAAAAGAGCGCGAGCCCGATGCTACCTGCATGTACCCCCCCCCCCCCGCCCCCGCAGCCATCATTTGGCAAGTTAGTGCAGTGCCTCACCAGACTCGCGCCCCGCACATTGCAGCTAAACTGGCCACTCAACCTATCCACTAGCAGCTTCGAACATGTCCGCTGAAAATTCCTATGAGGTGGGAGGAGGTGTGTGTGTGGGGGGAGGGGGGGGGGTGAGAAGCTTAATTCATAATAATGAGGTCTAGACTTTAGATAAGCATGACCCTCAATTATAACTTTGCTGTACACTGTTTATGATTGATAGTCTGTGCTTGTAGCAAGTAACAGATTCCCAGTTCCGTATTCATGCTACATGTACTTATATTGTACAATAAGATTCTAAATAGACTCCGTGTAGACTGATTATAGTAACATAGATGTGACTGAAGGATTTTAAAGATCATATCAAGTTCAAGTACTATTAGTATCAGCTTTACTGGTTATCGATATGTAGAAAAAAAATGTACTGCGGCAATGCCCATAAACATGTACATACACTTTTGAAGTGTTAATATGGGGCAGCCTAGCACCAAGCAGCCAGATGGTGGTTGCAGGGTGGTACGCAGCACCACAATCACATTCAGCACTTACTTTTTTAGTGAAGAAAATCGAAGAATTTCAATGGGATGGAGGTGATCGATACACAGAAGTGACGGATAGACTTTTAAAGATAACTTTAAGTTCGAGTGCTATTGAATAGAAGTTGTAACTGGTTATCGCTATTCAGTAACAATATACGACAACGTTGCACATGTACAAAAACTACCGAAGTGTGAATAAGGGGCGGCCTAGCACCAAGCGGCCAGAAGTGGCACTAGTAGTATGTCAACACGTTTCACCTCAAGGTTGCCGGATCTCATGTGACGTCATAGTCACGTGAACCTCTGGCGCCATGTTGTATTGTCATGGTAACCCGCATGAGCGGCCATGTTGCGATACCATCTCCATAGTGATACGTGCTGTTGGTGCGCATGCACAGCGCGTATTGTTAGAGGGATACGTGTTTCCGTCGTCTATTTTGTATACTGGAGGTTGCCATCTTGATTTCTATCGCAGCACGTGGTTGCTATGTGACTTAAAACCTTCTAATAGGATAGGGGGAATGTCCGGAGGGTGTGTTCGATTGAACAGAACGAGTGACTCGCACATACGACTTTTAGCCTCATTTCGGTATTTGAGGATACCTATGGCCTGGTATTGTATTATTTGAGGATACCTAGCGAGGATACCTTTTGGAGATTCCATTTTTAGTCGAATGAGGCCATGAGGGCTACATGAAAGGCCCTCATTGAGGCCTCATTTACTATCCCTCATAGCCTCATTTTTTAGGGCCATGAAAAAATCCCTCAATGAGGTATAATTTACTATAGGGAAATACCATCGAGTGTTTATGTAAAAACACGGAATCCAACTTGACGGAGTCGGATAGGAATCTCAATTACGGAATCTCTTATATAGCCTATTTATAGATATTTTACATTGAACGCTGTATCAAATGCCTCATTGAGGGATTGTTTCATGGCCCTCACGCCCTCCAAAAAATGAGGCTATGAGGGATAGTAAATGAGGCCTCATTGAAGGCTTTTTCACACAGCCCTCATGGCCTCATACGACAAAAACGGGGTGCCGAAGGCCATATGTCTTCCAAATTGGGGTACCGAAATTGGTGTGCCTAGGGATATGACTGTTAAATACCGAAATGAGGCTAATATGGATAGTAAATGAGGCCTCATTGAGGACTTTCTCATGGCCCTCATGCCTTCATAAGAAATGGGGCTATGAGGGATAGTAAATGAGGCCTCACCGAGGGCTTTTCATGTAGCCCTTATGGCCTCATACGACAAAAAAGGGGTGCCGAAGGCCATATGTTTTCCAAAAAGGGGTGCTGAAATGGGGTGCCTGGGGATATGGCTGTTAAATACTGAAATGAATCTAAGAGGGATAGTAA
This sequence comes from Pictodentalium vernedei, assembly GCA_031216915.1. NCBI lineage: Eukaryota > Metazoa > Mollusca > Scaphopoda > Dentaliida > Dentaliidae > Pictodentalium > Pictodentalium vernedei. The sequence continues at coordinate 54,097,198 of CM062297.1, forward strand.
AGGAGGTAAAGGAGGTCTCATCGAGGGATTTCTCATGGCCCTCATGCTCTCAAAATAAATGTGGCTATGAGGGATAGTAAATGAGGCCTCAATGAGGGCTTTTCACATAGCCCTATTGGCCTCATACGACAAAAAAGGAGTGCCGAAGGCCATATGTTTTCCGAGAAGGGGTGCCGTAATTTGGGTGCCTGGGGATATGGCTGTTAAATACTGAAATGAGGCTAAGAGGGATAGTAAATGAAGCCTCATTGATGGATTTCTCATGGTCCTCATGCCCTAAAAAAAAATGATGCTATGAGGGATAGTAAATGAGGCCTCAATGAGGGCTTTTCACATAGCCCTTATGGCCTCATACGACAAAACTGGAGTGCCGAAGGCCATATGTCTTCCAAAAAGAGGTGCCAAAATTGGGATGCCTGGGGATATGGCTGTTAAATACCGAAATGAGGATAATAGGGATAGTAAATGAGGCCTCATTGATGAATGTATCATGGCCCTCATGTCTTCATAAGAAATGAGGCTTTGCGGAATAGTAAATTAGGCCTCACTGAGGGCTTTTCACGTAGGCTTTATGGCCTCATACGACAAAAAAGGTTGCCGAAGGCCATATGTTTTCCAAAAAGGGGTGCTGAAATTGGAATCCCTGGGGATATGCCTGTTAAATACCGAAATGAGGCTAAGAGTGATAGTAAATGGGGCCTCATTGAGGGATTTTTCATGGCCCTTATGCCCTCAAAAGAAATGAGACTATGAGGGAATTTTCAAACTTTCCTATATTGAGGTTTGGTATCAGCTGAAAAGTTCACAATTCACGAAAGAAGTGATCGTTTTTCTTGTCAGTTTGTTAACCCTCAATGGTCTGACAACTGGCCTAATTTCTCACCAGACTACACCCTGTACATGTACAGTTAATTAGCAGTTATTTCTAATCAAGCCTTGCCTGCGACTTAAGGCAGCCAAGACCTGACTACAAATCACTGTTCAGATGATTAAAGGGAATACCATCGAGTGTTTATGTAAAAATACGGGAACCACCTTTACAGAGTCGGATAGGAATCTCAATTACGGAATCTCTTATACAGCCTGTTTATAGACACTTTACATTGACCGCTGTATAAAATGCCTCATTGGGGGATTTTTTCATGGCCCTCATGCCCTCAAAAGAAATGAGGCTATGAGGGATAGTAAATGAGGCCTCATTGAGGGCTTTTCACACAGCCCTCATGGCCTCATACGACAAGAAAGGAGTGCCAAAGGCCATATGTCTTCCAAAAAGGGATGCCGAAATTGGGGTGCCTGGGGATATGACCGTTAAATATCGAAATGATGCCAAGAGGGATAGTAAATGCGGCCTCATTGAGGGATTTCTCATGGCCTTCATGCCCTCAAAAGAAATGAGGCTATGAGGGATAGTGAATGAGGCCATATTGAGGGCTTTTCACAAACCCTCATGGCCTCATACGACAAAAAGGGGTGCCGAAGGCCATATGTTTTCCAAAAAGGGGTGCCAAAATTTGGTTTTGCCTGGGCTTTTCTCGTGACACTCATGGCCTCATACCACTGAAAAGGGATTCCATAGCCAGAGACGTTTCACAAAAAGGGATTACACGGGACATGGCCATTGGATATAGAGGTGATGAGAATCGGATAGGACTTCGTTGTGATAAGGAGAGATAACTCAGCAGAAAGATTATGGATAATCAAGCAGTCTGATTGGTTAGTTAGCGCCAGAAAAGTGAAGTGATTGTGTGATCTAGATAAATGAAACAACAAGAGTACACGGAATAGGGTCAGAACTAACAAGAACAGACCAGATAAGCTAAATATAGTAATAATAAGCAAAGCTGTTCAAGTTCTTCTACTCTACTGGAGTATACTGCAGGACAAACGAACCTTGCCAGGTACACGAAAACTATTGCATAGATAGATAGAAGCAGAGAATTCTGAAAGAATTCAAAATAGAAAAACTTGTCGGGTTGTTTGTGGTAATTAGATTTACTCCTATTTAATCGAACACACCCTCCGAACATACCCCTGTCCTATAAAAAGCCTTTGGGTAACATAGCAGATTCAGATTCAGATTCTTTATTCACGGTATGCATATATGTAAGATGGAAACAAAAATAAATTTTATACATGAGTAACAAATAGCATACCGTGGGAAGTGACATAGCCAGATTGGCTGTCTACCTGCCACCCCCTAAAGGAAACAGAACTCGCGAACAGACTGTGACTAGATGAGTAAACATAGAGCGATCCATCCGGTCTATGATTGGGATGTCGGTTTTTCCGTTCCTTGGGTCGAAACTATGTTCAAGTGTGAGAAGCTAGGATAAAGAGCCAGCTGGAGGGTGGTGTTTCTGTTTAGGCAGAGAGCAACCTGCTACCTGCTTGCTAAATTACATCATTTCTCCGCGTAAAGTTCAAGACCCGCAATCTGTCAAATCGAGTGGATAATATCGTTCCAACTAAAGAAGATCATGATCTTCATAATAGGACGAGGGGTCTATATAAGTGGGCGCACCATGGGGGGGGGGGGAAGGGGGGGGGGGGGCGAATGCCGTGAACCAGCTGAGAGCATTTAGCTGTCGGTCAGTTCACCGTATGCGACTCCCCATGATTAGCCGACCGACTTGACCAAGCACTTGCTTAAATACGTGTTCCGGGACTCAAATTTGTTCCTCAAGAGTATTGTTTACAGCTTTTAAACCGTGCGAGGCTCTACGCCAGGTTAGTGGGGCACCTAGAGGGAAACCTCTGCAGGTTGCATTGGACGAGGATGCAAGATTAGGACATATCGCACGACTAGCAACCAAGTGCTACCATAGAAACCAAGATGGCGGCCTCCAGTATACAAAATGGGCGACGGAAACACGTATCACCCTAGCAACACGCGCTGCGCATGCGCACTAACATCGCATATCACTATGGGGATGACGTCACAAGATGGCCCCCCTCATACGGGTTACCATGACAACCAAACATGGCGCCACGGGGTCACGTGACTATAACGTCACATGAGATCGTGCATGAGATCCTGCCAGTGTTCCTTCAAACGTGCGAGACATACTACTAATGTGAGAAAATATGTGGCATGAAAATGCACAGCGCATTTTTCACGTTCTTAAAAGGAGAAAAAATTAAAGTCAGTTACGCCATTTTCTCTACGCTGCTACAGGACTGCCGCCGAGAACTGGTCATTTTCCACGGGTGGGCAATATTTTCACGGACGTAATAAAATTGGAATTCAAACGCTAATGGTAGGATTAATCATCCAAAAATTATTTAATGAAGCACAGAATGCAACCTGGTGCTTCCTAAGTCAAAATTGTGATGATGATTTTTATTACCAGGTAAACGCATGCGTGGACATCACTGCCCACGCGTAGATAGTACGACCATCCCACGGCAGCTACACTGTACAAAAGGCTACAAAGAATTTATAGCCAGTGCATATAGGTTCTCTCCACACGCAGAAAGAGTAATGGTTCTTCTGCTATGTGCACCCTTTACCTGTTACATTCATCTTATGCAGAGATGTATTGACGCGGAGGCGCATTTCGTCACTCTCGATTAGTATCAGATGTCCCCCGTCGTTTTCGCAATTTTCTTTTGCGACTTGATTTTGGACCTTCGTGGAGTTGTACATCAAACAGAACTCCATATCTGGGTACATCCACAGAATGTAATTCTTATCGGCGGGGCAGTAATCTGAAAATGAAAAATCACTGATTATATATTGGAACACTGATAGAAAATGTATTGAATTTAACACGACTTGTGTCAAACAAAGGGATAAATGCTCAGGTACGCTACACAACAATAATAATGTTGGTGAAATACATCTTGCGAATACTTTCAGAATGTTTTGAAGGTCCCGTTTTTCTTTTAAGTATAACATGTTCCATAAAGCTTTACACAGTTAACAAATTTATTCAAACAACGTGAGTAGTAGGAGATGTGGAGATCGAGCCTTATTGGCAGGACCCCGGGCAGGACCCCGAAGTGACGTCATGTAACGCGACCCAGTGGCTCCATTTTTGTTTACCATTGTAACCCGCGTGAGCGGTCGTCTCGTGACGTCATCCCCATAGTGCTACGTTGTGATAGTGCGTATGCGCAGCGCGTGTTGTTAGGGTGATACGCGTTTCCGTCGGCTAGTTTGTGAACTGGAGACCGCCATCTTGGTTTCTATGGTAACACGTGGCTGCTATGTTACCAAAAGGCTTATAATAGGACAAGGGTATATTCGGATGGTATGTTCCTTTATAGAAGAGTAATTTCCCGATTCGTAGAATTACTACAAACAACCCGACCATGTCTCCAAATCACCAAAAACGACTTTTATTTGAAATGAAACTCCAGATTGGGCATGTAATAGTGCAATAGGGAGTGTTTGATTGAATCGGGGTATACTCCAGTTGAGGAGAAGAGCCTATCGTGTGAAACAAATTTGCTTATTGTTAATATATTTAGCTTTTCTGGTCTGTTCTTGTTAGTTCTTACCCTATTCCGAGTATTCTTGTTGTTTCATTTATCTAGATCACCCAATTAGTTCACTTCACTGGCGCTAACTAACCAATCAGATTCCTTGAATTCCCATAATCTCTATGCAGAGTTATCTCCCACAAAAGCCTATATCATTCCCAAAGACAATAAGTTATCGAGCAGTTACTGAAAAGTAATTGCTCGAACGACTCGAATCCTATCGAGCAAATGAGCTATAGAGCAATTGCTCGTTCGAGTGATTCGCACATACTGCTCTTCGACTCATTTCGGTCTTTGAGGATACCAATGGCCTGGTATTGTACTATTTGAGGATACTTTTTATAGGATACTTATATAAGGGTACTATTACCTACTTGACCCAGCCGTCTAGGCCAACCCAGGACATACCTATCCCAAATTTCCCATATAAGCTATCGAGCAGTTACTGAAAAGTCACTGCTCGAACAACTCGAAACCCATCAAGCAAAATGAGCTTTAGAGCAACTGCTCGATCGAGTGACTCCACATACTGCTCGACCGACTCGAATCCTATCGAGCAAATGTGCTATAGAGCAATTGCTCGTTCGAGTGACTCGCATATACGACTCATAGCCTCATGTTGGTATTTGAGGATATATGTGGCCTTGGTGATTTGGAGACATTGTCGGGTTGTTTGTGGTAATTCTACGAATCGGAAAATTACTCTTGTGCAAAGCAACATATCCTCCGAACATATCCCTGTCCTATTATAAGCCTTTGGGTAACATACCGACCACGTGCTACCAAAAAATCAAGATGGCGGCCTCCAGTATACAAAATGACGGACGAAAACACTTATCACCCTAAAAACTTGCGCTGCGCATGCGCACTAACACAACATATCACTATTGGAATGACGTCACAAGATGGTGGGTCACCATAACAACGAAACATGGGGCCACTGGGTCACGTGACTGACCTAACTTCCGGGGTCCTGTCAATAAGGCCCGATCTCCACATCTCCTACTACTAACGTGTTAGTTGGTAATTTGACAAAATATTTGCTGCTATTTGTACGGATAAAATTCATAACACAAATTGCATTTTAATAAGTATATGTTCAGTCAGTTAGCAACGCTTTACATCGATGATTGTGACTTGTTCTATCAAAACCCGATCGCTAGAACCCCCGCTAATGCAGGTCCGAGAGGATTTGCTGCTACTACCGACTGTGTAGTTTAGATCATTTTTCACCTGAAAGTAGGCATACACACATAATTTCAAACAAAAAACATATCAGTTCCAAGTAGTGATGATATGGGTCTTCTGGCAGACTAACAATCCTGTGTTAGAAAAGCTGTGCCAGAAATCCATCGCTATGTTACAAGTTTTTCAGAGCTATATCTGTGTACATAGAAGATCCTTCAAAATATTGTGAAGATTTCCTCGCATTTCCGAGATACTTCACACTAAAGTACACTTATTACTATTATTTATTAAGGCTTAAAGACACTTTAACAGCCAAGGTCATATCGTGTCGGTGACAATTTTACGGGTGGAGGAAGCCGGAGTATCCGGAGAGAAACAATGGGCAACGACGAGCAGCTGCCAGCTCCGCAACATCGTAACTCCGCAATGCAGCACAGGCAGGGTTAGATTGATTGAAGACATGCTCACCATCGACGTGCAGTACGCCTTAGTACACGGCGTCATCGTGCCCCCATGTGGACAATCGCAGTTAAATGCCCTGCCCATGGACACAACACGGGAGTCCGAGTCGATCGCTCAGACGGTCATCCATCCAAGGACGAACCGGGCTCGACGTTGCTTAACTTCAGTAATTTTCAGTAATTGACAAAATATTTGCTGCTATTTGTACGGTAATTTTTAGGGCGGGTTTCTTATTGCACGAACAAATTCCGCATTTCTTTCCAACTTCGATTGCTTTCCACGAGGTTTATTTATTTTCCAGTGCAAAACCCTATGGGCATTTTTAATAAAAATCGTCTGCGGAATGTCGCAAAGGTAGCGGTGGCATTTCTTGTTACGGATCTTTTCGTTTTTCCCGTGCAAATAGAATGGAAGATTGAAGAAGGGAAAATTGCCGTTTCTTTCTGAGTGTGCTAGAATTAAAAAAAAAATGATGGGTTGACCGCTCTACCTAAATGTGGAGATTCATTGTAAATCGAATGTTTTATCAAGACTATTCTACGGAAGAACGTCTATACTGAAAATATCACATGGTATGGATGACGTTCACTCACACACACACGCTTATCGGTTCAGACCTGTACTCGCGATTATGATGGAATTAAGCCCTTGAGACATTACTTATTCTGACGTTCAAACGTCATTGGGAATTCAGTTTCTTAAACGTTTTTCAAAATGCGACTTCACACGTCGGAAAGTATAAATAACAAGATATTTTTCACATTAGTGACTATCTGGTTGTGGGCTAGATTATTGTTGGTGGTCTGAATTTGTTATTCAAAACTTGTTTCATTACAAATTATTGGAAAGTGCCCACAGGCACTCTCCAATAATTTGTAATACAACAAATTTATATAAACAAAATATTATTTGTTTGACTGAATATGAACTATAAGCAAGGAAAGTGTTGGCTTTTGCTCTGGTATTCTCATTTTTTGAAAGCCCTGACAGTGGATTCTAGCACTTAACCAGTTAAGAACACTTGACAGGATTATATTAGTATTTTCAGCTGTGATAACATTTGGCTCAACGGTTGTCACTGAGCACTATTCGGGAGAAAATAGGAATTGAGTTTAAATCTTTAAAAAACCGAAAAATAATAGCAAAACAAATGACCATAAAGTATCAGCGCACTGTTTGGTTTCGTACGTCATAAGACGTACACAAGTATCAATGGGTTAATTGACGAGAAAACTGAGGGAGGTTTTCGTCGAGTGTAAATGAATTAATTGAATTCTAAAAATACAAGTATGTTAGTTGAGAAATCATATCGTTCAGCTCCATTTGGTCCGAATTGTATGACATAATAACTGGGAGTTAGCTCCCTTAGACAAGTAGGAAACCATTGCGCTCGTCATAGTCACCTATTCCCACATGGGAAATCTTAAGTTATTCTTATTTTTCTTTTTTAATTCTTTTATTTCAATATTTTTTGTATTATGGATTTCGGGTAAAAAAAACTTGTACGATTTTTCTAAAATTGGGCACATTTATAGAAATCGATGCGACCTTTCTTACCTGCATCATGGCATTTCTTATGTTTTTGGTTTTATGCCAAACCGGTAACAACGTACATTTGTAACCAAAATCAGTCACTTCTTTTAGTTTTTTATATTATTCTTTTCTATATATTTAAATAGAAAAAAATGAAAAATAAATAAAAATTAATTAAAAGGAAAGCAAACTAATTAAAAAGTGTAAATATAAACGTCTAATTTTAAACATCAGCGGCCCCAAGCTGAGAGGCGAGATGGTTCGTGGATTTCTAGAACCAAAGATGATTATTCAAGACAGCTATTTGAGGAACCGGGTGGATGGGATGACTAAGTTATTTAAACAGACTTCCAGTAGCAGGCGAAACGGGAGATCGCCGACGAATTGAAACCCTTAAGAGATGGTTATTGATGATGGGTTCGCCGAGAAGTGTACCCATACGCACTTCTTTCAGAATAGAGAACGATTGAAGTGGCAACACAGCTACGTTGTCGGGAGATGTACCAACAAGTTTTTCCGGATACAGCCCTTCAAGAAAAGAGAGCGATTGGCGTAGCGAGCCGACGAATGGCGATTCTATTATCACCGTTGATTCTTCGATAGCACGACAGTGGATGTCAGCGATATGGAACCTGAAAATTACACAAATGTTTTTGCGATGTACCCATCGATCACGGACTCTCAATTTTGTTTACGTCGAGGCGCGGATGATCGACTCTACATGGGTGACCAGGTAGTAGAAATAACCAATGACTGTAGTCTGATCATCAGATGTCAAGAATACAAAGACACCAAGGGGCTATGGAACCTGCTCGTGCTTGCTAATCCTTACCATTACAGTGAAGACGATCACTGGAATTATAGCACTCTCTTGAGCCAGACGAACATCATGAATAAGAATAACGATGATAGAAAGCGAGCACATGTCTGAAATGGAAACCGATTGTGTAACCAGTGTGGGAAGCTCAGAAATCCTGAAATATGAGACTAAACTTAGAAAGTCTCTTCAAGGAAAAGGAATGGCTATCACCCCCACGGCCATTCCTTAAGATCCGATGGCATTGCCGGAGATTGGATCGCTTGATAACAAGTCGAGAAGCCAGCAACAGGAATCGAGATGGTGAGTATATGCGACGAAGTGTTGACGCAGAAGGTTCGGACAGAGATTCGTATCAAATGCTCATCAACGCATTGGAACAAAATTATATCTCATGCACATCTCGAAATCTGCATCTCGCTGGTCTGAATACGTTTTAGTCTCTGCATTGCTAAGATCGACCAGTTGGTGAAGATTGTAAAGCTTGTGATTATTCATGCTCAACGGTTCCTCCTGAGGTTCGTATCTCCTCATTTCATGACCGTTCAAGTATGTGGTGGAGATTTCACCACTATTGCTGCCGTCCATATTGATCTTTCTTTTTGCAACTTTGACGTTTCTTCCAAATTTATCTTCTGATATATTGTTTTTTCTTCTTCATTTAAATTATTTATATTTATTTATTTTCTTTTTATTTACCTTATATATGTGAGATAACAAATTTCTCACTCTCAATGTAAATCATTGCGGATGTCTTGATTATGATTACCCGAAGACCTTCTCATGAGAACGTAGAGACACAAGTGTCAATAAAACACTTGATCGCGAGCCTGCAAACATTCCGTATTGTAATAGACTGACGCTTTCAAATTGGCGTCATTTCTGGAGATGAATTAGCCTAAAAGCCGCCGCGAGACGACAACGAATGCAGAATCTTGAATCGTCTATAGACGATTTTTCGGGCGGCAGTACACAATGGGTGGCATGGTTCAAGAACGCAAGGAAATAATATTATTTCGACAGTAACAGAATCTCACCACCCAACGAATTGATGGACTCGAAAATGCTTTATCTTCAACGTTTTGATCTCACTCGTCAGATCGATGCTGGATAAGGGATTGTTAGGTAAAGTGGCACCTTCTACAAATACAGTACAGTCGCCGTGAACTGTCCGTTATCCACGTGTAGGCAGTGATGCCCACGCATGCGTTTGCCAAGTAATAAAAATCACCATCGGAAAAAATTTAATTAATGAAGCACCGGTTACAACCCGGTGCTTCATTAATTAAATTTTTGTATACTTATTCCAATAATTAGTGTTTGCAATCCAAAATTATTGCGTCCGTGGAAAGTGACTAGTTCCACGGCGGCCGTACTGTATGTTAAATTTTTTGCTTTTTATTGATTTGAATTTGTTTATTTTTTTTTTTTTAATTTTGTTTTATGTGCTGTAATTTTTTTTTCTCAAAAAAAAAAAAATTTACTTTACCTCTTCAACATTTTTCGTTTGATTTTCTAAAAAATTATTCATCTTTCCTTTCATTATTTCATCCAACATTTAATTCATCTCTTAACATTGTCTCTCAAATCTGATGCTATCTGCTAACCATTCCTTCCATTTCCTTCGGCCAGCTTCTTTGTGCACAAAATCCCAAACATACATATTCAATATTTTATTTTTCGTTTCGCCAAAAAGAACTGTACATGTTTTATTTTTTCCATTTTTTTATTTTTTTTTATTTATCTTCTACTTTTTCTCTGTCCTTATCAATCTGCAGTGTCTTGTACTAGGCTAATCTTTCTAGATGTTGTGGAATCGTCTGTGGCTTCGTGAATACTGGCCGTCCGCTAACATGTTTATTCCATCCGATTGTATGATTCTCTTGTCATTGTTGTACAATACGACGCTTTGTTTGATTATCTCCATATATATATTATGTTTATCTTTGCATCATACCCATGTGAAACAGTCGACCTTCGAACAGACATCCTTTATACTTCTCAAAAATGATGTTGTTTTCAGCGATGCCTCTTTCGACCCCTTTTACTTCTCATGGTCGCCTTCTCATCTAACGGGTAGGCGTTCAGATTCGATTTCAAATCAACAAATTTGTGATATGTCTTACTCCCGTCTCATCTTCGAATTTCCCCACCATCTTCTTATTCACACCCGCGGAAATTTTAGATTTGTGATCTACGGGATACTTGCTAGTGTCGAACGACGCTTCGACGTCAGAGATGTGCCCATGTAAAAATCCTCTGTCTCTATCGTCTAAGCTAACCGTGAACAACAGTTTGGTTTTCGATTCATATTTCTTGATGTCTTCGTAATGAAATCGATACATCAACTGTTTCCTGATGGTTAAGATGCATATTCTCAAATAAGACAGTTTGCGTTCCTTTCATGAGCATGGCCACTAAATGTTCGTTGAAAATGCATCGATGTTGGAAATTGGGTTCCTCTACGTTTTTTCTAGCCTGCCCCTCCAGCGTGACGAGACGAATGTCAGTAGTCTCCCTGATGTTTTCCATCAATTTTCTGTACGCGCAACTGTTCAGGAGTTTGATAAAATCTCTCTTGAATTTGGTTTCCATCTGCATTCTCAAATTCGTGTTGAGATCTATCTTCATCAGAGAACTCTCATGTAATCAGATGATGTGATGTATGTCAACTAATTTCATGCTATAATCAATGTTGAGTTTCAGATTTTTGCAGTACACTAAGTATTTACGTTTGTCGTTTAAATTGGAAATGAGTTTGTCGATTCTGTTCACTTGCAATCGTTCATGTGCTCGTTGCGTCGTTCCAATGAGGCGTCATAACCCATGTTTTGGAAGCAAAAAATAAAAATATAAAAAACTTGAATGCCGATTTTCGGGTATAGCGCTGGCTGGTTCATTCTCAGCTGATTTTTCCTCTTCCGACAACTGGCGATCAAGATTTCATTCACACCTTTCAGAGGTTCAATGTTAATTGGAATACAGCTGGACTAGCTATTATTTACAAGACAAGAGGAGATAACTTTCCCAAGAGTCAATATCTATGACGATAAAAGTTGAGGATGCAACAGATTATTAGCATTTAAATATTCAAATCGAATCCTTCTTCCATAATTGTTCACTGTCCCATATCTGTGAGATATTGTTCTCTCACTCCCTTTTCGAACATTAGCAACATACTTACGTTGGACGATAATTTTATTTGGACTTCGTTCATCTTCAAGAGAGCATCCCACGACAGTGCGGGAGCCGTGTAGTTATACCAAGTGGGAGCTAGCTCATAATGTGTAGAACAGAACTTTCAAAGATTTAAATTAACCCTTCACTAGATTGTTTTTTCGAGACTGGCAGACATGAATTTAAAACTGTCTGTGAAATGTGTTTCTTGCTTCATTAATACTTCTTTTTCTACGTCTGTTCATCTGTTTTCTATGTCTTATCTACGACCATCCATTTCGCATAAGAAATGAACGTATTTTTTCATGCTTTATTATACATTGGATATTATCTTCACTAACGCCGAGATACTTCATAACCAGATGACTGTCGTCAGCCGAGAGATTGTGAAATATACAGATTGTCATGATAATGTGCATGTCCTGTGATTTTTATCAGATTCGAGGTGGTGTCCAGAAAGGATCTTGACGAGTCGTCTTTGCCGGCGAGTTACAAATACAGTTTTTCGTTTGTCCGGCAAACAATTGTCTGCAAATGTTACATTTTGTTGCCCTTTCAAATTGGTTTCCTTGCTCTATCATGATGATCATCTTCTCGAGAGTTTTAAATTGCTTGCATAATGTTTTGTTTTCCATCAACGTTTGATCCGAAGAGTTTCAATACGTAAACGAACCCGAGGAATACCGATCGTCGAAAGAACATGTTATGTGGAAATAATAACATCCCGACGTTACAGTTGAAACTAGAAGTCCTGTCTTGAAATGCGCACAAATAGCACGTCGATCCGCGCGTTAATCTACGCGTAATGACCATATTAAGGCTATCAAATTATGTGTATATGGCCTGTGCACAAGCAATGTTTCAGCCAATGGACCTCCGGGTAACCCGGAGGTCCATTGGCAGAAACATTGCCTGTGTTTGCTATGAGTAACCAGGAGAACCTGCCGTGCTTTGTAGGCCATTCGATATGACAATTGCGCGCACTTCTTACGCGCAATTAAGCCTAGATAACCGCACCGTTCGTGACAGGACTTCTAGTTTTAACTGTACGTGTTTTTGATATTTTTCAGTATAATTCTGACTATCGTCGGACTGACACAAACTCATTTTAGCCGTGAAACATTGGAAAGCAGATTACACCATGAACAGATAGTAGTCTCAATGTTCTGTTTTGATGTATAAATTTCACGAAAGTATTAGATTTAGGCATTTCAACAGCAATGCATTGATTTCTGTTGTAATATTCCTCGTGATGTTCTAACTATTCTTCTCAATTGAATGAATTTCGACTGTTGAAACAAAAGAATCGTTCTCCTTTATGCATGGAAGTCTGATTCAATAATAAGCGACTAAAATTATTTATCCATCTATAATCTTGATTGTCGTCCTCTCAACGCAACATCAACTTGATTTTTTTTTCTCGAGTCTTGTGGGAACCGGTACCGGGACAAGTCAACAATTGGGTGACATCACAATCAGATGGGCGAAATTCGTATTTAAAGAGACCCAGTCCCCAAGATCGCAAAGACAAACATGGCATCGTACCAACTATTCTGCGGCGACATCAAAGTAATCATAAAGTGGTGCAGACATAACATACCCCTTTAGAGTGTTTTGATATGTTCATCTACAAATAATCTGAAAGTATGTCGTGTAAGTGTGCCGTACACAATTCGTCCCCTGAGTTCCTATGTGTCCTATGTGCCAGTAGGCATATAGAACACATTGGAACTCAGGATACGAATTGTTAGCCCGTTTACCCTTGTTCGGTTAGAAATTTTTCCCATTAAGTAATTTGTCCAGGTACCTGCGGGACAAAAACTTCAGTACCGGTTCCGGCTGGTGCATGAGGGAACCGGCGGTAACGGTACCGGTACAGGTACCGGTTGACATGCCTGTTCCCGATATATTCATATATTTTCGGTTCTTAGTAGACAACAAAAACATCTTGTTCTACGTTTAGCTAATGCAACGTTTAGCCCTTTCAACCCGGTGTGCATAAATTTTTGCGTGGAGAAAAAAGTTGGTAGCAGACGATATGAAGAGCAAAAAATCTGAAGCGAGGTTCATTAATAAATTAATTGAACAGCTCGACAGAGCTGCTGGATAAAATTATTACTGAATCTCCCACCATACCAGGATGATTTCGTTCATTTCTCCGTTGATAGTATTCAATGAAATGATATTTTCCAATCGCCAGTGCTGAAAGGGCTAATCTTAATGTCAATGTTTTCTGTCTGTTTGGTTGCAATGGATGTATCTGTCGATAGTTCTTCTTAGGTAGATGTTTTGTTGTTTTCTTAAACAAATGACGTTTATTGATTAAAATTACCTTCCGACCTGTAAGGTCACATCTAATGGTTTTGATTTTTAACACTTTACCCAACGTAACGGCCAAAACCGGCCAGCGCTATTCTCAAAAATCGCCAATTAATTTTCATTATTTTTACCTTTTTTTGTCTCAAAAACATAGGTTATGACCCCTCATTGGAACGAGCTCGTCGAGCTCGTTCCAATGAGGGGTCATAACCTATGTTTTTGAGACAAAAAATGAAAAAAATAAGTTATTCAAGAATTTTTTTTGCAAGTGTCGTCTGCTTTTCATGTTAGGTAAAGGGTTAATGCCTTTTCTACCTTTAACCCATTGCCAAACGAATCGCTCGCATTCGCACCTTAATTTACAAATTCATAAGTTGAAAAAAAAGTTTTAAAAAATTTCAACAAAACCATCTCATGAGACCCCTTCATTTAAACGACCTCGTCGAGATCGTTCCAGTGAGTGGTAACATGATATGGTTTTGTTATAACCGTTTTGGAAAATGTTGAAAAAACGCAATTAAAATAACAAAATTTGATTTCGCGTGAGTTGGATAAAGGGTTGAGGTTTGCTACTATCATATGTAAAACACATTAACTGGCAGAGTGCCGGAAGCCCTTATTTAGACTTTATTCTGAAGTGCAGGTACCACAACTTGAAGGCTCATATTCAGTGGATGTGCTTTGTATTATCTTTGAAGTGATGTTATTTAGTCTGTAAGGGTTTGCCTTGTTACAATTTATGGGAGAGTGTACATAGGCACTTTCCCATATACTGCAGCAAGGCAAATATTTGATGCCCCAAAATAATTTAGAATTCTACCAGTTAAAAGTCTTTTTCTTTGACAACACAATGAAATGTAGAAAGGCAACTCGTAGATTTGTTTTACATCAGTAGTTCGCGTACCGAAATAAACAATGCATTCTCCACCATGGCGTATTCAGTATACTTATTTTTCAACATTACATTTTTCGATTACTAGCTGAGTGCGCTTTTTGCCAGCCTGTCGCAGCTGGTCGCGTACCACCTATCTTAGTCCATCCCACAGGAGCCCAATAGTCACAGTACCCACTCGGCCAGTCGAACTACACTGCAAAAAATATAGGTTCTCTACAGAACCCAAACTGGTTCTAATCTTGTCCCTGAGATGGAACCAGTTCTGTTTAAACAGTATTTATTTCAAATCAAATACATTTACCAAGATTAGCATTCAATTTTAACAGAATATTACATGAACTGAAATCGATTCAGCAGTAAACTTAGAGCTTATTCAACGCAGTCGCCAAACATTTTGAAACAAAGGAGATATGAACAGTTGGCATATCGAACCAGTTTTGGTTCTGTTCATATCTCATTTGCTTAATAATGATCTGAGACAACCTCGTATAAGCTCTAAACTTTCGGCTCAAACCTCCTCAATTTATGTTTAATTCTGTTAATATTTAATGTTAATCTTTATAAATTTATTTGATTTGAAATTAATACTGTTTAAACAAAACTGGTTCCATCTCAGGGGCAAGATTAGAACCAGTTTTGGTTCTAAAGAGAACCTATATTTTTGGCAGTGTACTTCAGCCTCTACTCCCTATTACAACATTCACAATTCAAAAACATAAACCTCTGTTATTACATAATGTAACCTCACTTTTCACATTACCACTTAACAGGTACGACAAATGGTGATCATCGGACGTTCATACTCCAACGTTAATTCTAAGGTGGTGACAGCTGACATAAGCATTAGCTTACTGCTAGATCCATTTTCCAATTCACAACTTATGTCATTATTGTGTAATCTCTGTGTTTTGTACTTTTCATCTTGTTTGTTTGAAACAAATATATTATCAATCAATTAGTACAGTGCGGTACGGTGCGGTGCTGTTTGGTACGATGCGGTGCGGTGCTGTTTGGTACGATACTATGCTGTACTGTGCTGTGCGGTACGGTTGTATAGTTATTCCTAAAGTTATTCCTAATCTGTATTGCCTTCATTCTTTGTTTTGTTCATTGAGTTGGTCAAACCATGGATGTGACTTGCAATTACTATCGGGATCTACATTGCATCTACCTTGTATCTATCTTGCATTTACCCTGCGTTTACCTTTCATAGCGCTCCCATATCTCCGGGGACTCCCATAGAGTGTTTGCAATTGACAACTTATCAGCATTTGTTTTCTGTATTAATGTCGCACATATTGTTTCTCTTTGTTCTTCAGGGAATACGAGGAAGACAGCCAATCTGGCTATGGTATTCCCTAGCGGTATACATTTTATTTTTTTTTCCAGAATAGTTATTCTTATGCATTGTATTGTCTGCTTTTGCGTACTGCTGAATAAAGTTATCTATCTATCTATCAAATGTAAAATTCAAAATAGAACATTGTTTTCACTTTGCGATCTATATTATTGCACAAGGACTTAATGACAAGATATAACGGAGTACATACTCGGGAATGTCTCTATTTTTTTCATTTCATTTGAAGAAAACATCATAAGTTATCTCGGGCAACACCCGGCGCATCTGGAGATTTAATACCTGGATGTGAGTTTTAACCTTTTACCCAACGCAGACGGTATCAAAATTTATTCTTTTAAATATCATTTTTTTTTAATTTTTCAAAACATTTCAGCAAAACCATATCATGTGACCCCCTCGTCGGAACGAATATTTTTTCAACTGCTGAATTTGCATATTACGCCGGCGGATGCGGGCGATTCGTTAGGTAAAGGGTTTAACCCTGAGACCGAAATGACGATTTTGTCCCGCTTCCTATCATAGAAATGATGCGTATACATAGAGGATATCTAGTGTTTTTGAGTGGATACCGAAAATTATCTCATGAGTGACCGAGACAAATGTTTATTTTTCGCGAGCGGCTTGCGCGAGCGAAAGTAACCATTTGTCTGGGTCATAAGTGAGATAATTTTCGGTATCCACTCAAAAACACTAAATTGTCTTTTTATTACAGGTTTCTAGAACAAATTGATCATTTCCAGTGATCATTTTACTCGTATTCAGCTTGAAGTGATGCTTTGAAGGTCGTCATTTTGATTGATACAGTGAAAGTGAAAATTTTTATATTTTCACAGTGGGGAATACGATTTCTATCTTTCCGCAATTTCTTCGATGATCTATCGTTTGGCGTATAATTAAACATAATGTACGTAATACAACAAACTATCCCTAATATAGCCTCAAACTATAAAACTGAGAGCTTCAAATTTAAAAGTAATTTGCAATCTGTCGATCGATACGAACGTGAACAACGTGTGCATTTATTAAATACCGTGAAGACAAATAGGCCAATGAATTACAGTGGATTTTCGCTTTCTTCAGTGAACGAAATAAAGGAATGAACTTTATTCTCCTTAATTCATATTTACCCTTCATAAAATCAGTTTAATTCAACACACACTGAAACGATTCTATGAAAAGTCGAGCAAAAACAAACGCTATCAGGGGACAAAAAACACATTGAGGCGATTTACTTAAGTGAATTTGAATCAGTGAATGTTCAGCGTTCCTTTGTCTGTCGAAAATTCTTATTCCCGTGCAATAAACTTTGCATCACGTTAGACGCGTGTACTCTATGTTGTGTGTTATTGTCGTGTTTATTTTATTTAAAAATATGCTGTCGAACCTAAAACCTGTGCTAGGGGACGAAAGCCAACAGGTGAAATTGTGACAATGTCGTGTCGGACAGTTTTACAGCTGGAGGAAGAGACTCGGAATCCGGAGAAAATCACTAAGCAGAGATTCTGGGTCCCCTACAGTTAAAACTAGAAGTCCTGTCATTAAATGCGCACAAATAGCACGCTGATATGCGCGTTAATGTACGCGTTATGACCCAAGTAAAGCTATCAAATTCTGTACATATGGCCTGTGCACAAGCAATGTTTCAGCCAATGGACCTCCGGGTAACCCGGAGGTCCATTGGCAGAAACAGTGCATATGTGTGCTATGAGTAACCAGGAGAACCTGCCGTGCTTTGGATGCCATTCGCTATGGCAATTGCGCGCAATTCCAACGCGGAATTAAGCCTAGATAAACGCACTATTCGTTACAGGACTTCTAGTTTTAACTGTACGTCCGCGGTTACCTTCAGAATATCGGTTGATTTTCAGAATGTATTTGGCGTCTGCATTTCACATGTGAATCGGGGATGTGTATATTTGGTTATGTTCTTGTATAATGCTCGTGTGTGACACAGATCTGGCATATTAGCGGTTATGTGGTGACAATATTTTTCAGCAAATTGTTTATTGTTTTCGTCTAAATTACCAATAGTGATTGCGAAAACCGTATTAGAATTAACTGGGGGCGTCGCCGTTTGAAACGGGGACGTCTCCGTTGTCGGGATGTCCCGTTTGGAGGTTGTGTATTGATAAAAAACAGATGAATTCAATTTAACTAACTCCAAATTTAAAGAACCTTTAAATCTACGACTTGTCATCGCTTATAAGAAAAGTAAAAGCTTGCGTAACACCCTTGTAAGGACTAAGTTGGAACCCATTAATGAATAACATCAATTATTGCCAGTCAATTTAAAAAGTTCCTAAGATCATTACTTAGTTTACATGAAATTTGTGTATTTTTTAACATGTTTGAAAACCCTCAAGGTTCGAAAAATGTGAGTAGGTAATAAAGGCCGATCTACGACCACTTGTACATGTACGTGTACAACAAACGCACACGATGCGTTCACCAACGTGGAATTCAGTGTTAAATCACACGCTTGTTCACAAAAACTGTACATGGTCTTGAATCCCCCCCCCCATGTACAGTCGCGACTCGTAGATCGCGCTTTTAACGTTCAAATACTCGTGGTGAACGCGCGTTTTTAAAAAAAGGGTGAAATTGTACAGTTCACTTTCATCTTGTACGTAATTTTTCGTCGACGTTCCAATCGCAGATCAGACCACCGATCCATCGTCGGCGAACGCGATCGAAAGCAAAAGATTCTGGGTCATCATCAAAAAACAGTTTTGAGAACTCTAGACCAGCGGTCCAGAACCCGCAATTGCGTTGGTACAGATGGTCCAGAAGTCTCCCTTGTTTTTGAGGCGGTGTTTTTTGTTTTTTTTTTTCTCCCATTTATGAGAAATTCTCAAAAAAAAAAAAAACACTCAGCTGATCGAGCGATCGGATCGCTCGATTCTCGTAATAAAAAACTCGATCTGAACGAAGAGTGTCGTTGTCGTCGGTGTGTGTTGGAAATTTGCAAACCCAGTCACGTTTTTTGATTGATATATATATATATACAGGGAGAAAAAAAAATATAAATAAATAGTTATTTAGAAAAATAAATATATCAAATCGAATAGATAATAAAAAAAAAATACGTAAATCATGAGCGATTCTCAGACTATTAGAGCGAGGTTTCTTTTAAACATGCTGATGAGAGCATACGCAATCTGCGTGAACGAACAACTATGTCCCATCTTGTTAGAACGATGTGTCGGATGTTGGGATCATCTAGACTTCGATGACGAGGATCATTCGTGTCTGACGATGGAAAGGGAAGATATGGTCGTCATGTATTTCGAACCGGCGTTCGAACGCGTTAAATTCGACGATGTGATCACGTTTTGGAAGAGATTAGTCTTCTGTAAGAATCGAGACAGGCCTACACATTCTGAAGAACTGAAATTGGCGCATAGAAGTTTGACTTTAGAAGACAAGGGATGCATCAAGAAATTATTGCTGAACGAAGCATACGTCTAAGTTTTTTTTTCGTTGATATAAAAATAAGGGAGAGTAGAAAATAAAAAAAAAAAAATAAATACACACATAAATTTTTTTTTATCTATTTATCTAGTATTAGAAAGAAAAAAAAAAACACAAAATGAGAACCAGAAATAAATTGTATCCGACGTTAGTGGACGACGAGGACGAGAAGCCGAACGGCGTTTTGCCGACGGCGCCATCGCTAGAAGAAAGAGAAAGAGGAAAGAGGTATCGCATCGATCAAATCAATAGAATCCAAGAGTATCTAACTCGAGAGAGAGATTCTCGTCATTCTCTCAAGAAGAAGTATTCGCATTTCGTGACATTCGTCAACGCGATCGACACGACACTCATCACGATTCCCATGGGTTTACACGCGGCCGGCATTGGATTGTTGTCGACCGCGGTCGCCGTTCCGATCGTGTTGACCATAGAAGGAGTGGCCCTCGCCGCCGGATTGTTTAGCACGGTCGGAAACTTTTTGAGTAGGAAATTATATCTGAAGGCGAGGAAACACAACAAGATTCGCGTCTTGGCCGACTCCAAGATCGACACGATATCCGAAATGATCTCTATGGCGTTGAAAGACGGTAGGATATCGGACGGAGAATACTTCGCGATATTGAGTGAGAAAACGAAATACGATGCCATGAAAGAAGTCGTGAGAATCAAGACTCGTCAGGTCATCAAGGAAGAGATGAAGGATTCTCTCGTGGAAAAGGGGAGGAAAGAGGCCAGGGAGGAATTCAGTAAGATGATAGAACTCAAGAGCAGCGATTGAAAAAATATATATATATATATATCATAAGAACAGAATTTAAAAAAAAAAAAAATATTAAATTTATATATAAAATAAAAAAAAAATGAAATTAATTTAAATAACTCTTAAAAAAATGTATTGCGTAAAGTGTAAGAAAGTTACCGAGACGAGTAATTCTAGAGAAGTGCGATCTAAAAACGACAGACGGATGCTTCGCGGAATTTGCGACATGTGTGGTTCTGTCAAGATGCGATTCGTCAAACAAAAGAACGCGAGCAAAGGTAAAGGCATCGTGAATAAAATGATCAACAATCTACCTTTCGAAATGCATCTGCCCGGTCACAGTTTCACTGGACCCGGAACGAAATTGAACAAGAGACTCAATGCCGATCTGACACCCAAATCTTGGAGCAAACCCGTGAATAGGGTGGACGTGGCCGCGTACGATCAAGATCTGTGCTACGCCGGACATCCCGACACCAAGACTCGCAACGACGTCTGCGGCAAAAACATGTTGGGGAGATTGAGAGGCATATCGAATCCGACCAGGAGAGAGAAGATGGAACGTTCGCTGGTCGGCAATCTGATCAGTGCGAAACGTCGATTCGGATGGGGAGTTCAAAAAAAAAAAAGCGCATCTGAAAAGAAGAAAAAGAAACGATTATTGACGAGAAAATTGGCCGAGGAGTTACACAAACCCATAGTGCGTAAATTTCGAAAGAGAAGGGTGTTCGTGAAGGGTCTGGATGACATTTGGTCTGCCGACTTGGTCGACATGAGATTGTTTTCGAGGTGGAACGAGGGCGTCAAATATCTATTGACGGTTATCGACGTGTTTTCCAAATACGGTTGGATCAGAGCTTTGAAGAATAAATCGGGAGCTTGCGTCGCCGAGGCTCTGAAGAGCGTGTTCAACTCGTCTTCTCGAAAACCGAGTAAATTGTGGGTGGACAAGGGAAAGGAATTCTACAACAAGGACGTTCGTCGATTGGTAGACCTCTACTCGATCGAAAACGAAGAGAAAGCCAGCGGAACGTTGGAATCGAACGATGAAGGAGAAGATGCACAGATACTTCACGGCGAATTCGACCAAGAAATACATATACGCTCTGAATGGTCTGGTGAAAGATTACAACAACACGCGACACAGATCGATCAAGATGACTCCCGTGGAAGCTAGCGATCCTCGAAACGAAAAACGGGTCTACGCGAATCTATATCCCGAGAGATCTAAGATCAGGAAGAAGTCTAGAACGCCGAAATTTGCGGTCGGCGATCGAGTGAGAATCTACGCTTATAAGAAGCATTTCGAAAAGGGTTATACTCCTCGATGGACCTCGGAAATCTTCATGATCATCAAAATATTTCACACCGATCCGTTGACTTACGAAATCGAAGCTTTGGATGGAGAAGAGATCATCAGAAAGTTTTATGAACAACAATTACAGAAGACGAAGTTTTGATGAAGAACACAATTTTTTTTTTTTATTTACTCTCTTTGACATTTTCTTGTTTACACACATATATATATAAGAGAGAAAAAAAAATAATAATAAAAAATAATTAAAAACTATTTTTTTAGATAAAGAAAGCAAGTGAATTAATAAACAAAAAAAACAAACTAAAAATCCTTTAAAATGACAAATATACTAGATATAGCACAAAGCATAGTGAAAGATGAAAGTATTCAAGAATATGCGGTTCACGAATACGAACCGGTAACCGGAATGAGTTTGAACAATGCGGGAGAGATAAGAATCAACGTCGAAACTCAAGATCTATTCGTACATCCTAGCGAGAGTTACATAGTGGTGCAGGGGCGTCTCACCAAGGAAGATGGGAGCGACTACGCCGACGACGACATGGTTACTCTTGCCAATAATGGCATCATGCATCTATTCAGTAACATAAAATACATGCTATCCGGACAAGAGATAGAATCTGTTTTTCATCCCGGTCAGGCCACCATGATGTTCGGACTCTTGACGTATCCTGATGATTTTTCGAAATCCAGAGGACTTAATCAGTTGTGGGTGAAAGACACCGTCGGCCCTGCTAGCGCCGGCGCCGCCACGATATTCGACTACGTCGTCAAGACGTCCAGACCTAAAGGAACGTTTTCGTTCAGGATACCTTTGAAACACATCTTCGGATTCGCAGATGATTACAACAAGATCATGTACGGATTCAAACACAAACTGACGTTGATTCGAAAAGGAAACGACGATGCAATAGTGAAACTCACCGCGACCGATGCGGGTAAGATAACTCTACACAAGATATCGTGGTTCGTTCCACACGTGGAGCCTTCGTTCGATGAGAAAAGGCATCTCTACAAGATCATAGAATCCAAGAGCATATTACCCGTGGGATTTAGAATGAGACAGTGCAACATGGCTAGCATTCCTCCCTCCACGAATCACTTCGATTGGAGATTGACGGTGAAATCTGCTTCCGAGAGACCGCGTTTCATCGTGATTGCATTTCAGACCGATAGGGACAGGGCTCAGGAAAAGAATGCGTCGCTGTTCGATCACTGCCATTTGAGAAACATGTAAGTGTTTCTTAACGCCATGAGATATCCAGCAATCGATTATAACATGTCGTTCGACAAGAACGATTTCTCCAGACTGTATGGTGACGCCGCTGATTTTAGAAAGAAGTATCACGGTCTAGACGAATTGATGAGCAATCCCAACATATCTCCCGGTGAATAAAAGTCAATGTATCCCATGTTCGTGTTCGACGTCAGTAAACAGAGTGAACGACTCAAGAGTAGCGTGTTAGACATTCAGATCAAGATGCAATTCGATAGGAACGTGCCGAGAAAAACCGAAGCCTTCGCCCTGGTCCTGTCGGACAGAGAATTACAATTCAAATCGGATGGAAATAAGATGTCGATCATTTGATGAGAGATGAGTGTGTGAAAAAAAAATTAATAAACGCTAAAAATGTGGATGTAAGATTAATTAAAAAAAAATAAAATCCCGAAAACAAAATGGATGTTTTTGACACGAAAACAACAAATCATCTGTTCACTTCAGATTACTACGACGTTAAAATAAAATACTTGGAAAAATGGATTCAAATTGAATATGAAGAACGTAACACAAAAAAAGG
The DNA here is from genome assembly GCA_031216915.1 of Pictodentalium vernedei. Taxonomy (NCBI): domain Eukaryota; kingdom Metazoa; phylum Mollusca; class Scaphopoda; order Dentaliida; family Dentaliidae; genus Pictodentalium; species Pictodentalium vernedei. The sequence continues at coordinate 54,120,788 of CM062297.1, forward strand.
ATGGAATAGTTGTGATTTTAACGAATATCGTTTAAAAGAAAAAGACTGAGTTGTCGTCCACGTACTTCCTGCTTACCGTGCTGGAATCGAATTTGGGATCGTGATCGAGACCGAATAAATTGTGACCATTCATGTTGATGCCACCCTCCATGGTTCCGCCAGTTTCTTTGTTCAGGTAGAGATCGTCCACTTGCGATTCTAGGTATTCTTGCAATTGTATCACGGAAGAATCTACGTAGCCCTTGTTGACCATGGTTGAGTCCGCATCCGTGTTGTCAATCTTCGACAGATTCAATATCTTGTGGAATCCCGCATTCAGATCTGATTTCATTTCACGTCCTTCAGACTTTCTCTGTTCCAGATCTACGTAGTGTTTGGCCGCCACATCCTTGGGATTCGAGGGAGTGGCCACGTTCATTATCTTGTTATAATTGGCGTTCAATTCCGAGTGCATCATTTTCGTAACATATTTTTTTCTCAGGTGTTCGCTGAATCTCGCGTGAGAGTCGTCCGCGTATCTCTTGGTTGCGGCATCGGTGGGATCTACGGGATTCACGACGTTCACCAAACGTTTGGATTTCAGATCGACATCGTCTGTCATGGTTTTATCCACGTAATTATCCAGCAGGATTCGTTCGAAATCGGCGTTCCCCCTGTCGACGTATTTTTTAGTCGCAGCATTTGCGAGATCTATCAGCTCGGGAAGATTGTAGAGCTTCTTATTGTTCATGTTCAAAGGTTCTTCTCGAGGTTCGTATCTCCGAACGTAATGCTCGTCCATGTTGGCAATGTCGTAACCATCGTCGACTTCGAACGTCTTCCTCTTCTTTCTCGGGTTGACTTTTTCGTCGTCACTTCTACCAAATTTATCGACTGGCATGTTGTTGTGGGATTTTTTTTTTTTGTTGTTTAGAAAAAATGTGTTCAAAACGCAGTCTATTAAAAATGAACTATGATATTTTATTTTTCGTTTTTTATTCGATTAAAATTTTTTTAAAATAATTTTTTATCTTTATATATACTATAAAAAAAAAATCTCTCTCTAATGTAAGTCATTGAGAATGTCTTGAAATTCATCTCCTTCAGACCATCTCTTGAGAATGTAAAGACACAGGTGACCGCAAAACACTTGATCTGGTGATTGCACTTGATCCATGTTGTAAAGAACCATTGATTTGTTGAAATAGTTCTTTATTTCTTTCGGCGGCGAGATTCCGTAGCTGTCGAAATAATAATTCTTCTTCTTCCCGTTCTTGAACCACGCCACCCAGTGAGTGCCTTCACCCAATGAATCGTCTAGATTTAAAATTCAGCATTCCGATTGTCGAGGTCTTCTCTTCAGCAAGGCATCTTCAACACACCTAGAAAATCTTTTATTTTCAAATCTTTTGCCGCATTCAACAGATCGATGTTGGATAGGGGTTCGTTGGGTAAGACGACACCTTCTACAGATATCTTTATTTTGTTATTCATAGATGCATATATATTTTTTTTATATTTATTTTATTATAATTTACTAAAAGTGACGTTATTTTTTTTCTATTTTTTTCTTTTTCTTTTTAAACTAACTTTCTCGATGTCACTATCGATTTCTATAATTTTGAATCCATCTAATTCCTCTTGATTTTCTGGAATCCTATTATCTACAATCATATCTGGAATCTTATCATCCACAATCGTATCTGGAATCCAATCATCCACATTCATATCATCTCTAATTAGATCCACAGTCCAACGTCCGAGTGCCAAAGTGCTTATTCTATCGTCTATCACGAATCTCTTATCGTCGTCGGCCGTCAGCAAAATCTTGTTGACTATTTCGGTATACAAGTCGTGATTTTCGCTTCGAATCGATTTCATAGTCTTATACACTGGACCACTTCCTAACAGACAATCTTTACACTCTTGGAAAGAGATGTTTTTCTTCACCACGCACGCTTTAACTCCTTTGCACTTCTTGATCTCTTCATCATCTTCTAGATGATAAGCATAGAGTTTGGCTCTCAAGCCCACGAATTTGACGATTTGTTTACTGCCGCTCTCGTCCTTAAATTTACCCAGCACCTTCTTGTTGTCGTTCGAATGAATGTTGGACAGGTGATCGACGGGATAATTGCTCGTGTCGAACCACTTGGCCACGTCTGGAGATATGTCTCGGTAGATGTCTTTCGTCTCTATCTCATAAACTAAACTGTCCATGTCGGTGAACAGTAGTTTGGCTTTGTCGCCAAATTTTCGTTTGACGTAATCGTAGTGAAACTCATACATCAATCGCTTGCTGATATCTAAGATGATCGGTCCGAGATAATACGGTTTGTCGAACTTCAGGTGTGTCTTTTGCATGTGAACGGCCACTAGATTTTCGCCGAATATGGTTCGGTGTTTGTAATTGGGTTTCGCCACTAATTTTTTTGCTTTTTTCTCAGACGTGACGAGTCGAACGTCGGTTCTCTTCCTGATCTTTTCCATCGATTTGCCGTACACGCAGTTGTTCATGAGTTTGAAGAAATCTTTTTCGAAATCGTTCTTCGCTCGGGTTCTGAGATTCGTGTTGAGATCGCTGTATTTTTTCATCCAAGGCTCTTCGTCGAATCGAATGATGCGATGTATGTCGACTAATTTCATCCCGTAATCAACGTACTGTTTCAAATTCTCGCTGTAGACGACGTAGTTACGTTTGTTAAATAAATTGGGAATGAGTTTTTCCTCGTCTCCTTTGTTCGGTTCCATTCGTTCGGGAGCCAGCGGATAATCGTTGTGTGGATCGTGTAATTCTTCCGGATAGTTCAAATCGACTTCTAAAATGCAAGGATAGTCTCTCCATTTTTGCATCTCTTCCGGTTCCTTCACCCATTCGAAATTTCCAATCGGTAAAGGATGACTCATAGCCCAACCGTACAGATTATTGGCGTCCCAATACTGTATGTATTTAGTCGACCGTTTCGAATCGAAACCTTCTTTCATGTAGGGATTGTTAGCCTCAGAATGTCTGTGAGAGATCATCGAGATGCCACCTCTCGCAGCCCTTTTGAACATGAGCAACCTGTCCACGTTGGATAATAATTCCAATTGGACTTTGGTGGTCTTCAACAGAGCGTCCCACGCCAGACCGGGTGCGGTGAAATACCAAGCGGGATCCAGATCGTAATTTCGACGACAGACGTCTCGAAAATTTTCGAACACGTCTGCCAAGAGCAGAACGTCGGTCTTCAGATAGAAATCGTGATAATCTCTCATGGTTTTCATATCGAATGATTTCCACATGTTTTTGGCGTGTTCGTAATTCTCTTCGGAAATGTCGGATTCGTATAATTTCGAATAAAAATCTTCTTTTGAAGGTAGTGCGGTGTCTTCGAATCTCTTTAGATCGTTCATGTAATCGTAAGGATAGACTCCTTTCCTCAACATGACGTCTACTCGTTCTCTGAAATTTTCGCTCGTGATTTTAAATTTATCCTTGCTCATGTTATCGACTAATTTTTCCAGAGCGGTCGACATGAATTTAAAAGTGTCGATGAAACGTATGCATCTACGGATGGATTTCGTTTTTTCTTTCAACGTATTTCCATCGATTACTCTTTTCCTCTCCATGAGCTTCCATTTCGTGAAGGAAATGTATCTTTCTTCACTGTTCGCAATGCAATTTAATTCTTCGCATGAGATGCCGAGATTTTTCACGAACAGATGACTGTCGTAACCCGAGAGATTGTGAAACATCACCGGATAGAAAGCGGCGTCTCGATATTTTAAATTACACTTGCTGTGAGCCGGACCACGATACAGACCCGTGTAATGATCGTGGTCTCTGACCTTCTTATTTTCCTCCGAATTCTCGTCAAACGATTGTTTGCATATGTGACATTCGGTGGCTCTGTTATTTTCGTCCTGCTGCTCTCGCGTGATGATCATTTTTGCCGGAGTTTTGAATTTGTCATATAACATTTGAATTTTCGATTCTAACTCTTCCACGAACCTTTGAGCCACGTCGTCGTCTTCGCGCTGTTTCGTGTAGGTGAAAGGACACATGTCGTGTTGCGAGTCGAAAGCGCATTTCACGTAAATGCAATAGCCCGAAGGTATGTGTTTTTGATATCTTTCGACATAACTTTGAAAAGCGTTGGGTTGACAGGAACTCATTTTCGCGGTGAAACATTCGAAATCGGCGTACACGACGAATGGTACTTTTAACCTTCTATTGTGATTTTCAAACTTCACGATGGTGTTGGGTTTGGGCGTAATACGATTCGCATCGGTTCTGTCTCTCCAAAAGCAGATCGTCGAAAATCATGAGATTCTTATCTTCCAATTTCAGTTCTCTAGGATCCGGAACGTCGCTAGCGTTCTCATAAAATCGACACTCGACGTTCGATGATGCATTTCTCTTCATCAGCTCCGTCGCCGCGCCGTCCAAAATGGTCGAGAGCGGAGCTCCACACTTGTCGAATTCCTCCCTACTGTCAAAGATTCTGGCTATGACGTCCTTGGGCAATCTGCGATCCATGCACTCTCGAAGCAATCTGTATTCGGGTTGAAACAAGCTCTTGCCAAACACGAACAATCTGTCGTACTCCAACCAGTCGGGTCGGGACAACAGATTCATCAACAGATTAGTCTTTCCACAATTCGATTTTCCCACTATCAAACCTCTTATGCTCTTAGGAAAGTACTCGTTATTCGACCTCTTGGTCGCGGCGTCGTTCCAAGACATATCTTTAATGTTCATCTTTGTTTTTTGGTTTTTTTTGTCTGTTATTTTAGATCCTTTTTAAACACAAATTTTTTATGTTTTTCAAACTCTGTTTTTTAATGTTATTATTATTATTATTTATTTATATCGCACCGTCGCGAGTTCTCTTCAATCCGGATCCACTCGTCATTTTGACTAAATCTTGTATGGGCACCACACCATCCTTTAAATCTTTCCAATCTTTCAGCGTTCGCTCTAACGCAGCTCGCTTCGCCGGCGGACTGATCAACTTGTCGATCAACGCGTCGGCTGCCCTCTTGCCAGCCACAGAGGCTATCCTACCACTGGCTTCGGAAGCGGTTTTCTTACCAGCATCCAAAGCCGTCTTCTTATCGACCTCAAACGCGGTCGATGCGAGTTTTCTACCTGCATCGCCAGTGAACGCTCGCTTTATAGAATCGACGATGCCAGAACCGCCTTGAACGCAAGTCCTGACGTATCCCCTGTTCTTTATCACCAACATATTTTATTTTTATGGTATATTTTTTTTTTTTTTTTCACTGGTAAATCGTTTTGTCGTTTTTAAATACTTTTATTATTCTAGTGTAAGAATTTACTGTTTTATTTTTTTTTGTTTGTTTGTTTGTTTGTTTGTTTTGTTTCTCTCTCTCTACTTATTATTATATACACATCAATCCTTCAATTCGTTCATCAGCCTTTTATACTGGTTTTTATTCAAAACCTTCTGTCTCAACAATTCGTCAGATACGGCAACTATCTGATCATCTAATCCCGTGTTACCAGCCCGTCTGCTCCCCATCAACAAACTCAATCTCTGAGCCAGAGCGTCGGGATCGCTCAGAAGAAAAATAGCGTTTTTCACCCCTTTGCCGGTCACCGATTCGAGGAACTTCTTATGCGCATTCCATATGGGTTTCACGACTTTCGTCCACTTGTAACCTCTGTTGGCTTTGGGTCTCGTCTCTCTGGCATCGTTATTTCTATTCATGGCGTGGGTCTGGACCAGAATGTCGCCGTAATTGTCGAAATCCTGTTCCGTGAAATCTCCGGGCTTGTCGTAAAGGCGCAATCTCCGCAGACCATCGGTTACTTTATATTTATTCGAACCCACGATCAATTCGTCATCGTCCATTTCCACCAACGTATCACCTACAAAAGTTCTACCCTCAGAATCCTTATAAATTCCATACGACTGATCTCTCTTACCGCCATCATCATCGGACGATGCGACGCTACTAGTGGTGATAGTCGAAGCCGTATCATCAGACTCGCTCATATCTTTGAATTCCCGTGGGAACGTAATCCGGTGTAGATTGAACGGAATACCGATTTCCAAAACTAGGAGGCAACGAACCCATTCTCAAAGAACTCTCCTTTATGGGTCTCAATTCTTCGACTATCTCCGTCCTGCTTCGCTCTTGACCCTCCGTCACGGGTTTAAATATTTTTGCGGCTTCGCGTCTGAGTTCCATCTCACCGAGACGTCTGCTCCTATCAGCAGCCTGAATCGCCTTCTTAGAACGTAAATACTCGTCTAAAATTCGATCTCGGCGTCTAGGATCCAACCTCCAAAACATCTTTCGTTTTAATTGTTTTTATTTATTTTTCAAAATTAAATGTTTAATTATATTTTTATGTTTTTGTGTTTTAAGTAATAATAAAAAAACTCTTTCGGCTTAATATAATATTTATTTATATTTTTTTTTCTCCCTGTATATATATATATATCAATCAAAAAACGTGACTGGGTTTGCAAATTTCCAACACACACCGACGACAACGACACTCTTCGTTCAGATCGAGTTTTTTTATTACGAGAATCGAGCGATCCGATCGCTCGATCAGCTGATTTTTTTTTTTTTGAGAATTTCTCATAAATGGGAGAAAAAAACCCCAAAAAACCACCGCCTCAAAAACAAGGGAGACTTCTGGACCATCTGTACCAACGCAATTGCGGGTTCTGGACAGCTGGTCTAGAGTTCTCAAAACTGTTTTTTGATGATGACCCAGAATCTTTTGCTTTCGATCGCGTTCGCCGACGATGGATCGGTGGTCTGATCTGCGATTGGAACGTCGACGAAAAATTACGTACAAGATGAAAGTGAACTGTACAATTTCCCCCATTTTTTAAAAACGCGCGTTCACCACGAGTATTTGAACGTTAAAAGCGCGATCTAGGAGTCGCGACTGTACATGGGGGGGGATTCAAGACCATGTACAGTTTTTGTGAACAAGCGTGTGATTTAACACTGAATTCCACGTTGGTGAACGCATCGTGTGCGTATGTTGTACACGTACATGTACAAGTGGTCGTAGATCGGCCTTTATTACCTACTAATGTGTATTTTCATTTTCATCATTTTCATGAAAACAATATTTCGGCGGCATAATATAAGAACAAACACATTTCAGTTGGAAGTGTCAGTGCCAGTGTGTATATTTGTAACCTTAAACACCCTCACACACAAACAAACACACACACTCACACGCATACACACACCCTCACTACTGTGAATTTTATTGAAACATTTGTTACATTAATGGGGAGTGTGTGATTCAGTAACTCAGTCCATGTCAGTATCTCGCTAGACATTAACGCGGGAGAGCGGTGGTTCAGTGGTTATGACATTGAACTTCGAATCAAGAGGTCCACACTTCGAACCCCGACAGAGGTAACTACGTTATGTCCTTCAGCAAGGCACTTAATACCGATTGCCCACGTGGAGGCACGGTGACGCTCTGTTGTAAGGGGTACTGCACGTCGATGATTCTCCTGTCTTCAACCAATGCTAACCCTGCTTGTATGGTGTTAGCACATTGGACAGACTGACAGCTGCACGCCACTGTTCGGTGTTTCTCTCCGGGTGTTTCGGTCTCGCTTCTTCTACTCGTAAAACTGTCAGACAGGGTATGACTCGGACTGTCGAGAGTGTTCAATAAATAAATGAATAGACGTTGACGCAATGAGTATCCCCCTTGATATGTAATGCAATTTTTCTGTCGCTTGTGCAGGACGGGTCGACCCGCTCGTTGATTTTTTATAAGGAATGTCACATGCTGTAATTATGTTTATCCGATGAGATGGTAGTTAATGGTAACCTGGAAACTTAGGCTCGGATCAATTTCCTTCTGTTTAGTCATTTAAAGATGCATCAATACGTTTCCTAGAATAAGTGCACAGCGGATGTTGGTAGGAAACTTAATGAATGAGAGAACATCACAAAGGTGTAACCTTTGTGATGTTCTCTCATTCTTTAAGTTTCCTCAATTCTTTAATCCTAGATCTCTACTTGAGTAGTATTACCTTCCCCCATGACCATTAATTCCACAGTGTATCAAAGTGTGCCTAATTAAACACACTATCAACTTGTAATACAAATGCTGTCAAAACCAAATAAATGGACTCTGACAAGACGATTGTTACTTTCAGGCTGCGATGCACTGAGAATATAGAGTTACGTGTGTTATCATTTGAGAACATGTTCTTTTGAACCACAGAAAGATTCAAAAGAAATACACAGAACGGCCCACGCATGTGACTGTGTTAATATGTCAAGAGTGGCGGAGCGGGAGGATAAAATGAGAGGCCGCCATATTGATTAACCCATTCACACGCGTGTGTCGTTATGTATTTATTACACGTCTTCACGTCTATAAAAAACAATTATTAGAAGGACACTCAGCAATCCATTCGACAAATGTCAACAAAAAGAACATATTTTCTAGCCAGCCAAATTTGTGAGGAGAATCCCTCTTACTCTTTCGACCCTGAGTTCCAACGTATTATATGTGCCTACTATACACGGAGCACATTGGAACTCAGGGGACGATTCTTAGCTATCGCTAGCAATTCACATTATAATTGAGGTGCACGATTTGTAGAAAATTCAAGTGAAATTTCGCTCCTTTATAAAAATGGTCCGTCTTTTTCATTTTCCGCACGGTTTAGTGTTTCTGTATATGGTGATTTCATAGAACAGGCGTGTGATAAAGGACATGTTCCGTATGCACGCCTTACTGAGTTCCCTGGTTCGAATGATGATTTTATATCTTCATATCTTCGTGCAAAAATATTTGTTCCCGTTGCTACTTCAAAATAATATATTCATTCTGCCAAGCTGAATATTATTCCGGATTCTCCTATAAAAAACATGGACCTACTTACAGTTTTACCATATTTTCTGAAAAGTACCCCATACGGTGTTGAATCCAGTGGCTCCAGTACATCTGCTTCTTTCAGTTTTATCTTCTGCCTGTGTGCAGAGCACCCCAAAGCAGTCAGAATTAACGGGCTAGTCCGTGCACATACATCACTAGAGATTAATACGGCTATGTTTTTTCGACTGGATGCAAGTCATACATAGTTCGGAAAATGAGCAGAAGCAGCAGCATTCGTTGAGAATGTTTAAACAAACGAGTCCAATGTTTGTAAATAGTGCCAGTGGAAAAGGGGAGTCTTACGGCATTAAAATTGTGGGTGAATTGATAGAAAATAAATGACGTCTTAAATTCTAGACTTTAGGAATAGGAACCAGTCGTCTTTCACAATGTCCTCAACATTCCTTAATTTCATACTTAACCTTGCAGGACGACTTTGCACTCTGCCATAAAGGTGTTTACAAAGACACTTTATCAGGCAACATCTTCATAAGATAAGTGAGACCATGGGCATTAAAAAATGAGGGAGCTCACGAAGCGCTTCCCTGACTCGATTTGCTACCTTCACGCACACTTCAGAAGACTCCTCGTAAGGAGTTTGCATCAAACAGCTGCAGAATGTACAACTGTGTCAGCTAAATGATTTATAGAATAAGTATAAGATAACAAATAAGACGAGTTGGTTTTGAAATTGAAAAGCAAATGACCAGAAGTCATCCAACGAAGTAAGGCCAACGTCATTTTAACCCTTTGAACTCTAGTGGTATATTCCATGCCAGTTCAATGGTAGCAATTAGAAGAGTCCATATTCATTATTTGGGGTAAACCAATCAATATTTTCAACGCGCAGCCTCTGGGCTGCCCGTTGAAAATGTTAATTGGTCTTCCCCACACATTTCCAGAACAGCCATCCAATTTAATGACGTTATGACGTATCATGTTGCTTGCCGGAAAAACGGTCGCTGGGGTTCAAAGGGTTAAGACAACGCTGTTTTGGCGGCCATGTGTAATGTGTATTGTGATTATATTTCCACAATTACGACAGGAAAATGTTAAAATGAGGTCAAAAAGTGAAGGTGAACAAACAACCGTAAAATTGGCATCGCTGGATGGGAGGGTGTGGCGGGGGGGGGGGGAGTGGGTGGAGATTAAAATTTACTTTTAATGATATGAACAAAATAGCTTACATCTTGAAATGGCATGTGACGTCAAAATGGCAATATATCTAAAAGGAAAAAAACAGCTATCTCTTAATTGTTTAACTCTACAGCATACTAATATTTTTTTAAAAATTCTGAACTATTTCAAATTTTGACGATTTAACTCCCCCCCCCCCACCCCCCCCCCCCCCCCCCCCCACACACACACACACGACGTCAGGTCCAACTTCGACCATAATAGACGAGAATTTCCTTGGCCCCCGCCACATTTTAAGTATTGTTTGTGGAGATCATATTCCACAAATTTTGCGAGGCTGAAAATCAAAATGATGTTGAAGATAAAAGGTCATGTAAAAAACGTAAAACTGACATCGTTGGCATCGACTTTCATCTGGGTTAACCCTTTACCTAACTTGAAAATCAGACAACACTTGGAAACAAATTCTTGAATAACTAATTTTTCATTTTTTGTCTCAAAAACATAGGTTATGAACCCTCATTGGAACGAACTTGACGAGCTCGTTCCAGCGAGGGGCCAAAACCTTTGCTTTTGAGACAAACAATGAAACAATAATGAAAATTAATTGGTGATTTTTGAGAATAGCGCTAGCCGGTTTATTGGCCTTACGTTGGGTAAAGGGTTACAGAAAAAAGGTTGACGATCGCTATAAGACATTTCAACTTCATCAAATGACTTAATTGTATATACTAAAGCCTTTTATTATACACTAAACGATAGATTATCGAAGAAATTGCGGAAAGATAGAAATCGTATCCCCCACTGTGATGATATAGACATTTTTACTTTCATGGTGTCAATCAAAATGGCGGCTTTCAAGGCATCCCTTTCAGGTGAATACGAGTCAAATTATAACTGGAAATGATCGATTTGTTCTACAATTGTATAATGAAAAGAAACTCTAGTGTTTTTGAGTGGAGACCGATCATTTCCAGCAATAATTCAACACGTATTCACCTTGAAATCATGCATGAAACCCGCTAGTCCAAACATGGCCTAGAAAAGGTAATATAAGGTTTTGGTTTGGTACGTCCTTTCAAAGGACGTACCAAACCAAAAACTTATATTACAGACTTTCAGGCCATGTTTGGACTAGAAATCCGCCAGCTGAATCAGATTGCAAGATGCTGTCTGTTCCGATTATCGATCAAATCACTTCCGCGTATCAATAATTCAATGCGCTGTTTACTTTCATGCATCAATTCAAGGTTGAAACGAGTGGAATTATCAGATTCTTACAAAAAGTAAAAAGCGTATAATAAAAAGAAAATCTAGGATTTTTGAGTGGATACCGAAAATTATCTCACTTGTGAGTGAGAGGAATGGACATTTTCGCACGCGCAAGCGCTCACGAAAAATAAACATTTGTCTCAGTCGGTCATGGGATAATTGTTGGTATCCACTCAAAATGACTTGATATCCTCTATTTTCCAGTTGATGCATTTTCGGGCAAAATGATGGGCTAAAATATATCTTTTTCTCTCTTTTCATAACACAATGAACCGAAAAAACGCATTTAGACTCGCCAAAATGTCTGCCTTAAAAATTATGTTGCACAGTGGTCATGGGAATTAAGAACCCCTGCATGCTCATATTTATTCAACATGAAAGTAATTAATATTTATCTCATCATATTAAAAAAACTTTCAAAATAAAATTTAATACACAATGAAATCCTTATCATACTTTTGATTCCATGTTCAATTTGTTTATACGTAATGGTTGATCGTTTGCATTCATCCCTTTACCCGAACCAAACGTAAACAATGGCCTGCCATAATAATCTATAAACGAAACTCACGCGGATAAAACTTTCCCATTTCCAAATAGCCTGAATGAACTCTTTCTGAGGACAAAATTCAACCAACTGCATGCCATCGGGGTTTATATCGAACTCCACATTTACAAACTGTTTTTTCAGTTTCTCGGTAAATGGTCGAAATCAGAATTAAATTTAACTCAGTGTTGCTTTGAATGACAGCACCCTCCCGTTATATGGAAAAAGGAGATTGAACGTTTGTGTGAGCGCGGCATATAAATTTCATTTTAATATACGCAATTCATTGGTCAATAAAATTTTTAATGACACAAAAACATGTTTTAGTGAACTGTATTGTTATTTCAAACAGAATTTTAGAAAACTATGCCTTTATTATTCAGTTATCACTAGGAATCATGATGCGATCTGGTTTTTATTTTAACTCGGCAAAGTAGAGAGTGTTTACATTTATTGCCCCTCAAGTTTGATTAGAAGGAATGTTCGTTTGTTTATGTATATTTCTTGAGTCTTGAACCCCCCAAAACAAAGGCCCATTTACACAGTTTGGCTGTTGTTTTTTGGGGTTCGTATCTCAAGAAATAGACAGAAACAAACGATCATTCCTTACATATTATATCAAATAATTCATTCAAGCTTTTCTACATTTCTAGTTTTTCCTGTACCGATACTAAAATTAGCTAATGTTTTTTTTTTTTCGAAAAACAACAATCCTGTTTTAATTTTTGCATCAAAGGGTGTAACTTGTAACGTACTAACTACGGCTGCACAGCACAACTGGCAATCTCGCGCTAGGGCTACCCCCTCTTGTTATGCTCGATGCATCACTGCAATAATTCTCTGAACTAGTATTATACAAATTTAGATTAACGGTAATTCAGGCTAAAACAAAACCTGAAGCAGGAAGTAAACATGGTACTGTGTGAAACACGGGCGCCAACAAAATCACAAAATTGTGAATGTTCTTTATGTTTTCAAAAAGAAAACGTTGAAAAAAACTGATTGCACTCAGAGGAGATGAAGTGAGGAATAAAAGTTTCTTCAATGATGAAAACATAGGCAATGTCGAACCTACATAACAAAACTTGAATTCTTAGAGTTCAGAGAGAATTTGTTCAAAAGGAGGATTATTACTAAACCAAAACCAATCATAAGTGATATGTTGACACCAAGGACCTAAGCAATGTTTTCAGGGCATTCATACATTCAGAATTCCGTTTTTGAATACTTGAATAGTTTACAAATTTAAAATCATCTCACGTGGCTTTTAGTTTTGTTTGTTTGGTTTAACCCTTTACCCAAAGAATCGGTCGCATCCGCCCGCGTAATGTGCAAATTCAGCAGCTGAAAAAATATTATTTTTCGAGAACATTCAACAAAACCATATCATGTGACACCTCTTTGGAACAAGCTCGTCGAGCTCGTTCCAAAAAGGGGTCACATGATAGGGTTTTGTTGACATTTTTGGAAAAAAAACAAAAAATGATACTTAAAATAATAAATTTTGAAATCCTCTGCGTTGGGTAAAGGGTTAAGGTCAGCTAACAAACACAATTCTTGAGTAACTGATTTAGCCGTTTACCTCACCTGAAGGACAGACAACACTTACAAACACAATTCTTGAGTAACAAATTTAACCCTTTACCTCACCTGAAGGACAGACAACACTTACAAACACAATTCTTGAATAAGTAATTTAACCCTTTACCTCACCTGAAGGACAGACAACACTTACAAACACAATTCTTGAATAACTAATTTAACCCTTTACCTCACCTGAAGGACAGACGACACTTACAAACACAATTCTTGAATAAGTAATTTAACCCTTTACCTCACCTGAAGGACAGACGACACTTACAAACACAATTCTTGAATAAGTAATTTAACCCTTTACCTCACCTGAAGGACAGACGACACTTACAAACACAATTCTTGAATGACTAATTTAACCCTTTACCTCACCTGAAGGACAGACGACACTTACAAACACAATTCTTGAATAAGTAATTTAACCCTTTACCTCACCTGAAGGACAGACGACACTTACAAACACAATTCTTGAATAACTAATTTAACCCTTTACCTAACCTGAAGGACAGACGACACTTACAAACACAATTCTTGAATAACTAATTTAACCCTTTACCTCACCTGAAGGACAGACGACACTTACAAACACAATTCTTGAATAACTAATTTAACCCTTTGCCTAACCTGAAGGACAAACGACACTTACAAACACAATTCTTGAATAACTAATTTAACCCTTTACCTCACCTGAAGGACAGACGACACTTACAAACACAATTCTTGAAAAACTAATTTAACCCTTTACCTCACCGAAAGGACAGACGACACTTACAAACACTATTCTTGAATAACTAATTTAACCCTTTACCTCACCTGAAGGACAGACGACACTTACAAACACAATACTTGAATAACTAATTTAACCCTTTACCTAACCTGAAGGACAGACGACACTTACAAACACAATTCTTGAATAACTAATTTAACCCTTTACCTCACCTGAAGGACAGACTACACTTACAAACACAATTCTTGAATAAGTAATTTAACTCTTTACCTAACCTGAAGGACAGACGACACTTACAAACACAATTCTTGAATAACTAATTTAACCCTTTACCTAACCTGAAGGACAGACGACACTTACAAACACAATTCTTGAATAACTAGTTTAACCCTTTACCTAACCTGAAGGACAGACGACACTTACAAACACAAATCTTGAGTAACTAATTTAGCTGTTTACCTCACCTGAAGGACAGACGACACATACAAACACAATTCTTGAGTAACTAATTGAACCCTTTATCTAACCTGAAGGACAGACGACACTTACAAACACAATATTCTTGAGTAACTAATTTAACCCTTTACCCAACCTGAAGGACAGACGACACTTACAAACACAAATCTTGAGTAACTAATTTAGCCGTTTACCTCACCTGAAGGACAGACGACACTTACAAACACAATCACCGAATAACTAATTTAACCCTTTACCTTACCTGTAGGACAGACGACACTTACAAACACAATCCCCGAATAACTAATTTAACCCTTTACCCAACCTGAAGGACATACGACACTTACAAACACAATTCTTGAGTAACTAATTTAGCCGTTTACCTCAACTGAAGGACAGACGACACTTACAAACACAATTCTTGAATAACTAATTTAACCCTTTACCTAACCTGAAGGCCAGCCGACACTTACAAACTCAATTCTTGAGTAACTAATTTAACCCTTTATCTAAGCTGAAGGACAGACGACACTTACAAACACAATTCTTGAGTAACTAATTTATCCCTTTATCTAATCTGAAGGACAAACGACACTTACAAACACAATATTCTTGAGTAACTAATTTAACACTTTACCCAACCTGAAGGACAGACGACACTTACAAACACAATTCTTGAGTAACTAATTTAGCCGTTTACCTCACCTGAAGGACAGACGACACTTACAAACAAAATCCCCGAATAACTAATTTAACCCTTTACCTTACCTGAAGGACAGACGACACTTACGAACACAATTCTTGAGTAACTAATTTAACCCTTTATCTAACCTTAAGGACAGACGACACTTACAAACACAATATTCTTGAGTAACTAATTTAACCCTTTACCCTACCTGAAGGACAGATGACACTTACCAACACAAATCTTGAGTAACTAATTTAGCCGTTTCCCTAACCTGAAGGGCAGACGACACTTACAAACACAATTCTTGAATAACTAATTTAACCCTTTACCTTACCTGAAGGACAGACGACACTTACAAACACAATTCTTGAGTAACTAATTTAACCCTTTACACAACCTGAAGGACAGACGACACTTACAAACACAATTCTTGAATAACTAGTTTAACCCTTTACCCTACCTGAAGGACAGACGACACTTACAAACACAAATCTTGAGTAACTAATTTAGCCGTTTACCTCACCTGAAGGACAGACGACACTTACAAACACAATCCCCGAATAACTAATTTAACCCTTTACCATACCTGAAGGACAGACGACTCTTACAAAAACAATCTCCGAATAACTAATTTAACCCTTTAACCAACCTGAAGGACAGACGACACTTACAAACACAATTCTTGAGTAACTGATTTAGCCGTTTACCTCACCTGAAGGACAGACGACACTTACAAACACAATTCTTGAATAACTAATTTAACCCTTTACCTCACCTGAAGGACAGACGACACTAACAAACACAATTCTTGAGTAACTAATTTAACACTTTACCTCACCTGAAGGACAGACGACACTTACAAACACAATTCTTGAATAACTAATTTAACCCTTTACCTAACCTGAAAAACAGACGACACTTACAAACACAATATTCTTGAGTAACTAATTTAACCCTTTACCAAACCTGAAGGACAGACGACACTTACAAACACAATTCTTGATTAACTAATTTAACCCTTTACCTAACCTGAAAAACAGACGACACTTACAAACACAATTCTTGAGTAACTAATTTAACCCTTTATTTAACCTGAAGGACAGACGACACTTACAAACACAATATTCTTGAGTAACTAATTTAACCCTTTACCTCACCTGAAGGACAGACGACACTAGCAAACACAATCTTTGAGTAACTAATTTAACACTTTACCTCACCTGAAGGACAGACGACACTTACAAACACAATTCTTGAATAACTAATTTAACCCTTTACCTAACCTGAAAAACAGACGACACTTACAAACACAATTCTTGAGTAACTAACTTAGCCGTTTACCTCACCTGAAGGACAGACGACACTTACAAACACAATTCTTGAATAACTAATTTAACCCTTTACCTCACCTGAAGGACAGACGACACTAACAAACACAATTCTTGAGTAACTAATTTAACACTTTACCTCACCTGAAGGACAGACGACACTTACAAACACAAATCTTGAGTAACTAATTTAACCCTTTATCTAATCTGAAGGACAGGCGACACTTACAAACACAATATTCTTGAGTGACTAATTTAACCCTTTTCCCAACCTGAAGGACAGACGACACTTAAAAACACAAATCTTGAGTAACTAATTTAGCCGTTTACCTAACTTGAAGGACAGACGACACTTGCAAACACAATTCTTGAATAACTAATTTGACCCTTTACCTTACCTGAATGACAGACGACACTTACAAACACAATCCCCGAATAACTAATTTTAACCCTTCACCTCACCTGAAGGACAGATGACACTTACAAACACAATCCCCGAATAACTAATTTAACCCTTTACCCAACCTGAAGGACAGACGCCACTTACAAACACAATTCTTGAGTAACTAATTTAACACTTTAAATCACCTGAAGGACAGACGACATTAACAAACACAATTCTTGAATAACTAATTTAACCCTTTATCTAACCTGAAGGACAGACGACACTTACAAACACAATTCTTGAATAACTAACTTAACCCTTTATCTAACCTGAAGGACAGACGACACTTACAAACACAATTCTTGAATAACTAATTTAACCCTTTATCTAACCTGAAGGACAGACGACACTTACAAACACAATATTCTTGAATAACTAATTTAGCCCTTTACCTCACCTGAAGGACAGACGACACTTACAAACACAATTCTTGAACAACTAATTTAATCCTTTACCTAATCTGAAGGACAGACGGCACTTACAAACACAATTCTTGAATAACTAATGTAACCCTCTATCTAACCTGGAGGACAGACGACACTTCCAAACACAATTCTTGAGTAACTAATTTAACCCTTTATCTAATCGGAGGGACAGACGACACTTACAAACACAATTCTTGAATAACTAATGTAACCCTTTACCTCACCTGATGGATAGACGACACTTACAAACACAATACTTGAGTAAGTAATTTAACCCTTTATCTAACCTGAAGGACAGACGACACTTACAAACACAATTCCTGAGTAACTAATTTAACTCTTTACCTAACCTGAAGGACAGACGACACTTACAAACACAATTCTTGAGTAACTAATTTAACTCTTTACCTAACCTGAAGGACAGACGGCACTAACAAACACAATTCTTGAATAACTAATTTATCCCTTTATCTAATCTGAAGGACAGACGACACTTACAAACACAATTCCTGAATAACTAATTTAACTCTTTACCTAACCCGAAGGACAGACGACACTTACAAACACAATTCTGAATAACTAGTTTAGCCCTTTACCTAACCTGAAGGACAGACGACACTTACAAACACAATTCTTGAGTAACTAATTCATCCCTTTATCTAATCTGAAGGACAAACGACACTTACAAACACAATATTCTTGAGTAACTAATTTAACACTTTACCCAACCTGAAGGACAGACGACACTTACAAACACAATTCTTGAGTAACTAATTTAGCCGTTTACCTCACCTGAAGGACAGACGACACTTACAAACAAAATCCCCGAATAACTAATTTAACCCTTTACCTTACCTGAAGGACAGACGACACTTACGAACACAATTCTTGAGTAATTAATTTAACCCTTTATCTAACCTTAAGGACAGACGACACTTACAAACACAATATTCTTGAGTAACTAATTTAACCCTTTACCCTACCTGAAGGACAGATGACACTTACCAACACAAATCTTGAGTAACTAATTTAGCCGTTTCCCTAACCTGAAGGGCAGACGACACTTACAAACACAATTCTTGAATAACTAATTTAACCCTTTACCTTACCTGAAGGACAGACGACACTTACAAACACAATTCTTGAGTAACTAATTTAACCCTTTACACAACCTGAAGTACAGACGACACTTACAAACACAATTCTTGAATAACTAGTTTAACCCTTTACCCTACCTGAAGGACAGACGACACTTACAAACACAAATCTTGAGTAACTAATTTAGCCGTTTACCTCACCTGAAGGACAGACGACACTTACAAACACAATCCCCGAATAACTAATTTAACCCTTTACCATACCTGAAGGACAGACGACTCTTACAAAAACAATCTCCGAATAACTAATTTAACCCTTTAACCAACCTGAAGGACAGACGACACTTACAAACACAATTCTTGAGTAACTGATTTAGCCGTTTACCTCACCTGAAGGACAGACGACACTTACAAACACAATTCTTGAATAACTAATTTAACCCTTTACCTCACCTGAAGGACAGACGACACTAACAAACACAATTCTTGAGTAACTAATTTAACACTTTACCTCACCTGAAGGACAGACGACACTTACAAACACAATTCTTGAATAACTAATTTAACCCTTTACCTAACCTGAAAAACAGACGACACTTACAAACACAATATTCTTGAGTAACTAATTTAACCCTTTACCAAACCTGAAGGACAGACGACACTTACAAACACAATTCTTGATTAACTAATTTAACCCTTTACCTAACCTGAAAAACAGACGACACTTACAAACACAATTCTTGAGTAACTAATTTAACCCTTTATTTAACCTGAAGGACAGACGACACTTACAAACACAATATTCTTGAGTAACTAATTTAACCCTTTACCTCACCTGAAGGACAGACGACACTAACAAACACAATCTTTGAGTAACTAATTTAACACTTTACCTCACCTGAAGGACAGACGACACTTACAAACACAATTCTTGAATAACTAATTTAACCCTTTACCTAACCTGAAAAACAGACGACACTTACAAACACAATTCTTGAGTAACTAACTTAGCCGTTTACCTCACCTGAAGGACAGACGACACTTACAAACACAATTCTTGAATAACTAATTTAACCCTTTACCTCACCTGAAGGACAGACGACACTAACAAACACAATTCTTGAGTAACTAATTTAACACTTTACCTCACCTGAAGGACAGACGACACTTACAAACACAAATCTTGAGTAACTAATTTAACCCTTTATCTAA
The DNA here is from genome assembly GCA_031216915.1 of Pictodentalium vernedei. Taxonomy (NCBI): domain Eukaryota; kingdom Metazoa; phylum Mollusca; class Scaphopoda; order Dentaliida; family Dentaliidae; genus Pictodentalium; species Pictodentalium vernedei. Next base: position 54,140,581 of record CM062297.1, read on the forward strand.
TCTGAAGGACAGGCGACACTTACAAACACAATATTCTTGAGTGACTAATTTAACCCTTTTCCCAACCTGAAGGACAGACGACACTTAAAAACACAAATCTTGAGTAACTAATTTAGCCGTTTACCTAACTTGAAGGACAGACGACACTTGCAAACACAATTCTTGAATAACTAATTTGACTCTTTACCTTACCTGAATGACAGACGACACTTACAAACACAATCCCCGAATAACTAATTTTAACCCTTCACCTCACCTGAAGGACAGACGACACTTACAAACACAATCCCCGAAAAACTAATTTAACCCTTTACCCAACCTGAAGGACAGACGCCACTTACAAACACAATTCTTGAGTAACTAATTTAACACTTTAAATCACCTGAAGGACAGACGACATTAACAAACACAATTCTTGAATAACTAATTTAACCCTTTATCTAACCTGAAGGACAGACGACACTTACAAACACAATTCTTGAATAACTAACTTAACCCTTTATCTAACCTGAAGGACAGACGACACTTACAAACACAATTCTTGAATAACTAATTTAACCCTTTATCTAACCTGAAGGACAGACGACACTTACAAACACAATATTCTTGAATAACTAATTTAGCCCTTTACCTCACCTGAAGGACAGACGACACTTACAAACACAATTCTTGAACAACTAATTTAATCCTTTACCTAATCTGAAGGACAGACGGCACTTACAAACACAATTCTTGAATAACTAATGTAACCCTCTATCTAACCTGGAGGACAGACGACACTTCCAAACACAATTTTTGAGTAACTAATTTAACCCTTTATCTAATCGGAGGGACAGACGACACTTACAAACACAATTCTTGAATAACTAATGTAACCCTTTACCTCACCTGATGGATAGACGACACTTACAAACACAATACTTGAGTAAGTAATTTAACCCTTTATCTAACCTGAAGGACAGACGACACTTACAAACACAATTCCTGAGTAACTAATTTAACTCTTTACCTAACCTGAAGGACAGACGACACTTACAAACACAATTCCTGAATAACTAATTTAACTCTTTACCTAACCCGAAGGACAGACGACACTTACAAACACAATTCTGAATAACTAGTTTAGCCCTTTACCTAACCTGAAGGACAGACGACACTTACAAACACAACTCTTGCATAACTAATTTAGCCCTTTACCTAACCTGAATTGCAGACAACACTTACAAACACAATTCTTGAGTAACTAATTTAACCCTTTACCTCACCTGAAGGACAGACGACATCTACAAACACAATTCTTGAATAACTAATTTAACCCTTTACCTTACCTGAAGGACAGACGACACTTACAAACACAATACTTTAATAACTAAGTTAACCCTTTACCTAACCCGAAGGACAGACGGCACTTACAAACACAATTCCTGAGTAACTTATTTATCCCTTTACCTAACCTGAAGGACAGACGACACTTACAAACACAATTCCTGAATAACTAATTTAACCCTTTACCTAACCTGAAGGACAGACGACACTTACGAACACAATTCTTGAACAACTCACTTAACCTTTACCTTACCTGAAGGACAGACGACACTTACAAACACAATACTTTAATAACTAAGTTAACCGTTTACCTAACCCGAAGAACAGACGACACTTACAAACACAATTCCTGAATAACTAATTTAACCCTTTACCTAACCCGAAGTACAGACGACACTTACAAACACAATTCCTGAATAACTAATTTAACTCTTTACCTAACCTGATGGACAGACGACACTTACAAACACAATTCTTGAGTAACTTATTTAACCCTTTACCTAACCTGAAGGACAGACGACACTTACAAACACAATTCCTGAATAACTAATTTAACCCTTTACCTAACCTGAAGGACAGACGATACTTACAAACACAATATTCTTGAGTAACTAATTTAACCCTTTACCTCACCTGAAGGACAGACGACACTTACAAACACAATTCCTGAATAACTAATTTAACCCTTTACCTAACCTGAAGGACAGACGACACTTACCAACACAATTCTTGAGTAACTAATTTAACACTTTATCTAACCTAAAGGACAGACGACACTTACAAACACAATCCCCGAATAACTAATTTAACCCTTTACCTAACCTGAAGGACAGACGACACTTACAAACACAATTCTTGAATAACTAATTTAACCCTTCACCTAACCTGAAGGACAGACGACACTTACAAACACACTATTCTTGAGTAACTAATTTAACCCTTTACCTCACCTGAAGGACAGACGACACTTACAAACACAATTCTTGAATAACTAGTTTAACCCTTTTCCTAACCTGAAGGACAGATGACACTTACAAACACAATTCTTGAATAACTAATCTAACTCTTTTCCTAACCTGAAGGACAGACGACACTTACAAACACAATCCCCGAATAACTAATTTAACCCTTTACCTTACCTGAAGGACAGACGACACTTACTAACACAATTCTTGAGTAACTAATTTAACCCTTTACCTAACCTGAAGGACAGACGACTCTTCCAAACACAATTCTTGAATAACTAATTTAACCCTTTACCTCACCTGAAGGACAGGTGACACTTACAAACACAATTCTTGAGTAACTAATTTAACCCTTTATCTAACCTGAAGGACAGACGACACTTACAAACACAATTCTTGATTAACTAATTTAACCCTTTATCTAACCTGAAGGACAGACGACACTTACAAACACAATTCTTGATTAACTAATTTAACCCTTTATCTAACCTGAAGGACAGACGACACTTACAAACACAATATTCTTTAGTAACTAATTTAACCCTTTACCCAACGTGAAGGGCAGACGACACTTACAAACACAATTCTTGAGTAACTAGTTTAGCCGTTACCTCACCTGAAGGACAGACGACACTTACAAACACAATTCTTGAATAACTAATTTAACCCTTTACCTCACCTGAAGGACAGAGGACACTTACAAACACAATTCTTGAGTAACTAATTTAGCCCTTTACCTAACCTGAAGGACAGACGACACTTACAAACACAATTCTTGAATAACTAATTTAATCCTTTACCTCACCTGAAGGACAGGCGACACTTACAAACACAATTCTTGAATAACTTATTTAACCCTTTATCTAACCTGAAGGACAGACGACACTTACAAACACAATTCTTGAATAACTAATTTAACCCTTTATCTAACCTGAAGGACAGACGACACTTACAAACACAATTCTTGAGTAACTAATTTAACCCTTTATCTAACCTGAAGGACAGACGACACTTACAAACTCAATATTCTTGAGTAACTAATTTAACCCTTTACCTCACCTGAAGGACAGACGACACTTACAAACACAATTATTGTGTAACTAATTTAACCCTTTACCTAACCTGAAGGACAGACAATACTTACAAACACAATTCTTGAATAACTAATTTAGCCTTTTACCTAACCTGAAGGACAGACGACACTTACAAACACAATTCTTGAATAATTAATTGCTTTCATTTTTTGCGTAAAAAATGTAGCTTATGTTCTCTCGTCCAATATGAAATTAACTGACACCATATATACCATATTAGGCCACCAACAAACTGTGTAACTAATAATATCCCAGTGTAACGATTTGAAGGAAAACGAATCGGAAAACTGAATTCGAATCGACCTTAACACCAACTTGATATTCGAAATCGAATCGAATGTCGAAGTTTCAGTGGGTCCTACTTAAAAGTTATAGTTTATTAAAATAGAATGGAAGTAGCAGTATGCCAACAATATATTTTAAGTGTTTCCTTAATAACATTTCTGACTCTGTGTTTTTTTCTGTAAAATAAATTAATTTGAAAAACTTGCAATAAATTTAAAACCAGTAACTAAACCACTGAATATTGAAAATAACTTTTTACAAATGGTCCAATAACATTAGTGTTTATTAGGTTTATTTGTTCATACATTCAACAATTTAAGAAGCCAATAGCCATATTTGAATATTGTTACATTGGCTGGTTACATTAAGATACCGGTAAATGATACCGCCCGTAATAACGCCACAGTTACAGATTAGGTGATACTTAAATAATATTTGGCTGGGAGTATTGACATGGGGTATGAATTTGTTATCTGCAATCCATGGACGACGATCGGGGAAACCCTTTTATTACACGTACATTAAACTTTAAATCCTTGTATTTAACGAACTCACCGCTATGACATAAATGTCTTTGTATTGAACTGGTGATGTACAAGCCTGAACTTTTTTTCCAGCATCCTTTATACTAGTTCCCTTCACCTCGAGTCATTAGTTATGCTTCGAAAAGTTTCCAAATTGCGTTATACAATTATCGATCGTCTGTCGCGTAAGTGAAAATGAAAACGTCCAAAGCAAAATAAAGTCGGTTCACAAAAAATTAGTTAACCAAAGATGAGATAAGATTTAAAAAGCAATCATTTCCAACCACAACATTAACCCAGTCCCGTGGCCGCCTCGTCTGTGGATCTCGTTATATCTAAATTGGTCAACTTTATTTCGGCAAATCTTCAGATATCCTGATATGCTTCGAACTTCTTTTAATAATATTTCTCCCAGCTGTTTTGCAAATCTTTTTAAATTTGTACTTATATTTTTACTAAAAGTAATAGCCACCAAACGGTTAGGCGTGAATGGACACCATGCAAAGAGAAACAGCGATACGAATTTCAACAAAAACGCCCAATTGAAAAGATAACGAATGTAATTTAGCCTGGTTCCCAAAAGGTTGTTTTGATTTTTTGTCGATCCTTTTCACCAGTACAGCTTCAAACAAATCAAATGGGCTCTTCACCTTTGGGTCTAAACATCGGAATTAAAATTTCTTTATTTTTTTATTTAAATAATTTTTAATGCACGGGATGTGTACGAAATAGAGAACACGATGTCTATTTATCAATACCATAGTTATGTAATTCAAATTATGGTTAAGTATTCAAAACGTATTCATAGAAAACTCAAATTTTAATATACAAGAATACAAAACTGAATATATGTTTTCAGAAAATTCAGTGAATGCTAAGTACATGTAAATACCCGAATAACTGTATTCGAATACGACTAATTACGAATACCCCATCCCAACTTGAAGCGTTTTGTGATATTTTCTCAAGTTTAGTACTCGATACTACTTAGTTCAGACCCACTACCCTTGTTATGTAATGAGTTGCATTCCTCCTTACTGATTCAATTTAGTATCTGAAGAACGGATAATAAAACATTCACCTCTAATTTCTTTAGTGCAGAATTTAACGTTGTCTTGATAAGCAGTTATTTCACACCTACAGATGTTTTAAGGTGACTCGTTTTTGAAAAATTGTATAGATTTGATTTTTTTTATTTATTTCCAGTTTTTACTTCATCTGAGGTATACAAAGCAACATAAAGCAGCACAAAGTAATAATAAGCATGTCTGTGGTAGTTACAAAATATATACTTGTCAGAATAATATGGTCTCTTTCTCTCTCTCTTCTCTATCCCTCTATCTCTCTTTCTCGTGAGTGTTAACAGCGTTATAACCGTATCGAGTCACAAAGTTGATGGGGGGGGGGGGGGGGGGGGGTACAGTTGGATGAGAAACTAAAACTTGAGGATTAAAACGAATTACGCCCCAAATTGTAATTTGTCTGAACTATCTACAGATATTTACATTATCACCGTGGGGCAATATTAGGCTTGGGTGGCTAGGCATTAATACGTGGTAAAATCACAGACACACAATGGAAACCGATCTAAAAGTGGATGATCAAGGGTAATTTTAGTATAGAGATCTTGACATAAGAACACTGGTTACAGTGTGTATTCCTTCCTTCCGATCGCATGTAGTATTTACCCGGGACTTTCCCTTCCTTGTATTACCATCAGCACGAACGAAATTTCGGTAGGCTGTTCCAGGCTCCAAATAGTGGTATTATTAAATATGACAGAAACAACAACAGTAATAAAATTGCTACGAACAGTATCATTACAAGTTTGTTCCCATCTGTGCAAAATATTCTTTGTATTCTTCCCCAAACTATCTGTTGAATTTATTGACTTAATGTTTATGTATATCAACATCCATTTTTATCACACACCTATTACTGTTAAACACGGTATTTCCACTGTTCTCACTGTACAATAAAAAAAAAGTTGTATCGTACATGTGGTGATACAAAACGCGTTCGATTTCGTTTCCAACGTAAACAGAGAAGGAACCCGTCTAATTAAATCACGTTAATCATTGGTCGAATGCACCGGAGTCTAGATCGCTTGGCAATTCCAAGTTTCTCATTTAGATTTGCTTACCCGGGACATTTGAACAATCAGATTCGAGTAAAAAATTTACAAAATGAAAATCACATTCTAACTGCTTGTTCCTTGACAAATACTTTCAACAACTGGTCATATAATGATGGAGTGTTCTAAACTTATTAGCTATTTAAAACCTTTTTGTTATGTTATTCCCCGCTGTTTAGTCAATGTTTGAAGTTCGATCATCGTGACCGTGATACTGATCGGTATCTATTGGTTTCCACCAATTGAATGCCGTAAAAATTAAAAAGTAAATTAGGGTTGGTACCCCTCCACCTAACAATAATGTCTCGTTTGGCAACGAAGGAAACGCAACAATTATCCAGCTGAAAAGTGCTTTTAGTTCAATTTTCGTGTGGAGTGGTTGTTACATGGGAGGTGTGTGATAAATACAGAACCGCACATACGTTTGAATGGGTTAAGAATTATCGCACTCGATTGCTTTGGCCCAGGATATCACGAGAGCCTTAGGCTCTCGTGATATCCTGTGCCAAAGCAATTTCGTGTGATAATTGTTAACCCATTCAAACGTATGTGCGGTCCTGTATATGAATATCTTGGCAGTAAAATGGTACCAGCATCCACATGACCAACTAAAACTGTTTTAACATATTCTTTTGTAACCCTTTACCGAACGATTCGTCCGCAACCGCCAGTATAATTTACAAAATGAACTGCCGAATGTTTGTAAAAGTTCAGAGAAACCATATCAAATGAGGTCCCATTAGAACGAGATCCTTCAGTTCGTCCTAATGGGGGATTACAGGATATGGTTTTCTTGAATTTTTTAAAAGAATTCGGAAAAAATTGAAAATACCAAATTTTAATATCATCTACATTGTGTAAAAGGGTTAATTAAATTTTAATAAAGTTATCTTCAGACTGTTTGTATTGTACCATAGTCCAAAATTAATAAACAAGATGGTGCACAATAAATACGTAAACTTATGTATTTTAGAACAAAGATTACTAAACATGATATCATGTTCATTTTGTTCCCGAGAGTAAGCGGATTCGACAGGATTGCGATTGAGAGAAACATTCTATGATCGCTTTTGTAATTACGAAGCTTACGCTATGTCAAAAAACCTCAACAAAATCATATCACGTCACCCTCATAAGAACGAGCTCGCCGCGCACGGTCCAATGAGGGATCAATTGATATGTTTTTGTTTTGTTTTGTTGACAAATTTGAAAACATAATATTAAAAATAAATTTTGAGATTTGTGACTGTTTGAAGGGTTACCAAAATAAACATTAGACTGACTGAATACGTTCATATGCACCTCATATCCTGTGTCTGATGACCGCTCTTCAGAATTCTAAAAAGGAACGTACTTTTCAGCAGAAAGAAAGATGTAAGAAAATAACAACAAGAAAATATTGGTCATATTTCTCGTTTGGTTGATAATTGTAACCCTTTATCATTTCTATGTAAACTTGACTTCCCGAGAAATGGAGTAGAGGGTTTCAACTTTTAACAAAAGGAAAGTGTGATCAAAGTTGTCTTGTGGATATCCTACAACTTAACTTCTGCCGAGTTTATTTGCTCATTCATTAAATACCTTGTATTTCAATGTGATGTTAACATGTTTGCTTTTTTTGTGGTGGGGGTGGGGGTGGGGGCGGGGGGGTTAGGACCGGGCTCATTGGTTGGAGCAGTAGGCTTCATCTGCATTGTTTCATTGGGTAAGACACACAATCCCAGTGGCCAAAATGGAAGCACGGTCGCATGGTTTAGTATGACAGACATACTAAAAAAATGTCGTACTGAACGGCCTCGTGCAATTGTGTGTAATTCTGAGTAAACGTTTCAGAACACAGCAATGGGGTTAGGCAAAAATTAAACGAACGGAAAGAATTTCGTCACGAGATTTTGACTTGAAAAATTTAAACCAGCTCTGGTACTGCAATTAATGGACAAAGTGACGAGGATAAGGTGATGATGTCCGAGCAAGTGCGGTAGGCAAATGATGACGGTAGAGGATGAAACAAAAGCTTTGGATGAAACGCACAAAAAGTATGTAGTGTGTGTGAGGGTGGAAGGGGGGGGGGGGGTACTTCCTTGCGCCCCTGAAGTTTTGGCGATGTAGAACAGACAAGGAAGACGATAACAGTAATCGCCGAGTTGTGGATTCTTTTTCCTATAAATCTAAACACTGCAAGAACCAAGACAACACACCTGTGGCATCTATCTAATCCATTGGCGATCACTGCTAATTCATATAATCCACGAAGCAAGCTGAGTTTACCAATAATGTTGCCATTTGTAGATCATTATAGAAGTGAAAAAGCCACACACAATTGTTCTCCTTTTGATCTGTTCACCAGAGATAAGAATCGTATTGGCCGTTGCATGTCGTGGCGGGTGTAATCCATTACAAGAATACAGAGATTGGGGAGACGTTATAATCATATGAACGTAAAAGATTAAATTTATTGAATTAATAGGAAAAAAACTATGTAGTTCATTCCAACGCACTATTCTTAAAACATACCCCTACACATCAGGGACTGATGTTTACAGTACAATGCAAAAGATCTAACCAGTTTTCTTGAAATTGGCCCACTCTGTTGCAAAAATACCGGACACTCTTTCCTGCTAACTGGTGGGTATGATCTCGCTGGCAGGTCATGCCCCACCATTCGCAAAAAACACAAACCTAGACAGTTTTACATACAGAACCGTGGCGGTGGCCTGTCATAATCCACGCGTGGGCAGCTATGTTCACGCTTGCGTTCACCAGGTGATAAAAATCATCAGCAAAATTTAGAAGGTGACCGGTTGGGGAAGGGGGTGCTGTAAACTCAAGTCCCGCGTGATAAAATATTCCAACTTCATCACCATTGCATGCCTTCCTTGAAGATGCAGCTGGGATATTACCTATTCAGGGTTACAGTTGAAAAAGAGAAACGAGTGTGTTAATAGTCCGTACTGCGTACTGCACAGGACTAGTCGCTAACAATTGTTCATCGTCGAGATTGCTTGGGAACTTAAATTTGTTTCCAACAATGGTATTGACTGGAAGTAGCATGAGTATAGTATTAACGAGTTTTTTTGTTCATAGAATTGCATTTTCTACCTATTAATATAACTGACTAAAATAAATCATTAGCATTATGAAATATATGGCAATTGGCAAATTGACACATCTTTGAAAATGCTAATGGTTTATTTCAACCCATTTAAACTCATACCTAAAAAATACGTTTCTAGGGAATACAATTTTAAAAGTTCAATAACATTGGCCCCAAACCAGGAAGAAGATAACAATAGTCGGGGATTTGTTGTTTTTTTTTGTAAATCTAAGCTACGAACTGCAAGAGCCATGAGGACACACCTGGGTCACCCACCAAATCATTGGAGATCACACTACTAATTCATATATAATCGACTAAACAAGCTGAGTTTTACAGTAATCTTGCTATTAGTAGATATGTATAGAAAAAAGAAACAAAAATCATAGAACAAATCAAAACAAAGAAAACGAAAAAATCCAAACACAATGCTCGCCTCATGGTCTGTTCAGCAGAGAACTCCAAATGGTCAGTAACAAAAACGAGATGTGCATTTTGTGCGCTTAAACAATACAGACATTATCTCACAAGAATCGTATCGGTAGTTGCATGTGGTGTCCGATGCTATCCCTTACCAGAATACGGAGGTGGAGGAGAAGTTATAATCATATGAACGTAAAAGATCAAATTTATGAATTAACACCAAACAACTAGGTAGTTTATTCCAAAGCAATAAAAATGTTCTTGAAAAAAGATCGCAACACACCAGAGACTGCTGGAAAGGGTACAATGTAGAAGAGCTAAAGAGCTTTCTTGAAATTGGCTCACCCTGTTGACAAATATCAGATGCACTTTCCTGATAACTGGCAGTTTACGCCCCGTCATTCTCTGAAAACGCAAACCTAGACAGTTTTACACACAAAACAGTCGCCGTGGACAGGTCGTAATCCACGTGTGGGCAGCGATGTTCCTGCATATGTTTATCAGGTAAAAAAAATCATGAGCAAAATTTTAATTAATGAAGCACGGGGTTGTACCCGGAGCTTCATAATTAAATTTTTCATGATTATTCCTATAATTAGTGTTTGGAATTATTTCGTCTGAGGAAATATTGCGACCCGTGGAAAGTGACCAGGCCACGGCGGCTGTACTTTAGCATATTATTATATGAAATAAACAGAAAAGTTGTTTTCTCCTCCGACATGAGGTGGGTTGACTTGTTACATCATACTTTAGATCCAACCTTCCCTTGTATTCTTTAGAGATGGTGATAGTAATGCGCGATCGGCGCGCGGAAGTGAAGAAGTACTTGATTACTGTGGTCAATATGTTCTGTTTTACTTGTAAAAGACGACCCATTAACCAATGCTCAGGGTGGAAGTCCTCCAAAATGGGCAACATGAGTAAACACGATTGGCTAAACTTGACTTTATATCCATGTTGTGGTCATGATTAGCCATTTTGCAGAATTGTGTGAACTTCAACACCAATAAATAAATAAATAAATAAATAAATAAATAAATAAATAAATAAATAAATAGTATTATTTTCAAATTAAACAAAATCCTGCATTTTGATTGGCTGAGAGGTATGGTGTAACCTGTAATCCACAGTAGCTTTTTTTACACCGTGGTTAACCACGGTGTAAAAACAAGAATACACAATAGCAGGCTATGTGGCAAAACAAGTACCCATTTTTAATTATTAATTTGTACCTTCTGCTCGGTAATGTTAGAACAAAAATAAAAATACAGGAAATTTAATATTTATGTGTAATAAAATATTACAGATATGGATGTCATTGGAACTGGCTCATTACCTTCGCCTCAGGGTGTATGGGTTCTCAAACCAGTGTAAATTCCCATACACCCTGGCAAACACAAAGATAACTTATAGTGCGCTCGGTGTGGTGTCTGTGTATCTGGTAGCCTGATGTAGAAGGTTTCAGATAATATGTGGAAAGAGGAAGGGAGTATTTTGCTCTGTTGCAAACATTATTGGACTGAAGAATAAGATAATAAGATTGAGTATATAATAAACGAAACGCCGAAACGCTTTGAAACCTAACCATGTGGATTGCAAATCTATAGCTTTTCGTTTTCCTTCATGTACTCAGAATGTCATATACGAACTGTCCATCTGGAACATTTCTTCGCAGAAGGTACATTGAGTTCACGTTTGAGCCAACTTGTGAATATAATATTAAAACAATTTCTAATTTATTATCTTCAAACACATGAGGCACAATGCACCCAAAAACCGTGTTACTGTGAGTCAACTTTCTCGTGGCATAATGTTTATCGACTTCAAATACAACAACGCCCACTTAGATTGTGTGGAAATTCTGGTGAGGTTCCATGCTGGTTTTAGTTTCGCTTCCAACCAAATTTATTAACTCGTACGAGCATGATACTAACACGTACGTATGTAATAGTTAACGTGTCCGTACGTAACACTAACAAGTGCGTACCTGACATTAACGCGTACGTACGTGGGTATGTGACATTGTTACGTAAGTACGTAATATTAGCAGGTACGTACGTATTAGTTATGACACACGTACGTAATACTATCATATACGTACGCGTGTTAATATCATATACGACTTGTTAACCACTACGCACGTACTCGTTAGCATTCGTGTACGTATTTGGTAATAAAGTTATTATAATATTACCACGTACGTACTTGATACTAATATGTACGTACATGATAACCAACACGCGCGTATGGTGGTATTAACAAGAAAGTGCGTGTTAGTATGTTTTTATTTTTCTCCTTAAGTTTCCATAATTTTGACATTTTTACGTCACTTCAAAGTTTAGCAAATTTTAGACACATTTCATTGAAAACGGTACTTTGTGATTCACGTAGGCATGAATTTATAAATAATTCAGCTACGGAACTTCTCGCACCGTTTTCTGGAAAAAAATTTAAAAACTGAAATTGTGCAATTTTATTTTTTTATTTCAAACTTACGCACCCGATGCCAGTTTTAAGTTTGTTTCTTTTCCTTTTATTTTCAACGTCATTTTCAGAAATTTCAAGAGCATAATCTTCACAAAAAAATAGTATCTACAAATGTGGTGCCATCCTACGACATTCCCAAACTTTATGATAGCGGTGACGTCATATGGGGGTCATTCAGTTGAAACTAGACATCTTGTCACAATTAGCGCAGAAAATGCTCGTTGGTTAATGCACCTTACTGCAAAAGATTACACAAGAGCGTTTGTACTGTGCAATGCAAGAAAAATGTGTTATTAACGAGGTAGGTAGTGAAAACACGAACTGAACCGATCACACAGAAAGAAAAAAATGCGACTACAGTACGTGGAGGGAGAATTATTAGTAAATCGCTGTGAGATAGATTTTCACTTAGCAATTATTTAAATTTTTGAGGGCAAAAGAAATACCTGCAAACTTTCATCACATGGACGCAGTAGTTGAAGTAGTAATTCACTTTTTTCATTCTGCATTATATAGTCGAATTTTAATATCTATTTACATCATTACATGTACAAGTATCCCAGTAAAGGTTAGGAATGATGTTAATAATCTCTATTTATTAGTATAGATTTGTTAGGCACGCCTTCATTCTACAGGAATTGATGCCAATGGGGCAGTTTGCGTTTGATAGGGATAAAATGTGCACTTACTCAGCGCACTCTTACTTCAAAATAGTGCACAATAAAGTTCCAGGATTTCTATTTTCAACTCTAAGCCCAAACATGAAAATGTGTCACACGTTTTGAATATTGTTGAATGGTGTTGGGCTCTAAGAAGTGTTTTAAGTTTTTCAATTTGTCGCAATTTTGACGCTTTTAAGTCACATTAAAAATTAGGCGCTTTCTGTCATATTTCATTAAAACCGATACATCTTAATTCCAGTAGAACAGTATATATAAATTAAAAAGAACTTCACCCACTATTTCCTGGTCGCTTGAAACTGTCCATCTCCCCATTTGGGAGTCGACCGCCCATGCTAGGGATGCCAGTTTTGCGGTGTTTTTTCTTGATTTTTTATTGTCATCCTCATTTTGAGCCTCAGCCTTTTAAAATGTGGAGAAAATAATATTCTCACAAGATATATCTAAAAATGTTTTGGCTTTCTTGGTAATTCTCAACCGTTGTTGTCGAATTAACACGTGACGTCACGGGGGCACATTTTAGTATTTTCTAGGCCTATAAAAAAATTGGGAAATAGCTAGGGTTTTTTTTTTGTCTTTCGATTTATCGCCATTTTTTTTTTGGGGGGGGGGGGATGGCGGTGGCTCAGTTGGTAGAGGTGCAGGCTGCAAGCCGAGAGGTCCTCGGTTCGAATCCCACCTGTGACAACCGCGTTGTGTCCTTGGGCAAGACACTTCACCTCCATTGCCCACGTGGGGTCACGGTGACGTTGTGTATTAAGGCGTGCTGCACGTGGACGGTGCACTTGTCTTCAACCAATGCTAATCCTGCTTGTGTGGAGTTGGTATGTTGGGGGCTGACAGTTGCTCGCCATTGCTCGGTGGTTCTCTCTGGGTACTCCGGCTTCCTCCACTCGTACAACTGTCACGGTCATGGTTAGCCATTGTGCAGAAACTTTAAACACCAATAAATAAATAATAAATATCGCCATTTTGACGTTCATGCGTCAATCCAATATTTAGACTATTTTGTTTACATCTTATTAAAACTATACCTTTGTAATCCCACTGGCCCGAATATATCAATAACACGGAGGTGAAAAATCACAAACCGTTTTATATATAGACCAACACGCATTAAACTCCACTGTGGAATTAAAAGTTTGATACCAGAGATGGCAATTTTACATTTTTTGTGTGCCGTTACTTTTCAACTCTTTTTCCCTTTCGAAATTTTGGATATATAATCACTTCAAATAGACTTGGCTGCACAAATGGCGTTGGCCTCAACATGGCGATGACCTTCGTTAACCCTTTACCCAACACAGACGATATCAACATTTATTATTTTAAATATCTTTTTTTTTAATTTTTCAAAAAAGTTCAACAATACCATATCATGTGACCCCCTCATTGGAACAAGCTCGACGACCTCGTTCCAAATAGGGGTCACATTATATGGTTTTGTTGAAAGTTTTTGAAAAATAATATTTTTTCAGCTGCTGAATTTGCATATTACGCGGGCGGATGTGGCCGATTCGTCGGGTAAAGGGTTAAATGTCTTCTGGAAATTTGCATTGCAATTTCAAGACCATCTAGTGGAAAATGTTTGTCTACGAAAATAGTACCATTCAATTGCAAGATGACTCCCAACAAAGCGGTAGAGAGGGTCCGCAATAATTTACCATACAGCCCAATAGGGCTTTAGTATTAAATAATTACGGAGTCTTTATCAGGATATAAATAGGTTTTTCAACGTGGGTGTTAATTATATTCATCCTCCAGTCGATACCATCCATGAACTCATTGTTGGCAGGGTTTTGGTAAGTTTCCGGTTTGTGCAGAATTTACTTGAGTTCTTAAGGAATAAATAGTGAATATGGTGTCCGTTCCTAGTGTTTCATTGAGGTTCAAAACGGAACACAACGAGAGACTATTGGATTGATTACTTTTAAAAATAACTAAGTTTTTCTCGGATCAAAGTTTCATTGCGAGGAATAATGTTTGGTCTCCATTCACCTATTCACAGCATTCTCTGAGCCCATCACCAAACAGAGGCTAGGAGGGGATAAAGAGTGGAGAACACTCCTCAATACCAATTGTATTGTTATGCCCCCTGTTATAATATCAGAATTGATATGTCCTTAGTTAATAATTATAAACAAATAATATTTATTTTCAAAAATTATTTTTTAATTACATTAAGTAGGTTTAAGCTCGTGTGATCACTTATTTGCACTGAATGACTTTGGATGCACCTATGAACATGTTTACAGATAATGTTACACAGAATCTATTTTTAGCTCACTGATTGTAAATTTGGATCACACTTGTTTACTTGAAATAAAACAGAATCATTTTGTGTGTATTGTAAAGTGTTTCCAACATTTGAAGAGAATTTTTAGAGAGTAATCGCTTGACTGGACTGGTTACGTGAAATAATTCATCAGAGGTGAGGCGAATGCGCACGAGTGTTTTACAATATAGTCCCTCGCCTCGAATGAATTATTACACGTGACCAGTCCAGTCAACCGATTACTCTGTTTATTACTTTTCACTATCAACGATAATTATATTATGTAACCCTTTACCTAACGTAACGGTCAAAAACGGCCAGCCCTATTCTCAAAACTTGCCAATTAATTTTCATTACTTTTTTATTTTTTGTCTCTAAAACATAGATTATGACCCCTCATTGGAACGAGCTCCAATGAGGGGTCATAACCTATGTTTTTGAGACAAAAAATGAAAATAATAGTTATTGAAGAATTTTTTTTTTTTTGCAAGTGTCGTCCGCTTTTCGTGTTAGGTACAGGGTTAAAAAAGGCAAAAAAACAATAAAGTCCTCATGACATCCACGTCAAAGCGCCTTCGTTTGCACGAACGGATACACGACACAATTGTTGATTGCATAATACACTTGTGAAGTTATCGTTTATAATCAGACCCGGAAATCCCAGTAAATCACAATTTTGACAGTAATAAATTATTCTTGCGGGCCAGAGTTTACTTATGTGAAAAAACACGATTCTACTGAATTATTTATAACTACCTGTGGGACCAATACTCGTTAAATATTAATTCCATTTGAATTATTCTGATTGCTTTATAGGTAATTATTGGAGACTACTGAAATCTTGAGTGTGCATTCCATTACAGTTTATTGGATTCTGTTTCTGCAGACACATTCTTGGACATTATAATAATCAACTTAACTAGCAGGTGGCTCTTGCAACAAATATTTAGAATAACTAAAATTTTTCATTTTGTGTCTCCAAAACAAAGAAGCTTATGACCCATCATACCAGGTCGTACCAATAAGGGTCACAACACAAGGACGTGGAAGTTCATCACATGACTGGTAGCGGTAGAAGAGAAAAAATAGAAATATCGGCTATCTAGTAATCTGGAGAATACTGCTTACAGAATCCCTTTCTCTTCTTTCTATAACAAAATGTGTTGCACACACGCATTAATTCTACGCATCGCTGTGGTTATGATGTCACAGCACGACCAGTCATGCGGTTTACCATGACAGACACGCATATGACATCACTGTTTACATTATTTATATTATTTATTATTTGCCTTCCGAAAACCGGGTTATTTATCACATTGCATACTACTGTCAAAAAGGCGTTTTGGACAACTCGGATACATTTCATGTTGATCATTTGGACAAAAGGCATTCAAATGGAGCAAACAAATTAAGATCCGAGATAAATACGCAGGAAGTTAAAATCAAAACAGCTTAAATGATCACTATATCCGAAAGTATGCGGGTACTTTGCCAGCAATTTTCTAGGCATCGGTTATCCTATTACGATTTTTAATAGATTTTATCGGGAAGAATAATGCTTTAATCTCCGAGAAGTTACGCGCACCTCTGTTGAAAAATTAATTTGGACGATCTCTAATGGTGTTTTGGTGACCATTTGGGATATGAAGTGTCAAAAATGACATCATCATGTGCATCGATCAATATAAAGGCCATGTTGAATGAAGAGAGTGAGGGTAATGCATGGCAAAATTGAACGTGGGGGTACAGTAAGACCGCCATGGACTGGTAACTTTCCACGGGTAGACAATATTTCCACAGGTCGCAATAATATTAGATTCCAATCACTAATTACCTGAATAATCATAAAACATTTACGTAATGAAGCACTGAGTACAACCCGATACTTCATTAATTAAAATATAAATGATGATGAATTGTATTACCTGCTAAACACATGCGCGGACATTAGTGTCCACGCGTGGATTATGACCAGTCCACGCCGACCGCACTGTAGAGTCGAATACTTGGGGGTAGAGGCGAATGTTCATTTGTCATTTTGGACGCCATCTTGAGTTTATGTTAACCCTTTGATACTTAGTGGTCATTTGTTTTGTTATTATTTTTCGATTTTTTTTAAGTTTTAACCTCAATTCCTATTTTCTCCCGAATTGTGCTCAGTGACAACCGTTGAGCCAAATGTTATTGCAGCTAAAATACTAATATAATCCTGCTGTCACGACTTCCTAATTGGCTGAGTGCTAGAAGCCACTATCAGGGCTTTCAAAAAATGAGGATACCAAAGCAACAGCCAACACTTTCCTTGCTAAAATTTCATATTCTGTCAAACACAAATAATATTTATTGTGGGCACTTTCCAATAATTTGTGATAAAACAAGTTTTGAATAACAAATTCAGACCACCAAAAATAATTTAGCTCTCAACCAGTTAATCACTAATGTGAAAAATATCTTTTTATTTGTACTTTCCGTCGTTTGACGTCGCATTTAGAAATACGTTGAAGAAACTGAATTCCCAGTGACGTTTGAACGTCAGAATAATTAAAGTCTCAAAAAGTTAACATCTATAAATCTACCTCAGAGATGTACTGTACACGACAATATGGCCTTGTTGTGGTGGGGGGGGGGGGGGGTACATAGGTGTGCACCTTGTTCCAAGACTAACTGAAACTATGAAACTAGCATATTGTCAACGCTTTTATAACAAAATGCTCTCTCTCTCTCTCTCTCTCTCTCTCTCTCTCTCTCTCTCTCTCTCTCTCTCACACACACACACACACACATACAAGTATAAGACCAGCCCCTAGTGATAGTTTTTCAATAATCCACATCAACAACTAGTATACTGCCCCATATTTCACTTACAATACTGCTTTCTATTCAATTATTTTGTTGTTTGAATATATGGGGCTGAAAACAGAACAAACGATTTTTTCTACCAAACTTTTTTTTTTATATAATTTGACTGTAAAAATATTAAAGATTGACTTACATTTTGACAGAGTATGCATTTCGCTGTCTTCATTCATCAGGCCAGTGGATGTATAGCACATTCGGTTAGAACGATCGAAACTAAATGCTCTGCAATTTTGTTCCAGCGAACAATGTGTTGCACACTCAATTTTTGAGCGACCTTTTGTATGTGTAATTTGACCGAAATCTCCCATAATATTGACATTGGCTGGTTCTGGTTTTGTGAAATGACATTCTTTCTTGGCCATTGAATGGCCAGGCAACATCACATAAAAAACTTTCTCAAGCACAAGAAATACGACTAGATTTCTTTTCAAATATTCCACCGTGAATTGCATCTTTACTCGTTAAAGACTGATGCATACGCGCGAAGTCTACCGGATACATTGTCGTACAACGAGTATTTTGATTAGTTAGCCGCAAACAGGAAGGTGTTCGATTTTTAACTGTTGACTTGCTAAATGTATCTTCAGGAAGGAAGTTTCCACTAACAAAGTACGCCATCAAGCCTGGAAGGTTGGAATATAAGCATCTCATGACTGGCACTCGTGTGGTGAGACTGAAGATAATAATGTCATGTATATCACCCTGGCATCGAGGACTAGCAAAGTTGCATTACAAGAGGAATTGTGG
This sequence comes from Pictodentalium vernedei, assembly GCA_031216915.1. Classification (NCBI taxonomy): domain Eukaryota; kingdom Metazoa; phylum Mollusca; class Scaphopoda; order Dentaliida; family Dentaliidae; genus Pictodentalium; species Pictodentalium vernedei. The sequence continues at coordinate 54,159,477 of CM062297.1, forward strand.
TGACCAGAAACAAAATGTTGTGCGAAAAGAAATGTCATAGACTCTGATCAATGTTACACTGTCGTTTGTGGTAGATTGATTTGAACATGCCAGACAACATCGTTCTGTGATCAGTTTCTTTCAAGGACAGCTATGGACGTATGCTCGTACAGAACGGCCGCCGTGGACTGGTCACTTTCTACAGGCGGGCAATATTTCATGGACGCAACCATGGAGGCAATAATATTAGACTCCAAGTACTAATTATAGGAAGAATCATCAAAAATTTAATTAATGAACAACCATCACTGTCGGCGCGTGGGTTCCAACCTGTCCAGGGCGACTGAACTGTATACAGATGAATGAGATTTGCTCTGCGCTGGGTACTTGAGTGAATGTTCTTGCCACTGTAACGTGTTTGGATTGTTGTCTCATTACTACCGCAGTTGAAAAACCAGAGTATTGTGTAATCGCAAACCGCATTTCCAGAAGTCCTCCAAAGAAGCACGGTCATGACCGAATCGGTCCGTTCACTGCGCGGTCCAACAAAGAGGCAAATCGGTAAAATGAGTGATAAGATTCCCTTTTTTCAACTTAACTTTTTGAACCTGCAAGACCGATTTTTCGGTCCAAGGCATAGTTTCGTCCCATTTTTTATCTTCTTATAAGAGGCCTATACAGGGGGCATTAATGATAAAATAATAACCTCAGTCTACTTCTGAGCGGCTGCAGGCTCCAATTATTATTTTATCCCCCTGTATATTGATATTGGATTGATACATCTCACTGTAAGTGTTCACAAAGACGATACAATTCCATGTAACGAGGGTTCAAAGGGTTAAACCAGAGAAATGTAAATTTGACGTTTTCTGACTTCGATCGTAATTAACGTCAAGCGTTAAATATTTTCCCACAATGATGAAAAGAATGTCGAAAGCGAGACCCTCAACTATCCCTGTAGCCTCCTGCGGTATTACTATAGTGCTATGTTATTTAGTCTTAGGGTGTGGCTGTCACCAGAAGGAGGGTGAGTAAATCCTATAGGAAATTACGTCATATCGCGGGTATTTGAAGTAGGATTTTCAATTTTTTTAAACTTTTTATTGGGGACTATTGTACTATAAGTTGACTTGATTTCAACTTAATGTAATGGAATTTCAATTTGACGTTTTCCAACCTCGATCGGCACAAACGCTATAGCGTTAGGTATTTTCGGACTATGTTGAAAAAAAACTGTCAAAAGTGACACCCTCAACTATGCCTTTTGCCGCCACGAATATTATTACAGATATTCTTATAGTGGTATGGTATATAGTTCTGGGGTGGCTTTGTCACTAGGCGGGATGGGGTAACGCTGTCGGAAGTGACGTCATATCTTTTGTACTTTTCTTGTTATTCGGGTCGACGAATACTGCAAGTTACCTTCATTTCAATTTCATGCTGAGAAATTTAAATTTCACGTTTCCCGATCTCCATCGCCATAAACGTTAAGGCGTTAGTTATTTTCCGACAATATTGAAAAAATGTCGATGCGCTCAAGTATTTCAGTCCATTTTGGATGTTTCTAGCCCAGTGATCGCTATACAACTGGGTTACTATGACACCCATTTGGTCACATGTGGAAATATATCCTAGCTGCCGCCACCTGGGGTGGGGTGAGGGTGCTATATATACACAGAACGACACGCATGTGTGAGTGGTTTAATCTATGTGGCACGAGTGCCATATCAATTAACCCATTCTCACACTCGTATCGTTCTGTGTTCTTTACACACCTTCACGTCTATAAAAACAATTATTAGAAGGACATTCAGGAATTCGTTCGACAATTATCAACAAAACCAGCACATTTTTTTTATCGCCAACCAAATTTGCGAGGGGAACCCGTGTTACTATTTCGTCTCCTGAGTTCCAATGTGTTATATATGCCTAGTGGCACCTAGAACACATTGGAACTCAGGGGACAATCTTTAGCTGTCGCTAGCGATTCAAATTGTAATTACGTTGCACGATTTGTTGAAAATTCCAGTGAAATTTCGCTACTATTTAAAAATAGTCTGTTAACGATTTCCGTTCCGCACATATGTGCGGAACAGATTTTCATTTTCTGTATGGTTTAATGTTACTGTGGATGGGGATTTCATAGAACTTGCGTGCAATAAATAACCAATGCTGAACAAAAAGAAGAACAAAAATATCGATGGTTTTCGAATTCCCGAAGTGTAGCATTCGTCTTTAGCTTTTTGAAATATATATTTTACAGTCAAACTGTGAAATTAGTCATTTCCTGAAATGCCTAAACGTTCAGGAAATGCCTGCGGGGGTCAGTCATTTCGTGAAATGACATTTGTGTCGAGACATTTCAGGAAATGTCTGATGCCTCTTTGATTCTATGCACTTCGTGTTTTGTGTGAAATGAGGGAAGAAATTACATATATTTTTCGAAGATTTTATTCATGACTGAAAGTTTTAGGAAATTTTACGAAATGACTAATTTCACAGTTTGACTGTGACATATTTCCCTAGATGTCTGTCCAAAATGAATATGTTGGTGACTCGCCTATTTTCGGGGCAATGCACAATGAAAGTTTACACTACATTTTAGTTATAATTGACAAAAAAGTGCCTAACCCTTACCCAACGCAGACGATATCAAAATTTATTATTTTAAATATCATTTTTTCATTTTTTTCAAAAAATTTCAACAAAACCATATCATGTGACCCCTTGTTGGAACGAGCTCGACGAGCTCGTTCCAACGAAGGGTTACATGATATGGTTTTGTTGAATTTTTTTGAAAAATAATATTTTTTCAACTACTGAATTTGCATATTACGCGGGTGGATGCGACCGATTCGTTGGGTAAAGAGCTAAATTGGAAAGTTGATACCGTGGTTTTCGTGCTAGTAGGTAAACACCACGGCGATTGCTGTTACGACAACTCTCACGGGCGTTAGAGCTTTCATGTCATCATACGCTGATTGGGAGTAGTTAGCACATTGATTGAATTCGCGACATCTTATGGTTGGGGGAGGGGCGGGTTGATTTGCGTCGTTTTATCAGAAATCCAGTTGTATAGAGATCGGTGTTCCAACCTAATCGATAGCATATACGATTCAATGATTCAGGCATAAGTGGGACGACAGAATCTTCTTTTTGCCGGAAGTATTCTTGTTACGAGGCCTGATTCCTTACATTTCCTGTTATTTCAAACCTCATTTTTAAATCATTCAAAAGGAACAACAGAGACGGCATGCTTCTCTGTGGCTTTGAACCTTTTAAGCTAGGAAGCTTAGTAGTACGACATCTACCCGAACGTGCTCGATTTGGGAGGGGGGGGGGGGGGCTATGAAGTTACGTAATGGGATTGTGAACAGTGTGCACTGCGTTATTGTGACGTCACCACTGTGGTGATACGTGGTGTCAGTGCGTGGGCGCAGCATGTGTTGTATTGTGTCCATTTGGTTTTCTGAAAGCGCCATCTTTGTTTCTATGTAACGGAAAGTTCTTTACTGGGACAGGACGTCCGAGTCGACGAGAGTAAATTTAATTATCCAAATTTCCTCTGTACTGGAGACCTTGAAGATATTTCTCAACCATCTAACCTCGAGCTCCTCTAGTTCTCATCCAGACTGCCAGGGCCCGCCCTTTGGGAGTGGTGATGACCACAGTAAGTAGTGAAAAATTAACACATATATTACCTTCTAATATCTTACGTGTTCACTAAGATAACAGTGCTCTTTTCATAACAGTCTGCTTGGCACATCCTTGAATTTCAGAAGTTTCTTCTCTTTTTTTCTTGTCACATGCCTTTTATAGTACAGTTTCTTCTATCCTTTTGTGGACTTGCACAACGGTCTTCTATGGTGTGTCGATTGTCAGATATTCATAAGCAGTATTTCTGCAGATAGGAATCTTTTCAGTTGTTTACAACAGTCGTTGCACATGCATAAATAATTACATGGTCTCAGCCGACATTGGCCTCGGCTGATAAGGATACTCAACATTTTATTTTTATCTAAACTGTTTGGAACCGTCATTTATTTCTTCTTCCTCGGGTATAACGTGGATGTAAAACAGCCTGGGTCATATGTTCTGTGTTCTTGTATAGCATCATCATAATCCCAGAAAGACACAATTATACCACAGTGAACGGATTCGGTTGTGTCTTCGGTTCCCAAATAAAAGAATCCGACTCTATCTACTATTTTCCATGTTTTCGCTCATTCACTTCGTAACATGAAATCAAAAAAGAGACGAGTTTCCTCCAATGCGTACGTTAAGTGTTTCGGCGACCTCTGCAGTGAACTGGTTTTCCTTTGAGAAATTATTAACCGAGGGCAATTCTGTCCACGTGAACGATGGTCCTGTACGGAACATCAAGAAAAGAAATCTCTGCATAGTCTCTGGGATTTCTTGATTCTTGATTCCTTGGTTCTCTTTCGTTCAACATTTTCTGTACCAAACATGGAATAGTAAATCTTATTTGATCATTCTTCTATGACTTTCTTCCTCTCTTTGAGTTGGGTTCTCCTGTTTCAAAGGTTGTCTTATTTGCTATATCGACTGCCTTGATTTCTTGTTCTCTATCTCTCGTGAAAAACAGGAACGACATTCTCGAGCCGCTGAATCTGCAATTCGTTGATTTTGAAGAGGGTCACATTAGTAGACATCTTTTTCTTCGGCTATCGACCCTCACGTGAGCTGAAAGCCGAGAGCGCCACTGTTTATAGTATTCAATACTGCGGCGTCGACTGCTAAAACTAGAAGTCCTGTCATGAAATGCGCACAAATAGAACGTCGATCTGCGCGTTAATATACGCGTTATGACCATAGTAAGGCTATCAAACTATGTACATACGGTCTGTGCACAAGCAATGTTTCAGCCAATGGTCCTGCGGGTAACCCGGAGGTCCGTTGGCAGAAACATTGCCTGTGTTTGCTATGAGTAATCAGGCGAACTTGCCGTACTTTGGATTCCATTAGTTATGACAACTGCGCGCAATTCCTAATCGCAATTACGCCTAGATAAGCGCAGAGTTCGTGACAGGGCTTCTAGTTTTAACTGTAGTAGCAGGGTTCATCTACGACATCATCAGTCAATCCACCATTGTCCTTTAGATTGGTCGCGTTGATTATGGTTTCCATTGATACACCACGAGAATGATGTTTTAGATAAAATAAACAATATTGCCCACACACTGGTGACATTACTTGAATGCGTTTTACATTAAACTTCCAACATCTTGAAGTCTTTTTTTAAAAGAAATGCTATTGTTCTTTGTGGTGGCGGTAATCCATAGGGTTCAAATCATTCTGTGTTGTGATGACTCGCAATGCCACTGATCTGTTATCTCGTTATCTTCATGGTAATTTGTTTCTTACAAACACACCCAAATGCATTCTTTTCAAACATCTATCCAATGAAAGGGTCTTCTCCAACCGCAAAGTATTTATGTCGGGTAATCGAAAATCACTTGTCTGTTCTTATCTACTTCTATGAAGTTCTAGAATTCTGGATACATCACCACGTTGACCGTGGTTAGCAATGGGTCTTCGAAATGATTTTCCAGTCTTCCTCTCTTCAACAGAGCTTAGTGTTGTCCATACGATAGGTCTGGAGTGAAGTCGAAGATGAACAGTGTGGGGCCATATTTATACTCCTTTGTCCTGTTGTGATTGTTTTCGCTCCAGCATATCGAAGGTAAGTCTCTCGTACTTTACTTGTTGGACAGCAGGATCCTGACAGTATTTTCGTCTGCTTTACGGGTGATATTGATTACACGATATTCCATCTTCATTGGTCTTCTTGGCCAAAGCACGTTTCCACGTGTTTCATGTTTCGGCCGTACACACCGTTCCTTGCAAATCGATAGGCATCGCAGGTGTTCTGTTTTCACAACACCGGTCAAATGTTTCCAATATTATCAACTAAAGTTCGTTTCCATCTTGTTTCTCAATAGAGTACTGTGTACATCGTTGTCCCCATTTTTCGAGACGTCACGAGAAGATCTTATGACATCATTAATTTTCTCCTTGGAGGTTCAAACAGGAATGATAACTTTCCAAATGTTCCTTTCACAGTTTTCTATTACAAGGTTTCTTCCTGGCTTGTTTCTCACCTGTTTTAGTTCCAGGGCTGGAGCTGTTTTGTCTCTATTTCCTCTGTTTGTATGAAGAAAATCTATGGTTTATGGGGAGACATTTCGCTTCTTTGTCTCCATTTTGGTTTGAAATCATGTTACACTTGTTTCGCATTTTCTACAAATTGGTTCAATTTGTTCCACTCCATCAACGCAAGCACCATGAAAGCTTTTTCTGAAGAATTGTATTTAAAATCCATTTCCACATGGGTAAATCGTTGTCAAAATATCATCAGACGTCTTCACACTTCAGTTATTAACACAGTTTTGAAGGAATGCATATTTTCCTAGTCACCTCTACCCACTGAACCATCTCAGGTTTCTTTTGTTTCTTAGGTTCAGTCTCTGACTTGGTCACCTACTTGGTCCCCAATTCAGCCTCCATAGACCCATGTCGCATTCAAGTTTGGGTCATCACTTCCTAACCTTTGGGTTGAAGAAACTTCAGTCTTCTAAGCAGGTCGTTTAGAATTTTTATTTCACGCCTGTTCTATGAAATGCCCATTTACCGCAACACTAAACCATGCGGGAAATGAAAATCTGTTCCACACACATGTGCAGATTGGAAATCGTTGACGCACTGTTTTTAAATAGAAGCGAAATTTCAATGGAATTTTCTACAAATCAACGCAATTACAATTTGAATCACTAGCGATAGCTGGAACTCGTCTCCTGAGGTCCATTGTGTTCTATGTGCCAGGCGGCACATAGAACACATTGGACCTCAGGGGACAAAATAGTAACACGGGTCTCCCTCTCAAATTTAGTTTTGCGATAAAATACGTTTTTGTGTTGATAGTTGTCAAATGAATTGCTGAGTGTAATAATAATTGTAATAATTGTTTTTTTATAGACATGAAGACATGTAATAAACACAGAATGACATACGCGTGTGAACGGGTTAATCGATATGGCACTTGTGCCAACGCGGAAGGATAAAACGCGAGGCCTGCGGTCTCTCGTGCTATCCTTCCGCGCTGGCACTCGTGCCATATCGACTAACCCGATCACACGCGTGTGTCGTTCTGTGTATCTGTCATATTAGACCCTACCACCGTTCGGTCATTGTGGACCAGTTCACCGTTTTCATTCCAAGATATGTTTGGAGCATTTTTGATGCGACTGAGCAAAAACTTAGCCTTTCTTTTCATCGTTGCATGTATGGAATCTAAAACATCGTGGTCTGGGTTGTCTTTCCCGAGTTCCACTTTGTCGGGATGAGAAAGCAAGGCATTTTGGTGAAATGTGAAGTATCTTTGTAAGACTTGGTTACAGTGTCTCATCCTTTCGTCGTTCGTGACAAAAGGGGTATCGAAAATACCTCACATTGCTCGATACAACTCGGATACAGCCTTAACATTTGGAGTCATATTGACTTCATAGTGTTTTTTCGGCGTAGTCGTTCGAATAGATTGGGTCCAACCAAAACGTACGTGGAGAGTGTATTATCATTAAATCACTCGCAGAGTGGAGATTCCACCCGAGCAATAATTGCAAATTTGTTTCAAAGCATAACCTAACAAGCAAAGTTCCAGCCAATGGACCTCCGGGTTAAACCCGGAGGTCCATTGGCTGAAACTTTGTTTGTGTTTTTTGTCCATATGTACAGAATGTGAAAGTGATACTCCACTCCGCGGGTGTTTTAGTTTCAATGCACTCTCCACGTACTGTACTACTTCTCTTCTGTTACCTGCTTTGTTGCGAAAGACTGGTGAAATGGTTCATCTATTGTTGTTGGATTATTCTGTACAAGAGAGATTGGTTCAACCTTATTATACATATTATACAGCTGGGGTACTTCTAGTGGATTTATCTTCGACCCTTCTTTTTGAAGTATTATTAGTTACCCCGTGTCTGATCACGTGGTACGGGTTTTTACCTACCCAACGCAAGCCGTATCTCATGAGGCCGAAGGCCGAATGGGATACGGCTGGATTCGGGTAGGTAAAAACCCGTACCACGTGATCAGACACGGGGGTAACGACTTTATCTATCGACTTTCCGTTTTAGAAGTACAATCTATTTCATGTGTGAACACACACAGCATGAGATCTTTTATCTTCCATTGCTGAGCCATACAGGTTTCTGTGGAATTTTTGTGCAAAAGAGTTTTTGTGAAAATATGCCGATATGACTAGAATAAAAAAATTATTGAATTTCTTTTTTTCTTTTTTGTCTCAAAAAACATAGCTTATGAACCCCACATTAGAGGTTACTCGACAATCTCATTCCAATAAGGGGTCATGAGCTATATTTTGGAGATAAAAAATTAAAATATAATATATGTACACTGTAAAACTGGAATGACGCGTCTTCTACGGGGTATGGACAATTTGTAGATTTCGGAACGAGGCTTCCACTGGGTATGGGAAATTTGCCAGTGGCTGGGCGGACGTATTGTGGGTTTCAATGAATATGGTCTCTCATACCACGTATCTATCAACCAATCAAATCAAAAAATTCACTTTAGTCAATAGATAATAATTTTTATCGGTTTATGTTTGGTCCAGCATTTTGGGTAAGCTGCGGTAGTTCGAATCCTTTATTTTATGCGTGACTCTTATGTCTTTTCAGACAATCTATCTATTTCAGGCATGGTTATCACTCAAAGGTATATCTTTGGTGGACGGTACTATTATGTCGATTATAATTGATCTTACCATTGGAAGTTTTATAGCAAAATACGAATCGATGTGCTCCCATAGCTAGTCAGAAAGAACCTGACAGTACTGTTGTACAGTATTTTCACTTATAATACAACCTAAGTAAAAGCCATGTCTATTCCATCCACAACTGCATTTTTTCTGCGGCCAATGTACTTTTCACAGTTCTTCGATTTTTTGTAGATTTCCAGCATAAAGGACAGCACGCCCCTCTTTGTCTGTTATAAAATAATAAAGCCAGATGCACTGGAAAAGCCATCGGGAAGATTTGCAAAAGACGCATCACAGCAGAGTCTCAATCTAAAATTGTTAATTGCATTCAATTTTGGAAAAACAATATCATAGTTTTCTGACTTTATTTTCTTGATAATTTTGTTAGCCTTCAATAAATGTTCAACTGTAGGATGTTTAATGGATGTACTTAATTCCAAGGCATCAAAACACACATCAGGTCGAGTCTGATTTGATATACAGTTTATTTGTCCAATGGCACATCTTAACTGAGTGATTTCCCCCTTCATTTGATTTTTGATCTAGTTTTCTCAAAGCTCGTTGTGAGTATACTTGAATGGGTGAAAGTGATTCAATGTATTCATGTTGGTTCATCATAATTTGAGACTCACATTGAAACTTAAATGGATATAGCTCGTGAATAAATGGTGTAAGTGAAATAAGCCATGCAGTAATTGATGATAATGTACAAAAGATCATGTTTGGATCACAAAGATCGACACTTAGTATTTCAGAGAAACCATGAATTCAGCTATACTCTACTGTAGCTGGTATCTTATGGGGTTGAAAGTTTATTAGATGCTCTCAATAAAACTCAATTAACTTAAGTTAACCCTTTACCCAACGTAACGGCCAAAACCGGCCAGCGCTATTCTAAAAAATCGCCAATAAATTTTCATTATATTTTCATTTTTTGTCTCAAAAACATAGGTTATGACCCCTCGTTGGAACGAGCTCGTCGAGCTCGTTCCAACGAGGGGTCATAACCTATGTTTTTGAGACAAAAAATGAAAAAAATTAGTTATTCGAGAATTTTTTTTGCAAGTGTCGTCTGCTTTTCATGTTAGGTAAAGGGTTAAGAAAGCTGAAAGTAATTGTGTATTTCGATTTGGTGGTGGTACTAGATTAACATCTAAAGAAAAAATCACATTTCCATGTGAATTAGCAGAGGTAAAATACAGCATTACCACAGATATAGTTGATAGTGACACTCCACTTCTTCAATGAAAGCCTTCAATGAAGAAGGCAAGGGTTGTTTTAGATCTGGAGCATGACAAGGCAATTATTTTTGGAAAGAGTGTGGACCTACTTTGTACAACATCTGGACACTATTGTGTTCCTTTAAGTCAATCAGAAATTCCTGTCCATGAAAACTGGTATTGCACCACACCTTATATTGCTATTTACCTTTTACTGTTGTGCTTCAACACCTCTTGAGATTATGTATTGACTCCTCAAGTTCAATATACTTTTTACACACACCATTCCTCTTCCCTCCATATATATAACTTCAGCTCAGCTTACGGTTTCTTATTTCCTTTTTCCTATTCACACTCCAGTCCTTTTCTTCAAAGGTTATGATGTGTCAGAAAAAGAACAGACAGAGCTTGGAAATAACGAACAAGTATGTGGAGTGGCCAATGATCCTAATGTTAGTGATAAAAAAGTGATTCTTCCTAAAGCAAACCAAAAATTTGGGTATCGACTTGCCGACAGTGATGAATGGCATGAAGCTGGAGTCATTAGTAGAGGAGGTAAAGTTGGTGGTAAAAACCAATGTTGGTTAAATATCAGAGATATTGGTGAAATAGAAGCTAAGGCAATTCATTTTGAGACGGGTGTGAAGGAATGGAAAAATATTCAGACAGATGAGATACTACAAAGTGAAGACCAATATTTAGAGGGCAATAATACTGAAGATGTCAATATTGCAAAATAAAATTTGATAAACTTCCAGATTCTGATAAAGAAATGATAAATGCAGCAAAAGATGTAGAAATTGAAAATTGGAAACGTTTTGAAGAATTTGAAGAAGTCCCAGATATTGGTCAATCATTTATTACAACAAGATGGGTAATTACTGAAAAAATCGTCGATGGACAGAAGAAGGTTAAAGCAAAATTGATAGCTAACGGTTTTGAGGATGACAGCTATCATAGAAAAGATTCTCCTACTTCAGGAAAAAGAGACACTTGAACTTTTTATTGGTATAACATCAAGCTATACATGGAAGTGTAATATTATAGATATTAAAGCAGACTTTTTTACAAGGAAAGAAAATAGACCGTGAAGTGTTTCTTAAACCACCCGATAATAAAAGTGACAGTGGTAAATTATGCAAATGTGTTTATGAACTAAATGATGCATCTAGATACTGATATTTTAGAGTATGTGAAGTCATGAAAGAACTGAAATATCAGCAACCTCAAAATGACCCAAGTTTATTTGTCCAATGGCACATCTTTACTCAGTGATTTCCCCTTCATTTAATTGATCTAGTTTTTTTGAGCTGGTTGTGACTCACTTTGTTTTATATTGAGTCCAATGTATTTAAAATTATTATGTGCTTCTTTTTGTCAAACAAAGCAAAATCCTCTTCAAATTCCAATCTGTTATGAGCTTTCCTGACCTCGCTCTGCTACCATGAAAACTGGTATTACACCTCACCTTTATATTGCTGTATACTTTATACTGTTATGCTTCAACACCTCTTGAGATTATGTATTGACTCCTCCAGTTCAATATACTTTTTACACATATCCACACGTCATCCCTCTTTCCTCCATATATATATCACTTCTACACAGCTTACAGTTTCTTATTTCCCTTTTCCTATTCACACTCCAGTCCTTTTCCGCCGTATTCACACTCCTGTGTATATCAAGGGACACAACCCAATAGTCTATATGTAGAATATGCACTGCAGAAACAATATTTACACCCAATAACCCCAAAACCACCACGGTTTTCTGGCGCCAACAGTCTACAAGACCCACACTATCAGTCGCCAACAGTCCCCAAATCCCGAAATCCCCAATGCATTCAGTCCTAAATAGGCTCCAGTAGTCGCCAAGTCACAAATTCTCAGGTCTTTAGACTTCAGTAGTCCACAATAGCCCAGAACAGTCCCCCATAGACCCAACCTATCAGTCATCAGTCCCCACTACTCCCCAAATCACTGCTGTATTCGATCCCAATAGTTCCCAACAGTCCCCAATAGTTACCAGCAGCCCCCACTAGTCACCCACTATCCTCAAACCACTGCTGTGTTCAATCCCAACAGTTAACAAAGTACTGTTGCCTCCAATCCCAGTATTCCCAACAGTCACCAATAGTCCACAACAGTCTCAACAATCCCCAATAGTCCCCAACAGTTCCCAAACCGCAACTGTCTTCAGTCTCAAACAATCCCCAAATCACCGGTGTCTTCAGCCCCCAACTGGCCACAAGTCCCCGAAGCATCACTTTGTCCCCCCCCCCCCCCCCCCCAATCCTGTCTACAACATGTTTCAAAGCTCAATTCCAAAGACAAACAATAGTTTTCGGGGCGTCTGCGCTGCCACTATTCCCTGGTAGTACTACTAACAATACCTTCGCACCACTTAGATTATAGTCTTCGTGGCGCCTGATCATCCCACTAATGTTACGCTTGAGACCTTCGGACACGGTTCTAACTCGAGGGAGTCTTACTCCCTCTGTGTGTACCTTTCAGAGGAACGCAACACATACTGGATTTCCCCAAGAAGAAATTTGAGTTTTCAGCCTCATATGTTACGAAGTGACTTGCCCAAGATTGATTAAAAGGCAATCATATTGGGACGAAGAGGTCTTCTGTTAGAAATTAGACTGCAAAAAATATAGGTCCTCTTTAGAACCAAAACTGGTTCTAATCTTGTCCCTGAGATGGAACCAGTTCTGTTTAAACAGTATTTATTTCAAATCAAATAAATTTATAAAGATTAACATTAAATATTAACAGAATTAAACATAAATTGGGGGGGTTTCAGTCGTAAGTTTGGAGCTTATACGAGGTTGTCTCAAATCATTATTAAGCAAAGGAGATACGAACAGTTGGCATATCGAACCAGTTTTGGTTCTATACAGAACCAAAACTGGTTCGATATGCCAACTGTTCATATCTCCTTTGTTTCAAAATGTTTGGCGACTGCATTGAATAAGCTCCAAGTTTACTGCTGAATCTACTTCAGTTCATGTAATATTCTGTTAAAATTGAATGCTAATCTTGGTAAATTTATTTGATTTGAAATAAATACTGTTTAAACAGAACTGGTTCCATCTCAGGGACAAGATTAGAACCAGTTTTGGTTCTAAAGAGAACCTATATTTTTTGCAGTGTATGAATGGCCTTGATGTATCTGTACTACCAAGAGGATGATATGAGAATGATCCCTTGGATTTTGAAAGATGAAAGATCTTGTAATGTGCGATGAGAGCTACCATCATGTGGACCTTGTTCTTATCGAATAAATTTTGAACTGTTTACATGACCCTTCATAACTGTAATAACATTATAATGTGTCACTCGGAATGGGTGTAATTAGTTTTGCGGTAGCGCGGTGGCTCAGTGGTTACGGCATTAAACTTCAAACCGAAAGGGGTACTGCTTTGTACCCTTGGGCCACATACTAAACAAGAGAGTGGATGTTTGCAGCGAGGATCCGTCTTCCTCTAAAGCTAGGCTTGATACTCGCCTTTCATACATTTCGACTGTGTTCAAGGAAACTGATCAGGTGGTTTAGTGGGCTATCACACCAGGTGTTTATCGGGAAATTATGGTAAATTGTAGAAAGTGTTTCGCTGCATTTTGTAATGTCTTGGAACAGGTCAAGTCTATTGATCATCTTTTTTTATATGTTCTATAACAAACACAAACTACTGTGCCGCCTTTATGGACTCTATCACTAAGTCCATAATAAACAGTCTCTGCTTAGCAGACATCTTTTCATATTCAGTAAGCACAGATGGTGGGTTCAAACATGAAGTACTTTTGTGTTATATCAAATGTACAGCGACTTTGTTCATTTTTGACAAACCCTTGTCAAAACCTGTGAGTGATGACTCTTTCCTCAAATGTCATCACACATGAAGTTGCAGGTGAGTTGGATGGTCCACTTTACAGCCATAAACAGTTCTCTTGGACAACAGATTTAAAGCTATACAAAATCGATGTTTAATTCTTTCTTTGCATAATTCACCAACATTTCACCAACCATACGTGGCTACGTAACCGGTATTTTCTTCTCTTCTTCTCTCCTTATTCTTCTCTTCTTCTTGTTCTGGGAGTTTTATAAGAAACAGTTTGTTAACTATAACATCGATTTCTTCTAGGTGGATCTTGGTACTTTGTCCGTTAGATATCTTCGTATGTGGATATTCAGCTCTCCTTGTAATATATTCGCGTTGACGTAGGTGTTTCTGGTACCGAGATGCAACATCTTGATCTGCTCAGTTCGCAGGTTCACACCAGAACATGACACGGCATTCTAATTTGTAGGAAAGTAACGGACATTGTTGAAGACATGTCAACAAATTTTGATCGACTTCCTATTGGAATTTATGTTACGGTTGGGAAATTAATAGAGAAGGACCACAACGGAAATACAAAAATCTGATTTCCTCATTGGCCAGTTCAGTGCCCCTCTGAATCCTATACTGACTTTGGACAGGTCAAATCTATTCGTCTTTGGCCAGAGGATAAAGATCAAATTACTTGAGGGCTTTTCATCCACAACAGGTATTTTTTATTTAAATTTGAATGCGTCAGTGAACTAATTTGATTGAACTGTGACTTCTATTCTGTAGGTGATGTACCTCTGAACTTCCCAGGCTATCCCTTCGCCGACACACACCGGGTGACTTTATTGATTTTTATCTATCTTATTCGTGATTTCTTTTGTAAAGCGCTTAGGGCTTTTATTAGGATAGGCGCTATATAAGTGATATATTATTATTATTATTATTATTATGTATTTGTACTGAACTTGGGACAGGTCAAGATTATTATAAGTTATCTCCGCCAACATGTATGGTATATGGAGATTTAATACCTGGATGTCGGTTTTTAAACACCGAGCCACAGGCGAGATGCTTAAATGAGACATCCAGGTTTTAAATCTCCATATTCCAAACATGTTGGCGGAGATAACACTTTTGTCCCGTTTGAAATACAATACAAACATAGTGGAAATAAATTTGTGGACGCATTTCCCACGCTCTGCAATCACTTGGACCAAATTCGTGTGAATATTTTTGTTTTTTTATAAACGCTGAAGACAACAGATAGAGTTACATGCCTTGTGTCGTTACTGAAACGAGTAGAAAAGTATTTTGTTGACAATATCGTCCTCTGAGTTTCAATGTGTGCTATGTGCGCACTGGCACATAGAACACATTGGAACTCAGGGGACGATATTTGCTCTTATTTTATTTTTCTCAAGTTGTTTCAATTAATTACTCGACTACTTGATTTATAACGGCAAAATATGATCGAATTGTCGGAAATCTGATAATATTTGTGACTTTTTTAGGTATTTTGGTTCGATTTTTTTACCGAGGTGAGTGAATGCGAAAAGCTTTCATTTAAACCATATACCCCGATGTTTCGCGTGCCCATATACCCTGGATGTTGCACGCACCCATATACCTTGGATGTTGGGTGCATCCTTTGCCATGGCTATTCGTCCAAGGCATTCTGACCAATCAAAAGATAGAATTTATCGGGATATAGGGACAATGGTCTTTGACCAGACGTTAGAAATCAAGTATCTTGAGATCATTGTACTCCCAAGAGGAATTTGTTTTCTGTTTGTTTTTTATTTCTGATTTATTTTGTTTGAATAGGCTCTAATTTGTGATTAAAAGTGTTTGAATTTTGGTGGGGAAATAAACAAAAAGCTTCATGTCAACATTAGTTACAAATATTTACACTACATGTATGTAAAATTCTATACCACACAACTAATGTACAATCACCCCGTATACCTTTTTATTACACACCTGTTCTATGAAATCCCCATCTACGGCAATACTAAACTGTGCAGAACATGCAATCCGGTCCGTACATATGTGCGGAACAGAAATCGCCGACGGACTATTTTTAAATAGAAGCGACAGTTTCACTGGAATCTTCTACAAATCGTACATCGCAATTACAATTTGAATGGCTAGCGAGAGCTAAAAATCGCCCACTACGTTCCCCTTGCAAATTTGGTTGGGGATAAAAAGTGGGTTTTTTTTGTTGATAGCTGTCAAATGAATTGCTGAGTGTCCTTCTATTAATTGTATTTTATAGAAGGGAAGGCGTGTAATAAACACAGAACGACACGCGTGTGTGAATGGGTTAATCGATATGGCACTTGTGTCATTGCGGAAGGATAAAACTCTAAGCTTGTGGCCTCGTTTTATCCTTCCGCGCTGGAACTCGGGCCATATCGATTAACCCATTCACACGCGTGTGTCGTTCTGTGTATATATAACATATCTCATGTACCATTCTGTACTCAACCCGGCATGGCCAGTCTCTCCTTCTGATTAAAATCGTGTACAATTCGGTACAACACACGTTCGTACAATTCTGTCACATTACCCTTACTGGCAAGGACAGTTTCATTTTTGGAAATCACCCTCTCCATTAGTAAAATATCGCCATGAGATAAAAATAAAGAATTTTTCATCTCGTGTAACCATTTATGCATATATAAACTGGAGAATATTGATTGTATAATTTGGATGCAAGAACATTTACTAGTTGTTGTCATTGGTTGTAGAAAAAGAAATTATAATGTCAGGGAACAGTTGCGATACCGTCATCTTGCACTGGTCGTTTGGGATAGAAATCTGATAAGCCGCCTTTAGTATATACATAGGTAAACATGTCATTAACTTTAAGTCTGGAGCCTTTGTAATATGTTTCCTTTGAAAAATCATTCGATCGTTTTTTTTTTTATCCCTCTGGGACGTAATTTATTTATTGGGCCAAAACAGTAATACGTTTTGTTACATAATCTAATAATTGCCCACCCCCCCCCCCCCCCCACACACACACACTTTCCATTCTATTTTGAAACGTCCTGATGGCCATTCATCATAATTATAGTTTTCCCTCTTCGCTGCAATGAGATGTGTTCAGTTGTCTTCCACACTTTAGTTCTGTTCATGCTCTTCTTGATGGGTGTCACAAGCTTCAGTGGTAATTGTTGATTGACCTGGTGATAGAATAGTTCCTTTTTGTCTCGGCTGACTACTTCTTGAAGGGGTGGTTTGTTGAGAGCTATGTAGAAAGCTATCTTTGTGATCTACAGAAAAAATATCCAGAAACCTAAAATAAAAATGGGGCTTGTGAAACTTAGCACATTCATATCAGGTACATTGGCTCAAGTCTTAATTCTATCTCCATGCAAAATGTCAACGTCATTAGCTCTGTTATGAGCTCTGCAACGGATTGTACGCGCATTTGTCTCATTGCGTCAACACCTTAACTCCTTACCTAAAGATTAGACCTCCTCCCACGTAATTTACATATTGGGCAGATTAAAAAAAATATTGTTTCAAAACATTTCAACAAAACCATATCATTTGATTGCTCATGGAGCGAGCTCATCGAGCTCGTTCTAAAAATGGATCACATCATAAGGTTTTGTTGAAATTCTATGAAAAGATTGAAAAAATGATTAAAATAGGTAACTTTGATGTTATGTACATTGGGTAAAGTCTTAATTCTGTCTCTCTGCAAAGTGTCATTTATTTCTCCTAGTACATACCTTGGGTATAATTACTTTTTGTCGCCCTTTCAGAATATGCAATTCGATTTGTTTCAGCGATAAGCTCGCCTTCATGTAGATCGCGTGTCACGTGACCAGTTTTTGGACCCATGTGAAATCACATTGGTATCCGGGTGGCAGACAAATTATTCTTCGTGGGTGTTTTGTCGTTTGGTGGGGAAATCTCAACCTTGTGGCAACATATTTGCCACAGACATTCCGTACGCCTCGTTCTACACTGCGAAAAATATAGGTTCTCTTTAGAACAAAAACTGGTTCTAATCATGTCCCTGGGATGGAACCAGTTCTGTTTAAACAGTATTTATTTCAAATCAAATAAATTTACCAAGATTAGCATTCAATTTTAACAGAATATTACATGAACTGAAGGAAATTCAGCAGTAAACTTGGAGCTTATTCAACGCAGTCGCCAAACATTTTGAAACAAAGGAGATATGAACAGTTGGCATATCGAACCAGTTTTGGTTCTCTATAGAACCAAAACTGGTTCGATATGCCAACTGTTCATATCTCCTTTGCTTAATAATGATTTTAGACAACCTCGCATAAGCTCTAAACTTACGACTGAAACCCCCTCAATTTATGATTAATTCTGTTAATATTTAATGTTAATCTTTATAAATTTATTTGATTTGAAATAAATACTATTTAAACAGAACTGGTTCCATCTCGGGGACAAGATTAGAATCAGTTTATATTTTTTGCAGTGTATGTTCTGTAGGTGTTAATAGACTGCGTGGCTGTTTGCGCTTTTTATTATTATTTATTTTTTTTTTTTTTGGGGGGGGGGATCAGCGTGTTTGCCAAATTCGGATGAGTCTAGACCTGCATAAACAAAGATACGGGAGAAAATGGCCGCAAATCCAACTCTATATTATTTGGTATTTAACTAGTTGACGGGTACTGAACTCTAATTGTTGTCTAGATGCCAGATTATGAAGAAAAGAAGACTATAGTCTACATACACAATTCCACGGGTCAGTTGCAACAGCTAATCAAAACATGCTACATAGATTCTGTTGAAAGTTAAAAAGTAGTTTGTCGTTCGGAACAGTTACAATAGAGAATGTTACTTTCATTCGAACAAATATATCTCCCAAATAGCCTTCTAACAGGGCAGAACAATGTTGTTTTTATGCTGAAAAGGAAGAGGTTATTTTGAGACAGGTGGGACTATTGCTGAGGTGAATAACATTTTTCCCGATTTTGGCATTTAAAAGGAAACGCTGCACTGTTTACATACTCAAATATTAATGAACCCTTCATCTAACGAATCTGTCGCATTCGCCTCCGTAATTTAAAATGTCAGCGGAAGCATATCATGTGACCACCTCATTGGAACGAGCTCGATGAGCTCGTTTCAATGAGAAGTCACATGGTATGGTTCCGTTGAAGGATTTTGAAACATTTGAAAAAAATATTAAAATAATAAATTTTGATATCGTCTGCGTTGGGTAAAGGGTTAATCTTTCACGCAGCGAATCTGCCTCACCCGCACGCGTACTTTTCAAAATGGAGCAGCTGAAACAAATTCAACTAAACCATATCATTGAACCCCTCACTGGAACGAGCTTGTCGAGCTCGTTCTAATAAAGGGTCACGTGATATAGTTTTATGGAAATTTTTGGGAACACTTCTGAAAAAAACTGAAAATAAAACAAACTCATTTCGAGTCCGTTGGGTGGATGGTTGAGAATTATTCAAGCTAGCGAACATTTACGCTGCTGAGGGCGATTATTGCGTGTTTTGTTATGAGGTTCCGGACGTTTTTGCATGCGCAAAATAAGACTTATCATTTCACTAATTGCTGGAATGAGCTCTGAGACCTGTTTCCAACAACTATTAAGATGATAGAGTTCAATTAAACTTCCCCACATACAGGCAATTATATGCGCCTTTCATGTTTGGTAAAAATTGGCTTGGCTATATCACGGTTGAACCGTTTCGTAGCTTTTGAATCCTAAGTTGATATTCCGTTCGATTCGAAATTGGCTGCCCGCTTTGTTTCCTTTTAAATCTTTTCACTAGAATATAGATAACTTGGTGTCCTCTCACAAAAAAACGTACAGGTGATAAAAGTGTAAATCATGAATTAGGGGTTATTACTTTGTTAATTTCATATCGGCCCAGATATCAGCCCGAAGTAACTTCATATCGCCGAAGGTCGACGGCTTTTGTGAAGTTCTCGAGAGCTGATATGAAACTAACCAAGTAATAACCTCTTTATTAAACCATAACAAATAAGTCAGAGATGTTCCCATATCGGTGACAGTTTTCTTACAGTGTCATTGCTTCCCATTCTTTTCACAAAGTTCGAAGCTTCCGCCCCACTGGAAAGCCGGGACGTTCGGATAGCTGAACTATCTTTTCTTCAGCTTCGCGGAATGTCCGTTTATATAAGCCTCTGAATCTTATTTATTTATTTATTTATTTATTTATTTATTTATTTATTTTTTATTTATTTATTATTAGTTTTTTTAGGTCACATTCTTCTGCACATGGCTAATCTGGACCACGGCATAGAGATAAAGTCATGTCCAGCCAATCGTTTATACCAATGTTGCCCATTTTATATGACATCCACCACAAACATTGGTGACCGGTCCTATTTTACCAGTAAAACATGGCTGGTGTGGTAATAATGGAAGAGTCCAACTGGTGAGAGTCGTCATCTGTACAACAAGAGGAATTGGATTGTCTCCCTTAGACGGCTGGTATCCATTGAGAGGACCAGATTGATTTATTCAACGACTCACATTTGCAAGTGAAGCAACTGATTTCTTTTCAGAAGATTATCATGACCAACTACAATGATTGTCGTTGAGTTCTGGAAAGGTATATAATACGTCTTCAACCTTAAATACTTGATGCGTACTTGCATCACTTGCCGCGACGTTTGGGTAACTGAACTATCTTTTCTCCGACTTTGAGGAATCACTGCTTACAAGTTGAATTCTCTTTCTTCTCTTCATTTAGTTATTCATTTATTGGTGTTTAAGGTCACATATTTCTGCACAATGGCTAATCATGACCACGACAGTTTGACGGGAGGAGGAAGCCGGAGTTCCCGGATAGAACCACCGAGCAACGGCGAGCAACTGTCAGCCCCCCCAACATACTAACTCCACATAATCAGGGTTAGCAGTGGTTGAATACAGGTGCACCATCGACGTGCAGTACGCATTAGTACACAGCGTCACCGTGCCCCCACGTGGGCAATGGGGGTGAAATGTCTTGCCCAAGGACACAACGCGGTTGCCGCAGGTGGGATTCGAACTGAAGACCTCTCGGCGTGCAGCCTGCACCTCTACCAACGGAGCCACCCCCACCCCCCAACCCCATCTATTCGTTCACCTATTTCTTACTTATTGCCATCATTATTTCCTCACAGTACAAAAACTCAGCTTTAAACTACTCCATTATGCATGGCAACAACTATTGGGATGATTGCGTACGATGAATAAATCTAAACATTTCGGTGTTAACCCTTTACCCAACATAACGGTCAAAACCAGCCAAAGCTATTCTCAAAAATCGCCAGTTAATTTTCATTATTTTTTCATTTTATTGTCTCAAAAACATAGGTTATGGCCACTCATTGGAACGAGCTCATCGAGCTCGTTCCAATGAGGGGCCATAATCTGTGTTTTTGAGACAAAAAATGAAAAATATTAGTTGTTCAAAAATTTTTTTGCCAGTGTCGTTTGCTTTTCATGTTGCGTAAAGGGTTAGCAAATATTGGTTACGCCAAGTAAGGCATCACAGGTGACAACTCTGGCTTGGTCCATATCGTTCGAGATCGGCGTCATATTATCAGTTTTGAAGCCATATCTGCCGAGCTTGATAACGGGGGATTCGGGGAAATTAAATCATATCTAACAGATAATCGGGATTTTTTGACTGAATTATGTGTGCACTGTTTTTTTAAAATGTTGATTGAGTTGAAGACTCGCGAAACTATGAACCGATAAAGAGTAGGCGTCATATCAACTTCAATAATTATTTAACCCTTTACCTAATACGAAAGGTAGACGACACTTGCAAACAACATTCTTGAATAACTAATTGTTTTAATTTTTTGCGTCAATAACATAGGTTATGACCCCTCATTAGAACGAGCTCAACAAAGAGGGTCCTAAGCTATGTTTTTGTGACAAAAAATGAAAAAATAATGAAAATTGAATGCTGATTTTTTGGAATACCGCTGGCCGGTTTTTGGCCGCTCCGTTAGGTAAAGGGTTAAAGCAAAATAAAAGGTTTCGTTAACGGACACAAATAGAAATTTGTTCCCACCATGACCAATTTTCTTACCGGATCTCGTTTTGCATCTACGTCCACCCCAGGCCTCCCATGCTAATTCCAATCTCACTTGTCAAAGCTATTGTTGAGCGCAAATTTAGAGTGTATAAAATATTATGGAAGATGAGCTTTCTCTGTTAACAGTGCAGGGCCTAGTACAAGTCATTCTTGCACCCGTCCGTTTGGTTTTAATGAAATACAGTTAAAACTAGAAGTCCTGTCACGAACTATGTGCTTAATTTTGACATACTTTCGCGTAGGAATTGATCGTAATTTCCCTATCAAATGGCATCGAAAGCACGACAGTTTTTCATGGTTATCAAGAGAAAGCAGAAGCAATGTTTCGGCCAATGAACTCGGTGGTCCATTGGCTAAAACATTGCGTGTGCATAGGGCGTATACGCAAAATTTGATAGCCTGGCTATCGTCATCGCACGCAGACCAAAGAGCAAAGTGGGGTGCAATTTGTGGAAAACTCATGGCAGCACTTCTTAACTGTCGAGTGAGATTATTTTTGGAATTAGCTGTCAGATATCATTCCCGTACAGTGTTTTGTTGACATTTTTCAATAAATTATTTAAAATAACGATTAACCATACTGCAGAAATATGTGACCTTAAACTCTAATAATTAAAATAAAGGGTTAACGAGAACGTGTATGTATCTCAGAGAAACATCTTATAGTCTGTTGTACCTGATGTGGATGTAATAGAAATGTAAATAGTTGATCAGCGCATTGATTAATATATTGTTCTGTACCATCCATCCCGATATTTCTAAGCGCTGCTTTAAATATGTGCAAAGCGGAAGTTGTTAGAAAGCTGTCGAATGGCATAACAACCGTCTTGCGTCCGTCAATGTCAATACATCTTATACGAAAGTTTCCCTACATTAAAGTGGTTTCCGTTCCTAATCGCCCACGAGGTTTGAATAATTAGAGAAGAACGGAAGAGAAGGTGTCCAAAACAAATTCCTCAGCAACGGATCTGGCGCCGAGGGTGCATGAAGAGGGATAATCATAATGTATAAGGATTTCATAATGTATAAGGATTTCCTCTCATTTTTCTCCATATGGTCTGCCTGCTGCACAGTGGGATAATGATCAAACGACCGCGTATTATAGACTTTATTGTTTCCGATGTTGTAATGAGATAGATCAAATACCCAAATCAAGAGCCATGTTTATTTTACTGATGGAGGTAACTCGGACGTGTCCTTGACTAGATAGATACAATTGAACTCAAAAATATCCTTCAAATAATGTTCCAAATACAAAATAATTCCTGTATAACATAAAAAATGTACATCAAATACAGTAACCCTCCATATACTGATGTCAACATACCACACATGTAAGGCCCAAAAGTTAATAATCTTTTCCTCTGGCCTTTTTGCATGGTCCACTTGGCCGCCGCATGCTCTCTTTTTATAACCAATGCAAACTTTAAAAAATCAAAATTAAATGGTCTATGTCTGATATTTTACCTAAGTTAATAAAATTGATAAATTTGTCTCTGGAGTGCAACAAGGCTTTTCACTCAAGGGGCGAAATACACCATCACCCATGTTTTTTCTGTAGATTATGAGGCCTAAAACATAAAACAAACCAAGAACATGAACTTTTGATGGCCAAGAAATGATTACAAAAATAAAAAAATGAAATAAAAAACGGCCCGACCACATGTAATTTTACAAAAATGGCCTGAGAAACAGAAGATTTGCTTTTGCTTCATGGGGCCTAATGCAGCATTTTTTCACGTACTGTAAGTGGGAATTAAACAAATTCAGTCTTGTTTGATAGAGGTTAAGAATGAATTGGTC
The DNA here is from genome assembly GCA_031216915.1 of Pictodentalium vernedei. Lineage (NCBI taxonomy): Eukaryota > Metazoa > Mollusca > Scaphopoda > Dentaliida > Dentaliidae > Pictodentalium > Pictodentalium vernedei. Next base: position 54,183,195 of record CM062297.1, read on the forward strand.
AAAATCCTAGTTGCATCGTGGCAACCAAATTCCGTTGATATTTTGACCTGAGTAATTATTTACAATTTCTGAGCACAAAACTCAAGGAGCACATGCTCACAAAATAGTTTCAGACCTGTTATCACAACGTACGAAGTTTCCCCTTATCCTAGTTCAACTATCCGAACGTCTCGGCTTCCCAACACCACAACCTTCAGATAGCTAAACTACCTATTTTCCAACTTTGACGAATCTCCGACTACGACTTTGAATTTTAGTTTGTTCTTCTTTTTTCTCCTCATCAACCTAATAATTACTTATTGCCATCGTTAATTCCTTATCATAAGAAACTCTGCATCCAACCACTCCACAATGCCTTGTACCGCCAATTTTCGTGACTGCGTTAGACGACTAACTGTGAGCATTTCGATATAAACAAAGTTGTTGCTCCTTCTAACTTATCAAAAGGGACAACTCTATCATGGTTCATATCGGCCAAAATCGGCGTCATTTGGAATGTGGGTAGAACATACTGGTAGACCATGCAGTGCTTTGAGTGGTTGTGAAGTACAGTAGTATAGGATGAACTGAGTTATCTCCATAAGTGCACTGTTAGCCCTTAGTACCACTATCCATCTAAGTCTGAAGTTCTAGCTGAACTGAATCCCATTTATTTATTTATTTATTTATTTATTTATTTATTTATTTATTTATTTATTTATTTATTTATTTATTTATTTATTATTCAGGGCTTCGACGTAATATTCAACAGCCTGTGATAATTTCGTGCTGATCAGTTTTATGGGTGAAAGCCGGAATACACCGAAAGAACCACCGAGCATGGGGGAGGTGGGGGGGGGGGGGGTACTGTCTTACTCGACAACTTACTAACTCGGCATAAGCAACAAAAGTTCTGTATATACCACAGGTATACAGCGCAAAATTAAATTCCATCGCCGGTAAGACAGAGGTTAAAGATTAGTAGCGAAAAGAACATTGAAACATTCCGATGACGTCAGTTTGGCGCGTGCATTAATCGCTCGGTGGACGCTGTAGTGATAGGAATTAAGTTAAAATATTGGATATTGAACAAGCTGTATACAATATACTGTTATTATTAACATCAAGTACAACAAACAACAATACTTTGAACACCACCGAAACATAAGATACGGTCACGTGGGTCATGTGAGATTTAAGCAGGGTTAGCAACATTTAAAGGTGTGTATCATCGATGCGAAGTCAGCATTTGAACACTGCGCCATCGTGCTCCCACTTAGGTCTTCTCTTGTCAGATTAATAAAGTGTAATGGATATATATAAACCAAATTGTATCACATTCTGTCATTTGTGGAAGGAATAGAATGTAAATGATTGTTTTATACACACCGCCTGATAATGTTCTTTCAGTAAGTATCTTGGCGGTTGACTGAAACTCATTCATTGTCAACTTCAGATGATCTTCTATAAGCAATCTGGACCATGTAATTTGTTTGGCTGTTCCACCGTCTTTGCGCAGAGCAGGTGTTATTGCATCCGAGCTTGCGTTTCCTTGGTATAGCCTTCTCAATTTGTCCTGGCCACGTGTGCTTTTGTAACTGACATTAGTGGCACTTTACCATCATAGACCATCATAGAAGCCACCAAGCTCTCTGGCCGTCAGTTTAGTTCCACAATGAATCCGATGCTGTTATGTGCTGTTTCTAAATCCACTTTTCCATATGCGTTTACCAGGTAATCAAAATCACCTTCATCAATATTTGAATTAATGCAGCACTGGGTTATACCCGTGCTTCATTAATTAACTTTTTGATAATTATTCATATACATAATCTGATATTATTGCATCTGTGTGACCAGTCCACGGTGGGCGTACTGCAATATGCTGGAGTAAACTGCTCTACAGTTCCAGCGCCTTTCCACAGAGCAGGTGTTATTGCATCCGAGCTTGCATTTCCATGCTGTGGACTTCTCGATTTGTTCCGGTCTCGTAGGCTTTTGTAACTGAAATTAGTGGCACCTTACCATCATAGAAGTCACCAAACTCTCAGGCCACAAGTCTAATTCCATGAGGAATCCGACGCTGTTATGTACTGTTTGTTAACCCTTTATCTAACATGAACAGCAGACGACACTTGCAAAAAAATTTCTTGAATAACTATTTTTTTTAATTTCTGTTGTCTCAAAAACATAGGTTATGACCCCTCATTGGAACGAGCTCGACGAGCTCGTTCCAACGAGGGGTCCTAACCTATGTTTTTGTGACAAAAAATGAAAAAAATAATGAAAATTAATTGGCGATTTTTGAGAACAGAACTGGCCGGTTTTTGCCGTTACGTTGGGTAAATGGTTAATCCACTTTTCCACATGCATTTACCAGGTAATCAAAATCCGGTGCTTCATAGATTACATTTTTGATAAATGTTCCTATAATTAGCGTTTGGAATCTAATATTATTGCGTCCGTGGAAACATTGCCAATCCGTAGAGTCCACGGTGGCCATAGTGTAACATGCTTGAGTGAACTGCTCTTCAGTTCCAGCGCTTTCCACAGAGCAGGTGTTATTACATCCGAGCTCGTATTTCCATGGTATAGTCTTCTCGATTTGTTCCGGCCATCTTGGCTTTTGTAACTGAAATTAGTGGCACTTTACCATCATAGAAGCCACCAAACTTTCAGGCCACAAATCTAATTCCATAAGGAATACGATGCTGGTGTGGGCTTTTTGATTACCCACTTTTCGTGGAGTTCGTGCACAGAGTACTGTTGATTTAATGTGATGCCTCTTTACTCACAATGATCTATAGATACTATTTCATGTTTAGAATAATATTCCAGTCTATATGTACTTATTTGGCCTTGAAAACATCAACATATAAACACAACATCGGGAGCAGCACGGCAGAATTATGAAACTACCGCTGTGATGAGTCATCATTCACAATTATTTAGAGAACAAACATTAATTGTATTGATAAAGTCCTTAACGATTCCGTCAAACTTAGCATCGATTGAGAATATTAATATCCCTGATCGAGGTGGGTGTGAGATGGGGATATCTCACCCGAAGGCAGGGTATTTGGGACAGACACAAGGCTTGTTGAGTGTCTGAACCAAATATCTTGTCCCGCGGGTGAGATTTTCCCATCTCACACCCACTCCCATCGGTGATATTTTTTCCCCCACAAAAACACTTTGACGTCATCAAAAGTAATCCAGCGGCACGAACAATTTTGTTGTCCATTTATGAAAAAAACTGATTTGCTTATCGGAAAGAGCAAATAAACGTTATGTATATAATTAAATTCCAACGCCGGAAAGACATTCCGATGACGTCAGTCGGGCGCGTGCATCAATCGATCGAGGGACGCTGTAGTGATAGGAATTAAGTTAAGAAACTGAACAAACTCTATACAATATACTGTTATTATTAACTACAAGTACAACAAACAACAATACTTTGAACACCAACGAAACATAAGATACGGTCACGAAGGTGAGGTGATATAGATATCCGTCTCACGTGGCCTTCTCACATTAGACACACATATCTAGCATAAGAAGTAGGGGAAGAAACATTTCTCTTGTTGATGATAAAGTGAATGATTGAAATATTCTTAGATTCAGTCTGATGAAATATTTCAGATGATTAAATACAAACATAGGCAATGGCATATTTAATGGCTAGATTCGTTCAAGGCCATAACAACGTCGAATTCCTGTGCAGCATGAATTGTTACTCGTAATAAGAAATTCACAAAGATATATTGACAGTCTTTCGAGCTTCCGTTCTAGATATTCCAAACAATAAGTATTTAATTTAGCCTTGAATAAAATAACGATATAACATAATACGCGGAACTTCGCGACGTAATCTTAAAACTACATCTGTGATGAGTCTTTATTGAAAAGTATTTAGTTCACAAAGATAGCTATATAATTGTAATGGCATTAAAGATTCTTTCAAATCAAGTCTCGGTTGAGAGAAACATTTCTTTCGTCTTTTAAAAGAAAATAAATTTTCGGAGTATTTTTAGACAAAATTGGATGGAATGAATTTAAACATATGTGATGGACTATTTAAAGGCCAGACAGGTTCCAGACCATAACAGCGTCGAATGCCTTGCTGAATTTGACTGGATAGCTTGAGTATTTACAGTACTTCGTGCTACCGCTAAAGATATTCGAAACAAGAAGTATTTAATTTTTCCTTGACAAAAATCAGGATACAACAACAATGATGAGTCCTCATTCATAAGTATACAGAGATGACTTATAGAATTTTAATGTTATTAACCCTTTAACCCTGATGGAATCTGCCATGTCAGTTCAATGGAAGCAATTGGAAGAGTTCACACTTATTATCTGGGGGTAGACCAAATTGACCAATTAATATTTTCAACGTGCAGCCTTTGGGCTGCACGTTGAAAATATTAATTGGTCTACCCCTCTCTTTAACTCAGCAGCACCCTACTTAATGAAAGTATGGTGGATCATGTTTCTGGGCCTTACAGAGTTTGACTGACGGACTTGAACCTTTACCTAACGTAACGGCGAAAACCGGCCAGCGCTATTCTCAAAAATCGCCAATTAATTTTCATTATTTTTTCATTTTTTGTCTCAAAAACATAGGTTATGACCCCTCGTTGGAACGAGCTCGTCGAGCTCGTTCCAACGAGGGGTCATAGGGTCATAACCTATGTTTTTGAGACAAAAAATGAAAAAAATTAGTTATCCAAGATTTATTTTTACAAGTGTCGTCTGCTTTTCAGGTTAGGTAAAGGGTTAAGTATGGCCTATTCAGCTTCTCCGACCACGTATGTTTTGTAATTGTAATTATTAGTACTTTATCATCATCTCATCTAATATATTAAAAGTTCGGAATATTTGGTTTCTAATTAAATTTATTATGCCTCATGTTTGTAACATCAGCCCTGATTGGTTAATCTGACACCTTCTAAAAGTCAGAGTACTGGAGTTTTGGGGCAAAATACGGGTACTATCGGAACGTTTTTCCCTGGAGACAAGAGAACAAAGAAAATGTAAGCGCCACTTCCATTGATCAGCGTCGATTGGAATTACTCAACACCAAATGCTGGCTCCGTGTCCGTTTAGCTTTTTCAACACCGGTAGACACAAACTTACCAACAAATATATCATCTTCAGTGGGTGTGTTTTCAATTTTAACTGCAAACAATGAATTCAAAAGAATCAGAAATATTAAAAAACTCACTCACGTGTTGTTCACCACTTCAGTGAATCCTGAATATGAGTCCCAGTTATGACTTCAATCAATTATATTTCCACAAGTTCAGTACTCCTCGACCTTACTGAGCCTCCACCTCAAGTTCAAAATAAATTGTTTCACTCCGCTTAATTCTATCAACTGTTGTCGCCCGAGAAACATGAATTTATATTCCATTAATTTAAATCACTTTTCACTCAAGCATAAACAATGAATTATAACATGAACAGCATGATGCAGTTGTAAACATCGGCATTTGTTGATATAGAAACTCCCAAAGCGACGGCACTTGTGACAAGTCATTTTCGAAGAGACGTCATTCGTTCGAAATAACGTCATGTTTTTGGATTCGACTACATTGTTATTACAGTATTGACGGCATGAACATTGCAGTTAACGCTTAACAGTGAAAGTTATTTTTTTGTTCGGCATAATAAAATAATTAGAACGTTTCTTTTCATGTTCTATCGGTCGATGATAGTACCTTAGTTTGTGTGATTTCCGAAATAAAACCTTCAGCAGCTTCGGAAATCACACAAACTCAGGTACTGTCGACCGATAGAACATGAAAAGGAACGTTCTAATATTATAATAGTTTGTCAATGATTGATGGTGTGGCCAGAATGAAACACTGAAGACCACATTTTTCAGCTCTATTTCGAAACCCTGGAAAATACATGTCTACCCTGTTCCCTATTTCTATGCAAATTCCGAGCCCATTTCCGTAAATTCATATCAACAAACAACAAAAGAACGTAACTGCAGTCAGCTGTGAAGAGTGTCTAGAGAAACACAAAACGGGATGGTGAAGTAAAATGTTTTATTACACGCCTGTTATATGAAATCCCCACCTGCGGCAACACTACACCATACGGAAAATGTAAACCCGTTCCGCACATTTCTGCCGAACGGAAATCGTTGACGGACTATTTTTAAATGGAAACGAAATTTGGCTGGAATTTTCTACAAATCGTGCACCACAATTACAATTTGAATCGCTGGCGATAGCTAAAAATGGTAACTAGGATTCTCCTCCAAAATTAGGTTGGCGATAAAATGGGTTCTTTTTGTTTATAGTTCGTCTCCTGAATTCCAGTTTGTTCTATGTGCCAGCTGGGGATCTCAGGGGACGAGTTGTCAAATGAATTGCTTCGTGCCCTTCTTATACTTGTTTTTATAGACGTGAAATCGTGTAATAAACACATGACGACACACGCGTGTGAATGGGTTAATAAATATGCGGCCTCTCGTTTCATCATTCCGCGCTGGCACTCGTGCCATATCAATTAACCCATCCACGAGCGTTTGTCGGTCGTTCTGTGTATGTACTGTATTTGACGCAACTGATTGCAATACAACCTACCAATAGTTGATAATCTATCTATCTTTGGAAATAGATAATCCGAAAACTAGTCACAAAAAAGAATGTTGTTTCTCACAAATAACCTGAGGTGTCTTTGAGCAACAATAAATGCATAGATTTGACGAATACAATTGTATGGAAACTGTAACGCTTTACAGACCCAGATTTTTGTAACCTCCAGTCTTTGTTCGAGCAAATCTGCGACACAACCGTCTTTGGCTGTTTCACTCCTCCAACGACCATGCCTATTCCAGCCCAGCCCGTTAATCCCCTGATTAGCAGCATAACTAGCACCTCCGGCTCGCGGAGAATGAAGCCCGATGCTAACGTTTCCACTAACCTCTTTGATCCTCTGCACAATACACTCAAGTGCCCAGCTAGAACTTAGAGATATATTACTGCGAACAAGAGCATATTGTCCACTCGATCTGTAAAGGGGCCTGGACGAATTTTCTGATGAAGCATAATACGATAATTGTCAGATCTCTAACGATTAACACGTCTTGTGACAATTGATATTTTTAACAAGGGAGACAACATCCTCGCAAGAAACAGGTACTTTTTTTTAGCTTTTGATTTGGAATTTTGTCTTAATAAGGAGTCAATAAGATTTTTAATGAAGTTATATTTTATAACACACCTGTTAATGTAAAACACGGGATCTCCTCTGTTCTGCCTGTGTTCGGACTGTACGATAAAAATAAAATTGTATCGCACATGTGGTGATACAAAACACATTCCAATTCGTTTCCAACGTAAACAGAGAAGAAGCCAGCCTAAATAAATCACGTCATCGTTCGTCGATTGCATCGGAGTCAAGATCGCTTTGAAATTCCAAGTTCCTCATTTTGATTTATTTACCGGGTTTATTTAAACAATCAGATTTGCGTCAAAAATCTACAAAATAAAAATAACATTCTGACTGCTTGTTCCTTGGCAAATACTTTCCACAACTGGTCATATTTGATTGAGTGTGCAACAGGTATTAGCTACTTAAACACTTTTTACTGTGTTATTTCAGGCAGTTTAGTCAATATTTGAAGTTCTATCATCGTGACCGTGATACTGATCGGTGTCAAATTGATTTCGACCAACTGAATGCCGTAAACATTAAAAAGCAGATTAGATGTG